>CM061914.1:188909685-189085448 GCA_031002005.1 Vandiemenella viatica | reverse complement strand
TTTTCATGGTGCTGTACAGATTCCTGAAAGACGGTGGTATTGACATATAAACCCCAAAGATCTCCAAGAACATTAGTATCCACGATCCCTGATTTTACACACCTAATAACAATATGTTACGTAAAATAGAGACATTAGACCCTGAACGCAAGATATGTAACACTGTGTCACTAACCATGTGAGTGTGAGTGAAGCCACAAATTGTGAGATGGACACACGGGCTACATGACATTCAGGACCTGTGTTTTGTGTGGAAGTGATATAACTATAATTACTTTATGTACCTAATAATAAAAATGTAGTACTGTAATAACGACCAAGGACTTGGGAGAGAAGTCCATATACTGTTATAGACATAATTGTTATGACTAGAGCTATGTGTGGATAGCTCAGGTAACCGTGGTGATATCAAATACCTAATATAGATATGAAACACTGTAATAACGACCAGGTATTCTTATCTTTATCCTACTCTATCTTCTTTTGTTCAGAGAAATCACAGATTGTGATACAATTATAAATGTCACATAATATCAAGGACCAGTATAATATGTATGTAGCTAGAGACGTAAGACCAACCATATTGAATTCTCATTCCTGTCATTACGCAAAGTAATAGAAACCATGTATATGTGAGAGAGCTTATAATTTGTGTTAAGGCCATAAGCGCCACATATTAATCATGACCAGGTCTTCCCGTGGAAACACAATGTACTGTAATCATAGCTTTAGGTAATTAGAGATATGAAATATTGTAACAATGTCCAAGTAATGTGTAAGAGAAGTCATAATTGTGGCATGTGAGATACAATTCCATGATCAATAATACCTGTAAATAAGTGATGTAACAATTGATATGGCTATATGGCTCACCGGCCCACTGCCAAAAAAAAAAAAAAAAAAAAAAAAAAAAAAAAAAAAAAAAAAACCTCTTTTTGCTGTAAATGTTGTTATTCACCATACGCGTTTCGGCCTTATGGGGTGGAGCAACATCAGCACAGGTATGGTGGTAACTCTATGCACTTTTACACACCTGTTTATAAATGTATCACTATTTAGCATTTTTTCGGACTTGCTTTTTTGAACTTGTACTTGAATATTCTGCCAAGTACTTATACTGAAGCCATTTTACTTGTTCCTGCACATGAATACTACAAGCATCATGTTTACTTGTTTTGTTACTACTGTATTTACACGAGCCGAAATTAAGACCGTCACATTATTATGTCAAATAAAAAGCACGTTCTATGACATTAGTGGCTCCAGTATGCATCCTTGTGGTTCACCGAAAAAGACTCGTATTATATTTAAATAAACAACGTCATTAAACGAACTGTTTGAAATTTTGGAAGGTATAATAATTAACTGTACCCAGTGTACGCCTTCAATTATTCTGTTTTCCTCTGGCCTGTTGCATTTGTCCTTTGAGATGTGTGAGTGAATGGCGTATCGAGTTGTTAATGTTAGCTAGCTAGCCTCGTCAACCTCGTACCAAATTAAGCATCCGCTGGAATTTAATGCCACAGACGGAGAGAGGGTGAATTACAGCAATGGACGTTGGCCCAATTAGTCGCTCTTAAGTCGACGTTTTCACGGAAACTCGACAATACGGTCAATGCAAAGTCCTTTCAAAACACACAGTTCTGCATAAATAGCAGCGAAATGGCTGTATTCGTAAATTGAAAATGAAAAATTGCTGGACGTTGTACCTTCTAACTTATTTATTGTAAAGAAAATATTTCCCAATTTTAATTTTCCAAGCGAAGTAATTTGGGAAGGTAACATCAAAGACTGCAGTGGATTTTGTCTGCCCCAATTCATCTGCACATGTAAGCTATAAAAAATAAATCACTAACTCTTCTGAGAGGACACAATGACAGTTGTTTTTTATGCGCAAGAAACAGAATTGTTTGCAGCATATTTTGGACTACATTTAATTTCAATGTGTTCTCAATGGGACTTATGTGGCATTTTCCAAAGCGTGACCCATTATTAACGATTTCTGAAGTAGTACCTGGAATTTAATAATATTCACGGAACCCTCACTTTGTGTATCAAATACAGGAGTTGGAGGGTGTGGAAAGGAGATCATCTAGGTTTGTGGAGATTACCGCAACTGATTTGATAAAGGAGCTGAATAGGGAGTGATTGGAAGACAGAAGAAGTGTGAAGAGGGTCATGGGAGTGTACGTACAAGGTGTATATTGGCGACGAGGGGTGGAAAGGTATTTGTGAATGAGTTAGGAGTGATACAGGGAAAATAAAAAGATGACCATGGCCAAAAATTGTCACTCGATTTCAGGCGTAAGGTAATGAGAAAATTATGTTTTGCGGGTAAGGGTGTCAGGGATTTGAATAAACTACCAAGGGAAGTGATGAATAATTTGCGAAAAAGGCTGAACTAATTTAAAATTTGAATCCATATATGCGAAAGTAGATTTTTTTTTTTTTCCTTGTTAATAGCTCAAAAATTAGGGAGAATTTGAAGAAAAGGCTATACAGCAAACATGTGTGTTGCATACCCTTTAACAAATATGCCGGAGATTGAAACCCGCTTTTAAGATGCCCGACGATTTCATTGTTACTAGGGTACCTGCCCTGACTATACATTTTTTTTAACTTGATTCTTAAATATCTACGCTGCACATAGCAAAACCGAGCGTGATAGGTGAGCGCTTAACTCTCTGGCCTCGCATTCGGGAGGACACTGGTTCGAATCCCCGTCCAGGCATCCAGATTTGGGTTTTCCATGGTTTCCCCAAATCACTCCAGGAGAATGCCGGGACGTTTTCTTCAGATGTTTTGAAAGGTACCATAAATGAAAAACTTTTTTTTTTTTTTTTTGCTTCGATATTTACGTCTCGTTGACGTCGAGATTATTAGAGCTAGGAGAGAACGGGTTCAAAGAACTGGAATTAATGGGCTAAAGGCCTTTTGAAGGAGCCATCCCGACAATCACCTGTAGTCATTTAGGCAAAACTTCGAAAATCGATCTCTGGATAGCCGAAAGCGTGTCCTCCCGAATGCCAGAAAAAACAGCACATTAAGGATTCCATATGGCGGATGATATGAAAACTCATAAAATGCTTAGAATGAGTATAATTGCGGAAAACACAAGAGACGGTGCTGAAGATTTAAATTTAAAAAAAATTAATGAGGATATCATTGCTGGCAGCCACGTCCCCAAGGTTTCGGATGTCTAGTACCAGACTATTTTCATTTCTACTTAACATAACCAGGCAGTCCTACCAGATACAGGGGTTATTTTAACGTGGAATTCTGCATTTACTGGAGAGAGTGATGAGGGGATTAACGAGAGAAGTAAAGGAATTTGGTAACAAAGTTTTGGTCAGAACATTGCTTGAATGTGTTAGTGTAGTATGGGACCCTCATTTTGAGTATCAAATACAGGAGTTGGAGAGGGTCCAAAAAAGGGAAATTCCTCAGAACGCAATCAGTAGCCGACATGATAGAAGAGCTGGAATTCACTGGAAGACAGGAGAAGGGTGAAGAGGGTCATGGGAGTGTACAAGGTGTACTGGTGATGAGGCATGGAAAGATACTGGTGTAAGAATTGAAAGTAAAACATGGAAGGGAAAAGACGACCATGACCACAAGCTGGCACTCGATTTCAGGACCGATAGTGGTGGTGTAACGGTTAGCGTTCTCGCCTCGCATTCGGGAGGACGGCGGTTCGAATCCCCCGTCCGGGCATCCAGATTTGGGTTTTCCATGGTTTCCCAAATCACTCCAGGCAAATGCCGGGATGCTTCCTTCATCCTTGCCCCCATCACTTCCCGTCTCTAAAGACCTCGCTGTTGAGAGACGTAAAGCAATTTAAAAAAAAAAAAAAAAAAAAAAAAAAACGATTTCAGGGACAAAGGTGTAGGAAGATTTTCTTTTTTAGGTAAGGGTGTCAGGGATTGGAATAAGTTACCAAGAGAAATGATGAATAATTTACCACAAACGTTTAAAGGATTTAAAGCTGAAATTTGTAGAGGAAAAATGTAGGTGGGTGGAGGATAAGGGGAAGATAGGGGTATAGTGAAATTGCCACCGGAGCGTGCGCTCCATTGCAATTTAATTAAATGTTAATATTATTATTTAATTTGACTGATACGCATACGCGAGTATGAGATACAAGTGAAAGTCAGAGGTGAAATAATAATTTAACAAACATTTGAGCCACTTGTATGAGATACTCCGATATTTTCCAAATGTATGAGCACTTTGTATGAAGTTAAGTTTCGCGACTTGTCAAATATTCATATTCCGATGCAAGTTCCGGCACACGTATCCAAGTGTGAACGTTGCTTCAGGGCGGAACACTTGTTACGGGTTATGATTTACCACGCGCCCTATTGGTTCCTACCCTGTTGTTGATTACAGCCACAAAGCGGATCGCCGCACAGTCTGCAGCAGCCCCCCCTCCCCCACCCCCCCCCCCCTCCGGCCGCTGTGGTCAGTCTGGTGACGTCAGAGTTGCAGATGAGCGGCCAACCACCTCAGCCGGCCGCGCATTGAATCATGGGAGATGGATGCCCGAGTTGTACGAGGCACCTCACCAACAGGACAGAGCCTCTAAATTCACACTTGTTAGGTAAGCAAAGACTCATAATATACCTTCACATGCCATTTCAATTGGTTTTAATTACGATGGTGGAACACGTCAGCCAGCAATTTCCCTAGACATCTAACTACCACTTCCATGCAACAAAATCTTCTCGGGTGTCCAGCCGGATGGTGGTGTAAAAACACGACGTTTCGACAGCTGACTCTGCTGTCTGCATCAGGTATATACCTGATGAAGACAGCTGACTCTGCTGTCGAAACGTCGTGTTTTTACACCACCATCCGGCTGGACACCCGAGAAGATTTTGTTGCATCGATACGCCAGGAAAGTCTCCACTCACACACCACTTCCATATTATTATTTTTATTGTTGTCTCACACACCGGGTCGCTATAATTAAACATTACCTATTTAACACGTTATAACACGGAAACTAATTACGATACGAGTACCAAACTTGGTAGCATTAATGTCCAGAGTATGGGGTGCACGATTTCCATGCGTCACAGCGCAACCTTCCAGTTCCAACTATGGTCACCAGGTGCCGCCATCAGCCATCGTGATTCATAGTCTCACCCACCTGATCGAGTTATCAGCCGATCGTATCCAAATGCTTGGCCGGCACGATCACCTGACCTCACTCCCTGTGTGGCTACCTGAAGGACAGGGTTTACCAGGGGAACACTCACTCGTGTGCTGATCTGAAGCGCAGCATATCAAGAGAGGTAGCCAGCACACCTACGGACATGCTTCGTTCTGCTGTGCAGAATGCAGTCCTGCACTTTCAGACTCTTCTACCGAGCGTGGTGGGTGAGCGGTTAATGTTCTGGCATCTCATTCGGGAGGACGCAGGTTCGAATCCCCATCCTGGCATCCAGATTTGGGGTTTCCATGGTTTCCCCAAATCACTCCAGGGGAATGCCGGGATGCTTCCTTCAAAAGGCTATGGCGAATTCCTTCCCGTTCCTTGCCCCAATCCCATCCCGCCTCTAATGACCCCGCCGTCGACAAGGCGTAAAGCTCAAGGGAAAAAAAAACCGCAGACTCTTCTGGACACTGATGGGCGCCATATTGAGCCCCTTTTGTAGCAGTAATGGTACCGGAATGTAATGGTATGATGTGCCGTAGCAGTACAATAAAAGTGGTTCAATTGGATTGATTCTGCATTATTTCTTTTCCCCACGTCTTTGATATTAATGATACCAAGTTTTGTACTCGTACGGTAATTAGTTTCCGTGTTAAAACGTGTTAAATAGGGAAAGTTTAACTATAACCACCCCGTACATTAAGTATTAAATTTCTCCACCTATCAGCTTTTACTATTTACAAATTTTAAATTCCTTCAACTTTTTGGTAAATTATTCATCACATCCATCGGTCCGTGACACCCTTACCCACAAAAGAAAGTCTTCCCACACCCTTGTGCCTGAAATCGAGTGCCAGCTTGTGGTCATGGTCATCTTTTTCCTTCCATGCACTACTTTTCATACCTATTGCAATATCTTTCCATGTCTCACTCCCAGGACCCTCTTCACCCTTCTTCTGTCTTTCAATGATTCCCATTCCAGCTCTTTTACCATATCGGTTACTGATTGTGTTCTGCGATAGTTTTCAGAGATAAATCTAGCAGCCCTTTTTTGCACCCTCTCCAATAACTATATTTGATGTACAAAATGTAGATCCCACATTACAATACTACATTACCATATTCAAGCAATGGTCCCACCAATGTTTTGAAACCCAATTCCGTCACTTCTACAGCTTGTACAAGCTGACTTCTTGGCATTTATCCTCATGTCATTAAGACCCTTTCAGTTACATACAGTATTCCACGCAGCTCAATCACCCTACAGCTGTTCCCAGTTTTCTCCCGTTTTAATCTTATTATATAACATTATGTCATCTGCAAGGAATGTAAATATTGACTGTAAACAATCAACTGTTTTTCTCAGACAGTATTTTATTTTTTTGTCAATTGTTCTTCCGCACACCAGAAGGTAGAAGATGTCATCGAGGCGAATCTCTTTCTTTCAACGATTTTTGCTAGTTTTTATCTAGAAACCATAAAAAATTATATGATTTTAAAAAAATTAATACTTCATGAGTCAATTTTTTTCTATAAAATTCGTATGTTTCATTCGATGAGGAATTTTGTGCCTCGGATAACTAAAATTTCTTGAAAATACCATTTGAAAATTGTCAAATCTTTTCTAAGACAAGAATAATGCTTTTCAGATGAATTATTGTTATTTGTTTGATTTATATGTACCATTCGAAAAACTATTTCGCAAGATGTATTTTGAACCATTTTTAAAAATCTTGAATTATTGTGTTTTTTTATCTTTAAATGTTTTTGCCTTTATTTTTTATTAATTTCAATTTAGGTGGTAATCTGTATTAGGTATCCTCAATTCTCACGTATGGGTGTTTTAGAAAAGAATAAGTGTGATTGCGGGAAAATAAATAGTTACACATTGGATATTTAGATATAACATATTTAGCCTGATGTAACATCGATTAGCAAGCATCAGAATTGATTTACATTCCTACCATCACGAGAAAAATATTCAAGGATGTTAGGGTCTTTCAAATTGCCAGTGTGGCAGCCCTGTAGCGGCAGACGCTGTTCTGAAAGCATTCTAGCGAGCGAACGTAAAATGTTTTTCCTGTTTACACAGAAAATTCTTCTAGACGCTACATTTATTCGCCAGTCAGATGTGAAATTCGTTTACAAGTTTTCCGATGTTAAATAAAGTATATTTAACTTTATTGGGCAATGGGCCGTAAGATTAGACATTTATAAAATTCGCGAACTTCATAATTAATAAATTGTGCTTTTTCGATTCTGTATAAAAATAATTAAATAAAAGAATGCATTTGTTTGCACGTAAAGGTGTAAGAGGCTATGCTTAAATTATGTAACTACATAAATATTACTTCTTAAACTAATTGACAAAATACTGGTGTTAATAAATTAAATAAGTTTTATGAATTATTAATGCTGTAATATATTATATTGTATTATAGCTACAAAAAATTATTTATACTACAAATGTGGAAGTGAAAATATTTTGTGACGCATAATGGATTATCCAAAGAAAAAATAAATTTGAAGTTAAAATAAATCCAGGCATATCCAGCTCTGATTATTTTTTTAATCTGTTCTATTGAAAATCGCTCTAAAGAAATTATATATCTGCCAACAAATTCGTGTTTAACGTTCGCTAATCAACATCTCCACTCCCCCCCTCTAAAATGAAGCAGTCTGTTGTTGGGTTGTTGAAATTATATAGTCAGCGAAATGTACACATAAAATGACAAACAGAACTTATTTATGCGAACGTATGTACAATACCTCTTTGCATGCAATATTTAATTTCAGAATGCAACCATCTTCAATTTTTTTGATTGTCGTTACCGGAAATTGTTATAAAAACATTGTTTATACATGAAACTAGTTGTCTCACGTAACTTCGTGTGTGTGAAATTAGAATTTTATCACTAGAATCGCATACAGATAGCTGTAAGTTATGTAAAAGATATTCCACATCCTGACTGCGAGACAAACAAAGCCTGAGTGACCGATACAACATTACAGAGACTCACACACGATATCCGTCTGTCTGTCAACGTTCGCTTGCTTTTCATGACAAAATATGTTTTTTATCCTGAAAACAGAAACTTTGATTTTCCTTTTCTTCCTTATAACTTTACGTCTCGTCGACGTCGAGGTCATTAGGGTCGGAATAGGAAGTAATTTTCCCATGGCCTTTGAAGGAAGCGTCCCTGCATTCGCACGGAGCAATTTGGGGAAACCATGGAAAACCCAAATCTGGAAGCCAGGACGGGGATTCGAACTGGTGTCCCCCAGAATGTGAGGCCAGAGCATTACCGCTCACCCACCACGCTCGGTTTTATCCTTCCTAATGATACATAGTATTATCTTGTGAAATTTCATCAAGGTCGGATTAGCCGTTTAGTCATGAAAGAGTAACAAACAGACAGAGAGACAGAGATATTTTTGCGTTTACACTGTTCAGCCAAAATATTATGACCACCTGCTTATTAGTGTGTTGGTCCACCTTTTGAAGCGCAACACAGAAGCGATTCGGCGTGGCATGGATTCCAAAAAGTCCTCGTCAGGTTTCCAGAGTTGTCTGGTACCAGATGTCTACGCACAGGTCACGCAAGTCCTTTAAATTACGTGCCGGTGGTTTGTGGGCGCGGCACCTGGGAACGAGCATCTCTGAAACAGCGAGGCTGGTCGGATGTTCGCGTGCTACTATGCAGAGTGGTTCGTGGACGGTGAAACCACGACTGTGCGACAAGGTGGTGGACGTCCACGCCTCATCACAGAACGTGGAGGTCGGAGGCTTGTCCGCTCTGTAAAGCGGGATAGGCGGCGATCTGTGGCAGATCTGACAGCAGAGTGTGCTCCGAAACACTTGTTCCTGTACCAGCATTGTATTCTGACACAGATTTCGCTTTATTCTTCAGCAGCTGGTCATTTTCTGGTTATTGTTTCATAAGTAATCTAGCATTACACCTCACTGTATATTTTGTATGAATGTTTGGTAAAGAAAAGTAAACAACCGGCAATTTGCTTAAAATACACAGAGCAGTGACGTGTAGTGCTAGTTTACTTGTGCAAGAACAAACAGAAAATGCGCTGCTACTCGAAATGAAAGCAAAAACCATTGATGCTGAGAATGGAGCGAAAATAATGCTGTGTGATGAAAAATGAGAACCTCTGAATATGCTTCTATGAAAAACGAGAAACGCGTTCGGAAAGCTAATAAACGAAAAAAAATCCAGTTGCTTTGCGCAGTATTTGCTTAGCAACATATAATCAAATATAGAATATTAATATGAAATACGGTAAAATCAACAGGGTCCAATTTATTAGATACCTCGGAGAATTAAGTGAATCGACAGTCATTGAGAAAATCTCGCAGCAAAACCGCCTCCCCCCCCCCCAAAAAAAAGCTTTAGGACAATTCTAGGAACACTGAAGATGGTTACTGACTACAGTCAATCAAAACAACAGAAAAGTTTTCAAACAACGAAATTTACAGCCATGAAAGGCGAATGAAATTCTTTGGTCATCTTAAAAGATTACCAGAAAATCGATTATTAAAAAAAGATAATTGATTATGTAACCTCACTAAAAATTTCAACACCATCGCTGAACGAAATCCGAAAAGATCTCAAAAACGCAAACATAAGATCAACAGACATTTTACAAATTGGACGCCTTCAGACACAAAGTAGACAAATGGGAAGTTAGAACTGAGCAACCAAAAGAAAAACAATGCAGTGGTCGGCAGAGCGCAGACAAGTTTCCTCGGAAAGAATGAAAAACCTATTGTGACAACAAGAAGAATACGTGACTGTGTCATTTGCTCAACGTCTTCCATTTACTGGGAGAATTCGCCACTAATACTAATGTATACCCATAAAACGCAAGTCTTTGTCATGTTGTAGCTGTCACGCGATGACGTCACACAATGACGTCACGCGTTTCGGCTTCACTTATGTCGTTCTAGGGTTATTTAATAACCGCTCTATTTTGCTAAACATCAGCGAATAAATTAATTTTCAGAACACTGGTTGAAAACGTATTGCGTTTATCGATATAATAATTATTATTTGCTATTATTTATATAGTATTCGTTCGATGTAAAAGTATTCATTAAAATATTTGGCTGCAGATATTTCAGTAAAAGCTTTAATTTTCGATTAGCGGCAATTTTGATTTGACTATTTTACAAGCGGAACTTGACCTTACAGCAGAGTTCATCGGTAATTTAAAAAAAAAAAATGATTTAAATTGTTTTCTTGAGTATTCTGTTACTCAAATCATTACTTTAGTTTTAACTAAAGTAGTTCCACACTGATCGCGATAGACTATAATTAAAACTAATAATACATGGAATGATGTAAGTTTCTAAGATTTATTTTTAATTTCCTTTTCTTCTACTGATGGCTTATTTCAGCAGCATGTAACTGTGGCAGCCATTGGAATGTTGTAGTATCGATCTGAAACACGAAAATAAAAAAGGAAAATGGAAAAACCAGTAAATATTTTTGATTAGTTTATATCGCGATGCATTATCACCTCTAAAATGCGATACAGTACATGTATTAATATACTTGTGATTGAAGTATTGTTTCTCTAGTGTCAAGTTTAGCGTAGTGTGAGATTAGGTTGAAATGCAACCTGGACTAGGATGGCAACGGAAACCTTTGCTACAGCGCAAGGCACTAAGAATTACACTGAGCTTTATTTTATAACAATATTTATAAGAATTCTGTTTATTAAAGAATTTAGTAAGAAATTAATTTCCAGAACACTGAAAGTTTGTATTTCATTTACATTGGCGTATTATTAATTAATTTTTTTTTAAAACTAAAATCGTTACTTGGTTTGAATGAAAGACGTTCCAAATTGATCGTGATCTATGCTGTCTAAATCACAATTAAAACTAATATGACGTGGCATAACGTAAGTTGTTATGATTTAATTTAGCATCTTTCGTTTTCACAGGGGAAGGCTAATTATTTCAGCGGCATGTAAGCTGTGTCAGCCGTTAAAACATCGATCTTCATCACAGATAATAAGAAAGAAAAGGTGTAACAACCCGTGAAGAGTTTGGATTAAATTTAAATCGCATGATGCATGATGATATTTACATGCGATACTGGGTATATATCAACTCGATTGCGATTGAAACTTTGATTTTTTAGCGGAAATTTTAGTGGAGATTGTGGTTAGGCTTAAATGCAACCTGGACCAGGATGGCAGCGGAAACCTTTTGCTACAGCGCAAGGCACGAGGAATTACATTGAACTTTATTTTATAACAATTCAATTTAGTTAAGCAACTGAAAATAAATTAACTGCCGAAACACTCCGTTAAATCCGTAATGTTTGATGGGCTTTGAGGTTATTAATAATAATAATAATAATAATATTGAAATTATTGTTGTGGCGTGATGTTGCCTCAGAGGCTAGGGAAGATTTCGATTCTTACGCCTGCTCGCCGGGAGTCGTGTATTTTTTTTGCGACTCTCGTTCGCTTGGTTTATCCGGTCCATCCACTTTGCCGAAATTGGAGGCGGGGCCATGGGCAACTCATTATCAAACTTTAACGAGTCGCGCCGACTGTGAATGAGGGCGGGGGAGGAGAGGAGAGAGCAGAATTACTCTCTCTCTCTCTCTCTCTCAGGCGGCAGGAACTTATTTGTCTGTCTGGGGTGGAGAGTGTTTATGTTCGCGCCTTAGGTCGACACCTAAGACTACCTGACCGAGGCGGCAGATAATGACCTGCTGTGTTTACAATTTAAATTCTCATTAACAGTCTAAAAACGGGGCTGGGATCAGTTCCTGGGACAACATTATATCCGCTGCGAGGCAGAGACCCTAACAAATCCAGCACGCACACTGGAGTCCATAGGTCCCCGAAATGGAGAGTTTTGGGGAGGTAAAGTAGTTTCGCCACCCATGTGGCCGATACCTCAGCTCATAAGTGTCCAACCATTTTTGGCCTACTGTCCCCTCGTCCCCAAAAACAACACACCTACTCCATTTCCTGTTATCTTATATATATATATATATATATATATATATATATATATATATATATATATATATATTGGATTTCTGAAACGGCTCTAACGATTTGGATGAAATTTCATATTTAAATGACGTTTTCTTTTTTAAGTTTACCATAATAGGTGTCATTCCTGCAAAAACACGATTTTACAAAAAAGAATTAAACATTATTGTATTTGGTATCCCGGAAACGGCGCTAACGCCATCTCGTAGTCGTTTCAGGTACCAGTAAGCTGGGCGGTTGTTAGTTTAGTTCTCTTTGATTACAGCAAGGAACTCTTATAACTTTAAACGAATAATTTTTGTGCACTATCTGACCCGTGCGAGTATTATCGTGGTCAGTCACTGAATGGTGATGTAATAATGTGGAAATAAGTAAATGCAAGTATTTATTAATGAAAGGTATTTTATTTTAAAGAGAATTAATAAATATCACTTTCACTGCAAAAAGTCGTTATCATTAAATACTACAAGTTTACTTGTAAAACATTTAAAAAGTTGAATTTAAAAAAAAATATTGGTTTTGTCAGATGACCAATCTTCTTAACTTTAAAAAACTTCCTTCTAAAAATATTAACAATTGTTATGTTTTCATCGTATAAGTCTTCAAGACAAAAATAAATATTAATGAAACTAAAAACTCATGGAAAAGTCGCTTACGGGTGTCCATACGAAAAAACGGATTCTGATAAATACAATCCCTCATTTGGAACCGTCTGACGTTGTGCTTTATTAATGCTCATAGCGAAGGCTACTTCTTCTGGGAATTACTTTCCTATCTTTTGGAAAGGGGCTGTTGATCGGAACATGTGCGGTTACTGCGAGGTATGAGCATAGTTTTATCGGAGAGAATGAATTTAACAGTGATGATCTTCCTCTAATCTTGCACCATCAATTAATCCCTGATTAGCACGAAGATTTCAATTTAACATAATAATAGCATTTTTCTTTAAAAGCAATTTATGAATTAGTAAACCAGACGATCTCGGAAATGGCTAGAACGATTTGGATGAAATTTGATATGTGGATAACGTTTTGCTTTTCAAGTTTGTAACAAGGTTTTACCAACAAGAAAAGGTGCAATTTTTGTATTCGGTTTCTCGCAAACGGCTCTAACCTCATTTCGTAGCATTTTCAGGTACCAGTAAGCCTACTGATGTTAGTTAAACTTCTCTTTGGTTAGAACAATGAACTGTACAACACAAAATGGCTACGAAGCCTTCAAAGAAATGTAATCAAACTTTACTCAAAATCTTGTGCATTGAACAGAAATCGAGAGATGCCGAACGAAGGTCGGGCCCCCAGGTACTAAATGATGAAACCTATAGGGCTCCAGATTTTTTTTTTTTTCGTAACCTACTTTTTGTTGTTGTTGTTGCTTTAGGGCGCGACAACGACTGGGTTATTAGCACCCTGACTAAACACCTGGGTGACAACGTGGCATAAACTAAAATCGAGTTCCGTCTGCATGGCCGACTGCAAAGGGTTCGGCCAAACAGACACAAAATAAAACGCTAAAATGCTGACAAACATGTATGCAAGGCCAACTGTAAAGGGAAAGGCCAAGCAGACGGTAAAATAAACTAAAATAGTAAAAATAATGGCTGTAAACGGGAATTAAAAGGAAACACATACACTAACTCGTTACCTGTGAAATGTTCAACCGAAATAAACGAAGAGACGTTAAAACAACAAATTTTCTTCGATCAGGAACACCTCTACGAACTCTCCAACCCCTATAGGTGGGCGGTGGCACCCCCTGTGAGAAAAATTGGTCCAGGTTATCTGTTTTGGTGTACCACCCCGGTTTTTTTTTTTTTTTAAAAAAAAAAGGTCCTTTTAAGAAAAAAAATTGCTTACCGACTACTTCTCAAATAAAAAAAAAAAATCTCACTGCCCTCTTTTCTTTGTTTATGGGCTTGTAATGAAATACACGGCTACATGAACTGGTGTGAATAAACGTGAAATAGGAGAGTAAATTGTGCGTTTCTTGGTTTCTGAGGAAAAGGTTAGTTACTTGCATGATTTAAACGCAATAACCTAAATTCAGTATAATTTGCAGTAAAAGTCTCGTTAGCTATGTTAAAGATAACAGTGCCCCATAAAAATTAATACACATTCTATCTTCGCAGCAAGGTCTCTTCATATTTGACATTGTCAGAGCATCGTAAATGACATCAGTGCAACATAAAAACTTAATTTTTCCAGATAATGAGCACTGGTGTGTTATTTTCTTGTATCTAATAAGTTGACTCTTCTTTGCATTTATCTTGATCCCATGTTTACCAAACCAACTAGATATCCTGTCCAGATTACCCTGCAACTGTTTACAATCCTCATTCATTTTGATCCTTTTATATAGCATTATGTCATCTGCAAACAATCTAATTATTCATTAGAATTATAAATGTTGTGGGAGTCATGGAGTTTAGAAGACGATTTTTAGCTACTTAGAAAGTTTGATGTTGTCATTTTTATGTTTAAATGCATTTCAATACTTAATTTTCATTTGGAAATGATTCTTGATGATGGTGAATAATTTTGTACCGGTTGTAATTGTTTTTGTGCGATTTTGATCGTCGGAGTAGTTGTTAACGCTCGAAAAATGTCGGGTACCATCTTCATTGCTTTCTGTCATTTTTATCTAGTGACTATTTAAGCTTTGCGAAATCGCAAACCGCAGAAGATGCAATGTTGGAAAGTTTTCCGAAAATTTGTTCCCCAAAGTTTTAGAAGGCAGGATTTGTTATTAAGAAGTTGGTGGGGTGTTAGCAACCTTTGCTGATAGATAAGGAGAAGGAATATTTAATTGATTAAGATGCAGTTATCATTATCTGAAGACCCATTCAGCGAGTTCTTTGACAAGGTGATTGGTATTAGTAGCCAATAGTTTACACCAAGTTTGAAAGACTGACAATTCCATAGTATAAGGCAAAAAAAGGAACATTACCTGGATTTTCGCATCATAGGTGAATCTGCCTTCGATCAAGATTAGACCAAAGTCTCGTACACCCAATGTACACTGTCGAGCTTCGGGTGCATGAAGACCTTGGACACCTTGAAGGTCACACAGCCAGACTCCTTGGCCGCATATCCGGCCCGTACCATAATGTTGTCAGGATTCCCAGGGCGTTGTCATTAATACCAACTGGACTCATTCAGGATCGATCCATCGCATTGGACGCCTTTTTCGTTCTCCAGTGCCACCAGAAAAATTGATCAGTTTTTATGTTTGTTTGACTACACACTCTTTCGGAAAAATAGGTAGCAGAGATATTTTGGTAGAAGAAGCAGCAATCACGCAGTTGTATCATTACCGTGGCTCACCGCTTTGTCTGGTAGCTGCGGATATTATCGGCGAGTTGCTTCCCAAAAATCAATGAAAGATATATTTTTAAAACAGATCTAGGAACATTTCCAGCTATGATTCACGTTGCCAAACCTAACAGTGGTGCCAAATATTTGGTTTCTATAGCGAAATGTAGAATTCGATCCTAGCTAGCGTTCTAGCCTCGCATTCGGGAGGACGGCTGTTTGAATCCCAGTGCGGGCATCCAGATTTGGGTTTTCCATGATTTCCCAAATCACTCCAGGCAAATGCCGGGATGCTTCCTTCAAAAGGCCATGGCCGAATTCCTTCCCATTCCTTGCCCCCCATCATTTCCCGTCTCTAAAGACCTCGCTGTTAGAGAGACGTTAAGCAGATTAAAAAAAAACGAACCTCGCATCGTTTTTGACGTTTCAGGATTTTATCTAAGAACCTGGCTGACCGATCTTCACTGGAAATCTTTCGATTTCTGTTCAATATGCAAAATTTTGAGTAAAGTTTGACTAAATTAAAACACTTTTCTTGAAGGCATTTTGAGATACACAGTTCCTTCTTCTAACCAAAGAAAAGCTTAACTAACATCAGTAGGCTTACTGGTACCTGAAACTGCTACGAGATGGAGTTGGAGCCTTTTCTGAGAAACCAAATCCAAGAATTGCTCATTTTTTTGAATAGTGTTTTTGCAGGAAGGGCACCTATTTAGGTAAACTTAAAAAACAATACCTTATCTAAATATGAAATTCCATCAAAATCATTAGAGACCTTCAGAGATCACAATAAATATATACATATACAAGAACTGCTCGTTTAAAGATATAAGGTATTTTTTTAATTGGTAAATGGAATGGAGGAATATTACTCTGAACTCACTGGATTATTACGTATACCAGCTTTGTTACGCCGGATGTATTCGCTGTAATCAAACAATCAGAAACTTCGTGGATTTCAGTAGCCTGGAGGAAAGAATATTTATAATTAAAAATTATCTATGAAAGTGAGGAATAATTTACGGAGTTATTAGTCATATGTGCGCCATCTTGTATGCTGCATGGCAGAAACATAAGGTTAACCATCTCGTGAATCCTTTACGATCAGTTGGTGAACCCCACCTTAAGAAACCCTGCTCAGTACTACCGGGTACTAGAACAAGAAATGGCAATTCGTTCGTATGAAGAACCATAGGCACAACAGATGACACTGCATCACAGATGATCACTCTTTTACGAGAAAAGCACCAAAGATCGCACTACAATGCACGTAAACATCAAACTATTTGCATTCTTTTCATATTTAAATTTTTTATTACTACGTAACTTTGGTTATTTGTTTCTTCAGTTTTCTGAAATATACTACTTTAGAATACAGGGAAAATTGTTAATCAAATCACTAATCTAATCAAATCTAATCAGATCAACACGCCAATTTATTTATTTATCGTATGACATTTAACAAGATACACAATAGATGAGGACAAATTTGCATATCACAAGCTTGTACAGTTTTCATGTCTCTAGATATAATGTTCTAATCCAGTCAACTGCACTGATCGACGCATTGTGTATTTCCGCTATTCTTCCCGAAGGCCCGAAAATGACAGAAATAAGTGGTGGATTGTATGTAAGGTGGCTCCACAGTCACAATTTGCAGATTGTACCCAGCCCCCATATGTGTAATAAGTAGCCTTAACTGCCTTGCCCTGTTCGAATCCGATTGATGATTCTCAGTTGCCGTTCTTAGTATATCAAGTTACTATTTTTTTCTACTTATTTCTTTACGCCTCGTCGACGGTTAAGGTCATTAGGTGCGGGATGGGACTGGGGACAAGGAACGGGAAGGAATTCGGCCATGGCCTTTTTGAAGGAAGCATGCAGGCATTAGCCTGGATGATTTGGGGAAACCATATCAAGTTACGCTGTGACACCTGTTTGGTGAAGCAGAACCCCAACATTTCTGACGCAGGAACAACTTTATCAGCTGATCTGGAAAACGTCAGATGTATACTCTAGAAATAATGCCTTGATATAAGTACTCGGGAAACAGTTGTACGGACATTTCATTTACGCAACAGACAATCGCACTATAAACCAGAAGTCAAATTCAGAGTCCGAATCTTGCCACATTGCAGCACATCAAAATATCTGGGACAGTACTCTTTTACAGTAACTTTGCTGTTGGCCATGTTCCGCAGTTGTCGCATAAATATTTTTGAATAAAAATCCCCTTCTTCTAACAACTGTTTTTATCATTAACCTTCATCTGCCATATGCGTTTCGCCCTTCTGGAGTTGGGCATCGTCAGTGGCCATAAATAACTTAATATTATGATTATGTTTGTGAATGTGATTAAGTACATTAATTATAGACATATATTCATATTGTAGTATTGTAACGTCTGTAGGTTCAGTCTGCTATATATGTTGTGTATTAACTCTTTTAAGCATAATCTCTCAAAGGTGGCTGCCAAAGTCAAAATAAACCAATAAGGGTTTAGGATTTCTCGAATTTAATTTACGGTAAAAATTACGAAGCTACTACGCTAAAAACTTTTAGGCTTTGCTAATTTTAGATGTCACAAACTGGAATTTATTTCCTTCCGAAGATTCACAAAGCATTTAAAAAGGATAACGTCTATACGTCTTCTTAAAGTTCTTTGTGCTGCGCCACAAAACAAAGATTACCTAATTACCATTTCTTTATGATAGTAAAGTATCCACTTACCTCAGGTATAAAAATTTTTATGTTCAGCTGATACTTCAGGCGGATAGAGAACTATCGCTTTCCTTCAGCGTATAATGTGAGCTCCCACACTAAATGCTGATTTATAATTACAGACGGCAATACAATCGCTGGGTCTATGAGGCAAGTTCATTGGCTTGAGAGATACGTGCATTAAAACCACAAGATGATTACCGTAATAAAATCAGCCAAGATAATTACATGTAATACTGAGGCCCGTTTTAATGAGTGCAATTACCGTAAATGTTTTCTGACTTTTATCGTCTGCTTCTCATAATCTTCAGTTTTAACATGCGCAGCGAATATTTAATTTGTCTTCAGTAACTGCAATTAATATAATCAGTTGTTCGTTACTGGTCTCTTTCATTTAATTTTTCTTAAATAAGCTGCTAGGAAATGTCGAATTAAAAGCAAAGAAAATTATTATTTTATTTACATGATAAGTGTGTTCGAGTAAAAATTCATTTTTCCGTTTGGAATTCTTAAAGTGTAATCGACCAGTCATCTTATATAATGGCTTCTGCAACAGCTATTTTATAACTGGCTCCCATGGCGAGAACAATTTCACTTATTTGATTTAATTAAATTGAAATGGAGCACAGGCTCCGGTGGCAATTTCCCTACACACCCATCTTCCCCTTTTCCTGCACCAACCTACATTTGCCCTGTACAAATTTCCACTTTAAATTCTTTCAACGTTTTTGGTAAATTTTTCACCACTTCTCTTGTTAACTTAATCCAATCCCTAAACCCCCTTACCTAAAAAAGAAAATCTTCTTCACCATTGAGCCTGAAATCGAGTGCCAGCTTTTGGTCATGGTCATCTTTTCGCATCCATGCAATACTTAATGGAAATACCTTGACATTATATTTGATAGCAAGCTTATCTGAGCAGGACATGTAGGACAGGTGGTAGGAAAAGTTTTCAGAACTCTGCACTTGTTGGAGAGAGTGATGAGGGGATGTACGAGAGAAGTTAAGGAATTGGATTACAAAAGTTTCGTCAGACCATTTCTTGAATATGGTAGTGTAGTATGGTACCCACATTTTGAGTATGAAATACAGGAGTTGAAAAGTGTGCTAAAAAGTGCTGCTAGATTTGTTTCTGGAAATTACCGCAGAATGTAATCAGTAACAGATGTGATAGTGGAGCTGGAATGGGTTTCATTGGAAGATAGGAGGAGGGTGAAGAGGGTCATGGGAGTGTACAAGGCGTATATTGGTGATGAGGCATGGAAACATATTGGTGTAAGAATTAAAAGTAATGAATGGAAGGGAAAAGATGACCATGACCACAAGCTGACACTCGATTTCAATCACAAGGGTGTAGGAAGATCCTCTTCTTCAGGTAAGGGTACCGGGGATTGGAATAAGTTACTTTTAATTCTTACACGAATATCTTTCCATGCCTCATCACCAATATACGCCATGTACACTCCCATGACCTTCTTCACGCTTAAGTTCACTAAAGAACAAACTTGATAAGTGCCACGTGGGAATACTGTATATGGAACAACTTGTAAAATGTGAAATTTTACATGGTGGTGAATCTGTTTTGACCGAAGACGACCCACAGTTAAATTGCAGTGACTTTACTCTGTTTAAGTACGCTTCCGAGACATCTTGCGATGTCGAACGTAGCTTCTCACGGGACAAGACAGTTTTAAATGAAAACAGAAGAAAATCTCTTCGAGAACTTGAAGATGCATCTGGTGATGTACAGTAATGCTGGTATCAGACAAGAATAAGCGATAATATTTACACTAATCCACAACAAATTTATAATAAATTCCCAGTTTTAAAACTAAAAATAAAGAGACCTATATTTTTACACCAACATGAAAAGTTTTTCGAAAATATTTTATTTCCCAATTGTGCAATGATTGTTAGGAAGATAATTATGCTGTCTAGATGCTATGACATCAAATAAATAATGTGTGATTGATCGTGTTTCAGTATTTCGTAAATTTAAATGTCTGGTCATATTTTGTCATTTTTAGGTCACATTTATCAATTTTTAAGTTCATAAGTGCATGCATATTTTTTTTTTTTTGGTCATAAAGATCCAAACCCTACTTACCACGAACGTGAAATATTTGTCTTATTTTATTTTTTATTATTATTATTATTTATTTATTTTTTAATTCAGATTTTCTCACCGCCAATACTTTATGATTGAGCATGAAGTTTTTTTTTTTTTCTTACTTTAGGCTGCGTCGACGTGGAGTTCATTAGAGGCGGGATGGGATTGGGGAATAGTAACGGGAAGAAATTCGGCCATGGCATTTTGTAGGAAGCATCCCGGCATTCACCTGGAGTCATCATCATCAGTTTTCTGCCCTCGGGCAGGTTTTCACTTGGCTGCTCTCCATGCTCTTCTATCTTCTGCCTTTCTCTTGAGGTCCATGTAGTTTCCGTCTTCCTTGATGTTGTCTGTAATTTTGTACCTCCTTCTTCCTCTTATTCTCCTCCCACAAACTATACCTTCCAAGGCGTCCTTTATCAGGCACTCCCCTCTCAACAAGTGTCCCATCCAGTTCTTCTTTCTCTCTTTTATTACTTGTTTTTCTCCTTTCACCAACCCTGTCCAGCACTTCAACATTACTTATTTTATCCACCCAGTTTATCCTCTCCATCCTCCTCCACATCTCAAACGCTTCTAACCGTTTTTCATCCTCTCGTCTCAGTGTCCACGTCTCCGCTACATAAAGAGCCACACTCCATACAAAACATTTACAGAGTCTTTTCCTCGAATGATTTGGGAAAATCATGGAAAACACAAATCTGGATGCCCGAACGGACGTCCTCCCGAATGTGAGACGAGAGTGTTAACCGCTCACCCACCACGCTCGGTTTGAGCCAGGTGAGGCAGCGGCTTTCGAACCGTTGCTCCCTAATAGTTTCGCAATAAAGAATCTGCAGTCCTCGTGACTTGGCGGAGAGCGTCATAAAAGTCGTTATTCACTAACGGACGGGGGTAATAAAATCTTTTAATTCCTCGTGTTTTTTATAGTGAGGGGGAGAGGGGGAATCAGCTGTCCTTTGACGTCTACACCCGACCGCACGAGTATTGCAACCATGGGGAACTACTTTCCGCTGTTCCTGATACTGAAGTTGGCAATCTGTCTGCGACAGGTAAGTAACTGGAAACAAACTTATTCAAAATACGTATTTGCACTTATGCTGCGGTCTTTTCGATCACAATTATTGTTATCTAAACTCTATGTTCGTGAGTGGTTTTCCGCCGATTGGGGAGCACGGCAGCGGGCGGGGCTGGCGGTGGCTTCGAGGTGATAAGTTGCCATTTTCTAGCACTGTCGGGTATTTGAGGTAGAATACCTGATGATCCCAACTACATAGTGCGTCGCTTACTGCATTCTTGTTAATTGTGCTTAATAATTTTGTTACGGGAATGGATAAAATTCCCCGATATGTGGTGCTAATCGTTCCCGCTACCTTATCAGGATGTGTGGGTGGTAACGACTTATGCGCCGGTGTGCACACACTATAGTATGTCAGAACCTTTTGGTAAGAACTTGATTCTTAAGGTTAAACTGAAGGACGCTAAGTAAACTGATTCCCGTTTGTTTAAAATATTTGCTGTATTTTGCCTCCTGTGTATAAATTTGTGTTTGGTACTAGCTGTAAATTTGTTATATGATGGTAAGTTGGTAAGAGCCTGCCCTGTTATATAACGTTTCCAAGCACGTAAGGATTTTCTGTTTGGATGTTTAATACAAGTGGAGATATTGTGATAAGGGATATTCTCATGGCTTAACAAGCTTGTCATCGCATTAACATATATTTGTATTGGTACAGGATTTATTAAGATCATAATCTGCAAGATCGAAGCTTTCTTATGTATTATATTGTTCCATATTATTTGTGATATTCTGTATAAGTTTAATCGTTGACCATGATTCTTGTAATAAAATGTTTGAACAAGGCTTGCACTTTATAACCATGCTCCCACATGCTTCCACTGAGTCCTTAGTTACAACCACACATATCAGTCCCCGACGTCGGCGAGGCGTAAAGCCATTAGTAGAAAAAAGAAGTTAATACAATTGCTTATGGTACTTACGACTAATCAAAGCAAATAATAATAATAGTAAAATTATGGTAAAAATGATTGGGTGGTATGTTACAGCCTGTTGTTATCCGTTCTATTATCACATTAAATTCACGTTTACTCCCATTGACAGAATGCCGGTGTAGGTAGTGATACTGTTACTCATCAATTTGATCTCACAGGACCGCCTGATGGAAAATTCCACTCTCCTGATGGGCCAATATCCACTATTGCCACAGAAATGCCGCGAATGTGCTTCTGAGAAACAAAGTGACTAGTCTAATGACATGTGTCACTTATCCTTTGCCCAGCAGTCCTTTCAGATCACACGGTCACGTTGAATGTGGATAAGCTATCAAAAGAAGCAGTGGACATAGACAGGTTGGAGCTCCGCCATTGGGCATTGACTAACGACTCAGCGCTAAGCTCCGCCGATATTTTCGACAAAGCCTCCAGCGTCGATGCCATTTTTTCCGGATTTAGCTGCTCCATTAGCCCGGGAGGCGAGGCGCACTCCAAAATCGATGTCACCAGTTCGCCGTATAGAGGATTAATCGCTCGACAGCTGATTGGACAGGTGTTTCAATACGCGTCGCCTACGCGTCTGGTCCAAACCAAACGAGGAATACGGCTGACAAAAAGTAACACGCTTCACAAAATTTCACGACATATTACACACACTGATCAGCCAAAACATTATAACCACCTGTGTTGGACCACCGAGCGTGGTGGTGTAACGGTTAGCGTTTTGGCCTCGCATTCGGGAGGACGGCGGTTCGAATCCCAGTCCGGGCATCCAGATTTGGGTTTTCCATGGTTTCCCCAAATCACTCCAGGTGAATGCCGGGATGCTTCCTTCAAAAGGCCATGGCCGAATTCCTTCCCATTCCTTGCCCCCTCCCCCATCCTTTCCCGTCTCTAAATACCTAGTTGTTATAGGAGACGTTAAGCAGTTAAAAAAAAAAAATGTGTTGGACTATCTTTGGAGCGCAATACTGCACCGATTAGGCGTGGTATTATTTCGAAAAGTCCTTGTTAGGTTTCCGGAGTTGTCTGGCACCAGATGTCTACGCACAGGTCACGCAATTCCCTTAAATTACAGGGCTGGAGGTTTGTGGGCGCGGCGTCTGGGAACGAGCATCTCGGAAACGGCTAGGCTGGTCGGCTGTTCGCGTGCTACTGTAGTGAGCATCTATGGAGAGTGGTGAAGGACGGTGAAACCACGACTGTGCGACAAGGTGGTGGACGTCTACGCCTCATCACAGAACGTGGAGGTCGGAGGCTTGCCCGCTCCGTAAAGCGGGACAGGCGGCGATCTGACAGAAGAGTGTGCTCCGAAACACTTGTGCCTGCATCAGTATTGTACTTTGCTGTCAGATCTGCAACTATATATAAAGAACATTAGCAAAGTTGAGGGGGTTTAAAGAGGATCAGTACTTTTGTTTTTTATAAAACTAATGTGGACAATAGTTTGCTCATTGTTTTAAAGTATACGAGTGCAAAGACTCAATGAAATCGGATAAAAACCTTAAGGGGTGTTGGGATAGTGTGTGGCAATTTTCTGTTGGAAAACTTCTTCATGAAAAAATACGTGTATGTGCCATGTTTTATGGCTATTAAGATCTGACTCGAGGGGAATTTTAAATGCTTCTCTAATAACGTACCGAGCGTGGTGGTGTAACGGTTAGCGTTCTCGCCTCGCATTCCGGAGGACGGTGGTTCGAATCCCCGTCCGGGCATCCAGATTTGGGTTTTGCATGGTTTCCCAAATCACTCCAGGCAAATGCCAGGATGCTTCCTTCAAAAGGCCATGGCCGAATTCTTTCCCATTCCTTGCCCCCTCAATCCTTTCCCGTCTCTAAAGACCTCGCTGTTGAGAGACGTAAAGCAGTTTAAAAAAAAAAAAAATCTAATAACGTCGTCCTAAAAGCCGGAAACTTCTTCGATAACTTATAACTATTAAAAAATTTTCATCTTGCGTAAATCTTCCAAATTTTATCTCTAGTGTTTGTTTGTTGAACTGGAAAATCAGCGATCACTGTTTTATCAGTAATGATAAACTACTATTTTTCTCGACTACTAAGTTTTATCTATTGCCAGGGAAACTTTCGCTGCGGCAGGCAGAGCTTAATTCGTCCCTGCAGCTAACCGCCGATCATATTCTGTCGGCTAAACATTTCCCACTCGGTGAACAACAGGAATTAATTATAATCTACAAACACACCGTAAACGTTTTGTTGTGGTCCGAACTGAACTGGCTGTGAAAACGAAAGCCATTAAATCGCCGCGTTCCGCTGCGGCCTATTCGGATGCGGTATTTAATATTCCGCACCGCAAGTGTTGCCAACGTGATTACATTATTCCAGGCGATAATTATAATCGCTACGGCACCTGATGAAAAGCGACAAATGCATTTGATTTGTCGATTCTATCAACAGTTTAAAAAATTACGAAATCAGAAGCAAGAAACAGTTTTCAAAAAATCATATCTTTAAAAGAAAGTTGCTTCTACGGAGAGTGGTGGGTGAGCGGTTAACGTTCTGGCCTCGCATTCGGGAGGGCGCGGATTCGAATCCCCGTCCGGGCATCCAGATATGAGTTTTCCATGGTTTCCCCAAATCACTCCAGGCGAATGACGCGATGCTTCCTTCAAAATGCCATGGTAGAATTCCTTTACGTTCCTTGTCCCCAGTCCTTTCCCGCCTTTAATGACCTCGACGTCGACGATGCGTAAACCCATAAGTAAAAAAACCTACGGAAAGAGCAGCACTTAAGAATGCGTTGTTATTTTGATCTGAAAATTTGTACACAGGTTCCTCAGAAATAAAGTAGAACGTGTTTAGAAGTTTACGAGTTAAATGGTCCAGACTGTATTACTGTATAATGATGTGTCAGAAAGACTGATAACTGAGCGAATCCATTAGAGTTCCACTTTATACTCAGAAGATACTGAACCCTAACAATATGATTTAAAGTTTCGGGGGATATTATATCATGTTACACATAACCATATGGTATCCAGTTATACTTCCCACCACATGGCAAAACTGATAATTCATTAATACATAAACCAGGGGTGGCCAACTCAAATGATCTTGCGGGCCACTTTGGAAATGCATCATAACTTCGCGGGCCACATATAAAATTGTACATCCCCATATTAGATTTAGACTCACTACAGACATTTTTTGGAGTGAAAAGTTGAAACATAATGAGTAATTATTACTGTGTTTACTATTATTCTTACATGTAAACATAGATAACATAATAACAATGATACTAAACGCATATTTTAAAGAAATATATAACACCAAAAATTATATATAAAAAATATATAAATATAAATGAAATAAATTTTGAAATATGGATGCATAAATAATGTATTTTTTTAATACATTGGTTTGCACTATTTTGAGTATTATAAAATAAATATATTTTGTAAAAGTGTGATGAATCTCGCGGGCCGCAAAAATATTCAAGGCGGCCCGCGGGTTTGGCCACCCCTGACATAAACTGTCAGGACTGGTATTAATGGCAAGACTTCATAACAGCCCTCAAACCCAGCCGATTTTATGAAATGTTATTTAAGAATTGTGTATAGCAAGATGTGAGTTGATTTATTATGTTTTTGTATATTTTTCTTGTAATTAATTGTTAATTTGTGTAAATGAACATTGTTTTATGGAGAGAAACTATTTAATATGTTTGCGGACAGTATTGTGCACGAAGCATTGATTAAAGTTTGTAATGCAAAGTGTTCATGTGAGCTGCGACGGTTTGGAGAACAATTTGCGACGTCTGGACCGAGTTACGTAGATGTTTTTGTGTGTAAATACTTGTAAATATCTTTACTTTTCATGTGTTTCGTGATGGTTGTGAATGATTTTGTATTAATTCTGTTTTGTTGTGGATTTAATTGTTACTGTATTGTTAGAATTCGATGAACGTCAGTCGGAACTATTTCAAAAATTCTGGGAGTTTCTAACGAGTCTATTTAAGAGCGTAGAGATGGCGATCAGAGAGAGTTGACATTCAGTAGTTCTGGGAAGTGTGTGAGCTTAATCGCTGGAACATTTGGTTACTTTTGTACTTAATATCCTTGGATGGAGTCTACGAGGCGTATTTTTTAAGTAAGTACCGTTTTGTCACACCGTGGCTGCAGCGCTACGGTCGGCGTTCCGCGCATGCGCACTGGGTATCTGCATCTCTTGCCTACGCACTGACGCCACTACAGTCTAATTCTTCCTTGTTTACGTTGTTCACTGAGTGTTTAAGATGCTTCCGATAATCGTGTGTCCCGCCGACTGTGAAATACGGGCTGTAATAAGATTTCTGCACGCTAAAGGCCTAAAACCGATCGATATTCATCGTGAGATCTGTGCAGTTTACGGACAAAACAGTATGAGTGATAGAATGGTGAGAAAGTGGGTTAGAGCATTTAAAGATGGCCGCACAAATGTGCATTATGAACAACGGAGTTTGGTGACGAAAGTGGACAATAAGGTGAGAGAAAACAGACGCTTTACGATTTCCTCCTTGTGTGATGACTTTCCTAATGTTTCTGGTAGTGTTTTGTATAGCATTGTGACCGAGCACTTGAATTACCGAAAATTGTGCTCACTTTGGGTACCGAAAATGTTAACGGATGTGCACAAAACCAAACGTTTAGGCAGTGCATTGACTTTCCTTATGTCTGGAAAGAAAAAAAGAAGTGTAAAGTGATTCTTCGAGTAATTATTTCGTACAACGAAATACCTATCAACTTGAATCGAATAGTGATAGTTAAATAGTCGCAGTGAACTCTTCGATGATGTTCTGATATTTGTAGATTCGTCTGTTGACTCTGTCAGGTTGTAACTGTGTTAATAGCTACGTTATATGGCGACCTGCGACAGGACCACTGTAGTTTTTCCCTCAGCCGAACTGAACTGCGTTTTTAATTATCCCTGTCGTTGTAGAAGCGGTTCTGCGTGGAGTTTCTTTCCCTTTCAACATTCGGGTAGCGTTTTGACATTTTACAAACAAGGCGGAATTAAATGTGACTGTGGAAACTAATTGAGAAAGTTAAATCAAGGGAAATGTTTGCCACGCCAGGTAGACAGCAGGCAGAGAGGCAATTTATCCTCAGTCCCACCGTCAGGGGACTGAAAATGGAAATTTAAATAGCTTTCTAAATGTCCATTAGTCATGCACTGGGCGCCTTGCGTATCTTGCAGCGACCGTCAGCTGAAGACAGACTTCAGGGTGAAAGAACAGCAAACAACAATTTAGAGAGGTATGTAGCAAACAAAGAGAGGTGAGAGAATTACAAGTCTGCGAAACTAATATTCTGGGAATTGTTCTGTGAGGAAACAAGAACGTGCAAAGTCAGAAATGAATACAAGATTTTTCAGAGATGGTGATTCGAACCTTCAGGAATGACGGAGGACTCAGACAAGGGCGTATCCAGGATCAGAACTAGAGGGGGTAAGATTTGAACTAAAGGGGGTAAGATTTGAACTAAAGGGGGGGGGGCAACTCATATTGGTTTCGAGGAAGTAGGGTGGGGGACTGAAAAATGATGTGTTCTTACAGAATAAAACTCAAACCCATTGATGAAACTATTTTTATTATTGATTAATATAGTAATCCAACCAATTAATCTAAGGACCTACTATGTCGATAATTAAGATCGTAACTCAGTTATAGCTTTTTATGTAAACATTAATCACCTCGGATTCTCAGAAAATTTTTCAATAACTTTGTAAATATCTCACGGTGTTCTTTCACGAAATTTCGATGCACACTCATCAGGCAAAATCTTTCATCTCACAAAGCGCTCCTGAGTAGTTCTTCACTCGCCTGAAGGCAATTTGATTCTTTTTTCTAGGGGGAGGGGGCAGCAGCCTCCCCCCTCCTTGTTCCTCACTGGATACGCCCATGGACTCCGATCCTAAAACGACTGAGTCCCAGGTGTAAGCCAAAATTGATTGGGGAAACTTATGTACAGTAAATGGATTAACAGAACAAAGGAATCCTTGCTCGAAGATACTAGCCGAAAACAAATTTTTCAGTTTATTAAATCTGTCAATTTAGTGAAGCGTATAATTTATTTGATTTTTCACCACTTACTGTTTATTGTTAAATGTTATTAAAAATGCAAATTTGAATTTAAAATAATTCAAAATATTTTTTATTCTATTATTTGCGAATGGATCCTATCTGATCACGCAAAGCCTTGACTCTCATAATGAGTTGTAATTAAGTACTTGTCCAGTGTTTCTACTGGGTAGTTAGGCGCAGAGATTGTCAGTTCCTGAAGCAATGGGGCAGCGTAAGTGTTGCCACCTATCTGCGATTCATGTAACTCATGTTTTCAATGATAAGTGTACGTTTGTTTGTGCGGACATATCAAGGACAGGAGGGCATTCCAGCTCTGCAGCGTATGTAGCTGTAAAATATAAAATATACCAGGCCTCTAGGGTACCAGAGCAATTTTCAACCTTTTCCACTGAGACTTTTGGCACTAAAGTTGGGATGGCAATCTAAGATCGATTAATCGAAGAATCGATATTTTCGACCAAAAAACTCGATTTTTTAAATCGATTTATAGTACTGAATCGATCCAGTGAATCGATATTTCACCCTTCAAAATCTAATGTGAAAAGAACTTTCTACATGGTATGCACTTGCACATGAAAACCATGGTTTAAACGAAGAATTTAAACACTATTTATCGCAAGCAGTTGTGCACCTGAAGTATGATCCCATACTTTACTGGCAAGAACAAAAAAATCAATTTATCATCACGTTTACTCAACACCCAAGAAGTATATCTGTTTAGTGGGGTCATCAGTACCTTGCAAGCGCCTTTTTTTTTATTGCCGGCAACATCGCAAGTGATGAGCGGAACTGCTTGGATCCTATTACACTGGGCAGACTGTTGTTCCTGAAAAGCTTGGACATTAAGCACTGGGAACTGCAAACTATATCATTTCAAAACTGTTTTATGTAACCAACAAATTTGTGAAATAAATTTCTTTGTATACCTGATAGTTTGATTCAATTGTAAAAAAAAAATACTTTAATTAGTTTAAAAATGATAAAAGATCGATTATTATGGTGTCCTTTTTGTTTTACATGATTGGAAATACGAAAACCAAAATCAAATTAAAAAAATATCAATTATTAGAAAATCGATCTTTTAGACATCGATTTTTTTGTGAATCGGTTTATCACGTTTTGATTTGAATAGATTCAAGAATCGATCTTTTTCGGAAAGAATCCCCATCCCTACACTAGAGTCCATAAAACAATCAGAAAAAAAACAATGCAGTAATATGTACAGACTCTAAAGCGGCTCAGCAAGCAGCTGTAAGGATACCAAAAGGAAAATGCACGAACTACCTAACATATGAAGTCGGGAAGGAATTGTGAAGCCAATGGGATGAAGATTAAACTGGAATGGGTGCCTAGCCGCGTGGGAATAATGGTCAATGAAATGGTGGGCACAACGGCCAGAAATCTAATCAATGCCCCTGAAAGTAAACACTGCATGATTACATTTACTGATTATAAGGGCGTAATTGCTGACTTGGTTAAGACAGAATGGACAAAAATTTGGTGGTAGGATAGACAGGAGGTGGGCAGATGGTACCGGGCAATAATGAATATAATCAAGGATAAACCATGGTACGGTCTTTTGGACCTCATCAAAAAGGAGATTACTTCCATGATTAGATTGAGAGCCGGTCACGCTTTGTTAAATGACAAAAAATTCATTATAAAACATGTCGACTCCCCAATGTGAGCATTCTTTGCAGAGACGGAGGACATACACCATTTCATGTTGAGATGCAGTAACTACCGAGCCGAAAGACGTGAAGGTATACACATACACAATCTCGCCTATCCCAATAAGAAGTCCTCTAAATTAATATACAGTTTTGTGTCAAAAACAAACGTCATACATGAAACACATATATTTCAATAAAGGACAGACAATATTACTTCAATGTTTATTGTTTTTTGTCATCAGTTTTTGATGCAATCCTCAATCCCTTCCTATCCTGTGCTAACCTCTTCATTTCTACATACCCCTTACAACCCACGTCCTCAATTATCTGCATCATATATTCTTATCTCTGTCTTCCTCTACAGTTCTTGCCTTCGACTGTTCCCTCCACCAGCAAATTAACCAATCCAGCATGTCTCAAAATATGACCTAACAGCCTGTCTCTTCTTTCTGTAAGCTTCTTCCATAAATTTCTTTTCTCACCCAACAATTCCAAAACTCGTTCATTTCTTACTTTGTCTGTCCACTTAATTTTCAGCATTCTTCTGTAGCACCACATTTCTAATGCTTCAATTTTCTTTCTTTCCGGTATTCCTAAAGTCCATGTTTCGCTTCCGTAAAGTGCTGTGCTCCACACATTGAGTTTTAAAAAGTTCTTTCTAATTCCTAGATCAATATTTGAAACTAAAAGGTCTCTCTTTTTCATGAAGGCTCTTTTTGCTAGTGCTATTCTGCTTTTAACATCATTCCTGCTTCGGCCATCAGTTGTCATTTTGCTTCCCAAGTAACAGAACTCACTCACTTCTCCTATTGCATCCGATCCTATTTTTATATTTAATCCACTAGTATTGGTATCATTTCTGCTACATTTCATCACTTTTGCTTTGCTTTGATTTATATTCAGTCCAAAATCTTCCTCCAGTATTTTGTTCATGCCATTAAGTAACTTCTCAATATCCTCAGCCCTCTCTGCTGGCTAAATTAGCCGTCGACAAGGCGTAAAGCAATAAGTAAAAAACAAAACAAAGAAACTAAAGGAGGGCAGAAGAGCGGGGAGCGGTTCAGGGCACCCTCTTGCCCTTGGGGTTGGGAACGGCCCCAAAAGGCGGATGAATCAGAAACGATCAACGGCTTGGGGATGCAGAAGGCAACGGGAAACCACTGCATTAAAGACCCAAAGGGTATCCCGAGGACATGTAATCCTCTCAAATTACATATATCATGATGGCTTCTTCCTGTGTAAAATGTTCCGGAGGTAAAATAGTCACCCAATCGGATTTGCGGGTGGGGACTGCTCAGGGAGGAGTCATCAGAATGGATAGAAACATTCTACGAGTCGGAGCGTGGATGTTAGAAGTCTGAATAGGGCAGGTAGGTTAGAAAAATTAAAAAGGGAAATGAAACGACAGAAGTTAGATGTGAGGTTAATGAGATTAGTGAGATTAAGTGGAAACACGCACAGGGTTTCTAATCTGGGTAAGACAGGATAAATAACACAAAAGCTGTCAGTGGAGTTACTGGTGTAGGATTTATAACGAACAAGAAAGTAGGGAAAAGGGTGAATTACTAACAACAGTTCAGTGACAGGACAAGAGTAGAAAATAAGCCGACTCCAACCACGTTAATAAAGGCGTATATGGCAACGTCGCAGGAAAATGATAAAGAAATAGAGAAAATATATGATGAAATTAAAGAATTAATTGAATATGTGAAGGGGGAGCAGATGTTAGTTATCGTTGGCTATTGGAATGCAGTAGTGGGAGCAGTGCTGCCAGTCTTGCGGCTTTGAATATCCGTATATGGGGGCTAAAATTTGCATAGATTGAGTACAAAAATCCGGAGACTCGCTAACTAAAAGACTGAAACAATAAACTTATTGAAGAGAGAGTCAAAATCAAGAATACTTTTATTCACAGGTCTTTAAATAATATTCTACATTGAAAGTAAGAAATATCTCTGAACCTGTTTTATACATCGTCACTTTCATCACTGCTTCTGCTGCACCTATTCTTTTTTTTTTTTTCCCTCGGATATTGGTTAATCCTTCTCGGAAGGCACTGCTTTGTAAGCCGTGCCAACGAGCGTGTCACCGTGCATAAAGAGTGCGCCGATAGTTCTGTATTACGGTCTTCTATAAAATCTATAATCAAACAAAATATGAGCTCTATTTCAATCGTTGGTTTACGAGCGGTTGCAAGGAAGCATTCAACAATTATTGACAACTCTGTAATGTATTAACACTATACGCTCACAGTTTAACAAAACACCAATATAAGGAAAAATCAACAAATAGTAAAAAGTAGGAAAAATCCGTAGATCTAACTTTTTACAAAAATCCTAACTTTTTTAGATAAATCCATAGATTGGCAGCACATAGTGGGAGAAAGAAGTGAGGGGAATACTGTCGGAAGTTTTGGTTTAGGAGAAAGAAATGAATGAGTAAGCAGATTGTTAGAATTTCGTGAAAAATGTAAACCCGTCGTGGTGAACATACTATCAGATATGGCGGATGCGATTAACGGAAAGTGTTTGGCTTTCCTGTGCCTGAAACCTGATGCTGTGTACGTAACGAAGCTTGAAATCGCAGAGCGCTGTGGATCACTTCGGTCCTGCCGCGGCTGCGGTGACTGTGAAGCTATCACGGGGAGTGGTGCTCGGCGCTAATGCCTCTGCTCTCGGATTCTTCTGGAAGCGTGGGTGGGTCGATCGCCTTTGATGTCCAGTGCCCGCTCTGTTAACGAGCTTAGCTGTTCCAGAACACCTCTCAGTCAACATGTCTCTCTCTCTCTCTCTCTCTCTCTCTGGTTCTCGTGCCGTCAAACGTCAGCCAATCGAGTGCCTCGGATCAGAAAATCACTCAAACAGTGACTGTCACAGCATTCTCGGGTTGCCAACCATACTTTACAACATATACGTTATATTTTGTCTGTATACTTTATCCTATCCATGAAGAGAGCGGAAGTATTTTATTTCTTTTGGGTAGACCAGCATTGAATGAAGAGAAATGAGAATAAGAGTTAGCGTAATAGGTACACAGATAAAAAAAAAAAGTTTTTTGATTGAAAGGTTGGGTTGTTGAAGGCTTGAAGTGTATATATCTTGGCATAACGTTTGATAATAAACTCAACTGGCCAAAATACATTGGGCAGGTGATAGGAAAAGGTTACAAAATCCTTCATTTACTGGAGAGGGTGATGAAAGGATGTACCAGAGAAGTTAGGGAGTAGGGTTACAAAACTTTGGTCAGACCATTGGTTGAATATGGTGGTGTAGTTTGGGACCCTCAGTTTCGGTATCAAGTACAGCTGTGTAAAGAAGAGCAACTAGAATTTTTGTGCTAATTGTCGCAGGACCCAGTCAGTAACTGATAAGATAAAGGAGCGGGGGTGGGAGTCATTGGAGGACAGGAGGAGGGTGAAGAGAGTGCTGGGAATGCACAGGCACCAAAAAAAAAAATTGTTGGTTTCTCTGGAAACGGGTCAAAAATTGTTCGGACATTTCCACTATGATGCGGTTATTGTCCATTGTTAAGTACATAATTTTACTATCTCCAAATCCGCCTTTAGAATGTGATATATGCACGTTATCAAAAATTATGCCAAGATATGTACAATTAAGAATTTCAACAAGCAATCAGGGCCGGCGCGGCGTTAGGAGGGGTAAGCGGGTGAAATGTACACGGGTTCGCCCTGTTGATGGGGGGCCCGATCACCGGCTGTAGGGGTCCCCCACTACAAGTTGTAGAGCTAAAAAAAAATCCGCCATTTGGTCTCAGGGAGGGCCTTAAGTGATGAATTCGCCAAGGGCCCCCGATTAGTTATCCCGGGTCCTAAAATCCTAGCGCCGGCGCTGCAAGCAATATCTTCACTACTCTATAATCATAGAAAATTATTACCTTGTTATTCCCTTGTACCTAATAAACTGACTCTTCTTGGCATTTATTTTCATTCTATGTTTAACTACCCACCTAGATATTCTATTCGGATCCTTTTCTACCCGTTCGCAGTCCTCTCTTGTTTTAATCCTTTTTTATAACATTATGCATCGGTAAACAATCTAATTTCTGACTTCAAACCATCAATACAATAAGTCATTGATTAGAACAATGAAGAGCAGTGGTCCCGATACACCACCCTGGGGTACTCCTGTATCAAGTTTTACCTCTCTTTATACTGCGTTTCCCACCCTAACTCTTTGCTCTTTGAAGAATTCCTCCACCCAGAAACTCACTTTTTCACCCGGTCCAATAGTTTTCACCTTTTCCGCCACCATATTATTGATCACTTTGTCAACTGACCTAGAAAGATCTAGGGCTGCACCGCCATCCAGACCCCCGCTGTGTGTTTCACATACACCTGCTCGCCGTTGGGTTGTTTACGTTTAGTTTGGGCCACCAGAAGTTAATAATTCACAGCACCTGGCTCCGGCAAACAACACCAACTTCCGTATTTACCCCGGCAGCGTTGTGGCTAGCGCACTGGCCGCTTCCAGTTAGTCCTAGACAGTGAGAGTTTTTAACTAACTGTTTTGTGTATGTTGTGTTGTAAATATTACGTAGAGACGAAAATATAACGACTGCACTAATAAATACAGAGTATCCACATGTAAAAATCAAGTGGCTTCGTAACCGAAAATCAATTCAAACAAAAATTTACAGCAGTATATACCTAGCTGTATGTATGACGTGTTTCGCTTGGACAGCAGTGAATATATAAACATGAATGTTCGTTTGTCTTCTATGCGTTCATATACCATTCATCCGATTGCTACCAAACTTATGTAAATATGGGAGATTGATGACGCGAACTCAAAAGATTTCACCCATCCAAAAAGCTTAACACCTCATAGCATGTTGGTGACCCGAACCCATAAGATTTTAACCATACGAAAATCGCCCAACGCACCAAAAAAAAGTTTTCACTTTAAAATTTCCAGCCGACATCGGGATTGAAACCGGAGATCAGGTGAGCTGCAAGACCGCTATCCAAGCGCAATACTGTCAAAATACGATAAAACTGTGGGTTTGTATAAAGATCAATTTAAAAAAATTGAGGGGTGTATGGGGCAAGAGGACATGGTTTTCTTTTATGTTTTTAAGGGGGGGGGCTGGGCAGAAACCTTCCCATACACCCACACAATAACTCACCAAAGTTTCATTGCAGTCGAATAAACGGCATAGGAACACAGAAGACGAACAAACACAGAAACATTGATTTCTGTGTATTATATACAACACTTTGAAATGAAAATCAATGCAGCAAAAACTAAGAGTATGGTGATTGGAAAAGGAAGGAATATAATAAATATTAAGTTAGGAAAAGCTGATATCAGGCAAGTAAGATCGTTCAAATATCTTGGGAATATGATCACCGAAGATTTGAGGTACCATCAGGTGATAAAATCTCGCATTGCCGTAGCGAAGGAAGCGTTTAATAGGAAAAGGAGGATACTAACTGGAAAAATAGACAAAACACTTAGAAAAAGACTCTGTAAATGCTTTGTATGGAGTGTGGCTCTTTATGGGTCGGAGACATGGACACTGAGACGAGAGGATGAAAAGCGGTTAGAAGCGTTTGAGATGTGGATGTGGAGGAGGATGGAGAAGATAAGCTGGGTGGATAAAATAAGCAATGCTGAAGTGCTGGACAGGGTCAGTGAAAGCAGAAAAATTCTCATAATAATAAAGGAGAGAAAGAAAAACTGGATGGGACACTTTTTGAGAGGGGAGTGCCTGATAAAAGACGCTTTGGAAGGTTTAGTCTGTGGGAGGAGAATAAGAGGAAGAAAGAGATACCAAATTATAGACAACATCAAGGAAGACGGCAACTACATGGTTCTTAAGAGAAAGGCAGATGATAGAAGACCATGGAGAGCAGCCAAGTGAAAACCTGCCCCAGGGCAGAAAACTAATGATGGATGATGGTGAGATACAAGAATAGTCTAACCCAGCGGTGGCCAACCCAAATGATACTGCGGTCCACTTTAGTAGTGTATCATAACTCCGCAGGCCGCATATGAAATTATACATCCCCATATTAGATTTAGACCCACTACAGGCATTTTTGGAGTTAATGTAATTTAATTATTCTGTGAAATCAAAACTGTAAACTGGTTAATAAAACAGGCAATATCTGTCATATATTTTCATGATAATTATTTTAAAATCAAAGTTTTTTTTTCTCTCATAATTTAGACATTTAATTTTTCAATATATGGATGCACAAATAATGTATTGTTTAAAATAAATAACTCTCGGGTTTTCTGCCGGTTAATTGATTTAGTTCTTTTTCTTTTAACAACGTTTCGGCAACTGCCATCGTTGCCTTCATCAGGTTAACTATTACATACAAGGACAAGACACTGACTGACTCGCGAGCCAGTTGCCAACTGGCTCGCGAGTCAGTCAGTGTCTTGTCCTTGTAAGTAAGAGTTAACCTGATGAAGGCAACGATGACAGTTGCCGAAACGTTGTTAAAAGAAAAAGAACTAAATAAATCAATTAACCGGCAGAAAACCCGAGATTTCAACAATACGCCGGGAAAAACTAAAATTTCATATAATGTATTGTTTTTTAATACATAGGTTTTCACTACTTTGGCCATTACAAAATTAACATATTATGCAAAAGTGTGATGAATATAGCGGGCCGCAAAAATGTTCAAGGTGTGCCGCGGGTTGGCCACCCCTGGTCTGTACTTTCACTGCTGTCCAAACGTAACGCGTCATACTTATGATTGCAGTTATGCTGTTATCATTAGCATGTTGGTGACGAGAACTCATTAGATTTTACCCTTTCAAAAGATTCCAACGCGCATAACATACGCGCAACATACCATGTCGCTGATTCGAATTTATAGCTTCACTAGCTCGTACCCGCGACTTCGTACGCGTGGATTAAGATTTTTTTTTGCCAGAATTGAATATAGAAAGTTGTTGGTAAAGTAGGATTCGTCCCAAACAACACCGAGTCGGCATAATATGACAGGAAAGCCATCACTATATCATTCTACCGTCGAACCTGTCTCTTGAAGAGAATCAATTTCCAACATATTTCTGTCACCATTCGATAAGGTCTCAAAATTTCGTGACTACAACTGTTAATCATACTGGAAAAAATGTCCTGTGCCCTTCATACAGTTTTACTTGTCAAATTCCATTAGTATCGATATAGCCATTTAGTCGTGAAAACGTAACAAAAAGACAGAGACTTAGTTCCGTATTTATAGTATTATTACTGCAGTTCACACACACACACACACACTGACTGCGAACAACCCCTGAGGGATCATTATAACGTAAAAAAGTGTACACCTACAGCATTGCAAGACTACCTACGATTTGCCTCGCATTGCACCCCTAACTTTCTAATATCTACAGTTTAACATTCAATCCGAATAACCGATGGCCCAGGCGTGACTCTTACGATCAAAAACAATTTTTAAAAGTCTCAGCCTCCACGGAGATTTGAACCGGAGACCACGACCCAAACAGCAGTAAGGAAGTGCTTTAGCCACTGATCTACATGACCGCTACACGGAAAAACAGTAGAGAGACCTCCATATCCAACGCGTCTGTCTATCGCCGTTCAGTAGTATTTCGGAATTATGAGACAACATGTATTATTTATACAGATAATTTTTCAACCAAATGTAGACAGTATTTTTTCTCATTGTTTCAAAGGATAAGTGTCAAAAGTTTCATCGAGATCGGATGAAAACTGTGGATTTGTATGAAGAACAAACAAACATACATACATACATTCATCTTTATAATATAGATTCCAGTCCAAATATCGCCCAAAGTGTGTATAGAAGTTTTCACTTCAAAAATGTGGTGAAACAAAGAAGTTTTCCCCAAAAAAGTATTTTTTTTTAAAATTATTTATTTGATCTTAGGCCTTGAATAGACCATACAGTCAGTCTGGTGGAGTTACAAGTTAATAATATTTAAAAATATATAGATATATATGTGCACTAAATATGTATGTCACTGTCCTTAATGATACAATAGATTTTGTTGCAAGTAGTTCTCTAATACTGGTTGGAAGTGACTGCTGTGCTCGCAAAAGAGACTTGAATGTTGATTGCTGTTGCTGAAAATTAGTATTTAATTAATATACTTGCTAGTTGATTATTGATATCCCCTGACTTTTCTTATTTCACTGGCGTCACTCCTCGTCGACGTTGAGGTCGTTAGAGGCTAAGTATACCTCCGTCGGGAGGCTCCAACCACAGAGCCTTTTACATCTGGCCCCAGTTTTTACAGTTCATTATAAGCCTTTTCTCTGGAATAATAACTTCATATTTTATACCCATACAACAAGGCGAACGGTGCTGCGAGGTTGTTTTTATGTCTCTACGCCTCGTTACGTCGAGGTCATTAGAGGCGGGATGGGACTGGGAACTAGGAACGGGAAAGAATTGGGCCATGGCCTTTTGAAGGAAGCATCCCGACATTTGCCTGGAGTGATTTGGGGAAACCATGGAAAACCCAAATCTGGATGCCCGGACGGGGATTCGAACCGCCGCGCCGTCCTCCCGAATGCGAGGCCAGAGCGTTAACCGCTCACCCACCACACTCGGTACGAGAAATTTTGTAGTTTTATTCGTTCTAAAAAGTTTGTTCAGCAGACACACGCATACATTCATTTTATTTCTTTTTTTCCCCTCTCAAATCCTCGTTTCTCTGGTAGTGACGTAAATACAGTTTAGTAGCCTACAAACAGACACAAACAAAGTTGTCCCAAACCAGCGTTGACGTAGCACGCCCGGTTGCAACTTCCACTCTAAGGAAATAAGTTTTACGCCCTCCGGCATCGTATTGCAGTTATTTTACGCCAGAAGTTTGAACGCGGGCAGAATATTCCATCGGACACATATCTTAAATATATTTCTCTTCTTCACTGACAACTTTACTTGCGCAGGGCGTTTGTACACTGAAAGAAGGCCAAGACGATTTTTTTCCGAAAGGACACCATGTCACACTGATTCAAGATACCAGCCGGACGACGTAGAAAGCAATATGCAACACCTCAACAGCTACGAAACTCACTAACGGGAAAACAATTATTATTATTATTGCAGCTATCTTAATCCTTATTTCAGGATGCAGCCTCTTTAAGCCAATGAGCTATATATTAGAATTTAATTCTGCATAGTTTTGCTGTAGTTCTTTCCAGGCTGATCGATCTTGAGCCACCCTCTTCCAGTTCACGCCTGTAACTCGACGTATATCCTTATCCCAGCGATCCGGGGGTCTTCCTCTTGCTTTTTTCAGGTTCCTTGGTATCCAATCGAGTACTGCCGTAGTCCATCTGTCATCTTTTTTGCAAGTAATATGACACGCCCATTGCCATTTTTGGGTCATGACTCTTTTTAAGATGTCTGTCACTTTGGTTATTGAACGTATGTGCACGGCCCTTTTCCTGTCTCTTCTTGTAAAGCCTACCATTGGTCTTTCCATACTTAGCTTGGCAATTTTCAGTTTTTGCTTCGTGTGACTATTTACGGTCCAAGTCTGGCAGGCGAATGTGAGGACTGGTAAAACACATTGTTCAAATACCTGTTTTTTTTAAGATGTACTGGCATGTTAGATTTAAAAACTATGGAATTTCTTTCTAGCAATCAAAATAATATAAATTTAATAAAGAATAACTGCAGCGGCCTGGTGGATCAGAGGTTAACGGGTATGACTGGAGATCGAAAGGAACCGGGTTTGAATCACGATCTCGGGTGGGATTTTCAAAGGTCCTTAATACTTCCTTCACCTCTGGCACAGATTCTGTGCAATTTGAAGTTCGCCAAAATTCTTCTGCGGCTTCAATTTCACGTTAAACTGGTAATGCCCTTCAATTTGTTTGTGAAAATTACCCCTGGACCCACTAAGTAACTGATAGGATTTTTTTTTACTTATGGCTTTACGCCTCGTCGACGTTGAGGTCATTAGAGGCGGGTTGACAATGGGGAGAAGGAAGTGGGAGGAATTCGGTCATAGCCATTTTGAAGGAAGCATCCCAGCATTCGCCTGAAGTGATTTGGGGAAACCGTGGAAAACCCAAATCTGGATGCCCGGACGGGGATTCGAACCGGCATCTTCCAGAATGCGAGGCCAGAGCGCTAAGCGCTCACCCACCACGCTCGGTCTGATGTGATAAACGAGGTGGCTACTTCAGAAGTCACCAGGAGAGTGAAGACAACGGAGCGTTTTTTGATGATGGGGATTGGAGAAATACTCGTCTAAGAATTATGTGTAATGCTTGGAAGGGAAAAGATGATCAATACCACATTTGGTACTACAGTCCATGCGTAACGTAGTAGGAAAAGTTTCTATTTAGGTACGGGTGTCAGGTATTTGAATAAATTGCTAAGTGAAGTAAAGAATAACTTATCGAAAACGCTGAAGAAACTCGTTTTCTGTTATGACTCGATGCAGTGTCGAGAAGCATACTTATAGGATAATTACGGAAAAACCTCAGCAGGTGAACAAAGAAGTGATGATAGTTTTTACCGACATCAGGAAAACCTTTCAAAATACCTACAGTATTCAAGAGTTCAAAAGTTCACTTGAAGTATGTATCAGTTTGGATTTTGTTAAAAATGATAACAATGTTGAGTTTGGCAACATTGCATGACAGTGTCAGTTGTAGCGGACATTCATAAGTCTGACTCGACTGTATGTGTAGATATTAATGTACTTTTATTACATTTATGATTTTCCATGTTTAACTGTAATGATAGTATTGTTTTTCGAGTATCCTTGGCAGCAAGGAGAATACTGGGCGATAGGAAATGCGCTATCAAAGAGGTTCTATTGTACTAATAGGGAACGGCAACATATCGAGTCTATGTAGAGAAGCTTGCGTTGTTCACTGCCAGTAGACCACTACCGATGTTTTCGCACCTGAGGAAGACGGTGGAGCTAGTCGTTGATATTTCTTGTTTTCACAACACAATCCTGTGGTACCCCCGTGACTACTTCATTGCAATGTTTGAATTGCCTAGTTATTGGGCACACAAAATAAGAAATCAGCAATCAACCATAAAGAATTAAAAAAAGAAACATCCGATTCAGTAGGCAGCATTCCTCACGTGGTGTTTGAGAAATAAAGCACCGGGTAGGGTTTGTACTTTTTTAATAGTTCCTTACAGTCGAGCTTGGGCTCAGGTTTGTGGTCGGGCGGGCAGTACCAGGGAGGGTACTTGTTGTCTGCGCCCGAGCCGGGCTGCACAGCGCATGGCGACCTCTTCTGCCTGAAGCTGATATGGCGCGGGGTCGCAGGGAGCGGGCTGTAGGCGGCGGGCCCCGGGGAGAGTGACTTGGGGTCCGGAGGGAAGACCCGCGGGTGGATGCTGTACCGCGGCACGCAGCGCTTGTCCTTGGGGCTGTAGCGGCACGGGTCAGGCGTCACGAAGAACTTCGGCTCGCGACCCCTCCAGCGCCTGCAACACCACAACCATCAGCACACCATGGGGGCATATGTGACGTCTAGTCTCCTAGTACTAAATGCCGAAGCAAAGAGCATGACCGCTAGACATGTCAAGGTGAGGAAGACATCGACTTTATTTGACAAATCATCATTTAGTCGATCAAAATGTCCTTCTAACTAATACAGAAACAAATACAATATACAGAGTTAGTCTAAATGATTCATTCGGCTTCAAAACAATGTTAATTGAAAAGTATACGATCTACAAAGACGAGTGATATATGAAAAGATACATAAACTCTCCACATTTAAAAGCCCACTTGGTGTCTGACGTGCTCGCTAGATGGCAGCAGTGGATGGCGGAAAAGCAGGAAAGGAGTTTGTCGTGGCCCCCCAGGTCACCAAGTCTGACCACATGTGATTTCTTCTTGGGGGGTTATATGAACAACAAAGTTTTTATACCCTCAATGCCAACAACACTGTAAAAATTATAGGAACTGATCACTGCTGCTGTGATGGACACTGATAGAAACATGCTATCGAACATATGGACGGAACTGGATTACCGTTTCGATGTGTGCCGGGTGACTAAGGGCGCATACATTGAATATTTATAGTATGTACCAGAAGCTTGGTGAGTTTATGTACCTCCTCATGTATCTCTCGCGGTTGGAGGTCGTTTACATCTCAATACACAGTATTTCGAAACCTGATGAATCATTTAGGCTAACCCCGTACACACACACACACACACACACACACACACATATATATATATATATATATATTACTTGCGTCTTCAGTAATTTAGACGTACAATATTTTGTGGATTGTCCCTGAACAATTTTCTTTTAGTAGGGGTTGTTACAATTATTATAATGATCAAGAAAGTATTTTTTTTTACGATTTCTGACAGATGACGGACGACTTTGCTCGATGTAATGTTCGTCTTTGCTTACTACATGTTGTACTAAACTATATTTCTTTGTATTTTCTAACTGATAACTACTTACTAAGTACAACGATACCTTCTTCATACCACAACTGAATTGTTTACGGTAACAAGCGAGAAATAGGACCCTAATTTAGCGCTGTGGACTGTACGTTTTAGTGGTTTGGACACTGATCGTGTTGATTGTGAGGTTCACGGCCTGAGAGACTCACATGCCGTAGCAGGGTGAGGCGGGCTTGTCGGGCACCCCCGGGCCCAGGCAGGAGGGGATGTCGTACTGGTTGGCGGCGGGGGTGAAGACTGGCGGCTTCTTGGGGTGTCTGAAGACCATCGAGAAGGCTGGGGACGTGGCGGCGTAGTCCTCAGGGCGGTACGTGCCCGGAGCAGGTGTCTGGAACTTCTCTGCCAACAAACAAGTGTTCAACGCCTCTCTTCATCTCTCTTTATCTCTACCTTCTTTATTACTTTTTCGATAACAGCTTTCCAGAATGACTCGCGTTGTACCAAAGAATACAAATCACAAACAACAAAACATTAAAAAATAAAAAAATAAATAAAAAAACCTGTCATAAGATGCTACTATTTTTCCGCTCTGCCACAACCGAGAGAAGAACTTATGCGTGGTTAGGAAACCTGTTGTCATGTGAGCAGTAAAATGCGTAAATAGTACACCAGCTGGTTACGTACAAGTATTTACATTTATCCAGTAATGTACCCGATAGTGTCCGCTATTCCAGAAAGGTGTGCGTTCCATAGAGCAAGCTGATAGATGATGCAAACCTTTCTGGAACAGCAGACACTTTCAGCAAGATAGGCAACAACATCTCTGACGGAAAAAATAGAAATAGATCATCCAGTGTCGGAAGCGGTTAAACAGCCCTGAAGAGGATCTCCAGGTTGGGATCGAAACGTAAGCATCGCCAGCAAGAAACACGCAGCGCCAAATCTGGAAAGGGAAAAAAAAGGTTCATCTGGTGAAACGTTAGATTGAAGTGGTTACTGCTACAACACTTCACCAATTCTACCGGCAGATAGCAATTTAGGTTGTTTGCAAACGACATAATCGTATATAACAAGATCAAACCAGAAGATTTTTTTGGATTTTTACTGTCATCAGTCTTTCGACTGGTTTGATGCAATCCTCCATCGCTTCCAATCTTGTACTAACCACTTCATCTGTACATACCACTTACAACCCAGTTCCTCAACTATCTGCTTCATATGTTCTAATCTCTGTCTTCCTTTACTTTCCCGTCAGCTTATATACAAACTAAAGATTGACGATGACTATACGGTGTGGAAAAAGTTGCATGTTGAAAATTTGAAATGTAGATATTTGATAAGAAACTCAACTGGGCAGGACACATTGGACAGATAGTATGCACTTGTTGGAGAGAGTGATCAGGGGATGTACTAGGGAAGTAATGGAACCAGGTTAGAACAGGTAGGTAAGACCTGGTATATGGTAGTGTAGTATGGAACCAGCATTTGGGATATCAAATACAGGAGGTAGAGGGGGTGCTAAGAAGGGTTGTTAGATTTGTGTCTGGACATTATCGCAGAACACAAACTGTAAATGATATGATAAAGGAGCTGGAATGGGATTTATTGGAAGACAGGTGGTGGGTGATGAGAGTCAAGGGAATGTACAGCCGTTTATGTGTGACTAGCGTAAGCCCGAGACTGTTTTTTGCGTATCGTCACGGGTCTAGAATAGTTCCAGTTTTTACGATGAAAGATTATGACAGATTGATCTCTGAAAGCATCACATTGTTTATTATTGAGACTGTGCAAACACTCATAATGTAAATATTGGTCATAGTATCTGCGACGGCCAGAGAACTTAATACACATTCCATATCATTAAACAGTTGAACAACTCAGAAGAAATTAATTGCCAGAATAGTTGAAACATATTTGGTCTGATGTCCACTTAAAACAACCTAATAACTAACATACAGCGAACATGAAGCAGGACCAATAACTAAAGTGGTCAGTAAAATGCCTAAAATGCAAATAAACCGTAATGCGTAAATTTTGGTCAAGCAACAACATTAGTGAAAGTTGCAATTAAACTCAAATTTATCCTAAGCCGAAATAACAATTGGCATTCGTGGTTACAGCAGACACCAGGAGTAATTTAATTTTTTTTTAAGTTGCTTTCATTAGTAACATGTTACTGAAAAGCAGACCAACGTTTTTTCAGCAGCAAAATATATTAAATTTTTTAAACCTATGAAACGCTATGAAAAGCAAGCTTAATGCATGTATTATGCCAATTAATTTGGTAGCAGTTGCTTAGTTACTAAATTGTAGACATAACCACGAATTTCTTCTAATAGTATCTCTGGTCGCGGTTTTGCGAGTGAAGGCTGACACGTGACACCGTTCTCCAGCCAATAGCTATCGAGGTTAGTGGATGATCTTACGAAATTATACAGTAGACGAGGCGTAGAAAGATATTGGTGGTAGAATTAAGAGAGTTGCGTGGAAGGGTAAAGATGACCATGACTACAAGCTGGCACTTGATTTCAGGCACAAGGGTGGGGGAAAAGTTTCTTTTGTAGGGAAGGGTGTAAGGGATTGGAGGGAGCTGCACCACTTTCGCAACGTGCCAGAAACTGGTACTAACCTGTTGAAATTTACATCAGTAGCTTCGTTAACATGTCCTCTTCACGTTTTGCGATCATACGTTCCGAAAAAGTTGCCAGGAATTTAATTAAAAATGCCGAAATATGACATGACGAACAGCCGTTACATGCCGCCAACGTTAAAAAAATCAGTGGCAGTCTCTTAAAATGTTGATTTAATCCTTTGTGTAATGTTTTCATGCCTTTTCAGCTCTACTCCTTTGTGAAAAGTCGCACAAAATTGACAAATACGCAATATTTATCCGAGTTCTAATACGTTGATGACCGCCATCTTAAATAGCAACGAGCAACCAGAGAGAATCGATTATTTCCATTGTAAACAAACCCGACTTTGCCACATAGCCAAAATTTTGTAATTTTTTATCACTTGGTCCAGGCCGTATTTCAACCTAAACACGATTTTTATGACAAAACTAAACTGTTTAGGTTGAAATGATCCCTGTACCGATAATTTGTAAGTTATTTTAGCAGTGCTGAAAGCATTTAGCAGTTGCTCAGCCTTTCATATTTCGGCATTTTTTATTAAATTACTAGCGACTTTTCCGGAATGTATGATCGCAAAACGTGAAGAGGACATGTTGAGGAAGCTATCGATGTACATTTCAACAGGTTGGTACCAGTTTCTGGCAGGTTGTGAAAATTGTGCAGTTCCCGGATTGGAATAAATTACCAGGAGAATGGTGAATAATTTACCAAATTCGCTACAAAAATTGAAAGTGGAAATTAGTAGAGGGAAATGTAGGTGGGAAAAAGAAAGGAGAAAAATGGATGTCTGGGGAAATTGCAACTGGAGCAATTAAATATAGTTTATTAAAGCAAGGAAATTGTGTTGAAGGGGCAGCGGAGTAAGAACTGTTTTCCGCACGTCAGCCTCGTTGTTCCGCTGCGGTACTCACTGAGGTCCTGGGGCCGGCTCTTCATGGAGATGCCGTGCAGCTTGTGCACCCCTTTGTAGGTGACTCCTGGTGGCACAGCGTGGCAGGGTCCAGGGCTCACAGAGCCGTACTTGGTCCGGGTGACGCCCGCCATGCTGTACCCCGGGGCTCTGTTTCGGGTCGGGTCGTGGTCCTCAGGCCGCATGTCCCCGGCAACAGCACGGCTCCAGGGCCAGGACCTGCGACAGACGGACGACATATGAGGTGAACAGCAACCACGTGCCACACGTATACAGGGTGTTAAAAACAGTATCACAAACACTGACTACAAAAAACTAATTGCGCACCTGAGAAGAAACGTGTGGCAATCATATAGAATCTCAAAACTTACTTATTTATTTATCGTATGGTTAATTAACAAGGTACACAATAGAAAATGTACACTCTTTGGCAAAAAAAATTGACTGTGGTCGCCTGAGACTAAGTCCCTTATTTCGCACAATGTGGCATCATTGCGGGTATTCAACTCAGCGCCATCTGTTATTCATTTCCTTAGGTCAATGCCTGCAACAAAATCTCCAGCGATGCCACATAGTGAAAAATAATGGACTTAGTCTCAGGCGCCCACAGTCAATTTTTTTGCCAAAGAGTGTACATATCACAAGCTTGTACAGTTTCATATCTCTAGATATAATGTTTTAATCCAGTCAACTGCACTGATCGACGCATCACCCGCTATTGTTCCCTTTTAGGCCCGAAGAGGACAGTCAGCAACGAAGAGATTGATTGTCTGTAAGGTGGCTCCACAGTCACAATTTGCAGAATCTACCCAGCCCCATTTGTGTAATAAGAAGGCGCATCTGCCTTGTCCTGTTCGAATCCGAATGATTATTCTCCATCGCCGCCTGGGGACATCGAAACCTTGTAACCTTACTGAGGGGTCCTCAACTAGATTTTTATTGGCTACTGATGACTGCTCCCATTGAGTTGTCCACAGCTTGTTGACTTTGAAAGAGGACTCTGTAAGGTTGATTGTTGTGCGCCATGGTGGTTTTCTTGATTTCAAGCGTTGGTGTTTTGCTTGAATCATGTCATGATTTATAGGCAGCTGAGAGTTCTTCAGGATTTTTTCCAGATTTTTAAGAGAGCTTCTGATCTTCTTAGTGCTTCTAGCACTGGAAGCCATATGGTGATCGTACTGTGAATACATCCCGTAATTATCCTCATTGCCTGATTGAGTTGCGCATCTATCTTCTTTGTATGGGCACTATTGATCCAGGATGGGCAGCAGTATTCAGCAACAGAGTATGACAGAGCTAAGGCTGTGGATCTTAGAATGTAGGCACTGTCTCCCCATAAAGTACCTGCAAGCTTATGGAGAATATTATAACTCGTTTTGACTTTGGAAGCCACGTCTGAGAGATGCTGTTTGAAAGTTATAGTTTTCACGAGTGTTATACCCAGATATTTTCGTGTACTGCAATACGGCAACATTTGGCCTCTGATTTCTGGTTTATAATGCGATTGTCTGTTGTGCAAATGAAATGTTGAAATAACTGTTTTCTGAGGATTTAGATGGAGGCACCATTTCTTGAAGTATTCATCTAACCTTTCCAGATGAGCTGATAAAGTTGTTTCTACGTCAGAAAAGTTGGGGTATTAGTTAACTAAACAAATGTCATCAGAGTAAGTTAATTTTCTTGAAGATGTTTCCGGTAAATCGTGAGTATACAAACTGAATAGGAGGGGCGCTAAAACAGATCTCAAAACTGAGGCGATTAAACTGAAAAGCGGTCTGGACCAGAAATTTTTTTCGCCATAGCCATATTTGATGGACTGTTATGTAACTCGACGAGACAAATTGCTTCCCGTTCCTTGTATACAGTCCTTGCTCAACTCTAATAACCTCGACGTCGACGAGGCGTAAAGTGATAAGCACACTCAAAAAAATATACCCTTCACTGCTGCAGCATATTATTTAACTTTCGGAACCTACGCGAAATTGGTACTAAACTGTTGAAATTTTATTTAATACCTTCATCGATATGTCCTCTTCACGTTTTGCTCTCTTGTTTTGCGGAAAATTAGCCACAGTTTTAATTAAAAATGCCTAAATATGAGAGGGTGTGCCACTGCGAAATGCTATCAGCACTGGCAAAATAACATAACAGCTATCGGTACAGGGATCATATCAACCTAAACAATTCGGTTTGTTATAGGGTTCATGGTTAGGTTGAAATACGACCTGGACCAAAAGAAAAAAAATTACGAAATTTTCTTTCTGAGACATCCATCACGGAAATGGCGTCTTCGTTTAGAACGGAAGCAATCGATTATCCCTGATTGCTGGTTTCGGGGATTCTATCATTACCGTGGCGCCACAATCTGATGATTGATTCTTATAGAACTCGACGAAAAAAATCGAAAATAAATCATATTTTTTTTTTTTTTTTATATCTCGCTTGCTTCTCGAGATATCGTATCTCAAAATTGACGTAGTTAAATACGGCCTGGACCAGAAGAAAAATTTCGCTATAGCCAAATTTGATGATGAATTCGTATGTAACTCGACGAGACAAACGGAAAATGAAGAATAAAGTTTTTTGATATCTCGCTTAGTTATCGTGATATTGTATCTCAAAAGTAAGGAGGTTAGGGTGAGATCTGGCCTGGACCAGAAATTTTTTCTACCAATACCACCGTTTCTACACGGTGGAAATGCACTATAGGTGTTTTATTTTCTTCTAGTGATTGTTGCTAGGTTGAAATACGGCCTGGACCAGAAGAGAAAACACCAAAGGCAGAAGGAACTATAACTATGACTGATTTTTAACATGCTATATCTCGAAAACCAAGCGAGATATCTAAAAATTTTATTATTTATTTTCGATTTATTTCGTCGAGTTCTACAAGAATTCATTGTCATATTTTGGCGCCACGGTAAAAATAGAACTGCCCTGGTTTAGATAAAAGATGGCGGACATCACAGTATTAGAACTCGAACAAATACTGTCTATTTGTCAACTTTGTGGGACTTTTTACAACGGAGAAAAGCTGAAACGGCAAGAAAACATTACAACAAAGGATTAAACCAACATTTTAAGAGACTGTCGCTGATTTTTCAACGCTGGAGGCATCTAACGGCTTTGCGTCACTGTCATATTTCGGCATTTTTAATTGAGTTTCTGGCGACTTTTCCACATAACAAGAGCGCAAAACATGAACAGGACATATTGACGAAGCAATTAAACCAAAGTTCCAAAGGTTAGTACCAATTTCGCGTGAGTTCCCAAAGTGGTGCAGTCCCCTAACTTACCTTTAATGTGACAGCCGGCCAACTGCCTCCCTTCTTTAACTTCAGAAGATTCTGCCATTTTGAAGAGGCCGAAACGAAAATTTTTCTTGCGTTCAGCAAACGGAAAATTTTGAATAGGATGACTGGTCAGCGGTTACTACGGCAACTGACCACAGCCCCAGACAATGGAATAACAGCTACAGGCGGCGCTTTAGCAATAAACGGAAGGTAACTAAGAACTGCAATCCACCGGTTTGGCTGGCGAGAGGTGCTAAAAAGTATTTACTCTGCGCATTCCAATCTGTAGCTGCGCGAGCAAAGAAAGAATATAAACAAGCAACAGTACGAGACCTTGCTTCCCTTACCTTATGAATTTGTCATTTATATCTGAACTACCTTCTAAGCACGTCATAAATGAGAAATTGAATGTAATGTTCTGGTAACGCATTGCTTTGCTGCTGTTAAACTAACAGAATTGCTGTTTTATAATGCTCATAACTTTCCATTTCTCATTTCGCACATATTCGGGTTGTAATTTACATAGTGATATTTCAGCAATCGTGGTAGGGTGAGCGGTTACGCTCTGGTCTCGCATTCGGGAGGAGGCGGGTTCGAATCCACGTCCGGCGTTTTCCGCGGTTTCCCCAAATCACTCCAGGCGAATGCCGGGATGCTTCCTTCAAAAGGCCTTGTCCGAATTCCTTCCCGTTCGTTGCCTCCCATCCTCTCTCGCCTCTAATACCCTTGACGAGGCGAAACGGCATAAGAAAAAAAAGCAAAGTCATATTGCTGGAACCTCTCAAGCGTTACTTAATTAAAGACGACAACAGTATGGAACCAATGAAACTTAAAAAAAAATATTAATTGTTACTAGGTAACGCCAAAGAAAAAAATATGAAATGATGTTAATCACGATCGAAAATTCGAAAATCGGCTTATTGTCACATAAGAAAAAAAAAATGGACCACAGCACACTTACAAAAAGTGTTTTCGACCAAGTTTATAAGAGTAAGAATGGTGACCGTTGGGTCCAAGGAGTCAGGAAAGATATGATACAGGTCGGAATAACAGAAGATATATTATTATTATTATTTGCGATTATTCCCCTTTAGGAAAGCGATTGAACTTGAAATCACGATTTAATGATTTAATATTCAGCTGTTTCTCCTGTTTTCTTCCCAAAATCTCTTCATCCTCTCGGAGTGCTCTCTCTTCCGTTTATCTGTCCATTTCTTTCCAGGTTGTCGTGTGGTTCTTTGCTCCAAATTAGCATTCGTGATCTTCTTATGACAATCAATGCGGTCTTCGAGATTTGCTATGTTGATCCGTTGTAGGTCCCTCTGGACCTCTTTTAGCCATTCCGTACCGCATTTACTCTTTGTTATGATGTCAAGTAATTTCTTTGCTATTTTAGTGTTTTCCATCCCGTAGAACTTAGCTCGACGGTTTCTGATTTCTTCTGTTATTGTGTTGATCTTTTGATAGAGTTCATTCCGTGGCCTCTTCATCCAAATGCCATTTCTATTTATTGCCCCATAAATCTTCCTCAGAATTTTTCGTTACTGTTTTTCTATTTCTTTAATTTTGGACTGACCATCAATTACTATTGTTTCGGCAGCATAGGTTGCTTCTGGAAAATCACTGTTTTATAATGCCTTAATTTTGCATCTACTGAAATGCATTTCTTGTTGTAGTAGTCCACGTTAGCGTGTAGGCCCTTTGAAGCTTGGTGACTCTTTGTTCATTGGCGATTCGGTTTAGTCCTCAGGATTGTATAATTTCGACCAGATATTTAAAACGGGCGACTTGAGCAATTTTACCGTATTTCGTAATTAAGGGAGATATATTTTCTGGTCGTCTTACCAAATACTGAGTTTTTTCATAAGATATTTGCAATCCGGCTTTTTGTGCAATTTCATGTAGTTTTTCCACTGCGTGAATTATTATTATTATTATTATTAGTCCACGATTAACTAAAAGTGGGTGTCGGAGGGTGCATTGCCCCTACCCGGATGTGTAATAATTTGGGAGTGGTATACGGGATACGGCTGGAGGCGCCCATGGGCTTCTTTGAGGAACTATCCCGGCATTCACCTGGAACGACCTGGCAAAGCCATGGAAAACCCAGATCAGGTTTGATATAATACAAGGCAGGGCAACAATCAAAAGATGGGCACAAAATTTCAAGAGTTTGCAGGACAGGAGAAAAGATAATAATATCTGGAACCGAGGACGAAGGAAACAGTGAAAGGATGAAGAACTACTGGAAGTCAAGAAAAGAAGAATCGAGATGAGTGCACGGGATTACTTTTAATCGTCCTTAGAAGAGAAGAAGAACGCCAATGCTGTTTTTCTATTTTTTCCCCTTATTTTTATCCCTGCAATATGAGTTTTACTTCTGATTGACGCATCATCATCAACGAATCTGCAACAAAATTTACACAGAGTTTTAAAAACTTATTAAATTATATTTTACCTAACTCTAAACAAATAACATTTCCTGGTTGTTTACTACTTAATAATTTGTAGTTGCACATCTCTTCTCATTCTTCCAAGACATGTTCGGATTAGAGCAATTTGTCATAATTTTTGCACGCCTGTAATTTTGAACTGTGCGCTTTCTAGCAATTCAATTGTCTGCTCTGGCCATCTTGTTTTCTTGGTGCAACGGTTTTATACGACAGTAAACAAATGGAAAAAATAGTTGTATTAGCGTTATCTGCTAACAACTAACAAAGTAACTGAGGGAAAAATATGTTATACAACAACAATACATTGCACAAATTAAAAATAAATTAGGAATCCTTAGTTTCATTACTGGTCGATGCCGCTTTCAACAACTACTTCCATCCATATGAAGTATTAGCTCCAGCAACATGGCGCCCGTGAAAGCAATTTAATTATTATTTGCTGTCGTCAGTCTTTCGACTGGTTTGATGTAATCCTCCATCTCCTCCTATCTTGCGCAAATCTCTTAATTTCAACAATGCCCTTTACATCCTACGTCCTCAATTATCTGCTTGACATATTCTAATATTTGTCTTCCTCTACAGTTCGCACATACTAAAGTAACTAATCTTAAAATGTTTTAAAATGTGACTTACCTTGTTTCTGTAAGATTCTTCCAGAAACTTCTTTCCTCATCCATCATCTCCAAAACATGATCATTTCGCACTTTTCCAGCATTTTTCCACTGCACCACATTTCACAAGCTTCAATTTTACTTCCTTCCGGTATTTATAAAGGCCATGTTTCGCTTCCATTAAGCTACACACACAGTTTTAAAATAATAATTATTTTAATATGAGCATTTAAACGAAATGCAAACATTCCTTTAAGGATTGGAATCTAAAACGTATTGAACCGTTACGAAACATAATAGCTTGCTGTAATAGTGACATCTGTGGAAGTGTAGTGTGAACATCTCTGGCCGCTGCTAACTCGCCAACGAAGGCAGTGCGCGTGACGTCACAGACACTGAGACCAAACTGGCCTTTTATTACTGTTGGTGATATGTTGCAGAGAGTAGTATTTCAAAGCAGTTGCAAACTAAGGATCTTCTTAGTCAGTAAATTTAACCGCACACGACGTAGCCTGTTTGTCAAATAATACCACGCAAGTATCGTTGCCATGGCAAAAATACATGAACGTAGATAGGAATTGTTGCCACACCCGCCATAGGGGACATCTGTAATTTACGTCACACAAATTTCATTATTTTCGGAGCCACCCCCCCCCCCTTTCTTTGTCACAGGTGATCACATTTGTGCGACCGTTCCTCCCCTGGTGTGACATAACCCTAGAAATAATAAAATTAAAACACAACATCCAAATTTATTTATATGTTTAAAATATTTTCCCGTAAAATCAATAATAAATCAAACTTTTTAGAAAATTGACAAAATATAGAAAATGAAATGAACTGTAAAAAATTTAATCTTATTATTATTTAATTTAATTGGAATGGAGCACAGGCTCCGGTGGCAATTTCTCTACACACCCATCTTCCCCCTATCCTGCACCCACCTACATTTGCCCTCTACAAATTTTATCTTTAAATTCTTTCAAAGTTTTCGGTAAATTATTCATCATTTCTAGATGCAGTTCTTTGAGGACGCCTTATGTTGCGCCTTATGTGATTGCTTGTGTTTTTTGTCTGATTAAAGGTATAGACGACAGATGACACACGATCGTTTAAATAAGTATGCGGGAGCCATATTTTGTCAAGGCTTCAAAGGCGGTGTTGTCCTTTCGGCGTGTGTCAAAGGCGGTCGACGTGTGACACCCTAGTACAGCGAGCGTGAACTAGCACGGTCGCCAGGTGACAAAAAGAGACACAAATTATGCATGTGACGTCACGAAGCACACGACTGCCCCCACCGCTTTGTCACACGGTGTCACACTTTGTTGTCCCCTCCCTACCCCCTAAACGTGTGACGTACTTTATCCATGGCCCCTTATTCGCCTGATTTGGCTCTATTATACTTCCATGTCTCCGCCAAGCTCAAAAACATTCCTCGTCGAACGGAGATTCTATTCAAACGAACAACTGACATCCGAAGTTGCCGGGGATTTGGCAGACCTGCAGGAATCTAATTTACGAGATGGGATCAAGACAATGGGACATCTGCACCAAGTGCGTTACTTTACAGGGAGGCTACACTGAAAAATTATAAAAATAAAGTGTCGCTGAGTTAAGTCGTTTCTTTGTATTCTATTACGAGAACTTTTCAAAGAACTCTCGCAATTGTGTGACGAAGCGTTGACGTTGCCAAGACAGCCTTATTAATAGACGCTGCTCCTAATGAGGTACTCCACCATCCAATCCGTAAGTAATTAACGCAAAATAATGTACTCATTATCTGAAGCACGGCTGCGACATTTCGCAATTCTGTGTACCACAATTGTTTCTTGTTTTGTAGACTGATAAACCTATAATTTACATATATAATTAATTTAATTTAATTTAATTGCAATAGAGCACAGGCTTCGGTGGGAATTTCCCTACAAACCCATCTTCCCCCTATCCTGCACCCACCTACATTTGCCCTCTACAAATTTTAACTTTAAATTCCTTCAAAGTTTTCGGTAAATTATTCATCATTTCTCTTGGTAACTCATTCCAATCCCTGACACCCTTACCTAAAAAAGAGAATCTTCCCACACCCTTGTGCCTGAAATCGAGTGCCAGCTTGTGGTCATGGTCATCTTTTCACTTCCATGCGCTACTTTTCATACCTATTGCAATATCTTTCCATGCCTCATCACCAGTATATGCCCTGTACACTCCCATGACCCTCCTCATCTTTCTGCTGTTTTGCAATGACTCCCATTCCAGCTCCTTTATCATATCCGTCACTGATTGCATTCTGTGATAATTTCCAGAAACAAATCTAGCAGCCCTTCTTTGCACCCTCTCCAACTCCTGTATTTGATACGTAAAATGAGGGTCCCATACTACACTACCATATTCGAGCAATGGTCTGACCAAAGTTTTGTAACACAATTCCTTTACTTCTCTCGTACATCCCCTCATCACTCTCTCCAACAAGTGCAGAACTTTGAAACCTTTTCCTACCACCTGCCCTATGTGTCCCTGCCCAGTTAAGTTTGTTATCAAAAGTAATTCCAAGATATTTGCATTTCAAGTCTTCAGCAAGCAATTCTTTCCCCTCCTTATATTCATAATTAACCTTCTGTTTTTTATTTGTGTATCTAATAAGCTGACTCTTCTTTGCATTTATCTTCATTCCATGTTTACCAACCCAATTAGATATCCTGTCCAGATCACCCTGCAACTGTTTACAATCCTCTATTGTTTTGATTCTTTTATACAGCATTATGTCATCTGCAAACAATCTAATTTCAGATAGTAAACAATCAACACAATTATTCATTAGAATAATGAATAGCAATGGTCCCAATACGCTACCCTGTGGCACACCCATTTTTACTTCCATTTCTTTTGATACTACATTTCCTACCCTAACTTTCTGTTTTCTACCTTTTAAAAATTCTTCTACCCAGCAAATGACTTTCTCATCCACTCCAATGGTTTTTACCTTATTTACTACCATTTTATGGCTTACTCTGTCAAACGCTTTAGACAGATCTAGTGCTACACTATCAATTTGGCCTCCCTTGTCCATTTCATCTGAAATATCTTGCATATATCCCACCAACTGAGATTCGCATGAATATCCTTGCCTGAAACCAAGTTGCCTGCTTGAAAACCAATTACGTTCCTCACATATATTTCTGATGTGGTTGCATATCAATCTTTCCATTAATTTACCTACCACTGATGTCAAACTGATTGGCCTGTAATTCTCAACTCTATTTCTCACCCCTCCCTTATGTACCGGTACTACTATTGCACTTTTCCAGTCCTGTGGTAAGCAGCAAGTGTCTAGACCATAGGTGGCCAACCTTTTCAGCAGCCGGGCCAAAATTTTAGTACTGCAACTCTATACCGGGCAGCATATATTACTTTCTTCGAAAAAATGCTTTAATATTTTCATGAATTAAAAAAAATATTTAAAATTAAATATGGATATTTAATGAATAAATAAATATTATATAATTAAATATACAACTATCTAAATGCGACTTTTGACATTGTTTTGCAGAACTACGGGCATAAATGTTGTGGCTACACGCATAAAGTTCTCCAAATGACCATCGGTGATTCGTGTTCTGTTTTGTGACTTGATACTGTTCATCCGGCTGAAAAGCTGTTCACACTCATAAGAGTTTATAAATAGAGAAATCATCAGCAAAGCATGTTTTTAAAATACATGATATTTCTCCTTGTCCAGATATTTTCTGTAGAATTCTTCCAAACCATTCTGGTGGAATTTATCCTTAAGCTGTGCGTCACACTGCAATTCATAATATTCTATTTGCAAATTTCCTGGCAATGAATTTATATCAACGGAGAGTGGCGTTGAAAATGCAGATAAAATAATATGATGTTTTTTGAACTATTGAAATCGGTTTTAAAACTCAAGGTTCAAGTCTGACATTAATGAACTGTGCTTAATCGCCAATACCTGTGTCACGCCTGTTTGCAATGATAGCTTGGAAAAATGAGTGAAATTTTTATTTTTCAACTGTTTTTCTCAGTGCTCAAGTTTCATTTGAAACGCAGCAACATCAAACATATTATTAACCAATTGGTCTTTGCCTTGCAGACGAAAGTTCAGGTTATTTAAATGGCTCGTTACGTCGACTAGAAACGCAATGTCACAAACCCAAGCCACGTCTTCAAACTCTGGGATACTTTTCAACTTGCTTGCATGGTTTCCCAAATCACTCCAGGCTAATGCCGGGATGCTTCCTTCAAAAAGGCCATGGCCGAATTCCTTCCCATTCCTTGCCCCCCATCCTTTCCCGTCTCTAAAGACCTCGCTTTTAAGAGTCGTTAAGCATAGAATGATTGTATCTCTTCCTTCAAATCAAACACTCTTTTTAATATTTTTGCACGGGAAAACCATCTTACTTCAGTATAAAAAGTAAGGTCACTATAGTCAGAGTCCAAATGCTTGAGGAATTCTTGGAATTGACGGAGGTTCAACCCCTTCGATCTAATGACTTTTACTATTTTGATAACCACGCTCATGACATGATCCATTTTTAAAGACTTGGCACACAAATTCTCTTGATGAATAATGCAATGAAAATTTAATAATGAGGTATTATCAAGTTTGCAGCCTTCATTTTCAGTCAGTTTTACTAAACCTTCATGTTTTCCAACCATTGCTGGAGCTCCATCCGTCGTAACGGCAGATAAGTTGTGAAGTTTTAATCAAAAACGATTTAATGTTGCTGTAACTGACTCTAACAAATCGCGTGCAGTTGTAGTGTTCTAGCTAATTCATCTGATTTGTTTAAATGGATATCAACACCTCTTACGAAAATCGCTACTTAGGCAGTATCTGTTAGGTCTGTGTTTTTCATCCAATGCTAGAGAATAATATACGAAATCAGGCGCTCTGCTTTTCAAATTTTCTTCAATATGTTTCCCAATGTCCTCCACAAGTCTGGTAATAGTTTGACGAGAGAGGCTTATTTCTGAAAATTCCTTTTTCTTTACTAGTCACATAATTTCAACCATGCTCTCCAAACATTCCTTCACCATCTGAATACGGCTTCGATTTCTTGGCTAATATTGAAGCTACTGCATAGCTGGCTTTTACGTGGCATGTTGACTCTGCAGCAGTGCTAGTGAATATCTGTTGGTGTGCGGAAAGTTTTATTTTTAAGTCATTTACCTGGTCTAATCGAAATTGACCTTGGTACTTATCAAACTTCTTTGCATATTAAGTATATGGGCTTTGTTTTAAATTCTACAAAAAAATAGTTAATTGTCCACTTATCCTGAAAACTTTACAATTCATCTGCAGCTTTACGCTTCTTTGATACAACATCTTTACTAGTTGACGACATTATTTAATTGAAATAGAAAGAGAAATGAATAAAGTGCTTGTATTATGCACAAACTACTAAAATCGCAACGCTTAAAAATGATAATAACGGGAACATATTCGGTAAAGATGCAACAACACAAATATCACGTATTTTTATCAATAGTAATACTTACATACACACGAGTTATATAAAATAGAAACTAGTTCTTAAAAGTCGATCACGACAACACGCCACAAATACAACAGTACAGCAGACACATGGAATGTAGATAATGCATTTCGAATCAAATACAACAATCAAAGCAAAGAGCGTACTCCCATCTATGGGTAGAAACATTAACTGTTAGGAGCTCAATAACCGACTCAAGCTCTCCATGAATCAGTCAGACGAACCACTAACGCGCTGAAAGTTACAGGAACATTGGCCGTGATAAGGTTCGGTTGTACACCCGCACTGTCCATCCCCGCAAGATCAATAGAGCGATGATCTTGGTTGAATATCAGCTTAACTTAGTGCAGATATCACCATTGAAAGTCACAGCTTATACAGCTCCGCGGGCCACAAAATGACCTACCGCGGGCCACAAGCGGCCCGCGGGCCGCGGGTTGGCCATCCCTGGTCTAGACTCAATTTAAATAATATTTCAAGATAAGGTACAATGTCACATCCGGCTATCTTTAAGATATCTGTAGTAATATTATCCTCACCAGCCCCTTTATGTTTTTTCAGCTTTCTTATTTCCTTCATGATTTCCTCAGGATGGATATCAAATTTTTTACTATCGTCATTTCTAATTGTGTTGTTAAGCTCGTTCTCCGAATTAGACCCTCCTGTTTCTGATTCATTGTCCCTAATGCTTTCATTGAACCAGTTACTTAAAATCTCTGCCTTTTTCAAATCGTCAGTAACTTCTTCTCCATCCTTATCTATAAGTGTCTCTACATCCTCCCTTCCCCTCACTTTCCTGATATAGCCATAGAAATTTGTAGATGCATCAGTCAATGGTCCCCCTGCACTGACAATACTCTTCATAAACCCATCTTTAGCCATTTTCTTTGCTGTTATTAAGTCCTTGTTTAGTTGTTTTAAATATTCCCTACTACCCTGCTGTCTCTTAACTCTGTTATGTTCTTTTCTTACCAACCTCTTTAACCTCCTCACTTCCCAATTATAGTACATAGGTTCTCTACTTCTCTTTATTTTTTGCTTTGGAATAAATTTTTCTTCCCCCTTTCTTATTATCTCCTTGAACTCTTCCCACCTTGACTCTACTGTACCTGAGCCTTCCTTCCATTTGCTGAACTGTTCTCTGAAATATCTCCTCAAATTTGAAACCTGTGCCTTTTTATAATTGTACCTATTTCCCCCTTCAATTTTGGCTGCTGGTTTACTGAATCCTCTAATATCCATCAGAACTGCTTCATGATCACTTATTCCTTCAGTTACTTGATATCCAAAATATTTTGTCCCCTAGTGTTTTGCTCAACCACTTGTGTAAATCCTCCTTCCCTTATTAAGATATTTGCAAATCTTCCAATATATATATATATGTATTGGCGTGAAAGAATACAGACTGTCATATGAAATTAGAAGACCACCAAGTGGAAGTTGTTGACCAATTCATCTACCTGGGGAGCATAATTGCTAATAACGGTAGAAGTGTATTAGAAATAATGAAAAGAATAACCAAAGGAGCCCGTGCGGGGCTTACTATGGGACATGAAGGTTCCCAGAAGAACATAAACTGTCTTGTACAAATCATATCTCATTACTATTCTCACATATGCTTTGGAAACATGCACACTAACATCAAGGGACCTTAGCAAGATCCAATCATGTGAAATGAAGTTTCTTAGAACGGCCCTCCAGAAAATTATACATGACCACATAAAGAATGATGAGATTAAATCAAACCTAGAGTTAAGGGAATCCGTGGAAGAGAGACTTAGGTCATCAAGACTTCGTTGATTTGGGCATGTCAAGAGAATGACTAATACAAGGCTAACAAAAACTTATTTGGAAAAAAGGATAGTGGGAAAAAGACCAGTGGGAAGACCAAGAAGAAGATGGACAGACCAACTGAAGGAGGACGTAGAGAGAAGAGGCTGGAAGTGGGAATATATCACGGACAGAGAAACTTTTCTGGATAGGAGACAGTGGAAGACGATCCTCTACAACAACCAAGGCTGATAAACCACACCCGAGAAACTGGAGATGGTCCACAACGATAATGATGATAATATTATATATATTGGCTTTCGGTAGCAACAAAACACAGCCTGAACAAAGTTAACACAATTCTTCTTCCTTCCTATTAGTCATCTTTTCACTGTATATCTTCTTTCTCTCGTCAGACCACTTCGGACCAACCTTCTTTCGTCCTCTCCCTTAATACTTTTTTTTTTTTTTTAATCCGTAATTCCCTCTCTCCTTATTTTATGTCTTACCAAATCCTTGTTGATCTCTTGAATGTAGCTTGTTGTTGATTCCCCCATCCCCCAAAGGTAATGCACTATCTTTTTTGTCAATCTGGTATCATCCATTTTAAATATATTTGTTATCGTTTCTGTTATATTTAAATAACCTCGTATATTATGGTATATTTCCTTATTAATTTCCATAGATCTGTAGATCTGTAGATTTTTCTCATGATTGTTCTTTCTAGAAACTAAAATTTATCTAATTTGTGGTTCGACACCAGGCATTCAAGTTTCACGACTGAGTTCTAGTGCCTAATTATAAGATTTTTAGATAAAAACTTTTTGTTATAAAAATTCTCGTTGATAGCATACACTATTTCTATCTTATGTATGCTTCCTTCTTTGGCCGATTTATCTAAACCATTTTCTTGAATTATACCGCCCAGATATTTAAATTTGTTTACTTTCTTTATTCGTCCTACATCCGTTGTTTAAAATCTTGGAACATTTAGTTTATTTGTTGTAAATTTAGTTTTTTCTATAAAACTTCTCAAAACTGTTTCACTGGCTGTTTCTTCCCAGTGACCGAGAGTGGTGGTGTAACGGTTAGCGTTTTGGCCTCGCTTTCGGGAGGACGGCGGTTCGAATCCCCGTCTGGGCATCCAGATTTGGGTTTTCCATGGTTTCCCAAATCACTCCAGACAAATGCTTCCGTCAAAAGGCCATGGCCGAATTCCTTCCCATTCCTTGCCCTCCCCCCCCCCCCCCCGCCTATCCTTTCCCGTCTCTAAAGACTTCGCTGTTAGAAGACGTTAAGCAGTAAAAAAAAATATAAGACTCTGAAAGAAACCAAAAAGTAAGGGCACGAAAACATTTGGATTTAAGGCAATAAATATCTAAATTAAAAACACTTTTTTTTTTTCCTCTTCCAAAGACAAATATACTTTATTTTTTCTAAAAAAAAATAAAAAATAATAATAATAATAATAAAAAAAAATAAAAAAAAAAAAGTTGGCGACCCTAACTGTACTATGGGGGACCATGTTACCTACGTGACCGTCGCAACCTCTGCACATCACAGGCCGACCTCAACAAAAGACCAGTGACGTGGGTTAAATATTTGACAGCATTAATTAGCCTTAATTGCGGCAGGGTGGCAGGTAATGCGGGACACACAGGCCAGAACCCCTACCAGGTAGGTACTACCGTGATCATAAGTATCGTAACCACCTGAACGGCTCGTCCCTACATTTCCTCCTACGACTTATTCAACCCGTCATATACAGCTGCTAAAACAGCATAACTAGTTGTTCCGGCAATAGTTAGGAGACCATCCAACAATAGACTGATCAGGTTAACAAAGAGAGGTAAATTGTTTTAAGTGGTTCATGTTATAAACTACAATTGTGATCAGTGACGGATCCAGAATTTTGGTTTGGGTGGGGGGTGGGGTGGGGGGGGAGCTTGAGTCGATTCCGTTTGGGGAGGGGGGCTTGAGCGGATTTCGGTTTAGGGGGGAGCTTGAGTCGGGTAAGGGTTAGGCTTTATAGCCATGCAGTCATGCCACCCCTTAAAAAAAATCTTATGTCGGGAGTGGTTCGTAAATACTTTTTTGGGGGGGGGGGCTTGAGTCCCCTAGCAACCACCTGGACCCGCCACTGATTGTAATTGTATTTGATCAATCACATCAAATGCACTCAGTGGGGGTTCTAGGAATTATCCGAACCGGGACAAAAGCTCTCAGATTGCCACCCCTTCGAACATTATTTTGCCGACACCACACTTGTCGATTATTGTTGTCGCCCGGCGCATTAGTGGAACTAAAAAAAGGGTCTCTGCCAAAAAAATTCCGTCCTCGAAACACGATGTTGCCACCCCCTTGAAGCTGGCGACCGGGGCAAGTGCCCCTGTGTTTCCCCCCGCCCCCCTCCCCCAAACCACAATTAATCTACTCCCCTCTTGCTACAAATAACTCTTAAAATAACATTTCACAGGCTACAAGAGATGGCTGTTATAAGATGAATTACTTCCATGTTTTATACGAATGAATGTATACAAGGAAACATTGCAATGTCCTAATTTCCACGGTATCACCACCAGGCTTTTTAAGTACTGCGAGTTTGAACTGCATGTAAGAACTGCACCGCACACACTGAGTGATTCACTATTGGATGGAAATTGTTTAAATTTACTTTCTGGTGTCTTTGTAGTTAATATTTCTTGGTTTCCTTGGAGTTATTCCTACATTTGAGATGGTTTATTTGTTTATGCGTAATTATTTGTCACGTTTGAAGTCGTATTGTTTAAATTAGTCGTTAATTATGTTAACCTTCCGCTAACGCTATCTCGATGTTATAGTTCTCTTTAAATGTTAATGTCTGTATATTGACGTTTATCTGGACAGGATATCTAGTTGGGTTGGTAAACATGGGATGAAGATAAATGCAAAGAAGAGTCAGCTTATTACATACACAAATAAAAAACTAAAGACTGATCATGATTATGAAGTGGTGAAAGAATTGCTTGTTGAAGGCATTACATTTGATAACAAGCTTAACTGGGCAGAAAACATTGGACAGGTGGTAGGAAAAGGTTTCAAATTTCTCCACTTGGAGAAAGTGATGTGGGAATGTACCAGATAAGTAAATGAATTGAGTTACAAAACTTCGGTGAGACCATTGCTTGAATATGGAGGTGTACTATGGGACCCACATTTTGTGTATCAAATACAGGAGTTGGAGAGGGTGTAAAGAAGGGCTGCTAGATTTGTTTCTGGAAATAACCGTAAAACGCAATCAGTAACAGATATGATAAAAGAGCTGGAATAGGATTCATTGCTAGGCAAGTGGAGGGTGAAGAGGGTCATTGGAGTGTACAAGGTGTTTCGTGATGAAGCATGGAAAAATATTGGTGTAAGTAATAAAAGTAGTGTATCGAAGGGAAACGATGACCATGACCACAAGCTGGCACTCGATTTCAGGCACAAGGGTGTGGGAAGATTCTATTTATTTAGGTAAGGGTTCAGAGATTACCAAGAGAAATCACGAATAATTTGCCATACACGTTAAAAGAATTTAAAGTTTAAATTTGTTGAGGGCAAATGTAGGTGGGTGCAGGAAAGGGGAAAGGTGGATGTGCACGGAAATTGCCACCGGAGCGTGCGCTCCATTGCAATTAAAATTAAATTGTTGTTATTTGTGGTAAGTATTTCTTTGTCTGTTTGCTTTGATGGTGTGCTTTAGTATCTCTACTTGCGCGGAGACACTTACCTGGAAGCTCTCTTTCCCAGCAGTAGTCCAGAAATTCGTAAGCACACCTCTTTCTCTCGCCTGATGGTGGTGCGACGTATTGTGCAGATACTTGTTTGTGTGCGTTGATTCACGGTACACTGAAGCCATATTATTGCTCCACTGTCACACTTTCTTACAAAAACATTTGGTTCTTGAAGAAGGCGGAAACATGTCAGTCGAAACGCCGGGACTTGGTTCCAGCTAGTGGCGCCACCGAGGGAAGAGTGGAAACTAATAATTAGTTAATTAACTGTTCATAAATGACACCAACGCAACTGCTTTTAATTTGTTTAGTGCCGTACGCCTTAACAGCACCAATTTAAATGGTAAGTCGTAAACAAGCAGCAAATAATACCAGTCTACTAAGACGTTTAACAATATTTAATAACTGGTAACAACTGAGTGCCAACTGCAACGTGGATTCGTTGTTGATGATGCCTCAATGATAGGTGAAACGAGTGCGGCATTAATCAAATGTAAAACAGTTGAATTGGACTTATTTACTAACAATTAATTGACTTAGCGACTGTGGGATCTGATATATTACTCCATCAATACTTATCTGACAAGTTGATACTTAGGCTTCTCTCCTTAGCTGCTTCATCAGTAATTGGATTTAATGCCTGCCAAAAACGAGGGGTATCAGCTATGGTGGAGTAGAAGGAATTTATTCTGGAAAAACTTGTAAGGAAAAACGAATATGGATCATTTTCAACGATATTTTTTGTGATATCGAAGTATTTGGCTAGAATTTTACAAAAGAAATTCATTTTACTTTAAATGACGAAAAGTAAAATATAAAAAGGGGTAACTGTTAATTGTTATTTAGTTGAATGATACATTTCACGATTACGTACGTTTCGTGAAAACTTTCTCCGAGATTTTAATAAAATTGATTGTTTCTTATCTTCTGTGAAAAAAACTTCTAAGGGTATGAAATGTAGTCTTCATGGGTGTACCGCAGGATAGTGTTTTGAAAACACGATGTTTCGACGACTATCTCTGCCGTCTTCATCAGGTGTCGAGACATCTGCACAGGTCGGCTGACCGTAGTATGGCTTTAGTTTCTTTTGTAATAATAATCATTGCACTTTTTTAATTTGTTCTATTGCGTGCGATGCGAGCAAAGACATATTATTTAATGTATAAATTAACGTCTTTGACTGCGAGCGTGTACCAATACATCATTAGCTTGCGTTGTTTGCCTTAATTTCCTGCAATACCCATCAAATTAAAAAAAAAAACTAATGCAACGGCTGAAAAAGCACAATTTACAACTCGTATTTGTGTTTACATACAATTCTTTGCCACTTTACCCTTATGGCAACATGAAGTGAAAGCAGTCCTGTCACTTGAAGTGAAATCTGATTTGAAATGTTTTGCATTACAAAACCTAAATGCATTCTGCAAATGCATTAATCCACAGTCGAAACTATTTAAATTTCTTGGAACAATATTTAGTGCGCATTTAAATGCATGTATGAAAATAATTTTGTGTACTATTTTCACCATTTAAATTTGTTATATCATAATTTTGAATTTCACGCAAATAGACATTTCTCCTTCTTTGTCTCTCACTCCGATCTGTCAATGTTCTTGGTCAACGCATAATGGAAGTAGGTGCGAAAATATGAATGTAAAAAAAGGTAATGAATTTACTGAAATTAAAACAGGGCTTAAACATGCAAATAGGCCCTTAACCAAATTATAACCTTTTAAATAATAAAAAGTAATTTTGTTTTTAAACCACCAATCCAACATCCTTTTTCTTTTCGGCAGAAACCATTAAGCGAAATAGCAAGTCAATTCAAATTCTCTATAATACAGAAAATATTCCTTTTATGTTCTTTGTATATGTTCAAAGATTAATCTCTACTCTATGCGACTCTTTGGTTTCACCAAAGACCACAGAGTATCTCAATACTTGAAATACACGTCAGATAGTTGACTCCGATCCAATTCACGCACACACACGCGAGAATTTAATAATGTATTTCTAACACATATATTAACTGTGCTTATTATATTTCTTTTCTGTTGACCAAAGACCACAGAATACCTTATAAACGTGACATTCGCAGAATCGCTAAGGCCATTAAAAAAATATATATGCAAACAATGAATGTTTTATTTTATTTTATTTAATGAATTTGCAACTGTGTGTGCATGATTTCGGATCGGATACGAGCCAGCTATGTGATGTGTATTCCCAGCATTAAGATAGTCTGTAGTCTCTGGTCAAATAGTCACATAGAGTAGTAATTAATCTTTGAACTTATGACAGAAACAATTGAATGTAATCAATGAATGGTTTATTTAATTTAATTTAATGTATTTGTAATATAAAGCTATTATATATGAATTTTAGCTTTCTGCACTTCTTCTCCGTATGAACATTTAACTATGCTAAATATCACACTCCTCCGAGCGCACAATATTCTTAAAAAGGAAATTTTCGCTTCACGTTTTAAAATATAGACTGGTTCCCCACTCTGAAGTAACAGCTCCATGTGTATCAACCACAACATGGCGCAATGCGCAGACAAACACACAAAGGATATGCTCATAATTTATTGACAGTCTTTACAGGTCGTCATAACAGCATATCATTACAGGTAATCATTACAAGGAGGGAAAACTGCAGCTGCTCTGCGGCGTCTATCCTGATATCATGGGTATCTCGCGATAACGGAATTCCTGAAACAGAAATATCCTGAACATTAGAATTACTGTCAGTAGGTGACTTCCAACAGCAAAGAAAGGAAAAAAAATCAGTCAGCCTCAATTCACCGCTGCTGTTGTGAACACAACCGTCTACCCCCTTTCCTGCACACACCTACATTTGCCTTCTACAAATTTTAACTTTGAATTCTTTAAACGTTTTTGGTAAATTATTCATCATTTCTCTTGGTAACTTATTCCAATCCCTGACACCCTTACCTAAAACACAGAATCTTCCCACACCCTTTTGCCTGAAATCGAGTGCCAGCTTGTGGTCATGGTCATCTTTTCCCTTTCATGCATTACTTTTAACTCTTACACGAATATCTTTCCCTGCCTCATGAACAATGTGTCCTGCCCCGTTACGCTTATTACCGAATGAAATACCACGATGTTTACATTTCAAGTCTTCAGACCGAGCGTGGTGGTGTAACGGATAGCGTTTTGGCCTCGCATTCGGGAGGACGGCGGTTCGAATCCCCGTCCGGGCATCCAGATTTGGGTTTTCCATGGTTTCCCCAAATCACTCCAGGTGAATGCCGGGATGCTTCCTTCAAAAGGCCATGGCCGAATTCCTTCCCATTCCTTGCCCCCATCCTTTCCTGTCTCTAAAGACCACGTTGTTAAAAAGGGACGTTAAACTGTTAACAAGTCTTCAGCAAGAAATTCTTTCCCCACCTTATAATCACAATCAACCACTAGCTTTTTTCCCTGTGTATCTAATAAGCTGACTCTTCTTTGCATTTATCTTCATCCCGTGTTTATTATCCTGTCCAGATGATCCTGCAACTGTTTACAGTCCTCTACCGTTTTGATCCTTCGATAAAGCATTATGTCATCTGCAAACAATCTAATTTCTGATAGTAAACAATCAACACATTTATTCATTTGAATAATTAACAGCAATGGTCTCAATGCGCTACCCATGGGCAATCCCATATTTACTTCCACTTCTTTTGATACTGCATATCCTACCCTATATTTTAGTTTTCTTCCCAGCAAATCACTTTCTCAACCACTCCAACAGTTTTTCCATTATTTACTACCATTTTATGGCTCACTCTGTCAAAAACTTTTGACAGATCTAGTGCTACACTATCAATTAGGCCTCCCATCTCCATTTCATCCTAAATATCTTGCATACATCCCACAAACTGAGATTCGCATCAATACCCTTGCCTGAACCCATGTTGCCTACTTGAAAACCACTTACATTCCTCCCATGTATTTCTGATGGGGTTGCATATCAATCTTTCCATTAATTTACCCACCACTGATGTCAAACTGATTGGCCTGTAATTCTCAACTCTATTTCTCACCCCTCCTTTATGTACCGGTACTACTATCGCAATTTTCCAGTCCTGTGGTAAGCAGCAAGTATCCAGATTCAATTTAAATAATATTTCAAGATAAGGTACAATGTCACATCCGGCTATCTTTAAGACACCTGTAGTAATATCTTGCTGGGCAAGTCGATATGGGATGACGATAACTGCAAAAAAGGGTCAGCATAACAGGATTTTTTTTTTTAACTGGTTTGATGCAATCCTCCATCCCTTCCTATCTTGTGCTAACCTTTTCATCTCTACATATGCCTTATAGCCCACGTCCTCAATTATCTGATTAATATATTCTAATCTCTGTCTTTCTCTACAGTTCTTATAGGGTGTCCAGAAAAGGACTCCCTGATTTCAAAATTAAATATCTCGAAAACAAAGATCGATAGAGGAATGCAGTAAACGGTATGTTTATCGTGACAGCTGTAAGAAGTGTATACAGCAGTTTGAAATAATAGTTACAAAAGCTGCTAACAGATGATGCTGTAATCGCCATACGTAATGCCTAAATAGTGATCCGAAGCTCAGGGCGATCAGTTCCACCATTGAAACGTGCCAATGGTGAACATTTTGAAAACATTGTGATGTGATGGTTTGCAAAGATTGTTTTCATGCGATTATTTCACTTATGTATGCTGATATGAGCGTACAGCGCCATCTGTTAGCAGCTTTTGTAACTATTATTTCACACTGCTGTATACACTTCTTACAGCTGTCACAATAAACATACCGTTTACTGCATTCCTCTATCGATCTTTGTTTTCGAGATATTTAATTTTGAAATCAGGGAGTCCTTTTCTGGACACCCTGTATCTTCAACCGTTCCCTCCACTAAAAAATTAACCAATCCAGGATGTCTCACAATATGACCTACCAGCATGTCTCTTCTTTCTATAAGCTTCCTCCATTTCTTACCTCACCCATCATTTCCAAAACTCGTTCATTTGGTGCTTTTTCTGTGCACAAATTTTCAACAATGTTCTGTAGCACCACATTTCAAATGCTTCAATTTTCTTTTTTTCTGGTGTTCCTAAAGTACATGCTTCACTACCATACAGTGCTGTGCTCCACATATTTTAAAAATTTTCTAAGTCCTAGAACAACTTTTGATTTCTCTTTTTCATGAAGACTCTTTTCGCTATTGCTATTCCGCTTTTAACATCATTCACGCTTCAGACATCGGTTGTAATTTTGCTTCCCAAGTAGCAGAATTCACATACTTCTCCTATTGCATCCGATCCTATTTTTATATTTAATCTTCTGCGATTGGTATCAGTTCTGCTACATTTCATCACATTTGTCTTGCTTTGATTTATATTCAGGTACATCTGGTATGCAGATAAAAAAAAATCGAGGTTAACTACGATTGTAAGGTGGGAAGGAATTGATTGTTGAAGACCTGAAATGTAGATACCTTGTTATTATTATTCTCGTATCACAAACATCAAAATACACAGTTAAATGTGCAAATCAACAACTTTAAACACACTTAGCCCAGTACTTCGCAACCTCAATCGCATTGTGTGTTGCTTGAAACAGGTCTTCGTTGTTGTAGGATGATGGGCACATAGGGCACTCGAGCATATGATTCACAGTATGGTCTTCACCACATTCGCACTTAATACTGGTAGCATCAGTATAACCCCATTTCACTAGGTTTTCCTTGGACCTGCCCACTCCTGTTCGCAATCGATTTAAAGACCGCCAGACGTTCCAGTCCTCTGCGTGACCAGGTGGCAAGCGCTCTGCCACTGTCAGTGGTCCCGAGATGTTAGGGATCTTCATTTTCCACAATGTACTTTTGCCTTTTCAGGTGAACCAATTAGTTCCCGCGATGTCCTCAGGAAGCTTTTCCTGGACTTGAGTCTCTGGGCTGGTGGTATATGGCCGTGCAGTGGATGAGCGCTTTCCCGTTCTACTTTGGTCCTCTCCTTGTTCGCAGCCACTTCTCTCCGGATACTGGGTGGTGCAATGCCCGAAAGCTGGTAAAGCCTATCCACTGCGGTAGGCTTTAGGCAGCCTATCACTAGTCTACAGGAGTTATTGAGGGCTACATCCACCTGTTTGGTGTGAGATGATGAGTACCAAACTGGGCATGCATATTCTGCAACAGAGTAACAAAGGGCCATTGCCGATGTGCGTATAGTTTGTGGTTAACTGCCCCACTGTGATCCAACTAGTTGGCACAGTAAGTTGTTTCTTGTAGAGATCTTCATTTTGCAACTCATGCAGTGTTTCTTATATGTGAGGGTTCTGTCGAGTGTCACTCCCAGATATTTTTGGGTGCTACATGTCTGCAGTTCAATATATGACTTTATTACTTTTAACTTACGCCGAGCTTTCCTATTTTTTAGGTGAAAGGCACACACTTCAGTTTTTGAAGGGTTAGGTCTTAAGTGATTTTCACTATAATAGCTTGATAGGCCTTCAAGAGCAGCATACAAATTTCTTTCTACAATTTCAAGTTTTGTGCTCTGTGAGGCTAGAGCTAGGTCATCAGCGTACACGAAGCTCCTGGTAGCTGGATGTAATGGCTTATCGTTTGTATAAATGTTGAAAAGGGTTGGGGCCAGTACACTACCGTGAGGTAGACCATTCTTTTGTACCCTCCATCGACTGCGCTGTCCTTGAAAGTCAACGAAAAACCTACGATTCTGAAGAGGAGTAGTGATGAGCTTGGTTAATCCGGCGGCCTTTGTCAGATTGTAGACCTTGTCAGGTAATAGTTGGTGGTTAACAGTATCGTATGCTGCTGACAGGTCTACAAAGACCACGCCCGTGGCTTTACGGGTCTCAAATCCATCCTCTATAATCTGTGTTAGGTTCAGCAGTTGCTCAGTACAACTTTTCCCAGGACGAAAGCCAGCTTGTTGTGGAATAAGTTTTGGATCAACCACAGGCTGGATACGATTCGGAATTAATCGTTCAAATATTTTGTAGAGATGGCACAAGAGCGCTATAGATCTAAAATCTTTAGGATTTTTTCCTTCTTTTCCAGGTTTCAGCAGCGCAATGACTCTCGTCCTCCGCCACACCTTCGGAATTTGATATGAGCTCATACATTTGTTAAAAAGCTGTAGAACCCATTCTTTGGTTTTATATCCGAAGTTCTTATTTTGTTCTGATCGTATGTCATCGAGGCCTGCCGACTTTCCTGTTTTGCAGTCATGAATAACCTTTTCCAATTCTGACATGCTAAAAGGCTCAGTGAGATTGTTCATCTCTTCCTGACTGTTTGTGTGCGTTTTCCTTTGTTTTTTAGATGGTCCACTTTTATGAGTTTCCTTCCCGTTCATGAGTAGCTGATGTGCAATTTGGTTTGCGTTTATATTGGAATGTCCAGTGATCTTCGATGGATCATTGTTGAGACGTTTTAGAAGTCTCCATGCCTTGTGACTATCTCTTTTCACGTTCAGCTCTTCTAATGTTTTGATCCAGCGGTCTCTTTTTGCTGCACTTGTCATAACATTTGATAATAAACTCAACTGAGCATGACACATTTCACAGGCCCTAGAAAAAGATTTCATAAACGTTTATTTACTGGGCAGGCTGAAGAGATGTGACAGAGATGTGAAGAAACTGTTTTTGAATTAAACTCCATCTTTTAACAACTGTTTTTTTTCATGTTCTTTCACAAAGAAAAACTCTACGTGGCCTTCCAACCGTCACTTCCGAAAGGAGTCTGGTACAAAGACTTCCACGCGAAAAGACAATTCTTAACTTCAATAATCCGGATGAGACTAGTACATTGCGCTATCCCCAGCCATCTCCATAGAGTGGGGGTAATGAAATCGCCACTGTGCGACGCAGACAAGGAAGACGAGGCAGATTTAAATCACGTATTCTTCAGATGCAGTAAACGCTCCACCCACAACAAAAATCTGCTAACTAAACTACTAGCGCCAAAGGTACCTCTCCCGACATCGTTCCCAATCCCAAGATACATAGAAGATGTCTGATAAACTTCTTACGTGATGCGCAAATTAACATCTAGACGAACCTAATACAATTAAATTGATATAACGTACAAAAACATTATAGCTAAAATGCCATATGTAAAATAAGTAATTTGTAAAAGTATATAAAATAAATAATATGTAAAATATTTAATATAGTAATATGAAATATATGTAAAATAATTTACAAAATAAGTAAAATGTTACCGACAACTGTAATATGTATCACGCTGTAGGACGACTGGTGAAATTTTCTTCCGACCAAAAACCAATAAATAAATAAATAAAAAATACTTCAAAAGCTGTACGATTTTGGCGAAAAGAATTGTCAAATTCACCGTGTTGTACGTGACTGTATTGATCAGACAATGGGTAGAATGAAAAACAGCCTTCAGTCAATTGAAATGCAAAAAAAAAAAAAAAAAAAAAAAAAAAAAAAAAAAAAAAAAAATGTGGTTAAGTGATTGAAGGCCCTTTTTTATTCTACCTTTTGTCTGAATTGCCAAATGTAGGTCGCGAGGGTGGATGATCTTCTCAGGTCACTGAGCCGCGACATTAGGCGAATTCGCGCGAACTAGCCTTCGCGCGAAATCGCGCGAAGATGAAGTGGTCACAGTGCAAGCGTATTCTCGCGAACGAATCGTCGAAGAAGTGTTTTATCTCACTTTTCGCGCGATTCAGAACAACTGTATTATTGTAGTCTAGTAAAATTTATCGGAAGATCAGACTAGACTAGTGAAAATTTGAGAATATGGGCTATTGAAGAAGAATTTTATTTAGCTGAAAACCCATTTTTGAAACTCTTTCCATTTTAAAAGAGAAACAGGCAATTCTGGGTTGATAAAATATTGGTGAAACATCATTTGAGTGAATACTTTAAAATTTTTGAATAATTAAAGAATCAACTACTGACGTTTTATGAATATTATAGTATGACCTACACTGATATACGAATATTGAATATAATAGAACAATAAATGGCAAGGCAGTGCAACTTTAGAGAATGTATTTCACTATCAGAAAGTCCACAGTATTCTTCTGTCATATACAAAACATATCAGTTTTTCACTATACAAAATAGTATTTATATACGACTGAAGTAAAGAAGGACGGATTTGCGGGAAATAAAATCTTTTGCAACTATACGAAGTCTACAGTACTTGCTTCAGCCTACAAGGAATCGCTCAATTCGCGCGACAGAAGCAAACCAGTTTGAACTTCTAGCGACAACAAGCGATTCGCGCGACCAATTCGCTTTTACTGTAACCACCTGCCTTTGTTTGTAGGGGTTTGTTTATTCGGGCGAATTCGCGCGACTTAGGCTACGGTTACACTTCAAACGAATTCGCGCGAATTCGTCCGAATAAACAAACCCCTACAAACAAAGGCAGGTGGTTACAGTAAAAGCAAATTGGTCGCGCGAATCGCTTGTTGTTGCTAGAAGTTCAAACTGGTTTGCTTCTGTCGCGCGAATTGAGCGATTCCTTGTAGGCTGAGGCAAGTAATGAAGATTCCATATAGTTGCAAAAGGTTTGATTTCACGCGAATCCTTCCTCGATTATTTCAGCTGTATTTAAATATTATTATGGATATTAAAAAAAACCTGATCTGCTTGGTGTTTGACAGAAGAATATTGTGGATTTTCAGATGGTGAATACATTCTCTAAAGTTAAAATGCCTTGTTAGTCCTTCCTCCATGGCAGGGTTTCTCAAAGTGTGCTACGCGAATCCGTAGGGGTTCGCGACTTGATCGTAGGGGATTTGCGACAAGATTTACGTTACAGCGACTGACTGGCAGTCTCGTGTTTCCAACACACACAATGGTAAATTGAGACTGTACATGAGCAAAATGCTGCTAAAATTAACTCAACATGCTGGAAGAAACAAGGCCAAGAACTTCTTGCAGACAACTTTTTAAAAACTAAATGTTCTTACAATGACTTCTCAGTATATATAGCCTCTCATGTGCTTTGTCATAGATCATTTTAACCTGTTTACTTCTAATTCACAGGTACACAATTTCAATACAAGAAGCAGAAATAACTTGCACAAAACACAAACATCTCTGTCATCAGTACAAAGAGGAGTTAATTATTCTGGTATACATCTGTATAATAAACTTCCCAAGGTTATATAACAGTTTTGCAGAAAATAGAGATATATTTAAAGAAAAACTGAGAGATTATCTTATTGGCAACTCCTCCTACTCCATTCAAGAATTTGAACAATATAATTAATTGTATTCAATATGACTTTTGCAAAACTCAGTTGTAAAAATATATGTTTATTTTATTCTTTTTATTTTTCTTTACTATGATTATGACTCATATTGTATGTATGTATATTAACCATGACATGTTTCACATCCCAGAGGTCCTTCCTCAGCAGGGATCCATGAAACAAGATTGATAAATAAAAAAATAAAATAAATAAAAAAATCACATTAATTAATAGCATTGTGCTCTTTGTCACTGTATTACTTCTGTAAAATAAAAGTACTTATTTTAAAAATAAAAAAAAAATAAAAAAAAGTTTTTTGAACGAGGTTCGCAATTGCCAGGGAAATTTTATAGGGCGTACGTGGACCTAAAAGTTTGAGAAACCCTGCTATATTGCATTCAATATATATGAGTGCGTGTCACACGATAATATTTATAAAACTTCAGCTGCTAGTTCTTTAATTTTTCAAAAATTTGTAAATATCGCTCAAATGGTGATTTAAGAAAATTTTACTAAGCCAGAATTGCCTCTTTCTCTTTTCAAATTGAAGGAGTTTCAAAAATGTGTTTTCAGCTAAATAAAATTCTCTTTCAATATCCACATTCTTAAATTTCCACCTGTCGAGGCTGATCCTCTAATAAATTTACTAGACCATTGTATAAAATCGTTTTGAATCGCGAAAAAAACTGAAATAAATCACTACTTCGGCGAATTCGTTCGCGCAAATAAGCTTGCATTGTAACCACTCCTTCTTCGCGCGAATTCGCGCTACTTCGTGCAGAGGATTTTTCGCGCGAGCTCGCTTGCAGTGCAACCTCAGCCTCATTTGGCGAGCGGCTATTTCACTCGCTGGAGGTGGACTCCTACCCTGTTCAGATCGGTCCTGCAGCTTTTCGCCTCGTTGGGAATGTCTGGCTTCTCCAGGAATTCCTCACCGATGGGATCTTCCTTCATCTCGTCTCGCTTCTGCGAAAAGACAAAACCACAAATCACGTCAGCGACACACTTGCTGCGTCTTGTCACAGAACAGCCAGGCAGCCGGCACATATCCGGGGCCCAAATTTACAATCTATTACAAGATATGCATACGATTAAAATTTTGGATTTAAAATACCAGTTGATTTTTTTTGTTCATTATGTAAGGTTAGGTTGATGTTGACAATTTTACGAAGATGTATTAGACGGCATATTAGCAGGGCCGGATTTAAACTTTTTTTACTGTAGGCTGTTCATTTTGTGCCGCCCATGTAGCAAACGTTTATATGTATATGTGAATGGATATAGATTAAGAGTGACTTCATTACTTGAAAGTATTCAGATTCAGTCATAAAATAGAAACAAGAAAAATGGATGTTTATTATGAAACAAGAATACAAACAAGAAAATAAAAAATGTAATACATAATTATAGTTTTCTACGGGATTTTTGATTGGCGAACATAGGGGAACAACTTTTTCACTGTCAGTTTTCCATACGACAAACTTCGTAACACATTTTTTATCGGCAAAAAACACGCTAAGGCGTACGCTCTGATTTTTAATCAATTATTATTAAACGATTTTAATTTATATTAATCTCAATCAGAATACCGGTTTCGGCATTGTTCAATGCATGTTCCTTCAAAATTTCAAAGAATATAATTGATTATTAGCTGAGAAATGCCGAGTTAAGTTTCAAAATCATTGAATTTTCAATGATTTCTTCAATAAAATTAGGACTTGCGAGCGCTCGGGGACTTTCAACATCCAGATAGTCAATTAATGAAATCTTAGATCATACTTAAGTATTTTTATTATAGAAATCATGAAATGTAAGTCTGTTAGAAACTTACTTCGGAAATATACGACGGGCTCAAACTGCGTTGTACAAGATAGAAAGTGGGGAAACTAATGAAGAATTATATTATTAATTTAGCTAATTGTTCGCTGTCACCACTTACCTAAACGAAAATTGATAGTAAACGTATATTTCTTTTCTATTAATTGTTCCGAGTTTGTGACTTCACTATTGGATGTCACCACTAAAATGAAAATTTCTAGTGCAAGAGGTTTTTCTATTTTGTTTACAATCACACATAATTTTGACGGCTTAATAAAGCGGGCACCCTAGGAAATTTGCCGCCCCTAAAAAGCTGCTGGAGCCTATACAGCCTAATGGGAAATACAGCACTGGATATTAGCAACAAGAAAAACCTGTCAACCATTACTATTGCTTGATTAACTAATGTTTGCAAATGAATATGTGTGTACATGTACATACACTTAGTATTCAGAGAAGTATGTAATATTCAGTGCGGAAAATCAAATTTACGAACAATTTACCTAAATTTACTTTACTCAATGAACAATTTACTTGAACTTTACAAAGTACTGACGAAGTCATCCATGCGATTCTTCAGGCTAGTGCTCAAGTGTATCAGAAGTAAAATATCAGTCAATGAATTTCAAGAATAAAAAAAAAGAAAATCAGAAAGGCGGATGCGTGGGGAAATCACCACAGGTGCATCTGCCCTATCGCAATTAAAAAACATATTTTGAATGTGAACGAAAGAAAGAAGTTTGACCATCGTTCACTGTATACATAAACGCGTATTTGTGGGAATTTTTATTTGAATTCGTATCGTTACAAATGAAAATGTTTGTGTACAAACACATTGTGCGAACATTATTTTAATGTAATTAATATTATTTACTGTCAAGTTCTGATATTTATAACGAGGTAACTAATTTTGACAATGTAAAGACTAATTTTGTATTTTTTATGTTGTTTAACATTAAAATTTACAGTGCATTATTTGTAAACAGGAAATTTGTATGGATAATTTGAGATAGTAACTGTTTTTTCATTGGTCGTTCATTAGTGAGGTTTATTGATTTCAAACATTTATGAAATTTGTTTATTTTAAGACTTGATACCTTCTATTTTATTTTATAGTGTAATTTACAATACAAAAGTGTCTAATATTTTGTGATATACATCTCTTCACTTGTTATGTTCTAATAATATTTAATTAAATTGCAATGGAGCGCACGCTCCGGTTGCAATTTCCCTACACACCCATCTTCCCCCTATCCTGCACCTACCTACATTTGCCCTCTACAAATTGTAACTTTAAATTCTTTCAACGTTTTTGGTAAATTTTTCATCATTTCTCTTTGTAACTTATTCCAGTCCCTGACACCCTTACCTTAAAAAGAGAATCTTCCTACACCCTTGTGCCTGATATCGAGTGCCAGCTTGTGGTCATGGTGATCTTTTCCCTTCCAAACATTACTTTTAATTGTTACACCAATATCTTTCCATGCTTCGTCATGAATATACGCACATCTACACTCCCATGACCCTCTTCACCCTCCTCCTGTCATCCATTCCAGCTCTTTATCTACATATAAACTCTGCAATTCACAAAATTGTGGGTGGCAGAGGGTGCTCAGCACCAAAGCTAATCTCTTTGCTGTGCATTCCAATCCCTAATGGTAAGAGGGAAAAAAGAATTCATATAAGAATCAGTCCAGCACCTTATTTCTCTAATTTTAATCTTTCCTGTCCTTCCGACTCAAATAGGTTGGTGGAAGAAGTATTTCACTACACTCAAAAGTGAAAGTGGGAGTACGCATGTTTACCAATAAGTTTAAAGGAAACGTGTGTCGTCTATCTACCAGAGACTCCCAGCCTAGTCTACTAATCAGTTCTGTGACGCTTTCATAAGGACTGTAGCAAGCGGTCACGAATCGAGCGGCTCTTCTCTGTACTTTCTCTATACTTTCGATCAACCCCTTACGAAACGGATCCCAAATGACACAACAATAGTCCAAATGTGGACGCACAAGAGATTTGTACGCTATTTCCTTTGTTTGTTCATTACAATTTTTCAAGATTCGACCTATGAATCGTAGCCTAGAATTTGCTCTACCTACTAACGAATTAATGTGTATGTCCCATTTCATATTCCTTTGTACTGTTACTCCCAAATATTTCATAGAATCGACCATATCAATAACTGTATTGTTTAACTCGTATTTCTGAACAATTGGATTCTTTTTGTTAGTTACGCTAATTGTCTTGCACTTTTTACAATTTAGAGTAAGTTGCCACTCAGCGAACCAAGCCAAAATAACATCCAGATCGCGCTGAATTTCTAAGCAATCGGCCAAATTTCTTACTTCCCTATAAATAACCGCATCATCAGCAAACAATCTAAAAAGGCTTTTCAATTTGTCTCCGAGATCGTTTATAAAAATTAAGAAAAGAAGTGGTCCAATTACACTTCCTTGAGGTACACCCGAAGTAACATCTAGATTAGAAGAACTTTCTCTTTCAACGACAACATACTGCGACCGACCAGTTAGAAAATCCTTTATCCATTCACAAAGCTGATCCGATATACCGTACGCATATCTGTTACGGCTTGTGTTCTGCGATAATTTCCAGAAACAAATCTAGCAGCCCTTTTTTGCAACCTCTCCAACTCCTGTATTTGATACTCTAAATGTGGGTCCCATACTACAGTACCATATTCGAGCAATGGTCTGACCAAAGTTTTGTAACCCAATTCCTTTACTTATCTCGTACATCCCCTCATCACTCTCTCCAACAAGTGCAGAATTTTGAAACCTTTTCCTGCTACCTGTCCAATGTGTCCTGCCAATTTAAGCTTGTTATCAAATGTAATGCCAAGATATTTACATTTCAAGTCTTCATTAAGCAATTCTTTCTCCACCGTTTAATCGTGAAAACCTGTAGTTTTTTTATTTGTGTATCTAATAAGCTGACTGTTCTTTACATTTATCTTCGTAAGGTTGTTTTGTAAAAAAAAATTGAAAATGTATAGCCCCTCGTTTAGAATGTCCCCATGACGGCGATGGCCTCTAGCTGTTCGTGTCGCAGGGCCAGAGTCATACTACAGTGGTTTTATCAGCACGGCAGTGACCTTGTCAGGACTGCGCAACACAGGGGCTGGACAACCAGCTCAGCCGCTGGCACGGTCGCCAGGACTCACTTTCTCGACCGCCTTCATCAGCACCAGCAAGTTCTCGCTCGCCAGCTTCTTCAGCTCGTCTTTGGTCCACGGGGCCGCCCCTGTGGCGTTGGAGGCCAGTCTGTTGAATAGGTCCGAGAAGTGGGAGACGTCTGACAGCCCATCAGGGAATCTGGAGGAGAGAGTATAGTCTGAGAACCGCCCTATATGTGAAGGGCTCCATACACGCAGCAACTTATTGGTCAACTTGTTGGTGCTTAGTGTTGGGAAAAACAAAACAAACAAAAAAAAACAAAAAAACAAAAAAAACAAAAAATAAACAATAAACAAACAAAAAAAACCTATAAAAAAGACGTGTGTTTTCTGGGACACGTTTTTTTCTTCATAACTACTAAATCTCAAATTGGTAAATCATTTATCGTTTAATATGACTGGTTTAGAGTTTATTCTAAGCACTTATCTTAATTTTCAAATCTACTAGTATTGGTATCATTTCTGATACATTTCATCACTTTTGATTTGCTTTGATTCATATTCAGTCCAAAATCTTCCTTCAGTATTTTTTTCAAGCCATTCAGCAACTTCTCAATATCCTCAGCCCACTCCAAGACAATGTCATCAGCAAATCGTAGAAAAAATCCGTATGCTACGAATTGCTGATGACATTGTCTTGTTAGCGGAGAGGGCTGAGGATATTGAGAAGTTACTGAATGGCATGAACAAAATACTGAAGGAAGATTTTGGACTGAATATTAATCAAAGCAAAACTAAAAGTGATGAAATGTAGCAGAAATGATACCAATACTACTAGATTCAATATAAAAATAGGATCGGATGCAATAGGAGAAGTAAGTGAATTCTGTTACTTGGGAAGCAAAATTACAACCGATGGCCGAAGCAGGAATGATGTTAAAAGCAGAATAGCTCTAGCAAAAAGAGCCTTCATGAAAAAGAGAAACCTTTTAGTTTCAAATATTGATATAGGAATTCGAAAGAACTTTTTAAAACTCTATGTGTGGAGCACAGCACTTTACGGTAGCGAAACATGGACTTTAGGAATACCGGAAAGAATGAAGCATTTGAAATGTGGTGCTACAGAAGAATTCTGAAAATTAAGTAGACAGACAAAGTAAGAAATGAACGAGTTTTGGAAATGATGGGTGAGAAAAGAAGTTTATGGAAGAAACTTACAGGAAGAAGAGACAGGCTGGTAGGTCATATTTTGAGACATTTGCTTGTGGACGGAACAGTCGAAGGTAGGAACTATAGAGAAAGACCGAGATTAGAATATATGAAACAGAAAATTGAGGACGTGGGCTGTAAGGGGTATGCAGAAATGAAGAGGTTAGCACAGGATAGGAACAGATGGAGGATCGCATCAAACCAGTCAAAAGACTGACGACAGCAATTTAAAAAAAAAAAAAAATCTACTGTATTTTTCTGGGTCAGTAGAAAAAAAAAATTACGAAAGTATTGGCAACATTGACGTAAATTTTCTTTTACGATCGGGGACTTCCCGAAGAGGCTAGGTTGCGCTAGAAGGAATCCCCGTTCCCCGTTGTTTGGATTGATACTCGCAATTTGAACCAGTGCTGCCAGCCCTACGAAATTATCTGTAGACCTACGGATCTTTTCAAAAACTTGGGAATTTAAAATTTATCTACACTTTTTGCTCTTTTTTTTACTTATTGTGCTTTCCTTATATCCGTATACTTGTTAAACTCTCAGCGTATAGTGGTACTGACTCATTAAATTGTCGGTAATTATGGATCGTTTCCTTGCAACCGTTGGTGTAAATCAACGATTGAAAAGAAGTAAAGCTCCTGTTTTGTATGATTATAGTTTTAAATTCAAACTTAAAAGAGATCGGCGCAGTCTTTACACACAGTGTGTACTTTGCTCACAATTTAAAATTGCAATCTCAAAATCTTTTGCGTACAATACAAGAGCAACCAGTAAAAGGAAATGTAACTACTTCTGAAGTTATGGATCTAGAGGAGCCAGAAGAAGAAATAGAAAATTCCGAGACATACTGAACTAGTGTTGGTAGTGCTGATACTAGTGAATGTGGTACTGACATAGAGGATGAATAAAATTATGTTACCTATATAGATACATTTATGAATTATTATGTAAGACATATGATTCAGTTAGATTTAAAACAAACTTGTAAAATGTAAGTTTCGTAAATAAAACTGTAATTCATGAAAAGTATTGTTTTTTTCAATAAAAAAGTCAGATTCACACTGTGTCACTAGCATGGTTCTCATGAAATTAGTAAAAATTAATAATAAATAATTTGTTTGTACCCTTCTGGTATACGCCGCATTTCAACCTACTCACATTTCCATTAATATTGCCGCTACCATATCAAACTATGTGGACAGATCTAAACACATGAAATGCATCGCGAACTACGTTTGGGGTAACAACAAGGTTTGTTTCATCAAGTTCAGAAGTTCACACAGCACAAATTATCACAATTAATTTCATCGTACACTTTCAGTGTAAACCGAAACTGGACTAAAGTATGCACATTCACTGTATCGTGATGTAAACTTGACCCGCTTAAATTAGACTTTCAATACTTGTTTACAATGAGGCTAACCTTTCAGGTGCAAAGTAGTACCATATGCTGATTGCCTACACTACACCAACAAACATTTGAGAACGATATCATCCTATTGAGAGCAATGAATAAATTTATAGCGATAGGCTCTAATCTTGCAGTTATCTATAAAACATTTCAAGAACAATAATTACAATGTGATTTAGTTCCGAAACGTTATTCCAGGTTGTTCCCTATCTTGTCTGTTTGTGCAACCGTATGCAACACAACTTGGAATTGTAATAAACTTTGAAATATTAGAAAATGAAATGTTCACAGCAGCATTCACCGTGCAAACAGCCCAATGTTTTGGGGGTGATTCCTATGGCCACCGCGCATGCGCAGTAGGTGACGAGTTTTTATAAGAGGTTTCGCCGATTTGGCGTTATTTCGTCTCCATGATAACTGCCTGGCTTCTCAGTTAATATACTCACTGGAAGGGAGCGTCGTAGCCACCGCCGATTGCGATTCGGTCCACTCCAAGAGACTTCTTCAGTTCGTTGATGTGTGCTGAAAAGAGATAGCTTCTACAGTTAAATAACGCAGGGAGCCAATAACTGGAACATTATTAGGTGTCTCTTGGTTAATTATAAAAGAAATAATTAGTTCCACACACACTTCCAAATTTTAACTTCTTTTAATTTCTCATAAGCACATCGGAATTCAAAGATACTGGTCACATGTAAACACAAACTCCAGTGATTACGTTCAATACCCTTTCAAAGACAATACTACCAAACACGTAGAACTATTCACGCAAAAACTATGTCCCCAAACCATGGGCGCCGTCAGGATTACGTTAAGGGGGGTGCATCTTTATATATATATACATATATATATATAACACTTATTACTTATTAACTAATGATACTGAATTTATTGACAAGGTGTTTAACAAATCTGGACAACAACCTAGGCGTTTTACGTTATTATTCAAACAGTGAATTTAATAATAAAAAATTTGTTTCTTAATATTTTAGTGTGTATTTTTTTTCATAGCAATTGGGTGCAAGTGCACCCCCTTGCACCCCCCTCTATGTGCTCTAAACTGTCTTTGCCGTTCATTTATATAACTTTCATAGAAAGATCCAGGACGTTACAAAAGCTTCCGACAGATATTTCTCGAACTTTAACAATACTTAAACAATTAAAAACATATTAAAAACAATCAAAAAATCCATATTTAATTATTTACAATCATTACGAAATGCTAAAAAATGAAAATTTAAGATATTTAAACACAAAATTATCCACATAAATCATTTTAAACTACAGTAAATCGTTCTTTGAACCTTCGTATGCTCTGGAAAACATTCCCGTGGGCATCCATGGGTCCAGTGGAGCTCGTGCAAGGAACCATGACGGCCAATAAGAATCGTACACTGGTTGCAGACAACGTACACCCTTTTATGATGACCCCGTTTCTCAACGGCAGTGCCATTTTTCAACAAGGTAAAGCGCCTTGTCACTAGGGCAGGAATGTAATGGAGTAATTCGAGGAACACAGTGGCGAGTTGCCCCCCAACTTTCCAGATCTGAACCCGATCGAACACACCTGGGATATGCTTGAACGTGGCGTCAGAGCTCATCACCCCCCTCGCCAGAATTTACGGGAATTATGCGGCTTGTGGGTGCCGTTGTGGTGCCAACTCCCTCCAGCGACCTACCAAGGCCTCATTGCTTCCATGCCAAGACGCGTCGCCGCTGTTATCCGTGCCAAAGGCGGGCATACCGGCTATTAGGTAGATGGTCATAAAGATCTAGCTGATCAGTGTAAAATCAAATGTTTTAGCTGCAAGAAGCATGATGAACTACATTTCATTTCTCTTTTGCTCTTTTTATTTTATTTTATTTTCTACTCACCCACCACAGCATCCATTTTTTGCGAGTCCCGGAAATTAAACTTTTTAGTTGTCGTTGTCGGTTTGGTTGTCGTTGTCGTTGTCGTTGTCGCTTTCGTTGTCGTTGTCGCTTTCGTTGTCGTTGCCGTTGTCGTTGAATCTGAAGGTGAAGTCGTCGACGTGCCTCCTTTTTCAGTTAACACGCCTGTCTCGAAATTCACCATGACAACGCCCCCTTTCACTTCCTGAAACAATACATATAGCTGGACAATCAACCAAAAACATATCAAGAAGCTGAAAGCATTAGATGTGGGTTTCTGGAGAAGATCAGCATGAAAATCAACAAAGGAAAAAGTAAGGAATACCGAAATAATAAGGCTAGTGGAAGTGAAAGAAGAAATGTATGATGTTATAGAACGAAAAAGACTTTAATGGTATGGTCATGTAAGAAGTATGGAAGACACTAGGATACCAAAACTGGTACAAGAATGGGAAGTTAAAGGAAGGAGGAAAAGAGGGCGGCCTGTGTTTACCTGGCTCCAAAGTGTACAAATAGCAATGGGAAGACTTGGTGCAGAAGAGGAAGATACATGCTATCGAAATATCTGGAGGAATATTTTGAGAAGATGAAGTCAAGGTCTATGTTCCGAATTCTTTATTGTTGTGTTGGAGAAAAACCTCTGTAGTGGGGAAAATCTCTCTTAATAATATATATATAAGCTAAGGAAGGATAGGCACCATCCTCTACAATCTTTCCATTTAACCTCTTGTGTGGTTCAGATATATAGATGACATTTCTATGACCTGGACTCACAAAGAGAATCATCTGACAGACTTCCTCAACTCTTTTAACAACCACTCCATCAACTTCACCTGGTCGTACTCCCAAGGCCATGTTTTTCCTTGCATAACGGGCGCCAGCATACCTCTGTTCACATCAAACCTACAAATCTACAGCAGTATCTTGATTTTAACAGTTGTCATCCCTCCCACATCAAACGTTCCCCTCCTTACAGTCTGGCCGTCCGTGGAAGGCGCATGTGCTCTGATGAAGAATCTCTTTCCCGATACCTTTGTAATACGAACACTTTCTCTAACAGCAGATCTAGAATTAACGAGACAGGTTTACTCCTCATATTTTCATTCAGTGATGTCATATTGCATAATTTTTTGGGGAAACTCTTCACAAAGTGAAAAAGTTTTCATAGCACAGAAAAGAGCTATTAGGATGTTGTGTAGGGTACAACCAAGAACTTCTTGCAGACAACTTTTTAAAAAACACGATATTCTTTCAATGACATCTCAATATATATATTCTGTCTTGCGCTTTGTCATGGATCATTTCAACCTGTTTACTTCTAATTCACAGGTACACAATTTCAATACAAGAAATAGAAATAACTTGCACAAACATCTCTGTCATTAATACAAAGAGGAGTTAATTATTCTGGTATACATCTGTTTAATAAACTTCCCAAGAGTATAAAACAGTCTGCAGATAGTAAAGATATATTTAAAGAAAAACTGAGAGAATATCTTATTGGCAACTCCTTCTACTCTATTCAAGAATCTGAACAAATTAATTAATTGTATTCAATATGACTTTTGCAAAATTCAGTTGTAAAAATTAATGTTTATTGTTATTCTCTTTATTTGTCTTTGGAACATATACTTGTCCTTACTATGATTATGACTCATATTGTATGTAGGTGTATCAACCATGACATGTTTCACATCCCAGAGGTCCTTCCTCAGCAGGGATCCATCAAACAAGATTGATAAATAAATTTAAAAAAAACCTCAAAACCTGTCTGGAGCTGTCATCTCCCTCAGCTACCACCCCCCCTCCCCGACTTAGCACACAAACAAATCTCTCGTGCCATAGCCCTTCCTGTGTCCTCAGCCACTCTCACTAAGTCCGTACCCCTTGAAAACTAACCTCAGCTCCGTTTTATCACTCAGTTCTTCCCTGGTCTCGAGTCTCTTAACCTAATCCTTCGACGAGGGTAATGATTTCTACACTCCTTCCGCGGGATGCGCATCATTTTCCTATAAATCCTACCCACTGCCCCACGCACATGTTTTAGCAGACCACCAAATATTAAAATTATCTTAGTTGCACAAGTACTCACCCAGTAATTTCCGCCAAACTAACACAGGATCATTCTCTTGCAACATGAACCCTGCTATAAACATGCAGCATGCATCCAGCCTACTACCACTTACTCCATTCCTTACACAGGTGAAACTATTCCCCATCATTGGTCATGCTACTTGCATGACAACACACCTACATATTATCAACATACACTGCCTCCATTGCTCCAGCTCATATATAGGCCTCACTACTAACCCCACTAGCTTTCAGAATGAATGGCCACTGGCAGACAGTATATACTAACAATGAGTCCCTTCCAGTTGCAAAACTTGCCAGTTCCCACAAACTGAATAATATTAACATCTGTTTCTCTGTTAGGGTGATCAGAGTTTTCCCTGACAACACAACCTCCGCTGAACTGTGAAGATGGGAACTAGCCTAGCAGAATATCCTGGTCACCAGACATCCTCCAGGCCTCAATCTCCAATAAATCCTTCCCGTAGCTCAATTGTGGCCTCCTGTGAACCCCCCCCCCTCCCCCCAACATAGCCCTACGTGGCTTTTGCCTCTACCCCCCCTCCCCCCTTCGTAGCACGTATCTTTTTTCCCTTTTGATTCCAGAAGACATTTTGTACTGTTTTCTCTTGTCAGACTATTGTAAACTACATACGGAGATAATTAACTGAGGGAAATAAATATTCACATGCTGTTGTGAGTTTTGTTTCTCACTTTAACTGTGAAAAATGTTATTAAAGGAAAGCTACGTGGTCTGGCTCGGAACCCCCCCTCCCCCCCCACGTAGCCCAGCGTAGCCTTCCAGCCACCCCCCCCCCCCCCTGGACCGAGTCACGTAGTTTGTGCACGGTCCTCTACCAGAACCAGCACTTATTATCAATACTATTTATATTTTATTTTTAAAGTTATTTTTTTTAATATGTTTATGTGTATATCGCCACTCAGTTCTAATGTTGTACCACCCAGTACTTAAACCCCCCCCACCCCCCCGTCTCCTACACTACCATCTGTGCCGGCCATGCCATTGTACTCGTCTGGCTCCGCCTGCAGTCTAACTTATGCAAGAATAAAGCTGTACGCCGAAATATAGTGCGATTCTTGTGTTTGTTCTTTTTTGTGTTCGTCTTTCACAGCCGCCATCATCTGTGGTAAGTGGTGAGTCATATTTCCCTATCCTTCCTTAGTTTTAATGCCTTAAAACATGTTCCTGGTCATTATATATATATATATATAATATATATATATATATTATATATATATATATATATATATATACTAACAGAGTACCCGGTGTTGCCCAGTCTATTCGGGATTGATTTACCAGTACATTATTTTTATATTTCCGATGTAAATCATACGTACCAAGTTTCATTAATTTGGCACCATCCATTTTTAGAAGTAAACTAAACATTGATATACCCAAATAATCCCCAGAACTGGGTGAGTAGGACGTTGTTATACAGAATACCAGTTTACATTTTGGTCTGGGCTGTATTTTAACCTAACCATATCATCTGTTTTAAATTGCTGCATCGTAGTCTAAGCATCTATCATCCGCGCATTAATGCATAGCCACATACGTAAATATGTATCTGGAATATATCCATTTGTTCCAGCATATGCAGAACATAAGGATTTTTGATGGGTTTTCACAACGTTTAAGCTTGGGGTCCAGGCTATAAGCTAATGTACATGTTAAACATTAAGACACTTTTATTTTATGAATATTCTGGCGTAACTTATAAAAGCTGGATTTATTTTGATGGGATTTAAAACTGTGGGTTTCTACAAAGAACACTGGAATTCAAAAAAGGTGGGGGTAAAGGGTTTTCCATGGTTTCCCCAAATCACTCCAGGCAAATGCCGGGATGCTTCCTTCAAAAGGCCATGGGTGAATTCCTTCCCATTCCTTGCTCCCCATCCTTTTCCCATCTCTAAAGATCCTCGCTGTTAAGAGACGTTAAGCAGTTTAAGAAAAAAAGTATTAGCAGCCTTGCACAGAGGGGGCATGACATTAAAATTGTCTAAATGTGAGTTTGTGAAGAAAAGGATAAAATTCTTGGGACATGAAATAGATTCAGCAGAATACGATCAGACCCCGGGAAATTAAAGGCCATTTCCGAATTTACAATTCCAAATAACAAGAATCAGTTGAGGCCATTCTTTGCGTTATGCAGTTCTTATCGCAAATTTGTGGGAAACCAATCCTTCAATTTCCTGAATTAATAGAATTGAGAAGAAGAATTGCAACTTGGCTATGGATGAAGCAGTGTTAGCAAGCATTCGATAAGTTAAATAATGATTTAAAAAATAGCAAAATATTATATCATCCTTATCTGAGCCTACTATTTTGCATGGAAACCGATAGTTCTGACTATGGATTAGGTGTTCAGTTATTTCAGCTAGTGGATATGGGCGGGAAAGAAGAAAGCCAAACAATTGTATTTGCTAGCCTTGTGCTCAATAATCATGAACTAGCCTATGGAATAACTGAGAAAGAAGCCTTAGCTATTGTGTGGGGATTTGGAAGATTCAAATACTACTTGTGTGGTCATAACACAATAGTATTTACTGACCATAAGGCGTTAACATTTTTGTGTGAATACAAACTCATGAACAGCCATCTGACGCGATGCGTTTTGTTTTTGCAACAATTCGATTTTGACATAAAATACATTAAGGCCAGTGACAATAAAGTTTCTGACGCACCATCACGACTGCCGTTAGGCACAAGCAAGATGGATGACAGTATCAGACCTGGGAAGACAATTAAAATGTTTTACATAAAGGGAGTGACTCATGAGAAAAATATCAAGGAGAGTTGCAAAAATCTGAGGAGAATGCAAAATGAAGACGAGTGTCTGCAGTTGATAAAGCAAAACCTTGGGGATCCGAATAATGCGAATTTGCCTAGGTATTATAAAGTTATGATAGAATCCTATTTAGGAGAACAGACGAGTTATCAGACGATTGGAAAATATGTTGGCCAACAAAGTAAGTTGACGTGATTATAGACTAAGTGCAATTAAGCTACGGCCTGTGATTTCAGGTACATGGGTGTGGGATGATTCTCTTTTTTAGGTAAGGGTGTCAGGGATTGGAATAAGCCACCAAGGGAAATGATGAATAATTTACCAAAGACGTTGAAAGAATTTAAAGGTAAAATATGTAGAAGGCAAATGTAGGTGGGCGCAGGAAAATGGGTGTTTAGGGAAATTGCCACCGGAGCGTGCGCTCCATTGTAATTAAATTAAATACTTTTACAGCTCCACTGGCGACCTCTACACTTCACACTCGCGACCCGTGATGTGCAACTCGTTCATTCGCTGCTGAGCCTGTGCAGTGGTACTCACCACCTTCTTGAGGATCCTCTCCGGTAGCGGGTAGAGGGGACTGGACGCGAACAGGACTGGCGCCAGCGTCGCGGAGATGACCTCTCTCATAGTCTCCTCGGAGGCGTGAGACAGGTAGATGATCATGCCGAGGCGGTTCATCTCCCGCACCACTTTCTGCCAACAAGACGCACCAGACAATACAGGGTGAGTCAAAACGGACTTACAACATTGGTATGATACAGACACTTACTGTGATAACATGCAGAATCGGTAGATGTGTCATTTTACAGGAAACCAACTCAAGTTTGATGGACGGAGTGCTTTAGTACTCCATTCCGCCACAGTCACAAGGTACTTTACAACTTGTGAATGCAATAGAAATTTTATTGAGATAACTTCACAGAATCAGAAGATGTGCCAATTTGTAGCAAACAACCTCAAGTTTGATACACGGAGTGCAATAGTACTCCATTCCTCCACCAGGAGCGCCAGCGTGGTAGACAGTTAAAATGGCTGCTTTCACTGGTGCGGGACGTGCTCGCTGTGTGTTTTGCTTTCATGAAACGAACTATACAACAACTATTCTGCCTAAATTTTACACCGAATAAACTAAAGTACAGCCAATTAAAAAAAAATGGCTTTAAGCCTTGTCGGTGTCTTCGTCATTAGAGGCGGGAAAGGACGGGGGACAAGAAACGGGAAGGAATTCAGCCATTGCCTGTTGAAGGAATCATCCCGGAATTCGCCTGGAGTGATCACGAGAAACCATGGAAAATCCAAATCCGGATACCCGGAAGGGGATTCGAACCGCTATCCTCCCGAATGCGAGACCAGAGCGCTTACCACTCACCCACAACGCTCGATAAGAACCACCAAGCAGGCCTACAAGATCACTTCAAACTAGTAATAAATCACCAGGTCACTAGCGTGTTGATGATTATGTCGAACAGGTTAGGGGGAGCTTTCCCTGCGTTCCAAAAAAATCAACGCGACGTTCTCCTCGCGAAACTGGCTTTCCACAAAGACTGCTTGGCGAGTACTGCGTAGACGTTTCCACCTGAAACCATACAGATTCACAATGGCACAGCACACTAGTGATGCAGATCAGGTTGCTCGTGGGGAATTATATGAGGAAATGTTGCATCGGATAGTAGACGATGAGACATTCCTGAACACAGTAATCTTGAGCGATGAGGCAACATTTCATATCAGTGGCATGGTGAACACCCACAACTGCAGAAAAAAGGACAGCGAAAGTCCACACGCAACTGCTGTGGAACACGTTCGTACCAGCCCAATGTTAATGTGTTTTCTGTCCTTAGCAAATTAAAAGTGTACGGCCCTTTCTTCTTCATGGATAGAACTGTCACTGGTTATTGTGTATCTGGATATGCTTGAAAACTTTTTTTAAGTCCACAGATCGATGAGGATGACCGAGATGGGATGGTTTACTACCAGCAAGACGGTGCACCACCTCATTTCCTCACGGAAATTCGAGGTTTCCTCGATAACCGCTTCCTACGTCGGAGGATTAGCCATGAAGGGCAATCACATAACCATCTCGCTTCCCAGACTTGACACCACTGGATTTCTTTGTTTGCGGTTTAGTAAAAGATCGGATGTATGTTCTTCCCCTACCAAACAATTTGGCCGACCTGAAAAATCGAATGTGCGCTGCCGTTGAAAAAGTTATGCACAATTTACTGCAGCAACTGTGGGAAGAAATTGATTACCGGTGGAATCTTTGCAGCATGACAAATGGTAGTCACGTCGAACCAAAATGACACTTAACACTTTTATGTGAAACTTCAGGTTGTTTGCTACAAAAGGACACATCTACCGATACTGCAAGTTATCTCAGCAAATTTCTATATCATTCCAAAGTTGTAAAGTCCTTTTTCAAATCCCGGTGGAAGTAAAGATTTTTATGAATTGTTTTTGTTCGTATGAGCCAGGCCTGGACGGTGAGCAGTTCATTTTACATGTTAAACTGTGGATATTACAAATTTAGGGGTGCAATGCGTGGCAAATCGTAGATGGTCCAGCAATACTGTAGAAGTACACTTTTTCGCTATATTGATCCATCAGGCTTTGTTTCTCTCGCAGTCAGTCTGTGGGTATGTGATCTCCACTAATAATAATATAAATGCGGAAGTAAGTTTTGTTACGTTTTGACGATTAAATGGCTTTACCAGTATTGATGGAATTTAACAAGTAAATACTTTGTATCTGTAGGAAGGATACAGGACTTTTTTTTTTTGGTATTAATAACAGTTTTAGTCACGAAATTTTTAGAGCTTATCAAATGGTGACAGACAGATGGATGCGTGTGTTATTCCATGATGTTACATTAGTCGCTCAAGCTGTGCCTCTCGCGCAGTCTGTTAGTATGCGATTTGTTAATAAATTTCGTTTAGAGACAAAACTTATCATTTAGTATAGATGTCGATTTCCTGTGCACTGTACTATTACTTTGTGTCTGTCTAAAAGTTTGTGGCACCAGTTTATTTTGTCTTCTTTTTTTTTTTTGGCATGCCATGCGGGTGTAAACCTGGCCTAAGGTTATATGATATATCGTTATATCTCTGTATTACATGTATCTCGTGTTTTGTAAACGAGGGTCCACTTTGAGTAATTTGAAATTGTGAGACTAAATAGTTTAAGTTGGTAATGTACAGTTTCAATGTTAGCGATTGGTAATACTGCCTCTGTATCAGACGTCATAAGGCGGTATGTGATGTGTATGTGAGATGGACGCAGGATATTATTATTGATGGCGTATATCATCCCTGAGAAGCGACTGCCAAAAAGTAATAAAAGAGCGTGAATGGGATTCATTGGAAGACAGGAGGAGGGTGAAGAGGGTCCTGGGACTATACAAGGAGTATATTGGTGATGAGGCATGGAAAGATATTGGTGTAAGAATTAAAAGTAATGTTTGGTAAGGAGAAGATGACCATGACCACAAGCTGGCACTCGATTTCAGGCACAAGGCTGTGGGAAGATTATCTTTTTTAGGTAAGGGTGTCAGGGATTGGTATAAGTTGCTAAGAGAAATCATTTTATATAAAATGTGTTGTCTGGAGTCTGCGCACGACGTCTATAGCTATTGGCTACAGAACTGTCACGTGCCAGCCGTCACTCGCGAATCAACAGCCACCATATTACAATCGTTCATTCATTTTCTTTTTTGTTTATTTACGACAGAAATTTATCTAAGGAGAAGGTTATTAAATGTTTACGCTATTTTATCTATATCAGTTATAAGAACTAAGTTAAACCATAACCTAATAATTTTTTTGGCAGGTGATAAGAAACAATGAAGTTTTTAAAAACTCAGAGAAACGTAAGTAATCGCGAAATATATCATTCAAATAAATAACAGTTAATCCGTTTTCGAAATTATAGTCCCCGTTATTTAAAGTAAAATGTATTTATTTTTAAGTAAATCCTTGCCAAATACTCTGATAATCTTACCAGAGTAAGGTACTCATATCACGAAAAATATCATTAAAAATTATTCGTTTTTTTCCTTAAAAGCTTTTCTAGAATGAATTTCAACTACCATCATAGATGATAGCTATAGTGTTAGCTATTAAATGAGATTTAGGTTATGTACATGCGATGTGAAAGTCATTTTACTAATCGCATTTCAACAACGATATTCTTGCGATCAGAGATATTAGAAATAAAGATTATGTACAACTGCTGCAAAATTAATTGCTACAATACAGTCATAAAATTTGATTTTCGTAGCATTTTATTCTAAAAAAATGTGGAAAAAACGTGGAACTACGAGTAATTTTCAGTAGAATGTCGCTAATGAAAGTAACATCTAAGGAACTTTAATTTCTCATAGTCTCTGCTATTACGTAACTGCGTTACCAGATAAAATGTAATAGTCTTTTGTGGAAGTAACTGTAAAACCATACGAAGAGCAGGGATAAAAAAAAATTAATGCAAGGCAATCATAGGTTACAATTGGTACGATCGTTTAAATTTGTATGTTTCTTTTGTTTATTTTCAACTAGATACAGAAATTCATGTAAGGAGAAGGATATTCGTTGTTTAGTTTCTATTATCTTTATCAGTTATAAGAACTAGGTTAAAACATAACCTAATAATTTATTTGACAGAAGATAAACAATATAGTTTATTAAAAACTGAGAGAAAGTTTACACGAACTGTACGAATCGCGAAATGTGTCACTCAAATAAATGGCAGTTTTCCGTTTCTAATATGATTCCCGTAATTTAAAGTGAAATTCATTTATTTAAATAAATTGGTTTTACTGGAGATAGCGATACCGCCAGAAATTGGCGTCATAATACTGCAGTGGTCAAACGCAAGACTCCTCTAGAAATACTCGTTCTTTCCGAAGTACATTTAATTGTGTTATGCCGGTCCAGGCTGTATTACAACCTAATTTTTGCTTGAAAATAATTGTCCAGGCCGTATTACAACGGAATTACTGCTTGAAAATGTCTTGCGATTGACTACAGCAGTATTATGACGTCTTTACTGAATGTTATTTTGAGGAATCGCGATCTCCAGTAGACCCGATTTTTTTCGTTTTTCTTTAAAAGCTTTTCCAGAATTAATTCCTACTACCACCAGCATAGGTGATGCCCGTCATTATTCATATGAGGTTAATAGAAGCTATAATTTTCGAATGCAATATTAGTGGAGGTTGTGGCAAAGTTGACCAGAATCGCAACTGACACATTTTGTTAGGGCATAATTCGCTCTGAAATCAGTTTTACAAACCATTTAAACTGGTTTCATAAGCGCCAAGTTACTAAAGGTATTTATCAATGAGTGTGAAAGTAGCTCCATCGTGCAGGATTGTGCCTGGACCAGTAATAAAACTGATATTACATGGATAATAAACGTTTTTGGGATTTCATTTTTTTATATATACTTCCGTCGTCATTAATTCAGTAGGAGTTACTACTATATTGCCATGTGAACTGCAAATGAAATATGAAGAACATTACAAAATCAAGGCCATTAGCATTATGTAATAACAATTCTTTATACTTCCGTCGTCATTAATTCAGTAGGAGTTACTTCTATATTGCCATGTTAACTGCAAATGAAATATGAAGAACATTACAAAATCAAGGCCATTAGCATTATGTAATAACAATTCTTTATACTTCCGTCGTCATTAATTCAGTAGGAGTTACTACTATATTGCCATGTGAACTGCAAATGAAATATGAAGAACATTACAAAATCAAGGCCATTAGCATTATGTAATAACAATTCTTTATACTTCCGTCGTCATTAATTCAGTAGGAGTTACTTCTATATTGCCATGTTAACTGCAAATGAAATATGAATAACGTTACAAAATCAAGACCATTAGCATTATGTAATAACAATTCAGTATAATTAAACAACTGCAAAAAAGTGAACTGCCAGAATATTTCGTTTAAAACCATCATTTTTTACAGGCTCAAAGCTAGTAATGAATAATTTACCAAACACCTTGAAAGAATTTAATGTTGAAATTTGCAGAGTGCATATGTAGATAGGTGCAGGAGAGGGGGAAGATGGGTGTGTTGAAAAATTGCCACCGGAGCGTGCGCTCTATTGTAATTAAAATTAAATTAATTTCTATATACTTTTCACAGAACTCACGTTAAGAAATGATTTGGTGCCTTTTCTGTCTCCCTCTGCGGCAGCCCTGCAACATCAACATCAAACATTCACATTTACACCAGTTTGACAGGTAACAACATCAACACAAGAAACAAAAATAACTTTCACAAAACATAAACATCACTGTCATTAGAACACAAACGAGTATCATGGCTGCATCGTCTAATGATCAGAACGTGTTTTGGCTTTTCTCAATGATCACGCATAATGGTCAGATGAGTCGTAACACTTATTTCGTATTTTAATATTTCTGACTTAGCTACGACGCGTTGTGACAGTAAAGGTAGTATAAAAAAATTCTGAATGCGTCAAAAGTGTACAAGGAAAAAAATCTGTATGCTAAGATTTGACGACAGCACGGCCTTGTTAGCAAAACAGGTTGAACGTCTTGAGAAGTTACTGAATAGTTACATTTGGATATAAATATAAACGAAAGTGATGAATGTAGCAGAAATAATACAATTAATTGTAGATTAGATGTTAAAAAAATAGAATCGTATGGGATAGAAGATGTTAGTGAATTATGCTTCTTAGGAAGTAAAATTACAACAGATGGCCAAAGCAGGAATAGATATTATTATTATTATTATTTAATGGCAATGGAGCACACGCTCCGGTGGCAATTTCCCTACACACCCAACTTCCGCTATCCTTCACTCACCTACATTTGCCCTCTACAAATTTTAACTTTAAACTATTTTAACGTTTTCGGTAGGTTATTCATCATTCCCCTTGGTAACTCATTCCAATCCCTGACACCCTTACCTAAAAAAAAAAATATTCCCACACCCTTGTGCCTGAAATCGAGTGCCAGCTTGTGGTCATGGTAATCTTTTCCCTTCCATGAACTATTTTTCATACCTACTGCAATATCTTTCCATGCTTCATCGCCAGTATATGCCCTGCACACTCCCATTACCCTCCTCATCCTCCTCCTGTCTTGCAATGAATCCCAATCCAGCTCCTTTATCATATCTGTCACTGATTGCATTCTGCGATACTTTCCAGAAACAAATCTAGCAGCCCTTTTTTGCACCTTCTCCAACTCCTGTATTTGATACTCAAAATGTGGGTCCCATACTACACTACCATATTCGAGCAATGGTCTGACCAAAGTTTTGTAACCCAATTCCTTTACTTCTCTCGTACATCCCCTCATCACTCTCTCCAACAAGTGCAGGATTTTGAAACCTTTTCCTACCACCTGTCCAATGTGTCCTGCCCAGTTAAGCTTGTTATCAAATGTAACGCCAAGATATTTACATTTCAAGTCTTCAGCAAGCAATTCCTCCCACACCTTATATTCATAATTAACCTTTCGTTTTTTATTTGTGTATCTAATTAGCTGACTCTTCTTTGCATTTATCTTCATTCCATGTTTACCAACCCAACTGGATATCCTGTCAAGATCACCCTGCAACTGTTTACAGTCCTCGATATTAAAAGGAGAATACTACCAGCAAAAAGAGCTTTCATGAAAAGAGTAATCTTTTAGTTTCAAACATTAATCTAGGACTCAGAAGAATATGACAGTGAAGCATGGACTATAAAAATACCAGAAAGAAGGAGAATTGAAGCATTTGAAAAGTGGTGATGTAGAAGGATGATGAAAATTAAGTGGACCGATAAAGTACACGACGAAGGAATTTTGGGAATGATGGGTTTGGAAAGAACTTTGAGGAAGAGTCTCACAGAAGGATGTATCAGGACGGTGGGTCATATTTTGAGACATGCAGGATTAGTTAACTTGTTAGTGGAGGGAACAGTCGAAGATAAGAACAGCACAGGAAGACAGAGATTAGAATATATGAAACAGACAATTGAGGACGTCGGTTGTAAAAGGTATGATGAAAGTGGTAGCACAATATAGGAAGGAATGGAGGATTGCGTCAAATCGGTCGAGAGACTGATGGCAAAAAAAAAAAAAAACTTAGGAATAACGTGTTTTTTTCCGCTTAATAGGGGTTTTAGTTCTTTGGGCTAACATATCTATACCTACTAATGATATTAATACATTTGCTTCCTCTATGAATATTCCAAAATACATTAATTAAAATCATATATATTACTTCAAAAGGTGTTCCTTTGTTACAGACTATTATCTTCTTCATGCCTAACCAAATCTATAAATGAAGTAAAATTTTAAAGATTAAGGAATCCGGTTTGGTCACATTATATTTTAAGAATGAAATTTTTCCAAATTCCACCCTAAGGCGCAAAAATGTTAATATTTCTAAAATGCTTTTTTTGTATCGCGAACCATTTATCTCCTTGTATTACCAACGGAAATCGATAAATAAAGTATCACTTTAAACATTAAGATCTCCACTTTGGTAACATCATATCTTAAGAAAAGAATTTTGCGGAATTTGACACTTAGAGGGCAAAATTAACATTATTTCGATTACGTTTTCTTTTTTTGGTCACGAGCTATTTATCTCTCTCGATTTATAACCTACATTGATAAATTAAGGAAGGGATTTCTCTGAATTCGGCCCTTAAAGGCCAATAATATCATAATTTCCATAATGAGGGTTTTTTTTTTTTTTTTTTGTTACGGACCATTTATCTCCCTTGATACCAAACCGAAATCGATAAATGAGGTATCATTTAAAAGATTAAACTCCACACTCAAGCAATATTATAAATTAAGAGCGAAATTTTTCGGATTTTGACCCTAGAAGGACAAACTGTGAAAGACGCGAATATGAGACAGTTCAGAGCCAAGCCGCTAGATGTCAGCAGCACATGTCGCAGAGATATTAATAAACTGCTTCACTGGCGTCGACTTTTGTTATGCACCTATTACACTAAACAAATAAACAATTGATACAAATGAGGCGATTCTTCTTTCGTCCAATTTCAAACCACTAACCTTACTATTCGTAGTATTCGCAAAATTTTCTGACAGGCATGCTAGCTTACACTTAACTTTACATCCTGATGTTCTCTACTTGCTGTCGCTGTGTTAGTGTCTGTTCTACATCTACATATATGGTATACTCTGCAATTCACAAAATGGTGGCTAGCAGAGGGTGCTCGGCACCAAAACAAATCTCTTTGCTGTGCATTTCCAATCCCGAATGGTACAAGAGTAAAAAGAATTCATATAAGAATCATTGCGGTACCTTATTTCTCTAATCTTATTTTTCCTTTCATTCCGACTCAAATAGGTTGGTGGACGAAGTATTTCACTACACTCGTAAGTGAAAGTGGGAGTACACATGTTTACCAATAAGTTTAAACGAAACGTGTGTCGTCTATCTACCAGAGACTCCCAGCCTAGTCTACAAATCAGTTCTGTGACGCTTTCGTAAAGACTGCAGCAAGCGGTCACGAATCGAGAGGCTCTTCTCTGTACTTTCTCTATACTGTCAATCTATCCTTTACGAAACGAATCCAAAATGGCACAACAGTAGTCCAAATGTGGACGTACAACAGATTTGTACGCTATCTCCTCTGTTTCTTCATTATAATGTTTCAAAATTCGACCTAGGAATGGCAACCTAGAATTAGCTCTACCTACTGTAATATCCCGTGGTGACGGGAAGTTTATGCGTGTGAATTTCACGTTTCTTTGCATCGGCGAGAGCCAGGTGACCCATACCTGCGCTGAAAGACCGAACGATTTATGGCAGGCCGTAAAGTTAAAAGCTTTACGCATTAAATGAAATTCAAAGGACAGTATAGGGACTGTGCCGAAATGAGGATTTCCTGGTAGAGTAGAAAGTTGAAACTAGAGAAACGATGCTTCGGAGAAAAAGTCAGGTTGCGGAACACCTCTGTTGGGAACCAGAGAATCAAACTGTGGTACGAACTTTTAGAAACCATAAGTTTTTTATTTTGCATGAGGAGCGCCAATGGAGATCATGGACGACGCGCCACACGCTGTGACTCGCTGAAATTTCCCGCGTCTGCTAGAACTCGGGAGCCTGCAAGTTTACAACGGAGCGAACAGGCGGGAGGGAAGACATTCTGTTTCTGGCCAGCAAACAATCCACATCGGCGCACCACGGGAGATCGCCGAGCGAGGTCACTACCTGCGGGGAGCCAACTCGCCAACTTGACGTTACCAAGGTCCAAGCACCCAGCTGATCGACAGGGTCCGTCTGATTTCTCCACATGTCATCTGCCACGGTAAAGAACGCCGGCGATGTATAGACACTCTTGCGTCATTCAACCTTAGGCAACGCTCTGAGATGAGAATCATGCTCTAAATTGTTCAAAAGAAACTTTTAATATTCAGTTCTGTTCAATAAACCAATCGATTTTATATTCAAAGAAAATAATAGGTGTTGTAAACCCTGCTTTCAATAACTTCCTTTCCAATGTACCAGTACATCATTTGATTAGATGAAGATTTGTGTTTTTAATAGTATTTTAAAATTACAATTTCTTTGATTAAAAGTATTTCAGAATTGGAATGTCGCTTCTCTCGGATAGAGAACACTTCCATTCTTGGTGCCTACCCGGGATTAATTTTGCAAATTAACTTATTAATTAATAATGCTCATTATTTTATTCTAATTTTAATAACGTAAAAAACAAGACGCTACACTACTAACGAATTAATGTGTAAGTCCCATTTTATTTTCCATTGTACTGTTAATCCCAAATATTTCACAGAATCGACCATATCAATAACTGAACTGTTTACCTCGTATTTCTGGACAATCGTATTCTTTATGTTAGTTATGCTCATTGTCTTGCACTTTTTGCAGTTTAGTGTGAGTTACCATTCAGCGCACGAAGCCAAAATGACATCCAGATCGCGCTGAATTTCTAAGCAACCGGCCGAAATCCTCACTTCCCTATAAATTACCGCATCATCAGCAAATGCTTTTCACTTTGTCTCAGAGATCGTTTATAAAAATTGAGAAGAGAAGTGGTCGCCACTCACCAGGGGGTGCTGCAGTTGTCGGCCAGTGACAGGTAGCGCACCCCCTCGCTGTAATACACCCTGAGGACGCTCAGACGGGAGTCGATGGCGTGACCTCCACGTACGCCGATCAGCGAGGCGATCTTTCCTTTTTTTTCTTTGAACACATTTTCGATACCTGAAAACATCACAGCACACTCACACTTCCAGCCTCCTACCATTCCCATTCTTTACCATTGCCTTCATTTCCTACTATAACGGTCTTCAGACCCAGACCTTTAATGAAATTGTACTTTAAGTTTTATTAATTACGAAAAAGCAATTGACTTTTTTGTATTTATTGGTCTCCCGTACGTGTTTCACTTCTTTTGCAGAAGCATCTTCAGCGGTTTTTTTTTTTTTTTTTTTTTTGTGGTCTATTGTATTTTTTTTAGCTCCATCTCAGCATCAGTGCTTTTGCATTTTTGGTGGGAAGTGTCTTCATTTTTAAAATTCACAATACACTTTATTGCGATTCGCAGTTAAAAAGACATAGTGCAGTGCAATAAAGTGTAGTGTTGTGAATCTGAAACACTTCCTACCAAAAATGCAGAAGCACTGATGCTGAGAATGGAGCTAAAAGAAATACAATAGACCACAAAATAAAAAAAACCGCTGCAGATGCTTCTGCAAAAGTGAAACACGTACGGGAGACCAATAAATACAAAAAAAGTCAATTGCTTTGGCGTAATTTATTTATTAATATTATCAGCAATTGAGGGAAAAAAATGATCCACAACATCCAGATATTGTACTTTAAGAATCCTTTTCAACAAGCTGGGGGTTGAGTAAACTTGATTTTGTACATTTTTCTTACAAATAACTTTGAATCTGAGGAAATGAATATTATTTTATGAAGAGAAACTATGTAACTACTATTTAATACCTTCAGGGGCAGTACTGTACAAGAAACATACTTTAATAGTTTGTAATTAATTTTAAATATTGATGTGAGCTACGTTATGAGAAACAAGGCTTTCCCGACGTATCTTTGACACGAAATCATCACAGGTTTGCCGCCGGATGATATTTTCAAACGACAAGCTTTCGGCGGTACAACTAGTTGTTCTCTTGAGTACAATGGACCCGATGATGGGGGCAGAGCAAGCCGCCGAAAGCTTGTCCTTTAAAATCATCCAGCGGCAAACCTGTGAAGATTTCTTGTCGTGAGCTACGGTGTTTAGAGCACAATTTCCGACAGTTTGTAGTGATTTATGTGCATAATTTTGTGTGCAAATATCTTTAACATCTTGGTGATTTTTTTTCCCCTCTGCCCGAGTCCTTAGTTGCTACGATAAATGTTTTGTGGGTTGTTTCTGACTTGCAACTAAACAAATGCTTTTGATGGCATACGCGTTTCGTCTTTATTAAAGGCATCTTCAGTGCCCTAGATAAACATATATACACATATATATATACAATGATGTTAGATTTTTGTACAGTTTTCTGAAAATATTAAGTAGGTACTTACAGTTTTTATACATGCATTAGCACTCGCAAGTTCGTGTTTCCATGCCAGCTGCCCTTTTCACACTATCCCTACTGTCCAAAGTTTGTGTAGGCTGCATTTTAAGTAATTTCACCGCCCACCAACTGTATATAAAGTTTTTTGTTGTTGTTGACATCCAAAAGTCGTGAGCCAAAGATCATGTGTTGTCGAACTATTTCTTATTTTGAATCTGTAGTCAATGGCTGGGTCTGTTCTGTGGCGGTATGTTTGATTATAGGATGTGTCCTATTTTATTCCTGTTTTAGTGTTTTGAACAAGGTTTGGTTTGTTAGGTGTATATATTCATTCATAACTTTTTTACCATTATTGATTGCTTTTTAGTATGTGAAAGTTTTCCTGAATTGTCAGCATGTTTTTGTTGTGATTATTAATCTTTAGTATTTGCATATCCGTTTGTATATTGGTGTGTGAATGACTGTGTTGTAACAAGTGTTCGGCGAATGTTGAGTGGTGGTACATCTGAGAGCTCTCAGGTGTTCCTTGTATCTGGTCTCAAATTTTCTGGCTGTTTGTCCTATGTATACAGTGTCATACTGCTGGCATGTTAACTGGTATATTCCAGATTGGTGGTATTTGTTTGTAAATGTACTTTTGTTAAGCTGTTTTTCGGATAGTGTTTTTGGTTCTAAATGCTATTTTTATTCCCATTTTTCTAAATACGTTCGCCTATCTATGTGTGTTTGTGTTTTGATATGTCATTGTGTACCAATGATTGTTGTCTTTTTGTGTGATGGTTTGTAGTTTTATGTGGTGATCATTGGGTGTTTGATTGTATGTTATTGTTTGTTTGTTTTCTGATTTTTTTGTTAAGCTTTTTTATTGTGTTACTGTTGTATCCATTGTTCACAGCTATGTGTGTTATGCTGTTTAGGTTCCTTGTTATAGTTGTGCTTAGTGAGTGGTATTTGGTTCATCCTGTGTAACATATATCTGAGTGCTGCCTGAAGGAGTGATTGGAGCTTTGGTGGATGATTATGTCAGTGTTGGTGAGTTTCATATATGTACTAAAACTGTGCTTGTTATCAATCTTTTTGACTGTAATGTCTAGGAAATGTAGTTGGTTCCTGTGTGCCCTCGCATAACAATACAGGGCGACAAATACAGGGCACCATGCACACGGGGGTGATACACGGGGGAGACATCGTGATACCCGGCACTGCCTTGTATAGCTCGGATTCTGAAGCAAAGTTCTACTAAAATCTCATTAAAGCATCATAAATGGTACGTAAATTCTGCTTTGACTAATGTTACTACCGGGTTAGGTTAAGGCGGCTAAGACGGGGGCGGAATGAGCGGCCAAGTAGGAACCCTGTCAGATGGTCATTACGACCTCACGGAAATATTATTACGATTTAGTATATCTGTAGCTATAAGTATGACGTGTCACGAGTATGATATAATAGTTTTAACTTTTCGCTTCTGTCGACAGTCCCCAAAGGACTACCAATAGATTTTTTTTATTTTTTCTTACTTACCCTCTGCCGAGTCCGCGAACGTCAACTGGTCAGGATATTTCTCTATCATGCGCTTCAGGACGTCGATCTCTTCAAAGGTCTGCTCGACGGCGTCTTTGTACTGAGAATTGCAGATCGGGGTGATCGTCCAGAACTGAAACATCCAAGCGTAGCTCTTCCGTTTATTGCAAACTTGCCATCCTCCCTTGTTAAAGATTTGTAAATTAAAAGACCGTCTGTCAGCAACTCGATTTTGATTAATATACAGTCAGATGCGTTTCGCCCTGATGGAAACGGTCATCGTACATTCACGGTCACTGATGATGCCACATTCCGTAAGGGCGAAACGCATATCAATCTATATATACGTCAAACATCGGTCTTTTTTTTGTTAATCCAATACTCCATTCCTTCCTATTCCCTGCTAACCTCTTCAAGTCTACATATCTACAACCCACGTCCTCAATTATCTGCTTCATATATTCTAATCTCTTTCTTCCTCCACAGATCTTACCTTCGAGTGTTCGCTCCAATTACAATTTAACCAATCCAGATGTCTCAAAATATGACCTACCAGCCTGTCTCTTCTTTCTGTAAGGTTCTTCCACAAATTAATTTCCTCATCGATCATTTCCAAAACTCGTTCATTTCTTACTTTGTCTGTCCACTTACTTCTCAGGATTCTTCTGTAGCACCACATTTTAAATGCTTCAATTTTCTTTCTTTCCGGTATTCCTAAAGTCCATGTTTCGCTACCATAAAGAGTTTTAAAAATGTCTTTCTAATTCCTAGATCAATATTTGAAACTAAAATGTTTCTATTTTTGCTAGTGCTATTCTGCTTTTAACATCATTCCTGCTTCGGCCATCGGTTATAATTTTGGTACCCAAATAGCAGAATTCACTTACTTCTCCTATTGCATCCGATCCTATTTTTATATTTAATCTACTGTGATTGGTATAATTTCTGCTAAATTTCATCAGTTTTATCTTGCTTTGATTTATATTCAGTCCAAAATCTTTCTTCAGTATTTTGTTCATGCCATTCGGTAACTTCTCACTATCTTCAGCCCGTTCCGTTGACATGACAATCGTACCATACTGATTTTTTTCTACTTGAATACTTATGCCACATGAAAATTTTTCTATTATTTCCTTTATTGCTTCTTCTACATACAAGTTGAATATTAACGAGGATATACTACAACCTTGTCTCACACCCTTTTAACTGATGCATGTCTCTCATGGTTCTCTATTTTTATTATAGCCAATGTATTCTTATATTGTTTATAACGTATTCTTCTATCTCGATATTTTAGACCTGACGTTTTTTAAAATTTTGAACATCTTGTCAAACCTAACATTATCAATTGCATTCACTTACAATTGAAAAACTCTTCCATCTTAATCACGTTTACAATGGAATCGAAGATCGCATAAGATCAGACGAATTCTGCCGACCGAATCTGGTGACTAGGATGGTTTCACTGGGTCAGACTTTGACCGATTTTTCTTGAGTTCCTAATCGAGCGTGGTGGTGTAACGGATAGCGTTCTGGCATCGCATTCGGGAGGACGGCGGTTCGAATACACGTCCGGGCATCCAGATTTGGGTTTTCCATGGTTCCCCAAATCACTCCAGGCAAATGCCGGGATGCTTCCTTAAAAAGGCCATGGCCGAATTCCTTCCCATTCCTTGCCCCCATTCTTTCCCGTCTCTAAAGACCTCGCTGTTGAGAGACATAAAGCAGATAAAAAAAAATTGAGTTCCCAACACGTCTTTTTACAAGATGGGTGGAATTGACATTCTCTAAATGTCAATTGAGAACTCTCTCTTAATATTATGTTTGATTCCGGACAAAGTTAATGGATAAACGACATTTTTTTTCCAAGAAGAGTGGTTGTGAGAGAATTCCATACTTTGTTCTCCAAACCACTAGAACATCCAGTTAAATTTGGGGAGTACTTTAGAATTAAATCGGAGACATTTCCTTATAAGTTGAAAAGTTACTTATTTTTTCTTATGGATTTGTGCCTTGTCGACTTCGAGGTCATTAGAGGGGGGAGCGGGAGGTTGGACTGGGGACAAGGAAGGAGAAGGAATTCGGTCATGGGGTTTAGAAGGAAGCATCCCGGCATTCGCCTGGAGTGATTTGGGAAAACCGTGGGAAATCCCAATCTGGATGCCGGGACGGGGATTCGAACCGGCGTCCTCCCGAATGCGAGGCCAGAGCGTTAACCACGCTCGGTGATTTAATTCCGGGGGGGGGGGGGGTAGGAGCGACGAACTCTTACGCCACCTTCAATCACATCCCAGATGTGTTCGATCTGGTTCAGATCTGGCTAGTTGGGGGGCCAGCTCATCAATTGCAACTCGCCACTGTGTTCCTCGAACCACTCTATCACACTGCTGGCCTTGTGACATGGCGCATTATCTTGTGAAAAAAAAAATGACACTGCCGTTGGGAAACACGGTCGTCAAGAAGGGGTGTACGTTATCTACAACCAGTGTACGATACTTATTGGCCACCATGGTGCCTTGCACGAGCTCCACTGGACCCATGGATGCCCACGTGAATGGTCCCCAGAGCATAACGGAGCCGCCACCAGCTTGTCTCCGTCCCGCAGTACAGGAGTCAAGAAGCTGTTCCCCTGGAAAACGACGGATTCGCACCCTCCCGTCGGCATGATGAAGAAGATATCGGGATTCATCAGATCATGTAACTGCGCTAAAGTCCAGTGTCGATGGTCACGTGCCCATTTCAGCCGTAGTTGTTAACATTGACACATGCATGGGTCGTCAGCTGCGGAGGCCCATCATTAGGATTGTTCGGTGCACTGTGTGTTCAGACACACTTGTACTCTGCCCGGCATTAAGTGTGAAGTTAGTTCCGCCCCAGTTCACCCCCTGTCCTGTTTTAACAGCCTGTCCAGCCTACGACGTCAGACATTTGTAATGAGGGGTGGCCGTCCAGTCCATCGACGTTTCGACGTGGCTTCACCTTGGTTTCGCCACTTGTTGAGGGCACTCACCACAGCACTTCACGATCACCCGACAAGTCATGCAGTTTCAGAAAAGCTCGTGCCCAGACTGCAGGCGATCAAAATCTGCCCTCTGTCAAACACAGATAGATCGCGCACCATCCCCATTCTCAACGCGGATAGGACGCTCACTGATACTACATGCACCGTGCGTGTGTCTGACCATCAGTTATTCCGCTGATATCGCCTGGACGGATTTATATCGATAGTAGATAGGTAGTCACAATGTTCTGGCTGATGAGTGTATAACAATATGCCATCTTCAAACAGTTTAACTTATGATAGTAAACCATCTTTCTAGTTTTCCACATCAAACTCACTGAACGATTTTTAAAGTAGATTCATTGAACACTCGGCAAACAGCCACGTCATCTATAACCATCTCCTGACTGTGGTGCACAAGAAACAATTAGCACAAGTGGGCTCCTCTGCTGACCAAATATCACAGGTTATAATGATTGAGTTGGATGAGAGAACATTACCACTAGTCTCTTGAACCAGGGAACATTTTTATTGGACTGGTTTGATACTCACATTGAAGGAAACGCTTCACCGCTGCCGGTGGCAAATCTGTAGCGGAGTTTCCCCTCCACCCAGAGTATAAAGAACTAGGGATGTAACGGAGCTCCACATCTGCAAGTGCGGAACTTCCGCGTGAAATTCTACCTCCGCTTTCGTATTGGCTTCCGCTAATTTTAATGTAGAAGTATAGCGGATGTTTTGTTTACATTGCAATATATTTATCTTATTCTTTTTTCTTTGTTCGAGAAAACGTGTTTGTTTCCTTTCTTACGATACAGTAATAAAACTAACGATGAACTGAACAGCGTTATTACCTAGGCACGAATTTTCAAGTCCGAAGGGTAAAGCGGTCTAATCACGGTCCAACTTGTAGGACCTCCACGTAGAACTACCGTAGGATGCGCTCACCCATTCACGCAACTTGAAGGGGTCCAAGGAGTCCATTCCACCCGTACGTTCTAGTTATCCCACGCTGGTAGGAAGTTTCCTGCATTCAAGATCCAACGCCATAGCTTGTTGGACGTCAAGTAACCATGTTGGTTGTCTCGGAGTCCAACCACATCCAGCACCTCATACATGTACTCCTGTAACCCCTTTCACGATTCGACAGGAGTCCTACATCGGAAAATCGGATCATCGTAGGTCCTACAAGTTGTACTGTGAATGGGCCTCTAGAGCGTTGGAAAGGCGGATGGTGGGCACGGAGATGTGCTGTGTCGTGGCCCTGTGCTTGGCGCTTAAATTAATACAGCCGCAAAATCCAGGCAGGTGATGGCAGGTGTCCAGGATCGGCTCGGCTGTCAGCTGGTATCTCCTGTTGTGGAATCGGTGTCGGGACGGCCTTTCATCAACACATTACGACCTAGCTCGATTAGGCTTCGACAAAATATACCAATGTAACGAAATATCGATATTTTTTGATAAAACAATCGATAGTTTCAATCGATTTTTCCCATAAAACAATCGATAGTTACAATTGATATATTTTCTTAAAATAATCGATAGTTACAATCGATATTTTTATTTTCTATATATCAAAAGTCGATAATTTATATGATAAAGATTGTTTTGTTGACGCGTGCTTTGTTATGTAAATACGCTTGTGTCCAAAATTAAAGCAACAAACAGCTATTTCTACATCCTGTGTCTAATTCACGATATAATCATACAAACTATCAACATACGTCAGTACAATCATGTTCTGCACAGGAGGTGGCATTCTGGTCATCGTACAACCGTGTTAACCATTACGTCAGGGCAGCTATGAAATGAAGTGGTGTTTGCTGCGTAATCCTACATCTACAACCGCTATGTACACATTGACAGACGGTGCAGTATGGCACAGAGAAGACGTCTACCAGACACTCTGCCGTGGAGAGGAATAGGAAGAATGGAAGTAGTACAGTATCAAACTGATGTAGCCCAATGGTTTAATGCGAATCGTTGTGTTGTTTCTCGGATGTGGCGACAGTTTACAGAGACCGAAACTGTATCCTGAGGACCAGGGCATGGCCAACACGTGTGACATCAGAAACAGAAGACCTTTATTTGGCTGTGAGAGCGCGACGGTACCGCATGTGTACTGCACGACAACTGGCATCTGACTTCGCAGCATCCACTGGAACAGTTGTATCGAGGCAAACAGTGTACAGAAGGCTTTGGCAGAGTAGCCTTTACTGTCGGAGACCTGCTGTATGGGCACCCCTGACGCATCTTCGCAGAAGGGAACGTCTAGAGTGGTTTCGTCAACGCGCCAACTGGACGGTCCAACAGTGGGGCAAAGTTATTTCCAAAAATAAGTCCCAATTTGATCTGGATAGTCATTCTCGACAGATTCGCATCTGGAGGGAACATGGAACATGAATTCAGGACACAAATAATTGTGAGGATTGTTTACTATCTGAAATTAGATTGTTTGCAGATGACATAATGCTGTATAAAAGAATCAAAACGACAGAGGATATTAAAAAGTTGCAGGGTGATGTGCACAGGATATCTAGTTGGGTTGGTAAACATGGCATGAAGATAAATGCAACGAAGAGTCAGCTTATTAGATACACAAATAAAAAACAAAAGGTTAATTATGAATATAAGGTGAGAAAAGAATTGCTTGCTGAAGACTTGAAATGTAAATATCTTGGCATTACTTTTGATAACAAGCTTAACTGGGCTGGACACATTGGACAGGTGGTAGGAAAAGGATTCAAAGTTCTGCACTTGCTGGAGAGAGTGATGAGGGGATGTACGAGAGAAGTAAAGGAATTGGGTTACAAAACTTTGGTCAGACCATTGCTCGAATATGGTAGTGTAGTATGGGACCCTCATTTTATGTATCAAATACAGGAGTTGGAGAGGGTGCAAAGAAGGGCTGCTACATTTGTTTCTGGAAATTATCGCAGAATGCAATCAGTGACGGATATGATAAAGGAGCTGAAATGGGATTCATTGCAAGACAGGAGGAGGATGAGGAGGGTCATGGGAGTGTACAGGGCATATACTGGCGATGAGGCATGGAAATATATTGCAATAGGTATGAAAAGTAGTGCATGGAAGGGAAAAGATGACCATGACCACAAGCTGACACTCGATTTACGGCACAAGGGTGTAGGAAGATTTTCTTTTTTAGGTAAGGATGTCAGGGATTGGAATGAGTTACCAAGAGAAATGATGAATAATTTACAGAAAACTATGAAAGAATTTAAAGATAAAATTTGTAGAGGGCAAATGTAGGTGGGTGCAGGATAGGGGGAAGATGGGTGTGTAGGGAAATTGCCACCGGAGTCTGTGCTCCATTGCAATTAAATTAAATTAAATTAAAAATTGGGGAAAGAGATCGATATAAAGGAGGATCCCTAATGGTGTGGGCAGGGAGAATGGCCATTATTGCCTCAACACGAGATTGATGACGTCATTCGCAGCATGCCCCGCCGTTGTCAGACCTGTATCGCTGTCGGAGGTGGTCACACCCCATACTGAGCACATTAATCAGTTTTTGGAATTTCTGTGTAAAGTTGGAAAAAACGAAGAACATTTTTGTTTACCGTTATGCATGTTGCTGTTGTTCACGTTATGTATTCTTTACATTGTTTCTACTTCAGTATCACCTGCTTATACTATTTTGTGGCTAAATAAACGCAACCTTGCAAAATTTTTCGTTTGTTACTTTAATTTTGGACGCCAGTGTAATTTAATTCAACTGTTAAATTGTCCAACATTTTTTGTTGTTGAAAGATGAGGCAGAATATAATATGGCAGTATTAGTTGGGAACAGACTTTGCTTATGCTAAATATAGAATTTGTGATAAAATATTAAAATTAATGCAACAAAATCTTCTCGGGTGTCCCGCGCGGATGTTGGTGAAAAAACACGACGTTTCGACAGCTGACTCTGCCGTCTCCATCAGGTATCTCGAGGCAGAGACAGTCAGCTGAGAACAACTGCCAGATACCTGATGAAGACAGCAGAGTCAGCTGTCGAAACGTCGTGTTTTTACACCACCATCCGGCGGGACACCCGAGAAGATTTTGCTGCATCGATACGCTGGGAAAGTCTCCACTCACACATTCAAATTAATATTGTTAGAAATTTATTTTTGCACATCCACATCTGCGGAGATGGCCTCTGATACTGTCCTAGTAAGCGTCCATTTAATCCCTGGCGCCACTACTGTATGGCCGGCCTTGACGGAGTGGTTTGTGCCAACTAGTGATGTGCCGGATCGTTAAAATTGTATATCCGCGGATACGGATACAGATACGGATCATTAGTGTCTAGATCCGCGAAAACGGATACGGTTACGGATCTCAACTTTCTCAACTTGGACCGACAGTGAAAAAGTCGCCAACTGCGATCTATTATCGACGAACGTCCAGCTTACGCGACTGTAGATCTTAATTCAAGAATTAGTTGGAGTACTGACCCCTTGTAGAATACCACAGGAAAACCGAGCGTACAAAACACATGTATATCCGACGTTATTCCTCATAAATTGTATGATGAGATGCAAGTTCCTGCTGATAGTAGGGAAACTCCCAACGTCAGCATACACGCCGTTCTTGAGATTTTGTCTTTCTTGAAGAATGAATTACCGTTTTTCTGAAATCGACAAAAATATATTGTTCCAAATAGCAACGTATTTAGTTCACGTTATAAAGGCAAATTCTTCAGTTACTTAACATCAAAGATATAAAACAGAAATTACTTACAGCTTCAGAAAAAGAAGGAAATCACACAACAACTACAATTAACACGGAACAACCAAACGCTGCGCTGTATGAAAAGCACACTGCAATAATTTAGAAGACTCTATGGCCAAAATGTTAGATATTGACGATAATGATTACGATGCTGAAAATCAGTTATCATGTATGAATGCTAATATGCTAGCAGAATGTGCTAATGAAAAAATAATATCAAGAGATCAAGATCCGTTAAAGTATTGGCAGAATAATAGTAACAAATTAGGTGGTCTATGACACATGGCTCGCACATTTTATCATCACCTGCAACAAGCGTTCCAACTGAGCATTTTTTCAGTGCAGCAGGAATTATTTATGATCCTCATCCTGATAGACTTTTGGATGACAAAGCTGCCAAGTTACTCTTTTAGAAGTACAATTTACCAAACTTAAATTTAAATATAACTTTTTTTTAAGTTTCTGTAAAAGTGATTATTTTTTCTGGTGTAAACACTTAAGCGGTACCTTAATAATAATTTCAGCTAGCAAATCACAAAGATTAGAGGTCTGTTCTCACTATAAATATAGTTAAAATAATACCTTAAAACATAGGTGGCGAACCTTTTAAGCAGACGGGCCAAATTTTAGAACTACAACTCTCTACCGGGCCGCATGCATAATTTTCTTGGAAAAAAATATTAATATTTTCATGAAGAAAAAAAACACTTAAAATGAAATTAGATATTTAATGAAGTATTAAATATAAACTTATCTTAATGCTACTTTTGACATTTTTTTTACAGAACTAAGGGCATCAATGTTGATATCGAGAGAAGTTGTGGCTACACGCATAAAGTTCTCCAAATGAACATCGGTGATTAGTGTTCTGTTTTGAGACTTGATACTGTTCATCCGGCTGAAAAGCTGTTCACACACATAAGTGTTTCCAAATAGGGAAATAATCCGCAAAGCATGTTTATAAAATGAAGGATATTTCTCCTTGTACATATATTTTCTGTAAAATTCTTCCAAACCAACCTGGTGGAATTTCTCCTTGAGTTGTGCGTCACACTGCAATTCACAATATTCCATTTGCAAATTTACTGGCAATGAATTTATATCAACGGAGAATGGCGTCGAAAATGCAGATAAAAGAATATGATGTTTTTTGAAATCTTGAATTCGGTTTTCAACTCAAGTTTTAAGTTTGATATCAATGAACTGTACTTAATCGCCAACGTCTGTGTGACGTCTGCTACCAATGATAGCGTGGGAAAATGAATGAAATTTTTATTTTTCAACTGTTGTTCCCAAAGCCCAAGTTTCATTTGAAACGCGCCAACAATATCAGACATATCATTAACCAATTGGTCTTTGCATTGCAGACGAATGTTCAAGTTATTTAAATGGTTAGTTACGTCGACTAGAAACGCAAAGTCACAAACCCAAGCCACGTCTTCAAACTCTTGGATACTTTTCAACTTGCTTGCATAGAATGATTGTATCTCTTTCTTCAAATCAAACTCTTTTTAACATTTTTGCACGGGACAACCATCTTACTTCAGTATAAAATGTAAGGTCATTATAGTCAGAATCCAAATGTTTGAGGAATTCTTGAAACTGACGGTGGTTCAACCCCTTCGAACTAATGAAGTTCACTATTTTGATAACCACGCTCATGACATAATCCATTTTTAAAGACTTGGCACATAAATTCTCTTGATGAATAATGCAATGAAAATTTAATAATGAGGTATTATCAAGTTTGCAGGCTTCATTTTCAATCAGTTTTACTAAACCTTCATGTTTTCCAACCATTGCAGGAGCTCCATCCGTCGTCACGCCAGATAAGTTGTGAAGTTTTAACGAAAAACGATTTAACGTTGCTGTAACTGACTAACAAATCGCGTGCAGTTGTAGTGTTCTTAAGTGGATATAGAGCCGCTAATTCTTCTGTTTTGTTTAAATGGATATCAACACCTCTTAAGAAAATCACTACTTGTGCAGTATCTGTTAGATCTGTGCTTTCATCCAATGCTAGAGAATAATATACGAAATCAGGCGCTCTGCTTTTCAAATTATCTTCAATATGTTTCCCAATGTCTTCCACACGCCTGGTAATAGTTTGACGAGAGAGGCTTATTTTTGAAAATTCCTTTTTATTTTCTGGACACATAATTTCAACGATGCTCTCCAAACAGTCCTTCACCATTTCACCATCTGAATACGGCTTCGATTTCTTGGCTAATATTGAAGCTACTGCATAGCTCGCTTTTACGTGGCATGTTGACTTAGCAGCTGTGTTAGTGAATATATGTTGCTGTGCAGAAAGTTTTCTTTTTAAGTCATTTACCTGGTCTAATCAAAATTGTCCTTGGTACTCATCAAACTTATTTGCATGTTTAGTTTCATAATGCCGTTTCATGTTGTAGTCTTTCAATACAGAAACAGATTCTTTGCATATTAAGAATATGGGCTTAGCTTTAAATTTTACAAAAAAATAGTTAATTGTCCACTTATCCTGAAAATTTCTCAGTTCATCTGCAGCTTTTCACTTCTTTGATCCAACATCTTTGCTAGTTGAAGCCATTATTTAATTGAACTAGAAAGAGAAATGAATAAAAGTCACGTGCTTGTATTTTGCAGAAACTACTACAATCGCAACGCTTATAAATAATAATACCGGGAATATATTCGGTAAAGATGCAACAATACAAATATCACGTATTTTTAACAACAGTAATACTTACATACACACGACGTATATAAAACAGAAACTAGTTCTTAAAAGTCAATCACGACAAAACGCCACAAATACTTCACTACAACAGACACATGGAATTTAGACAATGCATTTCGAATGAAATACAACAATCAAAGCAAAGAGTGTACTTCCATCTATGGGTGGAAACATTAACTGCTAGGAGATCAATAACCGACACAAGGGCTCCAAGAATCAGTCAGGCGAACCACTAACGCGCTGAAAGTTATAGGAACATTAGCCGTGATAATGATCGGTTATACACCCGCACTTTCCATCCCTGCAAGATCAATCGAGCGATGATCTTGGTTGAGTATCTGCTTAACGTAGTGCAGATATCACCATTGAAAGTCAAAGCTTACGTCATATATAATGAATTAATGATCCTGCTCCGCGGGCCACAAAATGATCTACCGCGGGCCACAAGCAGCCCGCCGGCCGCGGGTTGGCCATCCCTGCCTTAAAACTTACTATAGTGGTAAGTTACCAGTTACGTTTGGTAAACTAGTAAAATAAATCTTTACAAAAGATCCGCTAAAAAATTAACGGATACGGATACAGATCTTTTTCCCCCTCGGATATCCGCGGATACGGATACGAATACGGATACACTACTACACACCACTAGTGCCAACATGAGGGTCGCGGGGGAATGCTGCTGGGTTGCCTCACCTGAGCTCCGACCTTTCCCGCGCGCAGCCTCGGCAGGTCTGTGTGACAGCTCCTACACGTGTTCCACATCCTGTCCTGGGTGAGGTTGCTGTTGAGGTTGACGTAGTTGATCTGGTTCGTCTCCAGCTGGTGGATGTTGTACGCCAAGTGGTTGCTCCTGCAACAGCACGGCGACAACGGTTCTGAGCGCAGGGCCGCGTAGGGTACTTGGGCTGTAGCCTACGGGCTCGAAACACATGCAACAGAAACTCCAATTGGCAGTCACTGAGGACTGTAGACAGAAGTTAAAACTTATAACTACGAATATCATAAGCGGAACACGTCATCAAACAGCTTCAGATATACCAACAAGGGGACCTGACGGTCTCGGAAATTCAGTTTGGGATCTGCATCTGCATATATACTCTGCAATTCATAAAATTGTGGGTGCAGAGGGTGCTCAGCACCAAAGCTAATCTCTTTGCTGTGTATTCCAATCCCTAATGGTACGAGGGAAAAAAGAATTCATATAAGAATCAGTCCGGCACCTTATTTCTCTAATTTTATCTTTTCTGTCCTTCCGACTCAAATAGGTTGGTGGAAGAAGTATTTCACTACACTCATGAGTGAAAGTTGGAGTACGCATGTTTTCCAATAAGTTTAAACGAAACGTGTGTCGTCTATCTACCAGAGACTCCCAACCTAATCTACTAATCAGTTCTGTGACGCTTTCATAAGGACTGTAGCAAGCGGTCACGAATCGAGCGGCTCTTCTTTGTACTTTCTCTGTAATTTAGATCAACCCCTTACGAAACGGATCCCAAATGGCACAACAATAATCCAAATGTGGACGCACAAGAGATTTGTACGCTATCTCCTTTGTTTGTTCATTACAATTTTTCAAGATTCGACCTATGAATCGCAGCCTAGAATTTGCTCTACCTACCAACGAATTAATATGTATGTCTCATTTCATGTTCCTTTGTACTGTTACTCCCAAATATTTCATAGAATCGACCATATCAATAACTGTATTGTTTAACTCGTATTTCTGAACAATTGAATTCTTTTTGTTAGTTATGCTCATTGTCTTGCACTTTTTACAATTTAGAGTAAGTTGCCACTCAGCGCACCAAGCCAAAATAACATCCAGATCGCGCTGAATTTCTAAGCAATCGGCTAAATTTCTTACTTCCCTATAAATAACCGCATCATCAGCAAACAATCAAAAAGGCTTTTCACTTTGTCTCCGAGATCGTTTATAAAAATTAAGAAAAGAAGTGGTCCTATTACACTTCCTTGAGGTACGTAACATCTAGATTAGAAGAACTTTCTCCTTCAACGACGACATACTGCGACCGACCAGTTAGAAAATCCTTTATCCATTCACAAAGCTGATCCGATATACCGTACGCTCGAAGCTTCGCAAGTTAACAGTATACTTCAAGGGCATCCATCCAGTAAATTTATTAAGCGCACTAGCCAGAAGATTCCGAGAAAAAGGGTTCTGAGGCCCGGTGCACACGAGCGTCATTTCACGCCGCGTGCACGCCGTGTGCACGCCGCGTGCACGCGACATCTGATGCACACGTAGTAGGCGGCAGTAGGCGTCCCACTGACAACGATGGACGTGTATAATAAGAAGCGGGTAATTTTTGCGTACTTCATCTTTAAAAATCATTTATTAAGGACACAGGATAGACGTTACTGGTAGTATAGGACTATTCCAAAGAGCTTATTTTTATAAGAAGCTTGAAAACAATTAAATAAACATTCCGAGAGGACAACCTCTGCCGGCACTGCAGGTCCTTCCATTTTGTTGGTGATGAAGCATTTTCCCTTTCACCAAATATATGAGGCCTTACAGTGGTAAAGTTTTATCAGAAAAAAAAAAACAAGGATTTTCAGCTACAGATTGTCACGCGCCAGGAGAAAAGTAGAAAGCACATTTGGCATTCTGTGCAATAAATGGAAAAATTTTCATAAATCAATGTAAATTTTGCGTTATCTATCCTATTGACAAAGACGTGTTGTACACTTCACAATTTTTTAAGAACGAAACATGGGTACAACATTCAAGACGAAATGAGTATTGAAGGTTTTGTCTATATCGGAAAGGACGCCTCAGTTCCAACAAGAGGAACTACTTCAGAGTATCTAAGTAAGGAACATGATAGCAACATATTTTGTTTCTTTGGCACCTCACCCCGGTAAAGGAATTTTATTTAAGAACTTTTGTGTTTGCAACAGCAATTTACTATAAATTTTATAGGTATGGTACATAAAATCAAGATTGTAAATACTTTACTTAAACCTGGAATTATAATAAACACGAAATATTTTGCTTAAATATTTCATTTTCGCCCTTGTCGTCCTTCGCCTCGAATCCCTCAATGAATATCCGACATATACTGGTCCAAGCTCTCCTCTTGATTCGATCATGATAATTTTTTGACGGATGTCCCAAATTTCTGGATAAGTCTTAATTACACCAATAAAATGTTCGATGTCAATATTTTCTGAAACTTATAACTCGGATGTCAGGGAAATTGTTGCCAACGCTGAAAAGTACAGAGTGGAAGAAGACACCCGGCACCCTCCACTGGTGGTAAGCAACTCGCTGGATGGTCCTTTCAGGTAATGCTGACTGCAACTTAATTAATTAGTCCCTCAGTTAACGTGATACTGACAGTACTGCTGCAAGGTGACAGTTAAACCTTTCACCAAAGGATGATTATCAATAAACCTTGTGAAAGGATTTATGAATTCCATGAAATAACAACGTCGATGACACACTTTTGATTTGACTTTTTTGTTATTGCTTTACGCCTCGTCGACGTCTAAGGTGATTAGAAGGAGGGTGGGACTGGGGACAAGGAACGGAAAGGAATTCGGCCATGGCCTTTTTGAAGGAAGCATCCCGGCATTCGCCTGGAGTGATTTGGGGAAACCGTGGAAAACCCAAATCTGGATGCCCGGGCGGGGGATTCGAACCTGCGTCCTCCCGAATGCGAGGCCAGAACGTTAACCGTTCACCCACCACGCTCGGTTTGATTTAACTGTTTCCATTTCTGCGAAATCTTCATACAAAACACGGATAGGCATCACCGTCGTACTGAGATACTAAGGCACATTACAAAAACGTCAGCGACTAAGCTTTAGCGAACAGAACTACTTGAAAAAAACGTTCGGGCTTGACCACTGTTTCTACTCGCCACTGCCGCGAGATTAAACAGGTGCCAGAGAAAATTTCAGAAAGCAATAAAGGCTGCCGACAGACGTTTCTCGTGCGCTTAGTCGCGTTGACAGTAAAATTCATCCAAAAACAATCACAACTTAATTAAAAGCTCCCATAAACATTAAGAAACACTTCAAAATAAAAATTAAATACATTTAAATGCATTTAAACATAAAACTAAGAACACCAAACACTCCAAATAGCTGAAAATTGCCCTAAAACACTGTGGGGTATACATGATTTATAATTACAATCATTCAATCAATATTTCAGGCATTACGCTATTTCTGATCAATTACACAGCATCTATACACAAAAGCAATACTCATTCATTTGAAAAATATACGAATTAATTAACTTTCTTTCACCTCTCTGTACTTGATCCCTAAGATTAAAATTCACAGTAGGCTAGATTTGAGGGATGTTACAACGGTTATACATCAGTGCTATCGAGATTGAAGTCCTGATCGATTCTTTACGTTTGGAAAAATAGTGCAATTTGAAATCATTTTAAAACAAATTTTCTCCTTTTTACAATTTTCTTTGTGCTCCTAGCAATATAAATTTGTAGTCGCCAAACGTTTTCATCGTTGCTAACATCACGCCAGATAGCTAAATTAAAAAAAAAAAATTCTAACCATTTTAGTAGGGGAACGGCGGGTAGTATGGGCCAAAGGGTAGTATGGGCCAGATGGTGTTTCAGCTATTCGCTACTAGGTAGCAGCACGATACACAGTGTAACCTTTGCCGCCAGCGCCATTTCACCATGTGCAGAGAGTTTGTTTGATTCCCAGTGTCGTATCGTCCGTGAGTGATTGTTGTTTGTTTGTGCTCCTACAAGTTGTTGCCTCGAGTAATTTTTAACATCGCCCTGAATCATTACAGGTAGGAATATACTTATGAAACTATAACGGTTATTTCGTTTACTCTATTAATAAAGGGGCCTAACAATTACAATTCGTTTGCTCTAACAATGTGTCGCTTGCTGCCACGTTTTCATATCATTGTGAGTCGGGTAGTATGGGCCATGCAAAATTCGGGTAGTATGGGCCATGAAACTCATGTCCCTTTTCTCTTATTATTTTAGGATAGTATGCCAACGTTTAAGAAAAAACCAAAAGGTGAAGGTCGTGGAGAATGGTCAGAGAATGATATGAAGAGTGCTATTGCAAGTGTATTGGAAAAGAAACTTTCCGAAAGAGCTGCATCTTACCGATTCCATGTACCTAGAAGCATTCTACAAAGAAAGTTAAAAGCTATAGTAAATAATCAGCCATCTGATATAACACCACAAATGGGGTATTTTAAGGCAACCTTTGATGAAAGATGTGAAAGATTGTTAGTAGCTCATTTGATATATTTAGATTCGAGACTAATGCCCCTGTCCAAAACAGAGTTTTTGAAACTGGCCTATGACTTGGCAGAAAAATAAATTTGAATCACAGATTCAACAAAAGGACGAAAATGGCTAGAAAAGATTTTTATGCCAGTTTTATGAAGAAGCACCCAAATTTGACCTACAAAAAACCACAGTCAATTAGTCTGATGCGGTGTGTAGGGTTTAATAAGCCATAGGTCGAAAGGTTTTTCAGCCAGCTTGAAATTCTCTTCAAAAAGCATTCCTTTCGTCCATCCCGAATTTTTAATGCAGACGAGACTGGCGTGTCGTGTGTGCTTGAAAATGACAAGGTCATTACAATGAAAGGCAAACGTCAAGTGGGAAAAATTACTTCTGGAGAGAGGGGACGTAATGTGACACTTCTGTTTTGCATGAGTGCAACTGGTCAGTTTATCCCTCCGCTTCTTATTTTCCCAAGGAAACGAATGAATGACCGCCTCATGATTGGTGCTCCAACTGAAAGCATTAGTTTTCCAACTTCTAGTGGTTGGATGACAGCTGAGGCTTTTCTCAAGTGGCTTCGACACTTTGTTTCCTTCACAAAGCCCTCAGCAGGAGATCCTGTCTTGCTGATTGTAGATGGGCATTCCAGTCACAAGGACTTAGATGTCATCATGTTTGCTCGGGAAAACCATGTCCATATTTTAAGTTTCCCCCCCCCCCCACTTCTCATAAGTTGCAGCCTCTTGATAGGACATTCATGAAACCTTTCAAAAACTGCTACAATACTGCGTGCAGTCTGTGGATGAGGGCTAATCCAGGGTCAAGAATTAATGACTTCGATATTGCAAAATTGGTAAGTGATGCCTATAAGCAAGTGTGTCGACTAGATATTGCTGAAAATGGATTTAGGTGCACTGGCATTTATCCGACAAACCCAGACATATTTACTGAGTTGGACTTATGGGCAGTGATGTTACCAACATTGCACAAGAACCTCTCCCCGAGATGACTTCTGATGGGGCTGGTGTTGCTACATCTAGGACACTCACGTCGATCTCACCAGCTGCTCTGACAGCCTCCCTCAGCCTCCTTCCCAGGCAGAATCTATAGAAGAATCTGAAGAGGCCAACACTTCCTCCGATGCAGTACACTCAAGTGAACATTCTGATTTTGCAAGTGTCTTAAAAGAGGTGTCACCTTTGCACTCCTGCAGCGAAAAGAGGCTGACATGTAGAAAAAGAAAAGCAGAGAGGAGCGAAATTTTGACATCAACGCCAATAAAATATATGCTGACAGACAAGAAAGATTCAGCAGAGCAAAAGGAGAAAGAACTACAGAAAAAGAGACAACTGAAAATTTCCAAACAAGAGCAAAAGATTATCAATAACACGAAGAAAAGTGAAAAAATCCAAATTTCTCATAATGACGGTGCGAAACCAGGTACTTTTCAAGACAGTGTAGATGTAAAATGTATTGTGTGTGGAGAATGCTATGAGGAGAACTGGAATCAGTGCAACAAGTGTGAAGGTTGGGCACATGAGCTCTGTGCGGACATTGACGACTTACTTTTTTACTTTTGTGATTTTTGTAAGTAAATAAATCATAACGTAAATGACCTATAATATGTTACAGATTGTGTACATTATTAAACAATAAAACTTTTTCATTTAAAACAGTGTTTTTAATTTATAAAATTAATCATATTGGTGTGGCCCATACTACCCGCCAATTTTTAAAATGCCCAAAATTCAATGTTAGTTCTAATTAATTACCTTTTGTGTCATGTTCCCTTCATATATTGCTCAATATATTTATATATCTTTGAGGAAAGAGGTTGAAAATATTATTTTTTTCGCTCATAACTTAACATAAGCTACAAATATACTTTGTAATTAACATTTTTCCTAAAATGGCCCATATTACCCTCCGTCCCCCTATAGCACAAATTTTAATGTGATACAGTTCTGTGTTCAGTAAATATAATATTGTATGCCAGACATAAGTTCGGTTGCTAAATTAGGAGCCAGACCAATTTAAGTATCGGAGAGAGTACGTGAGTTAGAAGACTGAGAGAGAAATCTGCGGCAAAGAGCGTGATGGCAGATAAGCAGTCACAGATATTATTTTTTAAGATGGCGCCGAGTGCTTACTTTCGTTGCATTATGTTTTGTAAAACGAAAACTCAATTTCGTCGTGATGTGTGATAGAAAAAATGTATAAAAATACCAGATTACGTTTAATATGTGACTGTCAACATACTTACAATACATTTTTTTTATGATTTGACAGTTTAAAACGATATTCGTTGATCATAGTACCGAATCATATTAAAATTTGAGCTATACTAAAATGGTTAGAAAATTACTTTATTTTTTAATTGTATCTGGCGTGATGTCAGCAACGATCAAAACGTATGGCAACTATAAATTTATATTTCTAGGAAGAAAAAGGAAATTATTAAAGAAATAAAATTTGTCTTAAAATTATTTCAAAATGCAAAGTGCATCCTCATTTAGAATATTGTTGTTCTGTATGGGGTCGCAATCAAAAATGGGTTAATGGAGACTTTGGAGAAGATCCAAAGAAGTGCCGCCCGATTAGTGGCAGCTAAACCATATATAGTTGGAGGGAAAGCGTAAATGCTAAGTTGAAGGAGTTAGGCTGGGAATACCTGGAACACCGACAGTCGACAGAAGCTAACTGAAAAATTGGGGACTGACTTATTTGGGAATAACAGCAAATAAATATTACTACCAGCAACATTCATATCTAGGAACGACCGTTAAAATAAGAGAAATCAGGGCCAGAACAGATTTATTTCTTCACTCATTTTTTCCGATTAGGGAATGGAATAGTAAGGATATACCAGGTGAGTAAATTTAAAATCCGACATGAGTAGTTCTCGATAAATACTTCGGTCATCCTGATTTGGGTTTTCCATGGTTTTTCCAGAATGCCGGGATGGTTCCTAAAAATAGCTCATGGGCGCCTCTTGCCACATCCCGTAGTACATCCCTTTCTTTGCACAAATGGTTATACATATGGATTGGTGCAATGCACCTTTTGCCACCCATTTTTAGTGAATCGCGGAGTAGTAATAATAATAATAATAATAAAGGAAAGAAATGGAGGCATAAACGGAAGAGAGGGCACTCCGAGAGGATGAAGAGATTTTGGGAAGAAAACAGGAGAAACAGCTGAAGATTAAATCGTGATTTCAAGTTCAATCGCTCTTCTAAAGGGGAATAATTGCAAATAATAATAATAATACTCATAAAGGTGAAGCAGATAATTGAGGACGTGTGTTATAAGGGTACGTAGAAATGAAGAGGTTAGCACAGGATAGGAAGGGATGGAGGATTGCATCAAACCAGTCTAAAGACTGACGACAGCAAAAAAAAAAAAAAAAAAAGTGTGCCACATCCGTATATTATTAAGTCAGATTTTCCTCGCAACAGAGGTTTAACTAACACATAACAATAAAAACTCGGATACAGAACTTGACTTCATCTTCTCAAAATATTTCTACAGATATTTTGATCATGTATATCTTCCTCTTCTGCACCAAAACTTCTTATAGCTGTTTGTACACTTTGGAGCCAGGTAAACACGGGCTGTCCTCTTTCCTCCTTCCTTTAACTTCCCATTCCTGTGCAAGTTTTGGTATCTTACTGTCTTCCATCCTTCTTACATGGCCGTACCATTCAAGTCTTTTTCGTTCTATAATTTCATACTGAAGGAAGATTTTGGACTGAATATAAATCAAAGTAAAACAAAAGTGATGAAATGTAGCAGAAATGATACCAATACTAGCAGATTAAATATAAAAATAGGATCGGATGCAATAGGAGAAGTGAGTGAGTTCTGTTACTTGGAAAGCAAAATTACAACCGATGACCGAAGCAGGAATGATGTTAAAAGCAGAATAGCACTAGCAAAAAGAGCCTTCATGAAAAAGAGAAAACCTTTTAGTTTCAAATATTGATCTAGGAATTAGAAAGAACTTTCTTAAAACTCTATGTGTGGAGCACAGCACTTTACGGCAGCGAAACATGGACTTTAGGAATACCGGAAAGAAAGAAACTTGAAGCATTTGAAATGTGGTGCTACAGAAGAATGCTGAAAATTAGGTGGACAGACAAAGTAAGAAATGAACGAGTTTTGGAAATGATGGGTGAGAAAAGAAGTTTATGGAAGAAGCTTACAGGAAGAAGAGACAGGCTGGATTGGTTAATTTGTTAGTGGAGGGAACAGTCGAAGGTAAGAACTGTAGAGGTAGACAGAGATTAGAATATATGAAGCAGATAATTGAGGACGTGGGTTGTAAGGGGTATGTAGAAATGAAGAGGTTAGCACAGGATAGGAAGGAATGGAGGATTGCATCAAACCAGTCTAAAGACTGACGACAGCAAAAAATAACTTCATACATTTCTTCTTTCACTTCCATTAGGCTAATTATTTCGGTGTTCCTTACTTATTCTTTTCTCGATATTCTTGCTGATCTTCTCCAGAAATCCATTTCTAATGCTGTCAACCTCTTAAAATGTTTTTGGTTGATTATCCAAGTTTCTGATCCACACAAGACTATACTTCCAAATAAAGACTTAAATATAACTCTTTTTGTTCTATTCATAACATTCTTGCTCCATAGAAGTGAACTGGGCATCCCGATTACTTTCTGGCCGTTAGTAAGTCTTTTACTTATTTCCATATTAGATTTTTCCCCATCATTGTACAATTCGTCCAGATCATCAGTAACGTAAACTGGGGCTTCTTTGGGACAACAGGGGCAACTTTGGGACACCAAGTTTTCCAGTTTTTTTATATCTCCTACAGCTGCCAGTTACGAAGTATAATATTTTTGTTGTGGTCATTCGAAGTGTTAATTTAACTGCTTTATACTGGCAGTTTTTCACAAAATTTTATGAGTGGCAGCCATTTTTAATTATTGAGACTATTTTCAAAGTGCTATGTTGTTCTGCAAACTTTCATATAGCAATATAAAACTAAAATCATGAAAAAACACGTACCTACAACAAGAAATACATGTCTTAGCTATTGTTTTAGATAATAATAAAAAATATAAACAATATTATCTACAAATTTAGTTAATGTTTTTTAATGACACGACTTCTGCAGGGCAACTTTGGAACAGTATCAAACCAATTGAACTAATAGTTTACCAATAGCTTTTGAGCCATTTTATATTTTCTCTAAATGATGATTCATAATCAAGGCGAAAAGTATAGTTTTCAAAAAAAAAAAAAGTTATTGAGGTATGTTCATGGCATTACTCCCTTACAGCCCTTCCAAATTTTTGATTTTAACTGAATATTTATTATTACTTTTGATTGGTCTCTAAGGTGGTGGCATTAGATAGCTAATTTTTCTAACAATGATAGAAAGAACAAAATCATAATTAAAAAAAATTAAGTTTGAGAAATACATACATACATTGTAAATCAAGTTAAATACACACATTTTAAACATTCATTGATAAACGCTTAATGTGGCACGTCACCTATAAGTCCTTTGAAGTCACCCAAGTTTGTCAAAGTGATAGGTAGAAGAGCGGGTCAAAATATTTCTGCCGAAGCCTTTGCAGATAAAAACACAATACCCAACAGCAGAAAATGTGTGTAATTTGAGACAAAATAAAATACTTTTACCCTAACTTTGGTACCAACCACTTTTCCTATTGATTTTAATCAGAAACATGACTTATCTCAACGTTTCTCCACTTGTGGGGACAACTTTGGTACATAAGTGGAGAAAAATTTCTGGGTGAAATATAGTCTTAAGGGGATACGGAATCGCCTATCCCCGCAATGTTAAATTATGCCTACTGTAGGGAACATTTTCTCACAAACTGATATGTCTAGAGACATAACATTTTTACTGAATACGCATTGATATGTTGTAACACTACTGAAACAACAGTTTTTTGTCAAAGTGTTTACTTACAGAGATATTTTATATTAACCTTAAAGTACATTTTTTCCATCACTTTTCACTAAATTATCACTGCTAAATCTTTTTTAAACAAGTAATTAAAAAATCATTGTTTCAGTATGTAAAGGAAATCCAGGTGACTATGTGATAAAAATTTAATACATTTAGGTTCGCCAGTACCTGAGACAATGTTTCTAGAAGAACTGAAAAGTAAACTTAAAGGAAATGGAGAAAGGAGATTAAAACATTCCTGATCCATAGTTAATGCCCCTTTCACATTCTTCATAATCATCTTCAATCCAGAGTCAAAGAGTAACTTCATGAAACCAGAGACAAACATTTTCGGACAAATAGTGTATAAAGAATAGCTGGAAAGTGGTATATTTGAATTCATGTCACATGAATATACTGCAAAAGTTTATTGTCAACCATGAGAGAAGTGTATAATAAAAGTGCAATACCCTATCTCACAAATCTATAAAAATAAGATAGTTATAATTCTAGTTAAGCCATGTATGATACGTCATTTCAAAGAGGAAACTTGGTGGAATATATCTATATATACAAATATGACTGTATGTATGTATGTTTGTATATTTGTTTGTTTGTTTGTTTGTTCTTCATACAGATCCACAGTTTTCATCCGACCTTGATGAAACTTTGCACACTTATCCTTTGAAACAAGGAAAAAAGTCTACATTTGGCTGAAAAATTATCTGTATAAATAATACAGGTTGTCTTATAATTTCGAAAAATTAATGAACGGCGATAGACAGACGCGTTGGATCTGGAGGTCTCTGTACTGTTTTTCCGTGTAGCGGTTAGGTAGCTCAGTGGTTAAAGCGCTTGCTTACTAATGTTTGGGTCTTGGTCTCCGGTTCAAATCTCAGTGGAGGCTAAGATTTTAAAAAAATTGTTTTTGATCGTATGAGTTACGCCAGGACCATCGTTTATTCGGATTGAATGTTAAACTGTAGATATCACAAATTTAGGGGTTCAATGTGAGGCAAATCGTAGGTAGTCTTGCAATGCTGTAGGTGTACACCTTTTTACGTTATATTGCTCCCTCAGGTGTGAATTACAGTCAGTGTGTTTGTGATCTGCAGTAGTAATACTATAAATGCGGAAGTAAGTCTCTGTCTTTTTGTTACGTTTTGACGGCTAAATGGCTATATCGATATTGACGGAATTTGACAAGAAAATCTGTAGGAAGGGCACAGGACATTTTTTCCGGTATGATTAAAAGTTGTAGTCACGAAATTTTGAGAACTTATCGAATGGTGACAGAAATATGTTGGAAATTGATTCACTTCAAGAGACAGGTTCGACGGTAGAATCATATAGTGATAGCTTTCCTGTCGTACACTCCTGGAAATTGAAATAAGAACACATTGACGCCGGTGTGTAAGACCCGCCATACTTGCTGCGGACACTACGAGAGGGCTGTACAAGCAATGATCAAACACACGGCACAGCGGACACACCAGGAACAGAAGTGTTGGCCGTCGAAGGGCGCTAGCTGCGCAGTGGTTGGGCAGCACCGCAGTCAGTGTCAGCCAGTTTGCCGTGGCATACGGAGCTCCATCTCAGTCTTTAACACTTGTAGCATGCGGCGACAGCTTGTACGTGAACCGTATGTGCAGTTGACGGACTTTGAGCGAGGGCGTATAGTGGGCATGCGGGAGGCCGGGTGGACGTACCGCCGAATTGCTCACCATGTGGGGCGCGAGGTCTCCACAGTACATCGATGTTGTCGCCAGTGGTCGGCGGAAGGTGCACGTGCCCGTCGACCTGGGTCCGGACAGCAGCGACGCACGGACACACGCCAAGACCGTCGCATCCTACGCAATGCCGTAGGGGACCGCACCACCACTTCCCGGCAAATTAGGGACACTGTTGCTCCTGGGGTGTCAGAGAGGACCATTCGCAACCGTCTCCATGAAGCTGGGCTACGGTCCCGCGCACCGTTAGGTCGTCTTCCGCTCACGCCCCAACATCGTGCAGCCCGCCTCCAGTGGTGTCGCGACAGGCGTGTATGGAGGGACGAATGGAGACGTGTCGTCTTCAGTGATGAGAGTCGCTTCTGCCTTGGTGCCAATGATGGTCGTATGCGTGTTTGGCGCCGTGCAGGTGAGCGCCACAATCAGGACTGCATACGACCGAGGCACACAGGGCCAACACCCGGCATCATGGTGTGGGGAGCGATCTCCTACACTGGCCGTACACCTCTGGTGATCGTCGAGGGGACACTGAACAGTGCACGGTACATTGAAACTGTCATCGAACCCATAGTTCTACCATTCCTAGACCGGCAAGGGAACATGCTGTTCCAACAAGACAATGCACGTCCACATGTATCCCGTGCCACCCAACGTGCTCTAGAAGGTGTAAGTCAACTACCCTGGCCAGCGAGATCTCCGGATCTGTCCCCCATTGAGCATGTTTGGGACTGGATGAAACGTCGTCTCACGCGATCTGCACGCCCAGCACGAACGCTGGTCCATGTGAGGCGCCAGGTGGAAATGGCTTGGCATGCCGTTCCACAGGACTACATCCAGCACCTCTACGATCGTCTCCATGGGAGAATTGCAGCCTGCATTGCTGCGAAAGGAGGATATACACGGTACTAGTGCCGACATTGTGCATGCTCTGTTGCCTGTGTCTATGTGCCTATGGTTCTGTCTGTGTGATCATGTGTTGTATCTGACCCCAGGAATGTGTATATAAAGTTTCCCATTCCTGGGACAATGTATTCACGGTGTTCTTATTTCAATTTCCAGGAGTGTATTATGCCGACTCGGTGTTGTTTGGGACCAATCCTTCGTTACCAACAACTTTCTATATTCAATTCTGGCAAAGAAATTCTTAATCCACGCGTACGAAGTCGCTTTTATCAGCTAGTAAGCCAATAAAACTAAAATCGATTTTTTTTTCACCCAAAATCTGATTCCGTATCCCCTTATTTTATCGAAAAAGGAAGGACGGATCTAACATAATACCTCACCTTTTTTCCTCAAACTGGTACCTTTTTTACTGAATTCTCAAAAAAAAAAAAGTCCAAATAGTCTACCACAAGTGTCCTCGGTAATAGTTAATCTTCAAGCCCCTTTTTTTATGTCCTACTGACAGTTGATTACATATGTAATCTGCATCCTCACCATCTTTTTACGTCTCTCAACAGCGAGCTCTTTAGAGAAGGAAAACGATAGGGGCAAGGAATGGGAAGGAATTCGGCCATGGCCCTTTGAAGGAAGCATCCCGGCATTTGGCTGGAGTGATTTGGGAAACCACGGAAAACCCAAATCTGGATGCCCGGACGGGGATTCGAACCGCCGTCCTCCCGAATGCGAGGCCGGAACGCTATCCGTTACACCATCACGCTCGGTCTCACCATCTTAAAAGAAATATCAAAACACCAACCGACCCGGAATTAAGTTTTGTGGCGACCGTACTCACCCCACGACGAGCAGCATATCCTCGAGCACGTTGACAGGGGCTGCAGTGGTCGTCGTAGTGGACGCGGTCGTGGCTTCAGGTGGATTGGTCTCTTGGTTTTGGCAGTGCCCAGCCGCCATCACGGAGATCACAATCACAGCGGTCAGAGCACCTGCAGCAAACACAAAGTGCTAGACACATCCAGATCTCTTCCCACTCGAAGCTAGTTGCCGTCTAATAGACCGCCTATTTCGAGTAAATAACCATGGAAATAAATGGATCCTGACACAATAAAAAACCGCACTTTGGAAATATATACCCTTTAACGGTCGAATTTCGAAAAATTACTTTCTTAAAATACGATGTGACCAAATCGGTTATCTTAACGTTTAAAATGGTACCTCATTTATAGATTCGGTTAGATATGAAAGAAGATAATAATGGCTTATGACAAAAAAAGAGAGAAATTTTTTTGAATTAATATACAGGGTGAAAAGGTAGTCCACGTCCTTTTATATAACAAAATTTTATTTTAGTAAACGTCTCACTAAGATATTCGAGATATTGATCTTATATATATATATATATATATATATATATATATATATAGTATCGGATGCAATAGGAGAAGTAAGTGAATTCTGTTACTTGGGAAGTAAAATTACAACCGATGGCCGAAGCAGGAATGATGTTAAAAGCAGAATAGCACTAGCAAAAAGAGCCATCATGAAAAAGAGAAACCTTTTAGTTTCAAATATTGATCTAGGAATTAGAAAGAACTTTTTAAAATTCTTTGTGTGGAGCACAGCACTTTATGGTAGCGAAACATGGACTTTAGGAATACCGGAAATAAAGAAAATTGAAGCATTTGAAATGTGGTGCTACAGAAGAATGCTGAAAATTAGGTGCACAGACAAAGTAAGAAATGAACGAGTTTTGGAAATGATGGGTGAGAAAAGAAGTTTGTGGAAGAAGCTTACGGAAAGAAGAGACATGCTGGTAGGTCATATTTTGAGACATGCTGGATTGGTTAATTTGTTGGTGGAGGGAACAGTCGAAGGTAAGAACTGTAGAGGAAGACAGAGATTAGAATATATGAAGCAGATAATTGAGGACGTGGGCTGTAAGGGGTATGTAGAAATTAAGAGGTTAGCACAGAATAGGAAAGGATGGAGGATTGTCTTCCTCCACAGTTCTTACCTTGGACTGTTCCTTCCACCAGCAAATTAACTGGTTCAGTATGTCTCTGTAAGCTGCTTCCACAAATTTCTTTCCTCACCCATCATTTCCAAAACTCGTTCAGTTCTTGCTTTGTCTGTCCTCTTAATTTTCAGCATTCTTCTGTAGCACCACATTTCAAATGCTTCAATTTTCTTTATTTCCGGTATTCCTAAAGTCCATGCTTCACTATCATAAAGTGCTGTGCTCCACACATAGAGTTTTAAAAAGTTCTATGTAATTCCTAGATTAATATTTGAAACTAAAAGATTTCTCTTTTTAATGAAGGCCGTTTTTGCTAGTGCTATTCTGCATTTAACATCATTCCTGCTTGGGCCATCGGTTGTAATTTTCCTTTCCAAGTAATAGAATTCACTTACTTCTCCTATTGTATCCGACCTTATTCTTATATTTAATCTGCTAGTATTGGTATCATTTCTGCTACATTTCATCACTTTAGTCTTGCTTTGATTTATATTCAGTCCAAAACCTTGCTTCAGTAGTTTGTTCATGACATTCAGTAATTTCTCAATGTCCTCAGCCCTTTCTGCTAACAAGACAATGTCATCAGCAAATCGTAACATACTGATTTTTTCTCCCTCAACTCTAATGCCACATGGAAATTTTTCTTTGACTTTCTTTATTGCTTCTTCTACATACAAGTTGAATATTAACTGGGACATACAACAACCTTGTCTAACACAATTTTTAACTGATGCATGTCTCTCCTGATTCTTTACTTTTATTATAGCCACTTCTTTCTTATATAGTTTATAAAGTATTCTTCTATCTCCATACTTTAGTCCTGAATTCTTTAAAATTTTGAACATCTTGTCCCACCTAACATTATCAAAAGCTTTTTCTAAATCAACAAAACGCCATAAAGTATCTTTGTTTACCTTGATCTAACCTTCAAGTATTAATCTTAATGCCAGAATTGCTTCCCTTGTACCGCGATTTTTCCTAAACCCAAACTGATCTTCACCTACTATCTCTTCTACTACTCTTTACATTCTTCTGTATATTATTCTGGTCAGTAATTCTGAAGCATGTGATGTTAGACTAATGGTGCGATAATTCTCACATTCGTTGGCTTGTGCTTTCTTTGGAAGTGTGAAGATGATATTTTTATTAAATCAGTTGGAATATCTCCTGTTTCAAAACTTTTTGATATCAGCTTGAATAATCTTTCGATTCCTTCTAGGGAGTCAGAGTTTCAAAAAATTAAATAGTTTGAAACTAAAATTTGTAAAGGAAAAAAGTAGGAAGAGGGGGCGGAATTACACTTATTTCCGATAAGTTTGCAATTGAGGAAATGGCCCATATCTCCCATTTGCCACACACTTTTAGTGAATCGCGTAGTAGTAGTAATAGTGTTACATTTATGGCGTTTGTGAACTAAGTAAATGACTTTGACAGTTTAGATAAAACAATACATTCGATTTTTTTTTAAAGTGACTTAAGTATTGACACAGAAGAATAACCTAAATAACGAGAAATGGCTGTAATAAAAGTAGAAAATAAAGCAAGACAAACATTAGCTGAAAATGGAGTGAGACGATTTTCCAATCTCTCTCCATTGATATCTAACTTTTATCTAGTAGTTGGTCTAGCAATAAAGCAAGTAGAAGAAACATTATAATGTAGCATTAGGGGAAACAATTAGTGAGCTGTGATTGGCTGATGACATTGTCCTGTTAGCAGTGCAGACTGAAGATCTTGAGAAGTGACCCAATGACATGAACAAAATACTGAAAAATCATTTTGGGCTAAGTATGTATTAGCCAAAGCTAGACAAAAGTGATTAAACGTAGCAGAAATGATAGCAACAATAGTGTATTAAGTATGAAAATAGGATCGAATGCAATGGGAGATGTTAGCGGCATCTGTTAGGAAGTAAAATTACAAATGATAACGAATCAAAAATTATCTAAAAAGCAGAATAGTACTAGCGAAAGTAACCTTCTTAAAGTAGAGAAATAACTTAGTTTCTTTTATCGATGTAGAAACGAGAAGGAATTTTTGAAACTGAATGTATGGAGCTTATACATTGTGTTTGTGAATATTGGAATTTAGAAGTACTAGAAAGAAGTAAAACTAAAGTATTTGCTACGGCAGGATGTATGAAGTGATGTAGACAGATAAAGTACGAATCAAACCTGTTTTAGAAAAGATGGGTGGTAAAAAATACTTGTGGAACATTATCCCAGAAGAAAGAAACAGGATGGCGAATAACATTTGTTAATTTGTTATTATAAGAAACATCAAAAGAAAGAAAAGTATACAGGTAGACAAAGATTGGAATGTATTTGTAGATAATTGAACGCGTTGCATGTATGGAGAGATAGAAATAGTCTAGAGACTGATGACAAAAGTAAACCTCCGCCAAAAAAAAAAAAAAAATACGAATCGACATTTCGCTTCTCCAATTTAAATATTTTTTTTGTCTTTTAAGTGAAATACCTTAGTCAACAGTAGTCTTTACATTAAGCTTAGTGTTTATTATCTTCCTGTAATAAAATTTTATTTGAATAGACAGCAGCTCTATAATTCATGCGGAAACCAAAGATCCAAGTTGGCACTAACGGCTTTGTTGAAGCAGAATCTTTGGATGTGCGACAGAACAATTACGTACGCGCATTGAACTTCAGCCGGATACAGATGGCAAGTAGGGAAAGTACATAAATTATTTATTGGATTATTATATCGAGATAAAAAAAGTATTTATCAGTGTTTAAGTAGACGATAGTTAAAACAATTGTATAGTCTGAAGTGTAATTTTTAAGTGAAAAACTGCAGTGAAAAGATAAAACCTTTGTGTATTAAGCAAGTGGTTTTTCTTACTTTAATACAATTAATATTAAATTTACAAAAATCTAAACCTGAAAAATATTTTAAAGGGGAAATAGCTTCCTGACAATTCCTATTTCTTCCCTCTTCATGTATCTAGAAATCATCAGAAACTTTTGACTTCAAAACACCTATCACTGTATTTTCGAGTAATCTATTTTTTGAAGACTTCCAACACAACTGATTTGTCACATCAGTAATTCACTGTGATTTTACAGCGACGCTTACACTGAGGGAAAGTGGTTTGCAGTGTAGAAGAATTTTTAAGAGGTAGAAAGCAAAATGTTTTGATAAGAAATGCAGTATCAAAAGAACTGGAAGTAAAAATGGGAGTCTCACAGAGTAGTGTATTAGGGACCATTGCTATACATTATTCTAATGAATAATTTTGTTGATGGTTTACTGTCAGAAATTAGACTTTCTGCAGACGACATAATGCTATACAAAAAGATTAAAACCATAAAGAACTGTAAAAAGCTGCAGGGTGATCGAGACAGGATTTCTAGTTCGGTTCATTGATATGGGATGAAGATAAACGCAAAGAAGAGTCAGCTTATTATGCAGATAAAAAAAATAAAGGTTGATTATAATTATAAAGTGGGGAAAGAATTGCTTGTTGCAGACTTGAAATACAAAAACCTTGGCATTACATCTGATAACAATCTTAATTGGGCAGGACACGTAGGACACACAGTAGGAAAAGGTTCCAAAATTCTGCACTTGTCGGAGAGAATGATGAGGGGATGTACGAGAGAAGTAAAGGAACTGGGTTATAAAACTTTGGTCAGACCATTGCTTGAATATGGTGGTGTAGTATGGAACCCACATTTTGAGTATCAAATACAGGAGTTGGAGAAGGTGCAAACGAGGGCTGCTAGATTTGTTTCTGGAAATTATCGCAGAACGCAATCAGTAACAGATATGATAAAAGAGCTGGAATGGGTCTCATTGGAAGACAGGAGGAGGATGAAAAGTGTAATGGGAGTGTACAAGATGTATATTGGTGATGAGGAAAAGAACGATATTGGTATAAGAATTAAAAGTAATGCTTGGAAGGTAAAATCTGACCATGACCACAACCTGGCACTTGATTTCAGGTCCAATGGTGTAGGAAGATTATGTTTTTTAGGTAAGGGTGTCAGGGATTGGAATAAGTTACCACGAGAAATGATGGATAATTTACCAAATACTATGAAGGGATTCAATTGTGAAATTGGTAGAGGGCAGATGTAAGAGGGTGCGGGAAAGGGGAGAAAATAGGTGTGTAAAGAAATTGTGCTCCATTGCAATTAAATTAAATCTGTATTGTATGGTTTGGATAAACACGCACTATCTCCATGTAAACTAGAGAGAAAGAGCGGCGTGGCTACTCACCCATGATTGCTGCAAATCGAGGTACGAATGAATACCTAGAGGCACGGCGCCCACATTATATAGACCGCCGCCGCAGTGAGCTGGCAAGAAGGAGAGGTAGGGGTATGTAGGCCCATATCGAGGCGGCATCTGACACGGTTCCACGTCAGAGCACGTCACTTCCGGTGACACGATGACCATCGTCACGTCGAGGAGCGGGGAGGAGGGGCGGTTCGTTGTAGCAACACAATAATCGGAGGTATAGGCTGTGTCGATACCGCCTTGGACAAACCAAAATATTGTGTCAAAGTACTAGTAGATTAACATCTGGATAATGTGGGTCATTTCCTCAATTGAGACTGGATCAATTTTTATGAATAACTAGCTCGTACCCGCGACTTCGTACCCGTGGATTAAGAATTTTTTTGCCAGAATTAAATATAGAAAGTTGTTGGTAACGAAGGATTGGTCCCGAACAATATCGAGTCGGCATAATATGACAGGAAAGCTATCACTATATCATTTTACCGTCGAACCTGTCTCTTGAAGAGAATCAATTTCCAACATATTTCTGTCACCATTCGATAAGGTCTCAAAATTTCGTGACTACAACTATTAAACATACCGGAGAAAATGTCCTGTGCCCTTCATACAGATTTTCTTGTCAAATTCCATCAATATCGATATAGTCATTTGGTCGTCAAAACGTAACAAAAAGACAGAGACTTACTTCCGTATTTATAATAATATTACTGCGGTTCCCACACGCACACACACACACGCTCTCTCTGACTGCGAACAACCCCTGAGGAATCATTATAACGTAAAAAAGTGTACACCCACAACATTGCAAGACTACCTACCATTTGCCTCTCATTGCACCCCTAACTTTGTGATATCTACAGTTTAACATTCAATCCGAATAACCTACAGCCCAGGCCTGACTCTTACGATCAAAAAAATTTTTTAAATCTTAGCCTCCACGGAGATTTGAACCGGAGACCAATACCCAAACATTTGTAAGCAAGCGCTTTAACCACAGAGCTGTCTGACCGATACACGGAAAAGCAGTATACAGACGTCCATATCCAACGCGTCTGTCTATCGCCATTCAGCAGTATTTCGAAATTATGAGACAACATGTATTATTTTTCAACCAAATAGAGACAGTATTTTTCTCCTTGTTTCAAAGGTTAAGTGTGCAAAGTTTCATCGAGATAGGATGAAAACTGTGGATTTGTATGAAGAACAAAGAAACAAACAAACAAATGTACATACATTCATCTTTATATATATAGATTGTCACACCAATGCAATTGAATTTCTTGTTTTATTTCCGCGAACGCGTTTCACTTCATTCTCTGAAGCATCTTCAGCGATTCTGTCTGTTTGGTGCTTATATATGTAATTAAATTTGTCCTAGGTTACAATTTACACATCAAAATTTTGGTATATACAAATATAAGCATGCTTACATTCTCCATTGCTCACATTTGCTTGTAATTACACAGTATTTCAGTATACTAGTAGATTATTGTTTTCTCGAACCCACAAACTAAGGACCGTTTGTCAGCGACCCCCTGTGTTTTACACAGACGGATAGAGTGAAACATTAGAAGAGGGAAGGACGTGTATCCAGCCCAAATTAAACCGGGTTTGTTACACTGTGTTGCCGTTTGTCTGTGAAACATGTAACTTTTTGCGATCTGTACGATCAGTTTGTTTTGTTTGTGAAACATGTAGTTTATGAGCCGGAAATCTGGAACCGTCCCAGCATTTCCCTAGGTTAATGCTTAAAAATTCATCGCGATCTGAATGTTACTTGGACATGGCAACTTACACCAAATTCTAAAAAAGTGTAAGAAAATTTGCGAAACTAAAAAAAAAAAATTCAGGAACACAAAGAGGCAATTATTGATACGGTCGATGCCGTGAAGTGATTGGGCGTAACCTTACTGAGGAAGAGGCAATTATTGATACGGTCGATGCCGTGAAGTGATTGGGCGTAACCTTACTGAGGAACATGAAATGGGACTTGCATATTAATTCGGCCGTAGGTAAATATTGAGAAAGAAGAATATTTTATAAACTATATTTGAATCAAGTGGCTATAATATAAGTAGACAACCATGAGAGACACGCATCAGTTAAAAAGGGTGTGAGACAAGGCTGTAGTCTATCCCCGTTAATATTCAACTTGTATGTGGAACAAGCAGCAAAGGAAGTAAAAGAAAAATTTTTATGTGGCATAACTGACCAGTGAGAAATAACCAGTATGCTGCGATTTGTTGATGATATTGTCTTGTTAGCACAACAGGCTGAGGATATTGAGAAGTTACTAAATGGCATGAAAAATATACTGAAGGAAGATTTTAGACTGAATATAAATCAAAGCAAGACAAAAGTGATGAAACGTAGCAGAAATGATAAATATAAAAACAGGAATGGATGCAACAAGAAAAGTAACTAAGAATGACTGATAAAATAGTATATATGGTGTATGGAAGGGGAAGGTGACAAAGTTGTCCACAGTTACTAAAATTATATATGGTTTTTCTTACTGTTGAAACTTTTGACAAATGAAGTAATTACACTGTTTACAAAATTTCACTCATATATAGTAACTAACATGGGATAGCATGCACTCAAAAACTGATGTGACAAATTATCATACTAACAGATTTTTAAGTAATTGACTGCTTTTGAGTTGTTGGTAATATAATCGATATTGTTAATAGGTGTTTGTACTGTTACACATAAATAGCAACTAACATGATATAATATGTATTCGCAAATTACAGTGAAACTTATCATGGTAACTGGTTGGTAAGAAAATAACTGGTTATTAGATGCTGGTAACAAGTGTGTACACTGTTCCACATAATAAGTATTAATTAACTCGGGATTGTATTTGTAGATTACAGGAGATATTGGTTATACTAATGGGTTGTAGCTAACTTGTTGTCAATATATAATAATATTATCAATTATATAGTAATATTGACATTACTAATCAGTGTATGTACTGTTCCACATCCCCGAGATTATTCGCACATGGGATCAAAGTGAACATATCTATCTATCTAAGTGAATTCTGTTACTTGGGAAGCAAAATTACAACCGATGGCTGAAGCAGTAAAGATGTTAAAAGCAGAATAGCACTAGCATAAAGAGTTCTCATGAAAAAGAGAAATCTTTTAGTTTCAAACATTGACCTAGTAGTCAGAAAGAACTATTTAAAACTCTATATGTGGAACACAGCACTTTATGGTAGCGAAACATGGGCTTTAGAAATACCAGAAAGAAATAAAATTGAAGCATTTGAAATGCGGTGCTACGGATGAATGCTGAAAATTAAGTGGACAGACAAAATACGAAAAGAACGAGTTTTGGAAATGATGGGTGAGGAAAGAAGTTTATGGAAGAGTCTTACAGAAAGAAGAGACAGGCTGGTAGGTTATATTTTGAGACATGCTGGATTGGTTAATTTGTTAGTGGAGGGAACAGTCGAAGGTAAGAACTGCAGAGGAAGACAGAGATTAGAATATATGATGCAGGTATTTGAGATCGTGGGTTGTAAGGGGTATGTAGAGATTAAAAGATTAGCCCAAGATAGGAAGGGATGGAGGAGTGACAGCAAAAAAAAAAAATAATAACTCATAGAATGTTAGTTGCAGCCAACAATAACTACAAGGTGGTCTTCCGTAGATTGTCTCAATTAAGGAACACCTGCACGAATCTTCTGGTTGAATAAAGTTTTTATGGCGCACAGATATCTGTTACGAGAATCAGACAGCTTCCGACTTGACTTTCGCCTCGACACGGGGCAGGATTTCATTGGTCCACGTCATTAAAGAAACTCACATACCTGTGTCTTATTGCTGGCAGTATTAAATTTTATAATGCACAGATATCTGCTATTAAACCATCAAGACGTTTACCGTAAAATTTGAAGCAATCAGGTCGCATTTTACTATGTCAGACTTCTGAAAATTTTTCTTGATCATCAAAATAACAAGTCGATGTTGTGATATTAATAAAGTAACAAGTAATGGATTTCTTATAGTTAACTGAGTGTTTGAATATCTTTGATAATCATCGAATCACTTGAGTGTTACATAGTATATGTTACGTCAAATGACACCTTTTTTAGATCTCATCAGTCTCTCGACTGGTTTGATGCAATCCTCCATCCCTTCCTGTCTGGCGCTAACCTCTTTTTCTCCACATACCACTTATAACTCACATTCTCAAGTATCTCCTTTATATATTCTAATCTCTGTCTTCCTCCGCAGTTCTTACCTTCGACTGTTCTCTCCACTAACAAATTAACCAATCCTGCATGTCTCGAAACATGACCCACCAATCTGTCTTTTCATTCTGTATGACTCTTCCATAAACTTCTTTCTCGCCCACCTTTCCAAAAGACGTACAAAATTTGATTTTAATGAATTTGCCTTTCTGTAAAAATTTCTTTAACTTTCCTTTCTAGAAAGCAATAGCTTCGTCTCGTCTTCTTCTTTCGTTTCTCCTTCTTTTTCATCATCACCTTTCTTTTCTTCTTGACTGCAATTATTATCATCCTCTTCATCTATTATTGTGCTCTTCTTTTGCTGCACATTTTCTTTTTCGTAGTTCATTCATTTATATACGTCTAATCTCCCGTCTGTTTTTTAATTCTAATTGTAACTTCTTGATCTCATCTAGTGAGATTTTTAATCCACCAAATTCTTGCTGTAAACTTTTCTTCATATTTTCAATTGACACCTATATTTTATTCCTCATCATCAACAAAATTTGGTTCATATTTTGTTGTTCATACACATTAGATGCATTCTTTCTCATTTAAATCAGTCTCAATAATAGTTGTTTCATCGCGGGATTCCAACCATTTATTCTCGTATGAACTATCAGACCCAATATCACTCAATTCGGCTCTCAAAATAGCATCTTCCATTTCGTCTCCTACCATTTCGCTGCTACTTCTCGCTAAAAATTCTTCCTCTGTATCATTATCCATTTTCCTTACAATAACTCATACTATATCAGGTGTGTATTTCATTACAATAAGAATATAACTATGAAAAACAACGTTGACACTAAATAACAACTGCTTTATTTATTAACTATCAGCTGTTCTCAGTGATGAATAAATAGCAACCAGACACCCACTGTAACTTTATCCTATAGTTCTATAGTGCCAAAGAATCATCTTATACACAAAATACTAAATCAATAAGAATGTTAAAACAATTTTACACTAGCATTTTTCTTAAGTGCTACTAGCATCCGCTGTTATTAACCAACTATTTTCAGTCGTTTGGCGTTAAAATATTACTTTATCTGGTCAAATATTAAATATTCTCTTTGTTCATTGGGGGGACTGCACCACTTTGGTAACCTTCAAGAAACTGGTACTAACCTGTTCAAAATTTAGACCAGTCGCTTCATCAACATTTCCTCTTCACGTTTTGCGTTCATACTATGCGGAAAAGTAGCTAGAAATTTAATTTGCCGAAATATGACAGCGATGCACAAACATTACATGATAGAAGCGCTGAGAAATCAGCGACAGTCTCTTAAAATGTTTATTGGCACTGGTCAACTGAAAAATTCAGTGACTTCATATGCTTGTTAGTTTAAATGTATATGTACTTGCCACTCGATATGTCAATACGAAGATTACAAGTTCCTTCCAAATCTCAATTTATATTTGAAATGCTATCTATCATTCTATCGTCCTCTTTCACGGTCTGCCAATTGTAAGATTTCTGGAACTGCACCACTTTCGGTACCTGCCAGAAACTGGTACTAACCTTTTGAAATTTACATCAGTCGCTTCGTCAACATCTTCACGTTTTGCGATCATACATTCCGGAAAAGTTGCCAGGAATTTAATTAAAAATTCCGAAATATGAAAGGCTGAGCAACTGCTAAATGCTTTCAGCACTGCTCAAATAACATAAAAATATCGGTACCGGGATCATTTCAACCTAAACAGTTTAGCGTTGTCATAGAAATCGTGGTTAGATTGAAATACGGCCTGGACCAAGTGGTAAAAAATTAAAATATTTTGGCTATGTGGCATCCAACACGCAAAGGCGTATTTGTTTACAATGGAAGCAATCGATTATCTCTGGTTGCTCGTTGCTATGTAAGATGGCGGGCATCACCGTATTACAACTCGGATAAATATTGCGTGTTTGTCAATTTTGTGCGACTTTTTACAAAGGAATAGAGCTGAAAAGGCATGAAAACATTACAACAAAGGATTAAATCAACATTTTAAGAGACTGTCACTGATTTTTTTCAACGTTGGTGGCATGTAACGGCTGTTCGTCATGTCATATTTCGGAATTTTTAATTAAATTCCTGGCAACTTTGCCGGAATGTATGATCGCAAAACGTGAAGAGGACATGTTGACGAAGCGACTGATGTAAATTTCAACAGGTTAGCACCAGTTTCTGGCAGGTTCCGAAAGTGGTGCAGTTCCCAAGATTTCTTATCACACTTGTACTAAATCAGTTATTTGACTTTGAATCATACAGATTTATCATTCAAAGGCAAATACTCGCTTATTTTTATTCATTTCCCTTTAAAATTTTAACCGTTAGATTATTAATAATATATTAATCTCTTACACATTCTGTTTAACATGTCTTCTTATTTTTACTGCAACATAACGCACTTGAATCAGATTTTGGCAACCATACGTTGCTGTAGATTCTCTACTACTAAACAACAATAGTGTCTGCTCTCCAGAGAGGCAGCTGACAATATTAATCTGTGGTCTAACGATATGCTGTTTGATTGCTATTAATTTTGTACACAGTAGAATTTTTCATAATCACTTATAAACTATGGCTGTTACCAAATTCAATTTTGGCGAGTGTTTTACTGACCTCTATAATATCCATCATAACTGCTTCGCGATCACTTACTTCTTTAGTTTTAATTTAATTTAATTTAATGTAATTGCAATGGAGCGCAGGCTCCGGTGGCAATTTCCCTACACACCCATCTTCCCCCTATCCTGCACCAACCTACATTTGCCCTCTACAAATTTTATCTTTACATTCTTTCAAAGTTTTCGGTAAATTATTCATCATTTCTCTTGGTAACTCATTCCAATCCCTGACACCCTTACCTAAAAAAGAGAATCTTCCCACACCCTTGTGCCTGAAATCGAGTGCCAGCTTGTGGTTATGGTCATCTTTTCCCTTCCATGCACTACTTTTCATACCTATTGCAATATCTTTCCATGCCTCATCGCCAGTATATGCCCTGTACACTCCCATGACCCTCCTCATCCTCCTCCTGTCTTGCAATGAATCCCATTTCAGCTCCTTTATCATATCCGTCACTTATTGCATTCTGCGATAATTTCCAGAAACAAATCTAGCAGCCCTTCTTTGCACCCTCTGCAACTCCTGTATTTGATACGTAAAATAAGGGTCCCATACTACACTACCATATTCGAGCAATGGTCTCACCAAAGTTTTGTAGTTACTTGCGACCCCAGAAGAATATCATTAGGTTTTATCAAGAATAGGGTCCCCTTGTGCTCCGTTCTACTTTTTGTGTGAGGCCTCCTTCCCTTACTAAGATATTTGCAAATCTCTGTTCCCTTGTGTTAGTAATCTTACACCCCATCCAGTTGACACCTGGTAAATTTGAATCCCAGCCAATAATGCCCCTTCTACATTCATTGCTGAATTTTTCCTTAGTGTCTCTCCATTACCGGCGTCTTCATCATTAATTCTGAGCGAGTCCTGTGGGAGGATGAAGCCAACCCTCTGCATGTAGTAAAAAGGTGACACCAGTTAACTATCAATATACAATTAATGATACTGTCCTTAGAATGGTAGATTCCGCTAAATACCTAGGGGTAACAATTCGTAATAATTTGTCGTGGAATGAGCATATCGAGAATGTAACTTGGAAAGCAAATCGTATGCTCAGGTTTCTAGGTCGTAATTTAAAACAATACACTCCGGAAGTTAAATGGATTGTATACAAGTCACTAGTACGTCCTCACTAAGAATATTGTTGTTCTGTATGGGGTCCCCATCGAAAGGGTTTAGTGGAAGCGTTAGAGAAAGTCCAAAAAAGAGCCGCCCGATTCGTGGCAGGTATATATAGTTGGAGGGAAAGCGTAAGTGCGATGTTGAAGGAGTTAGGTTGGGAAGACCTGGAACACCGAAGGCGTTGCTCTCGACGGAAGCTAATTGAAAAATTCACGACTGACGTATTTCGGAGTGACAGCCAGGAAATATTGCTACCAGCAACATTCATATCTCGGAATGACCGCGGAAATAAGATAAGAGAAATCAGGGCCCGAACCGATTCATTTCTGTACTCATTTTTCCCACGAGCGATTAGGGAATGGAATAGAAAGGATTTACCGGGCGAGTAAACATAAAATCCGACAGGAGTAGCTTTCGATAAAGCTCTCCGGCCATCCTGATCTGGGTTTTCCATGGTTTCCCCATATCACTCCAGGCGAATGCTGGGATGGTTCCTCACAATAGCCCATGGGCGCCTCCTGCCACATCCCGTATGTCCCTTTCAAACTATCACCCTTTCGGATAGGTGCAATGCACCCTCCGCCAAACACTTTTAGTGAATCGCGGAGTAATAATAATAGTATTAAAAAGTAGGTGACCCTCGACACGTAATACATACGTCTTACGATGTTAGAGAAGATATTCTAACACATTGTTCTTTGTAAGTTGACCATTATTAATGCAACATCGACTTGTTTTCAAGCCTAAGAAAAATTTTAGTATACCTAACGTAAGCACAATTACTTGATTGCATTGGAATTTGCGGTGGAAATCTTACTAGAATCGTGTCTGATATCAGGGAACATAAAAATTAGTACTGCCAGCAATAAAACTCATGTCTATCAGCTTAATAAATGTCGTGTACCAATGATAGCTTGCCTCGTGCGAGGTCACCTTCAAGATGCATTACAAATATCAGTGCACCATAAAAAGTTAATTACGCCAGAAGTCTTGAGTTGGCCTATCAGTTTTCTGAGAGTTATTAAAAAATTTAAGATTTACCCATGGTCAAGGTTTCTTTCAGATAAAGCACGTATCCTCCTCACCAGATTCCAGTGCAGTGAAACTTCCCAGAAATATTCCACCTTCTCAACGAAAAGGGAGAGGGTAAATGGTGATTTTTCGGTGGTTAGAGATAAGCTTGTCAGTCCCCATGATTTCCTTCACAAGAAAAAACCTGAATGTACACACTTTGACAATAAATTTGGCCACCGCTGAAAAATTCTATCACTCTTATTTTGCACAATCCGACATCAATGTCATCCTAAGAAACAGAAAGGCAATACTGTCAAAGTATGTATACTCTCCCTCTACATTTTTGTTCCCATGTAGGGAAGGTACTAAGGTGAACCACGAATTGAAAAAAGGAGTAATGGAAATAGCCAACTAACAACTGAACCTAGGGCTACAACGATTGCAACCAGGAGAGTGAAGTTGTCAGAATGAATAAATCGAGTGACTTTGCTCATTTGCTACAAACTCCAAGAAAATTTTATACTAGGCCTATTCAAGGGAACAACAAAGGTTGGAAAATGGGGTAAATTTTTAATACTACATGTTTAAACATCTTTAGCAACAACTATCGCCTATATAAATCAGTGGCGTAGCTAGGTCAACAAGGGCCCCGGTGCAAAAAATTTATTTTGGGCCCTCAGGCCAGATGGCCGACCTTTTTTTCCTTTTGTGTTGTTGGTAAGGGCCCCCTTGAGCTGAGTATGGGGCCCTTGAGTTTTGTTTAGGGGCCCCTGAGCAGTGAGAGGGCCCTTAGTGAGGGGCTTCCTATGTCTCAGGGTCCCCTTAGACGACTGTAGAGCTAAAAAAAAAAAGATCGCCAGTTTGTCATAAAGGCTCGTGGGCCTCTGAACTCGCTTGGGGGCCCCCAGAGGTGCCCTTTGGGGACCCCCTGAGCGCAGGGGCCCCGGTGAACTGCACCGCCTAACCCCATAGTATCTACGACTCTGATATAAATACCAAACAAAATCTTGGGGAAACGAAGAAAAGGTCTATAATTACTATATAATGGGGAAACTCTTTTTAACTTGAGAACATGGAGCTAACCGATTCAAGGAATACATACACAGATCAGTCGGAACATAATGGCCACCTAACTAATAGCCGGTATGTCCGCCTTTGGCACGGGTAACAGCGGCGACGCGTCCTGGCGAGGAAGCAATGAGGCCTTGATAGGTCGCTGGAGGGAGTTGGCACCACCGCTGCTCACACAAGTCACCTAATTCCCGTAATTTACTGGGAGGGGAGCGACTATAATGGCTTCGTGTTCATCTTCTAAAAGGAAGCATAAGTGTATCCATAATGAAGCAAAAGATAATAGGGGACTTCCTTCGCTGGGGGTACGTAAAAATATAAAGCACCTACTTAATGTATTTCTAAAGGCAAAATAGAAATTATACAAACAAAAACTACACAAATCGATAGTCGGTACCACCCTCGGTCCCAATTGGTTCGGATAATCGTCGCTCTACTGTGTTTCCATTGTTTGGAGCGATTTTGAGCGATGCAGATGGTTGCCCTGTATCTGGTTCCAGATCCTACTGTGTAAAGTTTTTACCGTTGTCGACTCTTTCCTGAGGGTGGGTTTAAGCGAGAGTACTCCTTTCCTGATCACCGGGATGTGGCCTCGCATTCGGGAGGACGCAGTATCGCATCCTTATCCGGCCATCTTGATTTTTGTTTTCTGTTGTACTCCCAGATCACCCAGGCGAATTCCAGGCAGGGCGGAATTTAGGTATTGGGCTACCTAGGCTGTATCCTAAGGAACGCGCACCACGTCCTAAAATAAAAAATACTGTATATATTACTCACCTGTCTCCCTTTTGTCATGCGTGTTTGAATAATTTGGTAAACTTGGGATGATACTAAATGCAAAGAAGATACACAAATAAAAAACAAAAAGTTGATTACGATTATCAGGTGGGAAATCAATTGCTTGTTGAAGACTTGAAATGTAAATATCTTGGCATTACAATTGATAGCAAGCTTAACTGAGCAGGACACATTGGACAGGTAGTAGGAAAAGGTTTCAAACTTCTGCACTTGGAGAGAGTGATGAGGGGATGTACGAGAGAAGTAAAGGAGTTGGGCTAGAAAACTTTGATCAGACCATTGCTCGAATATGGTAGTGTATTATAGGACCCTCATTTTACGTATCAAATACAGGAGTTAGAAAGGTTACAAAAAAGGGCTTTTAGATTTCTTTCTGGAAATTACAGCAGAATGCAATCAGCAACAGATATGATAAAGGAGCTGGAATGGGAATCATTGGAAGACAGGAGGGGTGTGAGGAGTGTACAAGTAGTATGGAAAGATATTGGTGTAAGAATTAAAAGTAGTGCTTGGAAGGGAAAGTATGACCATGACCACAAGCTGGCACTCGATTTCAGGCACAAGGGTGTGGGAAGATTCTCTTTTTTAGATAAGGGTGTCAGGGATTGGAATAAGTTAACAAGAAAAATGTTGAATAATTTACCAAAAACGTTGAAAGAATTTAAAGCTAAAATTTGCAGAGGGCAAATGTAGGAGGGTGAAGGAAAGGGAGAAGATGGATGAGTAGGAAAATTGCCACCGGGGCGTGCGCCCCATCGCAATTTAATTGAATATTGTATAATAATCAGTATTGTGTTTTTAATCTTTCTCTATTGCGTGTTTTGGTGATGTTAATCATATATTATCTTTGCTTTATCGTAAATAAGTAGGCCTCCTGTCTCATATTGCTACTAAAACATTTGAGTTTGTTATTCCGCGGGATTTTGCAGTGGGTGTTTGGTTGCAACAACACCACTAAAATAGCCAGCACCTTATATATAGAACATCAGTCGAAAAATTGAACTTGCAAGCAACACTTGGTATCATCGTTTACTTCAATCTCGGAAACGATACAGAAAGCACTGCGAACTTTCGATTCTTCAGTAAGTTATCCACGCATATTTTACATTATTCAATGTTTTGCACTAAAAGGTTTATTAATTAAGTAATGTGTAATACTTAACAATAAGTTGCCCGCACAGACCCTAAATGTGGCTTGATCCCAGGATTGTTTCCTCAAAAGGTCATGGCCGAATTAGAGTAGATTAGATATTTATCAATCCAGTTCGTCTATTTATAGTACAGGTGCACATTTGACACTGAATATGTCATTTTAATGATTTGATGTTATATAATAATATGAGATGATTACAGAGGACAAAATAATACAATGACAAAATAAGTATACACGAAGAAAATTTAATTACAATACAGTAGTGGGTAAAAGCAGAAATTCAGATATCCTAATTTATCACTCCATATACTCACCAATATAGTAAAAGCTGTCTCTCACTAGAAATGTCTTTAGTCTTGTTTTAAATGACCTACATGAACAATTTTTTTTACTTCATCTGGTATTTTATTGTAAAGTGCTATTACTGAATTTAAAAGTTTTGATATGTGGAAGTCCTGCAAAACGTTTTGTGGATGTCTGAATGTCGTCTAGTGAAGTAATTGTGTACCATATCATTTTTATTACTTTTTTTGTTTTTCAGAAGATAATCACTTGTAAAAAAAAAAAAAAAAAAAAAAAAAAAAAAAAAAAAAAAAAAAAAAAAAAAAAAAAAAACCTATCGTTATTACTAGTCTTTTCTGCATCCTGCTGTATATATCAATGGTTTTGATTACTTACCCCACAAAATAATTGCATACTTTATGAGTGAGTGGAAGTGAGCATAGCACGCTTGTATTACTGTACTAATACTTGGGGTATCTCTAAGAATTCTCAGTTCATAACAAACTGTAGACAGTTTTTTTTTTTTTTATGTGTATATCCCATTTCATGTTCTGTTGTACCCATAATCCCAAGAATCTTTTTCATTTACAGTTTACTTGCATATTGTTTTTTCAAGCCGAGTGGAGTAGACAAATGTTTCCACACGCTGTTTTTTCCCTTATACATGATTAGGTTATTTGCGTCAAACCAAGTTTTCAACTCACTCACGATTTCATTTGCTACCAATTCTAAATTTGTCATGTTTGGGGAGACGAGTAAAACACTTGTGTCATCTGCAAAAGTGAACCGCATCTTCTGGGTGAACATTCATAGTGAGATCATCTATTTAAATAAGAAACGAAATAGGTCCTAATACTGAGCCTTGGGGTACGCCATACTTCACAAACTGCTCATCTAAGATAAATTTTTGCCTTGTGGAATTTCTCTGGTGTATTTTTTTTATGATCTACAGTTACTCTTTCCTGTTCCTTGCCCCCCCCCCCATTATTTCCTGCCTCTAATTAGCTCGATTTCGACAAGGCGTAAAGCCAAAAGGCAAAAAAAAAAAAAAAAAAAAAAAAAAAAAAAAAAAACCTGACGTCTGCAATAAATCCCAAACGTCTCCTCAGTGAATAAGCATCAACGGCGTAAGACACTGTTGATGTTGATTTTCAGTCTTGCTGAGACGTTACCTTGGCAGTCTTCCTGGTGTCCCTCACCAGAGCAAGCCTCTATATATCTTCACTGGCTTTCACCCCCTCCTTCTTTGTTCCTTGAACGGAATATGGTACACTGAACCACAGGTATAATAACTGAGGAACGGTCCTGGCCGATCAACATCCGAACCGTAGCTACGATAATACCATTCTAGAGAGTGACGCAAATGGCGAATCTTAATAGCACTTTGACGGATATCAAGAAACTGAATGATGTTAACGACACTGGCGGAAATAGTCTTACACCCAGACGGAAAGGGTGGAATTTTAGGAAACTTTGTCGATAAATCCAGGGTCATATCAAGAAGAATTGAAATGTATCTTCGGGTATAACTCTTTTTTTGTTCTTCATACAAATCCACAGTTTTCATTCTATCTCGATGAAACTTTGCGCACTTATCCTTTGAAACAAGGAGAAAAATATTGTCTACATTTGGTTGAAAAATTATCTTTATAAATAATACATATTGTCTCATAATTTCGAAATACTACTGAATGGCGATAGACAGACGAGTTGGATATGGACGTCTGTATACTGCTTTTCCGTGTATCGGTCAGACAGCTCAGTGTTTAAAGCGCTTGCTTACAAATGTTTGGGTCGTGATCTCGGTGGAGGCTAAGATTTTTAAAAATTGTTTTTGATCGTAAGAGTCACGCCTGGGCCGTAGGTTATTCGGATTGAATGTTAAACTGTAGATATCACAAAGTTAGGGGTGCAATGCGAGGCAAATCGTAGGTAGTCTTGCAATGCTGTAGGTGTACACTTTTTTACGTTATAATGATTCCTCAGGGGTTGGTCGCAGTCAGAGAGAGAGAGAGTGTGTGTGTATGTGTGTGTTTGTGCATGTGTGGGAACCGCAGTAATAATACTATAAATACGGAAGTAAGTCTCTGTCTTTTTGTTACGTTTTGACGACCGAATGGCTATATCGATGTTGATGGAATTTGACAAGAAAATCTCTATGAAGGGCACAGGATATTTTCTCCGGTATGTTTAATAATTGTAGTCACGAAATTTTGAGACCTTATCGAATGGTGATAGAAATATGTTGGAAATTGATTCTCTTCAAGAGACTGGTTCGACGGTAGAATGATGTAGTGATAGCTTTCCTGTCATATTATGCCGACTCTGTGTTGTTTGGGTCCAATCCTTCGTTACCGACAACTTTCTATATTCAATTCTGGCAAAAAATTCTTAATCCGCGCGTACGAAGTCGCGGGTACGAGCTAGTTTGGGATAAATCAGGGGACCTTGTGATCCTATACATGGTCGTCATCCCTTGCGAGGCTTGTGTTGTGTTGGCTGCAGTATGAGGACGGGAATTATCCTGTTGGAAGATGCGATTCGGATGGTGGATATGAAGCAGGTTCTACCACCCTGTCCACATACTGGGTTGGCTTTCATTGTGCCTTCAACAACAACCTACTCAGTCCTGAGGTCGAAACTATTTAGTTGTGTTTAATGTTATTCAGTTTCAAATATCATTCTCACTATCTCATTACTGAGACGAGTCATTTATTATTATTATTATCGTTGTATGTCTCCATAACGGAGAACGATAAGCAATTTTGATTGGATAAGTTTAATTTTTCTTTGGGATATCTTTCCTTTCATTTCTTCTCCGAAATAGCTTTCCATGAGTTCAGTTTCTTATTAAAAATCTCTCCGTCTGTGACGTCTCCCTTAGCGATGCCTGCAGACTTTAGGTGTTTCTCCACCTCCTTCATACATGTTTTTCATTGTTTGCGTGTAATCTAAAATGTGTCTTGAGATTCTTTCCTTCGGAAGTCGGCTCCATAAAATTTCAGTTTTTTTTGTGTTCATGTCTGATTCTGTGTTTGAAATTTTCTCTGTAGTTTTTCTAGTTTGAAGTCTATACTGTCCATTTTCATTCTATCTGAGTCCCAAGACTTTTCTGATGATTAATTTTTCTTGATTTGTTCTGTTGCTTTTTAAGTGTTCATTGCCAATGTTTTACTTGCGTAAGTGACTGCTGTCTTAATTACAGTGTTATAATTTCTTATCATTGTGCTGTCTGAAATTCATTTTTTGTTGTAAATATTTTGTACTAACCCCCACGCTTTTTTCCTCTTTCTTCATATACATTAATATTATATAATTTTTTTTAGTGAAATGTCAATTATTAAGATACGGGTTGTGTGAGACTACATCAAATTTTCTAACGCTGGATAACTGCATAACTGGTTAATGTTTGGTAGCAACAGAACTGCTCTCTCTGATGGTGATCATGATATCCACGTCACCGGAAGTGACGTGCTCTGACGTGGCGCCATGTCAGACGCCGCCTCTATACCCCCACCTCTCCTTCTTACCAGCTCGCCGTGTTGGCGGTCTATATAATGTGGGCGCCGTGCCTCTAGGTACTCAGTCGTGACTCGAACTGCAGTGACGATGGGTGAGTAACAATACCGGCCTCTCACTAGTCTATATAGATGTAGCTTTTTCTATATTTTCCCCATTCAAACGCATATAACGTGAACACAGTATTGAATTTCTGTAATATAAGAGCTGGCAACAGTTACAGTATATAGGTTGTGTTGATGACCTTGGAGTAATTTATTTCTGACAATTCCTAGCTGCATGTTGAGAGAAGAGATAGGCCTTGGAGAAATGTTCTGTTATCGCAAGCTAGCACTCGATTTCTTCATTGGCATCTTTCGAAGTTACCCAATACCTCTTACAAGGGAACTTCTTCAATTCAGAAATCGGGAGACGGGAACGATCAAAGCTGATATATAGTACGATACCTCAGGTATCTCTCCCCAGTAACATTCGCCCTATTGGGCTCCCATTAACGGTAAATCTGTGGTTAAAAACTGTGAAATTTTACATGGTCGATATAAAGCTCTAGATTATCGATAGATAGCCGCTTGATTATAGGTGGCGTGTTGTTGGAAGAAAGTTTGAGTTTCGATCCTCATTTCCGAAACATTTTTCTGTATGCACTTTTTCTCTATTGATTCTTCGCTGTTCGTAGCATAGCAAAATCATTATTACATAATTTTTACTAAAACATTAGTCCGTTTTTCTTACAAGGATTCACAAACTTGGGTGTGATTAGTGTCATGCAAACGTGAGCAACTGAAATTGCTTCTACACCACGGAAATTTGACGAAAAATACCCTTCCGCTTTCACAAACGTTTTTCATTATTGATGTGGGGAGGCATGTTGCATTTATAATCATGATTTTCCTCCGAGGAAAAATATATAAAATTATGTTGTTTTATTTTTTTAGTTACTCTGTAAGTAAGGACGATATGAATTGAACGCAGGAATCTTAAACAATTATCGAGCCCACGACATTTTGCAAACTGACATGCGCGGTGATCCGAACGTTTTCAGTTAAATAACTTCTCTACAAATTTACATTTACCATGTAAACTTTCTCAGTTTTTAACTCTCAATGTCTCGTAAACGGAAGATCACAAGGACGAACGGTACTATGGTGCGATACTTGAAGTGTGATTCTATATAACCTCCTAAATCTTTATTCTCCCATCCCACTTAATGCACTGAAAACCTCTCCTCGTTAAATAGAGTGAGAAAAAAGAAAACAGTGACCTAGTTTTATTTCCTCTATTTTTATTGTATAGTCGCCAACAACACCCCCATTCTAAGCAAACATTCCGCAATACTATTTTACTCGAGTACAGAAGTATTGAAAATTAAATCCTAAATTCAATAATTACTATCAGGTTAATGAAAAACTAAAATTCCCATTCATGCATTTAGAAGCCTGAAAGTATACCATTTTTCCTTACAAAATGTAATTTTGTTGTAACAACAATTTAAAATCGATTCTTCAACCTTATTTGGGAAATATTGTTATGGTTGTCTCTCTCAATAATGAGTAAAATTCTCATAATAATTAAAAAATTTTTTTCATTTCTCAGTTGGTCTAACTTCAGGCAGCTGTTTCCTCTTTAATACAATTTTCAGGGTCAGATTTTAACCTACTTTCGTAACTGTAATGTTAATTACATTATTGTAAGAAAAGTCAACTTGCATTAGAAACAAAAGTTCCTACATATCGCTGCACTGTTTTGCTTAATAATTCACATTTCAGATTATACATTTGCTTTCACTGTCGTCCACTTAAAAACCAAGGTAACATTTTTTTTATCTCGATACCACAATCGCATAAACAATTTCTCGATATTCTCGTTTTGCTATCATGGCTTGCTATCTGTATCTGGCTGAAGTTCAATGCACGTACCTCTCTGTCACATATCCAAAGATTCTGTTTCACCAAAGGTAACACTGCCATCACGCTCTTTTGTTTATAAACGGATTATAGAGCATCTCTCTACTCAAATAAAATTTTATCACAGTCACTCTTATCAAAGGAAAAAAATATTTAAATGGGAGATTATGGTGTCACTACCCCTTAATGACAATTAATTTTTAGGCTCCTGTATTTGGTTGTAATATGTTCTAAGAAGTGAACCACACCACATAATATTATATCATTTTAAAAATCTAAAATAAAATCTTGAAAATTGATCTCGTATATAACTGTTTACACAAACAGAATTTAATAATATTTCAGTTGTAAAGTACTGCCTTTTCCACAAATACTCAAATGCTTCTGCTTCTTGTATTACAATATTTATTTATAATAATCCACATTTTCCGTAGTTTCAACGATTTATACATTTATTTCATAAATTAATAATAGACCTAAATATTAATTATTTTATCATGAATAATACTGGTCTTACTAGTTTCTATGTAAAACACAGTCCATTTCATTTCAGTCAGTTCAGCGGTCTCGTACTATCTCTGCCTTGACATCCAGCGATCATTATTATTATTCGTTGACCAAAGACAAAACTACTTCCCAAATCAAAGAAGAAACAAATCAGTTGCACAAGGATTATTCATGTTCCATTTAAATATCCACCTGATGTAAGGTGTTACGTTATAAAATGCGAAATATCCTCTCGAATTTGTGTCAATGTGTGAGTTCACTTCTGTCATCAGTCTCTCGACTGGTGTCATGCCTATCTTGAATTAACCTCTTCATCTCAATACATCACTTACGTCTTACTTGTTTCGTAACTTACTCCATATATTCTAACTTCTTGCTTCTCTCATATTTATTTTCTTTTCTGTACCTTCCACGATTTGATTTTGTATTAATTACGCTTGTTCCAAACCTACCCGAGGAAGAAGAACTTCTGCTGAAATAAGTATACATTACAAGATTATTAATAATTGTAACGGAAAACTATTATATGTTACAAACGAACAAAAACAACAAAAAATAAACATTAATTTTTACAACTTAATTTTCCAAAAATCACATTAGATATAATTAATTCTTTTCTCCGATATTTATTTATCATAACCCACATTTTCCACAGTTTCAACGTTTTATACATTTATAGAGGAACAATAATACTCACCTCAGATATTAAGTAGAAGCTCTTATATAGCAGAAAGAATTTATTTCACGGTACAAACTCGCTAACAACTAATACAATTCGGTTTCTTGTTTTCTCTATATATTCTCTGACTCTAACATTCACAGATCATCTTTTTCTACTACTCTTATTCAACGATACTACTTAGCTCCTACACCACTCCCCCACCAGTAACAGGGTTACGCTTGTGGAGCTTAATAAGTGGTATGATAGTAGAATAATAACAATAACATATATTATAAAAATTAAATTACAACAATGGAATTATGACAATAAAATTACACTATGAAATTAATACAAGAAACGAGTAGGTAACTTGATTTTACGGCCGGAGGGGGAAGTTCTTGCTGGTTGTTCCGGTTCTAAAGAATCTTCATTCCCTTCTGGAAACTCTTCTGGATGTGGTGAAGGTACAACAGAGGAGTTGTCCGTTGATTCACCATTTTATGCAAGGAGATAAGCATGTTTGAGTCAATCTATAGGCAACGTTAATTTGCCTGCCCTTGATGATAAATGTAAAGAATTTTTCAGTCCTCTGCTGCACAGGAAAAGGTCCATCGTAAGGAGGTGATAGAGGTTTCTTGACTCTGTCATTCCGCAAAAAAACATCAGTGCATGCCTTTGGGTGTTTATGGACAAATACACTCCTGTTACTTTTATGCTGTGTCGGAATTGGCTGTAGTGTTTCCATTTGCTTTTGTAATTTGGACACAAATGTATCTGGCTTATTTGTTGATGGCATTTCAAAAAACTCTCCAGGGAGTCTAATCGTCTTCCCATACACCATCTGCGCTACAGAATGGTCACAATTCTCTCTTATTGCAGCACGCAAACCCAGAAGTACAGTAGGCAAAATATCTGTCCATTTCTGAGAGTTATGTGTCCTGATAGCAGTTTTTAAGGTTCTGTGAAGACGTTCGATTTTTCCGTTGAACTGTGGGTGATAGGCTGTGGTATGCTTCAGTTTAACACCACACAATGCAGGCAACTTCTTGAACAGCTCTGACTCGAATTGGGATCCTCGATCCGTGATGACCACAGCTGGAGTTCCAAATCGTGCAACCCAATAAGAATAAAATGATTTTGCAACAGAGTCAGCTGTGATATTTTCTGTAGGAACGACTTCCATCCAGGAGGTATAACGGTCGATTCATGTGAGGCAATACATGTTTCCATCTGATGGTGGTAATGGTCCAATAATATCAATATGTACAATGCTAAATCTTTCATCCGGCTCTTGAAATGAGGTTAATGGACTTTTTGTATGTCTTGTTATTTTGTTTCTTTGGCACAAATTTTATGTTCGGCCAAATGAACCTAGTTGTCATCTGTTTTACTGATGATTTCACACCAGGGTAGGATAAGTTGTGGATTTGTTTGAACATTTGGAAACGGAAAGACTTAAGAATATAAGGTCGTACATTGTTTGTTGCAATGTCACACCACAATTCCTTCCCTGATGATAATGTGCACTTCTTGAATGTCAATGCCTTGTTTTCTTCAATCAATGTTTTGAGTTCTTTATCCTGTGACTGTTGTTCTGCGATTCTATCATAATCAACCACAGAAATCTCTTCCATCTTGGATAACGTGTCAGCTACAATGTTGCTTTTTCCTGTGACATGCTGAATATTGGTAGTAAATTGAGATATATATTGAAGATATCGCATTTGTCTTGGTGATGCTTTATCGTTCCTCTGAAAAAATGCATATATTAATGGCTTATGATCTGTGAATATTGTAAAGTCTCGTCCTTCGAGAAAGTGTTTGAATTGCTTTACTGACAGATAAATACCTAAGAGTTCTCTATCATATGTGCTGTAAGCTTTTTGACTATCATTGAGTTTCTTTGAATAGAATGCGATGGGTTTCCATCCATCTTTTTCATACTGTTGCAGTACTGATCCAATGGCAATTTCTGAAGCATCTGTGAACAAGGCTAATGGAAAATCCGGACCAGGAATAGTTAGAAGTGTTGCAGATGCCAAATCTTCTTTACATTTTTGAAACATCAGCTTTCCTTCCTCACTCCATGAAATTTTTCTTCTATCTTTCTTTTTGGCACCTTTTAAATAATCATGAAGCACTGCTTGTGTTTGGGCAGCATCCTTCAGGTAACAGCGATAAAAATTGACCATGCCGAGAAATATTCGGAGTTCATGTATTGTTTCTGGCAGCTTGCAATTCAGGATTGCTTGTACCTTTTCAGGCAGAGGACTTGTACCCTCTGCTGTGATCAGGTACCCTAAAAAATCTATTTTCTCCACACCCATTACTGATTTTGTGCTGTTTATACGGAGCCCATACTCATTTATTATATCCAAAACCAATTTAGGATGGGTTTTGTGTTCTTCTAACGATTTAGATGCCACTAAGATGTCATCCAGGTATGCAAATGTAAAGTTCAACCCTTGGAAGACTTCCGTGATAAATCTCTGGAACGTGGACGGAGCATTCCTTAATCCAAAGCTCATGACATTAAATTCATAAAGTCCAAAAGGAGTGATTATTGCAGTCTTGTGTTTGTCTTCTTCAGCAATGGGAACTTGTTAATAAGCTTTAAATTGGTCAATTTTTGTAAAAATTTTCTTCCCCTTTAAAATTTGCTGGAAATCTTCTGCTCTTGGAATGGGATAACGGTCTGGAATGGTCCTCTCATTTAATCGTCTATAGTCACCACAAGGTCGGAAAGAACCATCCTTTTTGCTTGCCATATGCAATGGACTTGCCCACTGTGATTTTGATGGTCTTATAATATCATTATCTAGCATGAACTGAAATTCTTGTTTAGCCACCTGAAGTCTCTTAGGATCTAACTGCCTGGCTTTAGAAAATACTGGTTGTCCTTCCGTGACAATATGATGCTTTACATTATGTTTAACCATATTAGGTACCCAATTTGGTACTGTTAAACTAGGGTACTGGGCGAGTAAGTCACAGAATTTGAAGTTTGTATTCAAAGAACTAATAACAATACTTTCTGTGATAGCTGTAATATCACCTTTAATACAAAGCTTAGTTACACCATCAATTAACTGTTTGTTATGCAGGTATACAAGTAAGTTAAATTGATTGAGAAAGTCGGCTCCAATTATACCTTTGTTTATTTTGACTGCTACAAATGGCCACTGAAATTTTCGTCCAAGTCCCAAGTTCAAAGTCGAGATTTTAACGCCACACGTTGGTATTTCTGTATTATTTGCAGCATACAATTTATAGGAATTGTCTATTGCGTCATGTTTAGTTGCGGGCAAATTTGAAACATCCGCTCCACTGTCTACCAAGAACTGCACTCCCGTTTCTTTGTCTCTTACAAATAATCGGGACTTGCGGCACGTCTTGCAGAGCATGCCGCTAATTCTGCTGCTGTTTGGGGTTTTCCGAATCCCAACTGCACGGCTTTTTTGCATTTTTCGGGGTAGCATTTTGAACCAAATTTAAAATGGTAATAACGAAATTTTCCGTCTGGATTAAACCTTCTACCAGCGCGGCTATGACTTCTGCTACGTCCGGGGCTACGATGCATTGTCTTTGAGCGCCGATTTCCCATTGAAATAGCTGCTACCTGTTGTTCCAAGGAGGCAATCTTCGTTACGAGATCGTCCAATGTGGCATTACTCGTACTCGGGCATTGATTAGATGTAGTAGCACAGTAGATTTCGCTACGCGGATTCATTTCAATTATTTTTTCAACCATGATTGCGACCTTCTCCAGATCTTCATCGCTGACCAACAACACGTTCTTAATTGATTCCGGAAGTTTTTCTAGCCACATCGTGCATAACACTTTATTTGAAATTTCTGTACCGGCCAAAGATTGCATTTTACGTAACAGTTGGCTTGGTTTAAAGTCGCCCAAATCAATGCCTGTCATTAACCTGTTTATTTTTTTGTCTTCACTTTCCCTGAAGATGTTAAGAAGCCTTTCCTTCGCTGCAGTATACTTGTCGGCATTACTACTTGTTACAATGTCCCAAGTGTTTTCTACATATTTTGGTTCAAGTTGAGACACTAAATAATTGAACTTAGTCTCTTCAGATGTTACTCTGCTGATTGAAAACTGCGCCTCTATTTGATAAAACCAGATTTCAGGTTTATCAGTCCAGAACGGCGGAATTTTGATTGAGATTTTGCTAACTTCGGAATTACACAAACTGGCATCGTTGAGATTAACGGAGCTACCATCTTTGTCCATTTTAAATCACGTCGGGGTCACCAACTTATAGAGGAACAATAATACTCACCTCAGATATTAAGTAGAAGCTCTTATATAGCAGAAATAATTTATTTCACGGTACAAACTCGCTAACAACTAATACAATTCGGTTTCTTGTTTTCTCTATATACTCTCTGACTCTAACATTCACAGATCATCTTTGTCTACTACTCTTATTCAACTATACTACTGAGCTCCTACACATTCATTTCAAAAATTAATAATAGTTCTACATATTAATGTCTTTCTTCTTAACTTTTATTGTGAATTATACTGGTCTTACTAGTTTCTATATGAAACGCAGTCCATTTCATTTCAATCAGTTCAGCAATCTCATACCATCTCTGACTTGACATCCAGCGATCATTACTGTTAATCGTTGACCAAAGAGAAAACAGCTTCCCAAATCAAAGAAGAAACAAACCAGTTGCACAAGGATTATTCATATTCCATTCAATAAAGAAACACCAAAATACATGGAGACAAAATATGGAAAAATCAAACGAGTCTCATACTTTAAGTATCTCGGTGAAACAATCCAAGAGAATGGAACTGAAGCAAAACGTCTACAAAAAAAAAAAAAAAAAAAAAAAAAAAATGCATCTCTAAGCACACAAAACTGAGTCACTACAAGAAAGTTATTAAACCAGAATGTCTTCATGGATCAGAAACACTTATTTTGAATAGAATAAAAAACGCAAAATTATGAGGAAACTTTTGGGCCCAAGACTCATAGGAGACCAGTACAGACTCAAAAATAATCAGGAAATTTTACAATATGCAGACATTCACAGTGATATTAGAAAACGCCGACTAAAATTTTATGGACACATCAAAAGAATGAACCCTAACAGACTGACAAGACTAATAGTTGAATTCTATGAAAACCGAAGTAAATTAATATCGGATACTATGAAATGGGTTGGAGAAATCAAGAAAGACCTCAAATTAGCAGGAATTGTTCCACAAGATATTGAAAACAGAGACATATTCAAATCAAAAATTCACAAGTGGCAAGTTGACCGGGAGGAAAGATTAATGAAAAGAACAGGAACAACATGGTCAGATGAGAGAAATGAAGCCCACAGCAAGCGTATGAAGGAAATATGGGCACAAAGTAAGCGAAAAAAACGCTTCTGAATACTTTGCGTAGTCCTAAAGGGCTTATCCGCAAATAATAATAATAATTCTTTTCTAAAAATTAGTGAATAAAGTAGGAGTGGAAGTTAAACGCTCAGCTTTTATTTAAATACATCTTCATTACCTAAAAACTGTTGCATCTTAAACTGTGATCTACAATCCTTATTGTTTCTTCGGCAATACTGTTAATTTTCATCATTTTCTACATCCTACCCTAGCCCCGAATTTCAAACGCTTCAGTTTTTCTTTTTTCTAGAATCCCTGAAGTCCAATATTCATTACATAATGTTTTGTTCTCCATGAATACATTTTTAAAAAGTCCTTTCTCACTTCTAGACCAATAAGAATATTTTCGTTAGTGCAATTCTGCTTTTCAGGTCATTGTTTATTCTTCCTTCAATTGTAATTACATTTCTCAGGTAACAGAATTCACTTGCTCGTACTTATTCTATAACATCTAGCCCTATTTTTCTATTTAATCTACTGTCATTGCTATCAATTCTGATAGATTTGATTACTTTTGCCTTCTTTAGGTTTGTTAACTCGAACTCTTCTCTCTCAGGGTTGTTTTCATGAGTAATTTCTCAGTATCCTCACTCTAGTTTCATCAGAAAAACATCAGAAAAGGATGTGATAAAAAAGACAAGTGACGGCAGGAATGAAAACTTAAAACTGCGAATCTCATATGCGCAACACGTGATACTTATAGCTACCTATATACTAAATAGTAATAATTCTGTGTGTTCGTAATGACCTGGTTACAGAGTTTCTACTGGCTGCGCTTTCCGCCCCTGTCTTAGCCGCCTTAAACTAACTCGGTAGTACAGCCAGGTATAAGGGTGATATAGTTCAACGTGGAATCCGAACAGCAGAAGCATTCTGGCGTACTTCACATTTCGCAACAAGCTATGCTAGATGTGGAGGTCGGTTTAATGGTCTATCGAAATACCCACCGGCATAGAGATTGGAGCCGGGGACCTTCCGTTCCTTGTCAGATACTTGTACCACTCAGCCCTACTATTAACATTAGCATGTTGGTAACGCCAACTAATAAGACTTTACCAATTCAAAAATCGCCAAACGCTTCCAAAGAAGTTTTCACTTCAAAAATTAATAATCTATAATATAATAAAATATAACTTCTAAAAGTACCTACTCATCGCGGCGTTTGAACCTGCCACCCGGAAAGAAAACTTTCGGAAGTAAGCACCCTAAGCACTGAGCTACCATGCCGCCTTGTTTTGAAGTAATAGGTATGGGAGCGTCCATAAACCACGTAACTCCATTTTGGCCTCCTGTGAACCCCTCCTCCCCCTATGCTAGCCCGACGTGGCTTTTGTCTCTACCCCCCCCCCCCACCCCCCTCCTCCACGTAGCACGTAGCTTTCTTCCATTTTGATTCCAAAAGACATTTTGTACTGATTTCTCTTGTCCGACTATCATTTAATTATCCCCGTATGTAATTTACCTCCCTCCACGTAGCCCAGCGCAGCCTTCCAGCCAACCCCTCCCCGCTAGACCGAGCCACTTAGTTTATGCACAATCCGTATGTGTGGTAACTACTATCAAAATGGGATAAAAATTGTTGGTTTGTATAAATAACTGTAATAGACATTAAGGTGAGGGGGGAAAAGGGGGAGAGGTTTTAGGTTTCTGCAAATCAAACGTTAGCGGTGTTTTTCTATTTGTTTTAAAGTATACGTGTGAAAAATCCCATCAAAATCGTATAAAAACTGTGTGTTTGTATAAAGATTTCACAAAAAGCGTCCTGCGCGCATATCGTAAGCGCAACAGGTGGGCGTGATGTGACGCGCCCAACAGGTGACTTATTGCGAACTCATGGATTTATCCTCGTACAAACATCGCGTGACGCGACTATACAAGTCGTCACTTCAAAAATGTGTAGATCATTTTGTGTTTGCTGTCTGATATAGTAAGTGAGCTGTGTTGCAGGTGCCCTGAGCGCTGTGCTTGTGATCGCCGTGCTGGTTGCTGAACTCTGCTTCGCCGCGGAGGAAAAATTCAACGGATCCACTGTGCTGGAGGAGGTGCCGCTCATCGTGGGGTGAGCACGGTCGCCACCCGCGCACCCGCCTCTCTCTAACCCCCAACACAAAACGACACACAGAAATGTGTTGCTAGGTTTCAAGAGGAGTTAACACAGATGTTTTAAAAAATATTTTACACGCGGCCACATTTACATATACCCATCACACAAACATACAAGTCACTGTTCATATTATAGGATCACATCATAGTTATCGAATTATATATACAGTAAAAAACTCCTTATTCGCGGGGGATACGTTCCGTAAAAATGCCGCGATGATGGAATGGTAATTTGTATGGGATAATAGGGGACACGTTCCAAGTTTCCGAAAAAAAAAACTAATTAAAATCAATTTATTAAGAGATTTTAAGCAACATGTTTTAGTTATTATTGTCCAGATTAGGCAATGTTTTAAAGAATTTTGTAATTTTTTTTCTTGTTTTTCCATTTTTAAACGGTCTTTCAATTCGGATTGATATTGAGCTGTGACATTAACAATCTGTCTTTTAAAAACAAGACTTCTCTACATAGATGGATCAATTTTCATGAAAAAATCACAAAGCTCATTTACCATCCGTAGACCTTCACAGGGTTTTTTTTTTTTTTTTTTTTTAAATTAAATGTCTTCATTTCAGTGCTCGTTGAAGCCTCTTGTTCAATGCGTTGGGGATTTAACATATCCTCCAAATCGATTTCAGTCAAATCTTCATCTTGCGACTCAAGAAACTGTTGAAAGTTACTTGACTCTACCTGTTCAAAATCTTTTTTCCCCCTTATGGCTTTACGCCTCTTCGACGTCTAAGTCATTGCAGTTATAGTTTGAATTTGCACGGATTCTCCATCATTTCCGACAGTGAGACGACGCCACAGTTTTTTTTTTTTTTTTTTTTTTTTTTTTCGAGCATGATATCAATGTGTATGGCTTCAGTTCTCGCAAAGATTCTTGTACTGTAACAATGTCAAAATTTTTTCATCATTGCATAACATTCATAAATAACATAAATTTCGAACAAAGCAGAGGGCGCAAGTGTTATTCACTCAGAACTATTGCAAGTAGTGATAGAGTCAGTGGTAGTAAGATTTGCTTTTCTATAGTTGTTTCGGTTAGATAGTGTGGTGTCGCGAAAACTGCGCCCAGTGAAATTTGCGACCAGAACTCTCAACAATGCTATAGCGGTTTATTATTGAATAGGCTCTAATTGGTTGTATTGTTGACTGTCGGCTCGCCGGCGCTCCGAGCAGATTTATACGCTTGTAGCCTATGTTTCTGAACAGCTGTTAACAATATAGATGTTTTAAAGTTTATAATTGTTATTAAAACATAAGTTTTATTCTGCCTTATAAAAGACATAGAAAATAAGTGTCATAGCGAGCCAGATACTTATGGAATCGTAGTAGATTTAATGCAAAATCTCCCTTTGACTCACATTACTAGTGCGGAAATATTCTGCCATCGGCAGTTGTGAGTTAACTGTTTTTGCATTTATGACTTGAAAACCAAAACAAGCAAAATCTATACCTATCATGAAGGCCAGTGGCGTAGCTAGGTCAACATGGGCCCCAGTGCAAAAAAATTATTTTGGGCCCTCAGGCCAGATGGGCGTCCTTTTTTGTACTTAGGGGCCCCTTGAGCAGTGAGAGGGCCCTTAGTGAGGGGCTTCCTGTATAACAGGGACCCCCTTAGACGACGGTAGAGATAAAGAAAAAGGGTCGCCATTTCGCCATGAAGGTTCATGGGCCTCTGAACTGCGTTTGGGGCCCCCAGAGGTGCGCTTTGGGGCCCCCCGAGGTATGCTTGGGGCCCCCTGAGCGTAGCGGCCCCAACCGCCTAGCCCCACAGTAGCTACGCCCCTGATGAAGGCATTGCGAAAAAAGGAGGGAATGAGGTTTCCTCTTTCTGTAATCACTTCACAGCACATTTCATCCCCCAAACTGTAGCTTTTTTTGGGAGACAGTGACATCATCCTAGAGTTTAACAAGTGGTGGCCCAAGCACTTTGAAAAGTATGTGCTCCCAAGTGAAGCTCGAAAACGGAGAACGTGATTTTCCCCACACACCGTCAGTCGTCTTGATGGCATGATGGACGAAACTGATGGATATTGGACGGACCGAATATCCAAATAATCCTGTCAGTCCAAGTCATCCACATCAGTTTCCCCACAGATGACACGATAATGGAAAAAACAGACGACCTTGGCCAGCCCGATCTGGTTAGTACCGCACAGGAGTCTCCGAACAGTGTTGCAGATCAGCAAAAAATTCAACTTTCAGTAATGAGTGAGGAAAAATTCTAAGAAATAATACTTAACTTGCGAAACAATGTGATGTGCTTTGTAATTCGAAACATTTGCTTGTCTATTATTATTATTATTTTTAAATAGAAACTAGTTTGGCTCTTTCGGCCGTGTAATGTAAAATGTTGTCGCTGACTAGCTTCCGTTCTATTTGTTCACGTAAAATCTTCCATGCCACCATTTAGTGAGACCAGCTTGGGTCGTCTAAAGGGTCGCAAGTAGGACGTGACACAAAGGTAACAGTGGCCGCAGATTTCACAGATTTTAGGTTGGCTGAAAATTTCACTGGTCGCAGTTTTCACATATTCCGATGAAAAAACTGGATTTTTTATTTCTGAATCTGACTGGGATGCCGAGCTTGGAAAATTTTTATTACTTTATCAGAAGCTGAGTTAGATAAAACTATGGAAAAGTGAGTATATGAAAAGAAGATACAAGGATTTGGCTTTTGCAGTCACAAGAGAATTTTCAAAAGATTTATGCATTATTACCGGATGACTCGAGCGGAGATTCACAGCATTATCTAACCTGTTATTTTCTCGACTGCGCTCAAATACCTATTGGAACTGAAGAAAATCTGGCAGTATTGTCGTGGTAATTTATTTAATTATTTAGCTCTTGATGGTACATGACATGTATAAGAATCTAATTCTCTTTTATTTCATATTATATTTTTAAGTAAACTACATAATAGAACATAAGAATCACTTGGAACCAAAAAAGCAGTGTCCAACAAATTATTCGGGAAATTGTCTTCACAAGAATCCTCCCTCTCTCGTTAGGAGTTGGACGGAGGTTGCCTTGAAGAGGGAGAAGAAGGAAAAGAACTCAATTCAGTCAGACGTGTGGCACGGGGACACTATTGAAAGATGGGGTACAAATAATAAGAAAGTAAATAATGTAATAATAGCCTATATACCAATGTTTTTTTTAAGTTTTGTTAAAAATGAATTCAAAAAGAGAAAATATGAAAATTGTAAGTGGACAATTGTATGATTAAAAAAATGCTGAATTTACTCGCCACTTGTTAGAATTGGAGAGGGTGCAAAAAAGGGCTGCTAGATTTGATTCTGAAAATTATCGCAGAATGCAATCAGTGACGGATATGATAAAGGAGCTGGAATGGGATCCATTGCAAGACAGGAGGAGGATGAGGAGGGTCATGGGAGTGTACAGGGCGTATACTAGCGGTGAGGCACGGAAAGATATTGGAGTAGGTATGAAAAGAAATGCATGGAAGGGAAAAGATGACCACAAGCTGGCACTTGATTCCAGGCACAAGAGTGTGGGAAGATTTTCTTTTTTAGGTAAGTGTGTCAGAGATTGTAATGAGTTACCGAGGGAAATGATTAATAACTTACCGTAAACGTTAAATGAATTTAAAGTTAAAATTTGTATAGGTCAAATGTAGGAGGGTGCAGGAAAGGGGAAGTTAGGTGTGTAGGGAAATTGCCACCGGAGCGTGTGCTCCATTGCAATAAAATTAAATTAAATCCTTGTTCAAATTTCTTGTTTAAATTTAATTTTTATGTATTTAGTATGACTGGTATTGTGAATCTCAGGGTGGTTACGCGCAAGATTAACCAATTTTTTTAATAACTAAATTGAAAACGATTTTAAAGTAGAGTAAGATTTTAAATTACGGCAAAAACCGGCACGACTGAGCTGCGTGGCACAGTTTCTGTATCGTGAACGCAGCGTGGTGCAGTCCACGTGCGGCGCAGTACTGCCCTGCGTCTCATTACGCGCTGTTCCGCCCCAAAAGATAAAGTAACAGAAACTGTGCTGTGCCGCCTGCGTCGACTGCGCGTCAATGTGCGCCCGGCCTAAGTGTGGTTGTCGTGCTGTTGCAGAAGCAACTACGTGGCGTACAACATCCGCGAGTTGGAGACGAACCAGGTCGGCTCCTTGAAATTCGACATGGACCTGAAGGAGGACCGCAGGTGGAGGAAATGCTCCAGGTGCCATACAGACCTGCCGAAGCTGCAGGAAGGAAAGGTCGGGGCTCAGGTAAGGCGAGGAGGCCCTCGGTAATATAAAGGCCCATTCACACTAGCGGTCAGCTCAGCTCAGGTCAACTCAGCTCGGCTCAAGATCCACGATAGCATTCACACTAGCGGTCAGCTCAGCTCGGGTCAGGTCAACTCAGCTCAAGATCCAGGATAGCATTCACACTAGCGGTCAGCTCAGTTCAGGTCAGGTCAACTCAACTCAGCTCAAGATCCACGATAGCATTCACACTAGGGGTCAGCTCAGGTCAAGTCAACTCAGCTCACGATCCACGATAGCATTCATACTAGCGGTCAGCTCAGCTCAGGTCAGGTCAACTCAGCTCACCATCTAGGATAGCATTCACACTAGCGGTCATCTCAGCTCAGGTCAAGTCAACTCAGCACACGATCCAAGATAGCATTCACACTAGCGGTCAGCTCAGCTCAGCTCTGGTCAGGCCATGTCAAGTAGTAGACGAAGCCATTTCATTTCAGATGCTCATAGTGAACAATACCGTTTTTTACCCCAACGTAAATTAAATCGCAATGATTTTGGATCAAGAGTCTAGGAATAAGTCAAGATCAAGAAGAGGATGGTTTTGGGTGCATCCAGATTTTCAAGCGAAAACAGATCAAGAGAAAAAAGAATGCCGTGCGAGACGAGTGGTGGGAAATGCTTTTGATATTTTAGGGCTCAAAAATTTCGAAATTATTTTAGAAAAATTAATTCTGCTACAGTATTCATTGATAACTTAATTTTAGCAACATGTATTTTGCTCAATTATTTACGGAAGGATAAAATTTCATGTCAAGTAGATAGTGAATTTCTGGATGAGCGAGAGAAACCCTGCTTTCAAATATTCTTTTTTTGTGTGCTACCGCGGGTACCGAAGCATTTGATTCAAAAAATAAATTCACAATATTTTTTTTTAAATTCGGAAACATGATCTGTATCTTGGCAGTAATAAAATGTGTAATAATATTTGTGTTTATATTAAAGTTTGCCCACTTTGTAATAAACAGAAATAGCATACCGTTAAAACATTTATTACTTTTATTCCTTATGAGCGTAGTTTTCAGACGTTCGCCGCCCATTTGATCTGACCTGACCTGACCGTTGATCGTTCACACTAGCGGTCAGCTCAGCTCAGCTCAGGTCTTGGCCGTTGTTCGGTTTGACCTGCCTTGCCCTGACCTGAGCGGACCGCGTAGTGTGAATGCTCCCATTGGATTACGTGTATATCGATTTTTTTTACCTGAGCTGAGCTGACCTCTAGTGTGAATGGGTCTTAAATCAGCACTCCACAGTCCAACCAGCAATCGAGTCGACTGAATCTACCCTGTCACCCGAAATTCGCAATACTAATTATCCGAGCCACTGAAATTTGATGAATATTATGCTTGATTCTTACATATTTCGACGAGACCAATAGAAAGTAAAGAATACATGTTTTTGATATTTCGCTTATTTCTCGAGATTTCGAATGCCAAAAATCAGTTATAGGTGTAGTAGATCATTGTGCTTTTGGTGACTTTTTCTTCTGCTCCAGGTGGTATTTCATCCTAACCAACAGAGTTAGTAAGAAAACAAAACGCGTATTTTACATGCTGACCGTATAGTTCCAATTGGCTTTGGCGAATTTTTTGTAGTCCAGGCAGCATGTCAACCTAATCACCACAATTTTGAGATACTGTATCTCCAGAACTAAGAGTAGTATCAAAAAATATTGTAGTATTCTTTATTTTCATTTTGTCTCGTCGAGCTTCAGAAGAATTAATCATCAAATATGGCGTTGTAGAAATTTTTTCTGGTCCAGGCAGCATGTCAACCCACCACCTCAATTTACATATACGATATCTCGAGAGCTAAGAGAAGTATCAAAAAATGGTATTTCTCACTTTCGATTTGTCTCGTCGAGCTTCAGAAGAATTAATAAAAAATATGGCGCTGTAGAAATTTTTTCTGGTACAGGTAGCATGTCAACCTACCACCTCAAATATGACGTACGATATCTCGAGAACTAAGTCAGATATCAGAAAATTTTATTCTTTACTTTTGATTTGTCTCGTCGAGATATACACGAATCGACCATAACGTTTATTAAATTCCAGTGGCTTGGATATCGTAGAATCCACCAAAAGCCACGTTCAGCTTTCCCTCAACAACTCGGCAAAGACTTATCAAAAGAAGCGACTCGTCTACATGCAGCAATCATATACAGGGTGAGTCAAAAATGACTTTACAACTTCGGAATGACAAAGAAATTTGCTGAGATGACTTACAGAATTGGTACATGTGTTATTTTGTAGCAAACAACCTGGGGATTATACGACAACCCTAGCGCCGCAATTTGATAATGGATTCTTATGTAAATCGACGAGACAAATTGAAAATAAAGAATAAATTTTTTTGATATATCGCTTAGTTATCGAGATATCGTACCTCAGAATTGACGTGGCTAGATTGAAAAGCGGTATGGACCAGAGGAAACATTTCGCTATAGCCAAATTTGATGGTGAATTCGTATGTGACTTCACGAGACAAATCGAAAATATTATATCTCGCTTAGTTCCAGAGATATTGCATCTCAAAAATGAGGAGGTTAGAGTGAGATGTGGTCTGGACCAGTAAAAAATCACCAAAACCACAATATCTACACGGTGGAAATACATTATAGATGTTTTATTTTCTTCCTAGTGGTTGTTGTTAGGTTGAAATACTGCCTGGACCAGAATAATCGTCACCAAAGCACAAGAAACTATACCTATAACCGATTTTTTGACATGCTATATCTCGAAAACCACGCGACATATATATATATATATAAAATATTCTTTATTTTCAATTTGTTTCACCGAGTTTTATAATGACACTTGACACTTTTATGTGACACTTGAGTTTGTTTGCTACTAAATCACACATATACCGATTCTGTAAGTTATCTCAATAAATTTCTGTATCATCTAAAAATTGTAAAGTCATTTTTGACACACCTTGTATTTGTTTCTATTAGGTGTTTTTTTGGCGCAAGCCATTATATCCCTTTATAAGTAACCAAAAAGGATGAATGAGGTATCATTTTAAAAATTAAGATATCCGCTTCGGTCACACTTTATTTTAAGAAACTAAATTTTCCAAATTCGACCCTTAAAGGGTAAAATGCCACTATTTATATAATGCTGTGTTTTTTTTTTTTTTTTTTTTTGGGTGCCATGCACCATATTTCTTTCTGTATTCCAACCGAAATCGATAAATGAATTATCATTTTAAAGATCTACACTTTGGTGACAACATATATTAAGAAGGGAACTTTTGGGAATTTCAACCTTAAAGGACAACAGTAACAGTATTTCTACAACGCGTTTTCTTTTATGGGTAAGGGTGTCAGAGATTGGAATAAGTTACCAACAAAAATGATGAATAATTTACCAAAAACGTTGAAAGAATTTAAAGTTAAAATTTTCAGAGGGCAAATGTAGGTGGGTGCAGGAAAGGGAGAAGATGGGTGTGTAGATAAATTGTCACTGGAGCGTGAGCTCCATTGTAATCATTTCCTATATTTCACTTTTCAGCCACCACTACCTAGCACAGATCGCTGGTGTTTGTGTGTGGAAGTAGCATGGGTTTCCTATCGTGCACAACGTTGGTCGAATGTCGATAGCTGTAGGGATGTGGGAGATATGATGGTTAAAAGTGGTCGATGCAGGGCATTTTCGTATTTCGACCAAAGACATATGTCCCCGTATATGTCACTCTGCTGACACAACTACATAGCATACACCATTGGTGTTTGTGTGTGGTAGTGGTCATGGAGGGAGGAAATATATGGAGGAGAAGTGACGTTAAATCTGTGAAGCAGTCTCTAAACTTTCGAGCATGCGCAGTGGCGACAGCGACGATATAGCGCTTCCAAACAAATGGGATGTTCACATTGTGTTAGATGCAGTGATTATTTCATTTTGTAATGTTTATAAGTGTTTTATAATGTCATCTTGTGTAGCTTACGGTTGCACAAATAGACAAGAGAGGAAAGAACCTGGAATATCATTTCATAAGTAAGTTGAATTCTAATTATCGTTGTTGAAATGGGCAGTACGAATTGCAAACTTCGCTGCCTGTCTATAAATATTAGTCATAGCTATCAATGGGATGACTTTGTTCTCAAATTTTTGTTGGTGTAGTGTAGAAAATCAGCATGCCTTGCTATTTTGCACATAATAGACTAGCATTACTTTTTAACGAGTGTTGAAAATGAGATTTAAAGGGGTGTGTTTTACATCGCAATTCAGTGAATTTAGTATTGTGCTTTCTTTCGTCACGTTGCAGTTTATACGGACAGTGAATGATGAAATTAAATTTGTTAAATTATGCTATGCAATATAGGAATCTTGATAAAGCAAACGATGTTGTTACCGCAAATACAGTTTGCGATTCAAATACGCATGTGTGGGTATGTCTACATAGTTTGATTCTGTAGCGGTGATTTAATGGAGATCGTGGTTAGTTCTAAATGCAGTCTTTACCAGAATGGTTTAGTTGTCCATAAGGGTCAAAGAATTTATCTATTACTGTTAGTAATTTCATGAGAACCAAGTTAGTGACAAAACGTGTATCGCGATGGAAACTATTTCCACTTCCAGCTATTCCTAATTAAGCTTACGATGTATGGTAACAAAATAACTATTTTTATTCTAGTGTAGGCCTCATTTCAACCTAGCCACAAGTAGTAGTAAAAAAAACTGAAATATCCATTCTGCATGTCCACCATGTAATTCATTGTGGCTTTGGCAGAATTAATTTTTAGTCCAGGCCGCATATCAAACCAATCCCAGTATATCCCGAAAACTAAGCAAGATATCGAAATATTTTATTCTTTATTTTCGATTTGTCTCGTCGTGTTACATAAGAATCAATCATTAAATTTGATTTTTGCGAAATTATTCTTCTGCATTTCAACTCAAGACACCTCACTTTTGATACAGTATATCTCGAGAACTATTCGAGATATCGAAAATTATTATTCCTTATTTTTTATCTGTCTCTTCTTTTTAAATAAGAATCCGTCATCAAATTTGACTTTGACCAATTTTTTCTTCTGAATTTCAACCAAAAACATTTCACGTTTGAGACAGAATATCTCGAAAAGTAAACAGGATATCAAAATATTTTAATCTTCATTTTTTATTTGTCTCATCGAGTTGCATAATAATCCATCACCAGATTGCGGCGTCACGTTTATCCTAGAGCCCCTTGAGGTTTTTGTACATATTCCCCGTGTCTGTATGGAAGCGGCTATGCCCCCACCACTACGGCCATGCCCCCCCCCCCACTCCTCCTCCATCCTGCTTCACTTCAATGCGTGGTGAAGGTCTCTTGCGTCGTCTCCATATATTTCCTTCCTCCATGGTAGTGGTATCATGTCTCCTGGGAGATGTGGTGGTTGAAAGTGGTCGACCTGCGGCACGTTCATATTTCTACCAAAAACGTGTCATGGTGTATCACCTTTCAGCCAAAACTATCTATCGCAGATCCCTGGTGTTTGTGTGTTGTAGTAGCACAGAGTCACCCGTCGATCACAACGTTGGCCGAATTTCGGTAACTGTGGGAGATGTAGTGGTGCAAGTTGGTCGAGCAAGGATATTTTCGTATTTCCACCAAAGACATGTGTGTCCGTATATTTTAATTTGCTGCCTGAACTACATAGTGCAGATGACTGGCGTTTGTGTGTGGTAATAGCATCGAGTCTCCCATCGTGAACTATGTTGGTTAGATGTCGGTAGCTGTCAATCCAAATTCTTTATAAACACGAACGAAGTCGTGGGTACTAGCTAGTTTATTTAAATATTGTTATATTATTATTAGGTTGTAAAGAAGAGACGTGTTGTGTTGTTTCAGTTCTGGGTGACCTCCACGGACTGTAATTCGCAGTACAAAGACGCCGTCGAGCAGACCGTCGAACAGATCGACGTCATCAAGCGCCTCACAGATAAATACCCCGACAGCTTCATGTTCGTGGACTCTGCAGCAGGTGAGTGATACGGCGCCGTCGTTAATGTCCTTTTCGAAAAAATTAATTGGACAAATAATAAAACTCCAATTATCCTACAACATAATGAAACAATGAAGCAAGTAAGATCAATTTCGCCTATCGCGCATCATTTAACATGAAATGGGAATTACACATTAATTCGTTAGTAGGTAGAGCTAATTCTAGGCTGCGATTCATAGGTCGTGTCTTGAAAAATTGTGATGACCAAACAAAGGAGATAGGGTACAAATCTCTTGTGCGTCCACATTTGGACTATTGCTGTGCCATTTGGGATCCGTTTCGTAAGGGGTTGATCGAAAGTATAGAGAAAGTACAGAGAAGAGCCGCTCGATTCGTGACCGCTTGCTACAGTCCTTATGAAAGCGTCACAGAACTGATTAGTAGACTAGGCTGGGAGTCTCTGGTAGATAGACGACGCACGTTTCGTTTAAACTTATTGGTAAACATGTGTACTCCCACTTTCACTTACGAGTGTAGTGAAATACTTCGTCCACCAACCTATTTGAGCCATAATGACAGGAAAGACAAGATTAGAGAAATAAGATGCCGCAATGATTCTTATATGAATTCTTTTTTCCCTCGTACCATTAGGGATTGGAATGCACAACAAAGAGATTAGCTTTGGTGCTGAGCACCCTCTGCCACCCACAATTTTGTGAATTGCAGAGTGTATATGTAGATGTAGATTTAAGATCCCTTTCCCTGACCTATTACCTTGGGCGTATCCAGCGAAGGCTAGGGGGGGGCATGACGGGCTGCCCCCCCCCAAGAAGAAGAATCAAGTTGCCACCCATTGATCGTACCCGGCGATGATCTGGAGGAATGGTGGGGAGGGGTGGGGAGGGGCACATCAGCTCCCCCCCTCCCCAGAAGAAAAATCAAGTTGACACCAATACCATATTTGGTTTGTCTCATGTTATTGTTAAATATTAGATTTTCCCTAGTAAGTACCCCAGCATTTGTTATCCAGATTACACCCTTTATTCCTGACCAAACTGAGTATTAAACAGATTTACACAAGAACGCAGATCCGTTCACAAATTTTTATGAGTTGGATAATATCACTGGAAAACTCAACGTTTTGGACAATTTGGGGATAAAGAAGAATTTACCGGATAACAAATTAAAGGATGTAGAAGTCCTGTACCTGTTTAACAAAATTAATATTTTTTTCGCTACGACGAAAAAAGCATTCATAATTCTGATCACTATTCCTTGCACTACAGCGACAGTGGAACGATCATTCCGTACGCTTCGACGATTGAAGAACTGGCTCAGGAGCACTGTGGGAGAGAAAAGATTGACTGGATTATGGCTGATGAGTGTGCATCGAAATTTCGTGAAAGACCACCGTGAGATATTGAGAAAAAAAGTTATTGAAAATTTTTCTGAGAATCCGAGACGGTTAATGTTTACATTAAAAACTATAACAGAGTTACGATCTTAATTAACACCATAGTAGGCTTTAGATTAAGTGGTTGGATTACTATATTAATCAATAATAAAAATAGTTTACTCCATAGGTTTGAATTTAATCTTCTAATAAATCGTCATGTTTCAGTCCCCCACCCCACTTCCTCGAAAACAATGAGTTCCCCCCCCCCCCTTTCTAGTTCTGATCCTGGATACGCCCTTGCTTGTTACCTTCACTAAATGGCAGGTTTAGTTTTTCGTGAGAGGTCAGCTATGTCGAATGTGGGTCAGGTAAGTCGAGCTGATAGTGATTGGTGGTCACGTGATTCGCGTCACCTGACTAGTGCGACACGGTATCGATTCAAAGCGTCGACACTGTAATCATGAGTAGTATCAGAAAGAAAAAGTATCGTACTCATTAAAGTATTTAAACCGAGCGTGGTGCGTGAGTGGTCAACGATCTGGCCTCGCATTCGGGAGGACGCGGGTTCAAATCCCCGTCCGGGCATCCAGATTTGGGTTTTACATGGTTTCCCCAAATCACTACTGGCGAATGCCCGGATGCTTCCTTCAAAAGGCCATGGCCAAATTCCTTTAGATTACTCAGTTACCCCTCACTTTCAGATTTTTTTTCAGTATGGTGGTACTCACTGATCCACTGTAGATTTAACACTGTATTAAGGTCGGGCCACACTAGACCGTACCCAGCCCGCACCGCGTCCGAGCCAACACTCAGCCGTGTGTCGGCTCGCCCCCCTCGCGTCCACACTGGTCCGTAGCACGGCCGTGTGACGGACGGGTTCCTACTCGGTCTCCTGTAACGAATACACTTGGTTGTTTCACGGAATTAATCTTAAAAAATTACCTTAAGATTAATTTGGGGATCGTAGCTGCGGCTACTAGCCGTACATTAGTATAGAGTACTTTATTTTGTGTAGGCGTACTTTATAATCTACGAAAGTAATGAAATATGTTCAAGTGTTTTATTTTGCTTGACTACTGTTACCATCCCATTGTTTGATATCTAATGCACAAAAATACACAGTCCAGTCACATTAATGTGACCACCACTTACTTTCGACGTCAACGTGAAATAACCAATCACAGAAGGCAGGTGGCAGCACATTACAGTGGAGTGTAATTATATAAAGGATGTCCTAGGGCATCGGAAAACATTTCAATCGTTTGCGCAATGCAGAAACGTAGCGATTTATCCGACGTCCAAAAGGGCATGATGATTGGCTTTCGGGCCAAAGGGGGAAGCATTTCGGAAACGGCTAATTTTGTGAACTGTTCACGTGCCGCCGTGGTGAAAGTATTATTCAAAATCAGCGGCGTGGAACATGTGGTGCACCACGGGTTATAGATGACAGAGGCGAACGAAGGCTACGGAGATGCGTTCGGGCAAATAGACGTGCAACTGTTGAGCAACTGACCGTCCAGATGAACCAAGGGGCTACCAAGAGTGTATCCTCTACAACGGTTCAGCGAACGTTGCTGCGCATGGGCCTCCGCAGCAGACGCCTGGTTAATGCACCTATGCTGACTGCTGTTCATCGGCGACGAAGGCTGGAATTTGCACGCCAGTACCGCAACTGGACGTCCACAGAGTGGCGATAGGTGGCTTTTTTCCGATGAATCACGTTTTATGCTCCATCAGACAGATGGACGTTGGTGCATACATCGTGAAACGTCTGAAAGCAAACACCCTGCAACAATTGCCGGAAGGATCCAGGGTGGAGGAGGTAGCATTATGGTTTGGGGAATGTTTTCCCGGCATTCACTGGGTGAACTCATCATTGTGGAAGGCACGATGGATCAGCACAAGTACGTATCTGTCCTTGCGGACCATGTCCACCCCTACATGCGAATAATTTTTCCTCAGAATGATGGCATCTACCAGCAGGACAATGCGAGGTGTCATACAGCTCGCAGTGTATGTGCGTGGTTCGAAGAGCACCAGGATGAGTTTACCTTACTCCCCTGGCCAGCATGCTCACCGGATTTAACCCCAATCAAGAATCTGTGGGACCACCTCGATCGGGTTGTTCGCGACATGGATCCTCAACCGCGTAATCTAGCGCAGCTGGCCACGGCACTGGAGTCGGCATGGCTCAACATCCCAGTGAACACCTTCAGAAACCTAATTGACTCTGTTCCTGCACGCCTCGCAGCGATCCGCTCTGCCAAAGGTGGTTATTCTGGTTTTGAGAGGTGGTCACATTAATGTGACTGGACTTTTTTTTTTTTTTTTATTTATCTCACATTTATACAGCCTAATATCTAGATACTAAATTAGGCCCTATTACATACATTTTTTTAAATTGATTAAGGGTTCCGCCAGTGTCGCTGGTTTCATTACTGGTTATTTGGCCTCTCAGCTGTGTGGATTACCGGATAGCTTCCACAGTCTCCCGTCCCCGCGAAGAGGCAGGCCAAACCTGTTTTCTGGCGAAACCATGTTAACAGTTTACAATTTTACAGTCTAAGAAAGTTTTATGTAAGCAAGTTAAGCATATTTTTCCGCTTCACTTAGCTAATTGGTAACTGATACGAAATGATAAATTATTAAATATTAAACAATATGCGTTACAGATGAGTCAGTTAGTAAATGGATTACAATATTTACATTGGTAGTTATTTGACAATTACAGTGCGAGCTTACAGTTGTTTGTCGGTTAGTGAATACATGATCATATTACATCAGGTTGTATTACAATGAATTTCTAACAACAATTTTTAAGATACAGATCTACTGGGATTTACAATACATGCGTTATTATTTTCACAGTTTCTACATGCATACATTAGTACTACCTGCTTTGCTTTACAGCCTTGAACCAGTTCGTGTGTTATCGAAATTCCGTTGCTATTAATTTGTGACTCGTTTTTTGAAATGTATTTTTTTTTTTTGTAATTATATTAAGGTATGGTAACATTCCATATCTTTGCTCAATGCCATTGGGCAATTTTTATGCCTTTTAGTAATACAAACACTGGCCATTTTTTATTTGCGTCAGTTTGTGCTCAATACGCACGCGGCCTGTCAGGCATTAACCTCGCTGGCTAGATGCTGTATCGGCACTGCTGACCACTGTAAATTCCGTGGCAAACACGACCTGGCTCCGGCTTTGTAAACATTTACAGTTCTTTGCCTATCAATTACATGATGTTTACGTTGTAGTACGCCAGCTAAGGACGCTACATCTTGGAAGGATATAACTGTTATTATTATTATTTACATCTTTCTGTATTCACCACACTATTTCCTTCCACCGTTATTATCCCGGAAACAGTAAACCATTCCTGGTCCGTCTGGCATTTCCAGCCGAACCGGGATTGGTTGACCCGTCGGGATCACTTCCGGTTTACCGGAAGTTCTCGCACTATTCTGTTAACTACAATGCTCTCATTCGCCTAGATACGCCTGTGCAGCTGCTGGGGTCCCGGAGGTGGTCGGCCCCGCCCGACTACTGCTCGGTCCAGATATTTTTTCCTGTGTAGTTTAGACACTTTGTCTGATAGGTTGTCAAGCCTGCTCCACAATTGCTCGTCCAGGATTATATCCCGTGTTAGCATGTTCCGCATTTCGCTAACATCCGCTGTTCTCACCTCTTCCGTTTCAGGACACTCCCACAAGACGTGCTCTGGTGTTCCTTCTGCGCCACACTCACATGCACTGGTTTCCTTCAACCCTCTTTGATATAGCATCTGGTTATATGGTCCGTGTCCGGTCATGTAATGTATTAGCCCAGGTGAAGGATTAAAGAATCCAAGATTCAGCCTCTCTTGTACATTTGGAAACACGCTGTATAATCTTCTGCCTGTTTGGCTGCTGTCCCAACGGGCTTGCCATTCGGCGAGGATTGCGTTTTAATTTCCACCACAGATTGTGCTACTGCTCCCACAATCTCCTGCACCTTGGCCTGATTTTCTTTACGCAGCCAGTATGACTGGACTGTGTGCAATATTTGATTGTCACACCGTCACGCCGCCTCCGACTGAAAATGCTCGGAGCGCCGCCGCCGAGACTTCTGCAGGCGGCGCCCACCTCTATTAAACACATGACCGATCCAGTTCCTTTTTCTGTTCCTTATAGTTTTTACAAGGGACCTTTCCTCTTCTACTCGAACCCATCCTGCTCCATGTACACATTTCGAAAGTTTCCAAACTCTTCATTGCGTAGCGTCCATGTTTCCGACCCATACAGTCCTACACTCCATACAAAAGGTTCTAAGTAACATAGAAAAAAGTGAATCGTAAGTGGTTTACACTGGTTAGGCTCAAAACACATCACCATGGATGCCTCAAAATATGAGTCATCAGCCTGTCCGAAATAAAGAAGTACCTGCGTTACCGTACTAGTTTGTTGCGATGACTTTTTAGTTTTCCCGTCTGTTTAATTGTTTAGACTAACATGGCGACCGTGCCATTACTCCTCTAGGTGAACGCGGGACACTGGAGTTCGAATCTTTACGACAAGTCATACTTTTTCCTGCCACCTTTTTGATCTGAAATGCTGGGTTAAACACTGATTCAATGTTTCCGATTGTATTAAAACATATTTATACAGCATATAAATGCATATTCAGATCATTTTCCTAGTTTTGGTCATATTTCGATGATATTTATCCTCATACGGTCATATTTTGAGGAAAAATCTGGTATTTTTTAACAGTACCGGGTATTCGCTAGATATAGATGGGAAGAAAATTGAGATAATTATTCACAGACTGTACTTCCGCTATACAGTTGGGCGAAGAACAAAACTAATTTTCACTGTGGTCAGAATTCACCAGTCAATAATTAAAGTTTGAACATTATTGTCACTCTCTAAACGTAATATTCCGCCGCCTTTTATCTCGACAATGCAGCAGCAGCATGCCTGTGTCGATCAGCGTCATCAATGTCTCATGAAATATCCTCAGTCATCGTTAAATCATCAGGGATCAGTGAGTAGACCTACCACAACGCCGAAAATAAAAT
>CM061914.1:188879011-188908685 GCA_031002005.1 Vandiemenella viatica | reverse complement strand
TCCATAGTCACTGACATACATAAAGTATGCCCTAAATCCACAATTCGTGGATTATGATTTATACAGAGGTGTTACATCTATGTGGTGTCTTGTTGGGATTTGTACCTATTAATGCACAACAATTAAGAGACTTTAATGACATGAGCGATTCACTAAAATGAGTAATTGTTAATAACCATTCATATATACAGAGAAAATTGTTGCACTTTTTATGAAATTTCACAGAAATATTTAACTGTGGTGCAATCTGTCGATTTCTCCATTTTCACTAACATGGAGTTGTGTCCGGTCTTTCAGTATCCAAATTTACCGAAATTAAACGTATATTGTCATATAAAATGATACAACAGCACATAGTAAACAAGAAGAAGATGACGTATACTGTTTACTTTTTCAGTTACTTCATCCTTCGATTAAGTGATTTTTGAGACTATGATGCAGTTCGTGGCTGTTGCGATTGTACTGGTCGAGTACCAGCGTGGCTTCTTGCAGACGCAGCACGCGAATAAAAGACCGAGCCTACTGTCAGACTCGAGCTTACGTCCAGGCTCGGTCCTCTGCACTGTATTTGGCCGACAGAGGTAGCGCTGGAAGCAACAAACCAAGCGAGCCTAGACAGCATTTGCACGACTCTAATTGTGACCTGGTTCATATTTAGATTATAAAGTACTCATGCATCTCGGTATTTTAGACCAGACATCTTTAAAATTTTGAATTTCTCCTCTCATCTAACGTTATAAAAAGCTTCTTCTAAATCAACGAATGCCATGAAATCTATATATATATAGACGAATGAATGTATGTTTGTTTGTTGGTTTGTTTGTTTCTTCTTACAAATCCACAGTTTTCTTCCGATCTCGATAAAACTTTACACATGTATCCTTTGGAACAAGGAGCAAAATACTGTATACATGTGGTTGAAAAATTGTCTGAATAAATAATACATGTTGTCTTATTATTTCGAAATATTACTGAACGGGGATAGACAGACGCGTTGGATATGGACGTGTCTGTACTGTTTCTGCGTGTAGCGGTCAGGTAGCTCAGTGGTAAAAGCGCTTGCTTACTAATCTTTGGGTCGTGGTCTGCGGTTCAAATCTCCGTGAAGGCTAAGTTTTTTAAAAATTATTTTTGATCGTAAGAATCACGCCTGGGCCGTCGGTTATTCGGATTGAATGTTAAACTGTAGATATAAAAAAGTCAGGGGTGCAATGCGAGGCAAATCGTAGGTAGTCTTGCAATGCTGTAGATGTACACTTTTTTACGTTATAATGATCTCTCAGGGGTTATTCGCAGTCAGTGTGTGTGTGATCTGCAGTAATAATACTATAAATGCGAAAGTAAATCTGTGTCTTTTGTTACGTTTTGACAACTAAATGCCTATACCGATATTGACGGAATTTGACAAGAAAATCTTTAGGGGAGGCACAGGACATTTTTTTCGCTATGATTAACAGTTGTAGTCACGAAATTTTGAGATCCTATCGAATAGTGACAGAGAGATGGATGTGTGTTTTAGTCTGTAATGTTACGTCACTTGCTCAAGCTATGCTTCTCGCGCATTATGTTAGTGTATAATTTGTTAGTAAATTTCGTTTAGGTAAAAAACATTATTTGGTATAGATGTCGATTTTCTCTGTCCAATACTTTGTGTCTGCTTAAATGTTTCTGGCACCAGTTTATTTTTCCTTCTTTTTTGACATGCCTTGCGGGCGTAACCTGGTCTAGTTGTAGCTCTAGCAGACCACGAGCAGCAAAAATTACCCAAGAATCGGGTGCTCATGCTGAAGAAAGAAGAAAAGACCAAGCTGAAATATAGCTGCCCTTAGTTAACGCCCCCTGCCCCCTACATCACCTCATCTTCGTTTGTTTTTCTGTTTTAAAGTATGTTGGAGATTGATTCTCTTCAAGAGACAGGTTCGATGGTAGAATGATATAGTGATGACTTTTTGGTGTTGTTTGGGACCAATCCTTCGCTACTAACAACTTTCTATATTAAATTCTGGCAAAGAAATTCTTAATCCACGCGTAAAAAGTCTTGGGTATCAGCTAGTTATCTATGTTTTTGTTGATTACGCAGTGCGCCAGGTTGTAATGTACGGTGTTCAATGTCTGCAGCACATGGTGATCGAGATGAATCGCATCGGTATGCTCATCTACCTGTCGGATGTCTCCATCAAGACCATCGACGACACCATCTCCATGTCGCTGGCGCCAGTGGCCGTCACGTCCAGCATCAGGAACCCAATCAAGGACGAGTTCCTGCCATATATAGTGAGTATCACGACTTCACGTCCAGCCTGAGGAAGCCAATCAAAGACGAGTTCCTGCCATATATTGTGAGTACCACGACTTCACGTCCAGCCTGAGGAAGCCAATCAAGGACGAGTTTCTGCCATATTTAGTGAGTACCACGACTTCACGTCCAGCCTGAGGAAGCCAATCAAGGACGAGTTCCTGCCATATATAGTGAGTACCACGACTTCACGTCCAGCCTGAGGAAGCCAATCAAGGACGAGTTCCTGCCATATTTAGTGGGTACCACGACTTCACGTCCAGCCTGAGGAAGCCAATCAAGGACGAGTTCCTGCCATATTTAGTGAGTACCACGACTTCACGTCCAGCCTGAGGAAGCCAATCAAGGACGAGTTCCTGCCATATTTAGTGAGTACCACGACTTCACGTCCAGCCTGAGGAAGCCAATCAAGGACGAGTTCCTGCCATATGTAGTGAGTACCACGACTTCACGTCCAGCCTGAGGAAGCCAATCAAGGACGAGTTCCTGCCATATTTAGTGAGTACCACGACTTCACGTCCAGCCTGAGGAAGCCAATCAAGGACGAGTTCCTGCCATATTTAGTGAGTACCACGACTTCACGTCCAGCCTGAGGAAGCCAATCAAAGACGAGTTCCTGCCATATATAGTGAGTACCACGACTTCACGTCCAGCCTGAGGAAGCCAATGAAGGACGAGTTCCTGCCATACATAGTGAGTACCACGACTTCACTTTCATGGCGGACCGGGCGAGATCAGGTTTGTAACGGAGGTGTTCTTTGTGGATGCGGATGATCACTGCTTGACGTCCGCGGATGCGGATATTTTGCGGAAGCGAATGCGGAGGTAGAAAAATGAATTTATAATTTTTTTTGCTTTTGATCTTTTATATACAGGGTGTGCAGTAATAAAAGGATAATCCTGCAACCACAGATATATCACATCATTTCCTTCTATATGACGAAATTTAATTTTAGCTGAGGGCTTCCCGGCTAGAAAGTGCCAAGCCACATTTTTATGCTTTCGAGATAAAGACATATTAATGTTTGAGCAAATCCTCAAATCACGTGAATTATTAAATTTTGGTTGAACACATGTAATATGTTTCTCTGGTATATTTTAATTTGTTTTATGAGACATAATATAAATATTTTAAACTACATTATATAAAAATTAATATTTTAAAATAAGATGGTATGTTGCTTGGCACTATGTTGAACAAAAAAGTAACCTGTGTTAGACAAGTATTTTTTTAACATTATAAGCAGTTACAAGCAAATGTTTATGTAGTTTCTTTCTTAACAGACAATGTTGCATTTCAAAAATAGATTAACAATGACCTAAAATACTTCTTTTACTCCTTCTTCTCCATTGTCTTCATCACTAACAGCGGCATGCAGCAAGTTGCCATAAAGTCGTGAGAATGATGGTACATAATCTATTAGCTTCATTATATCGTTCACTTTGATTTTCTTAATTTTAACAGGTCCATTGTATTTCTGTCTTATAGCCATGATACTTGTGTTCCCTTTCTTCATTGTAGATACCTATTGAAATTCAATGTTCATTCTGTTTTTCAGTTTCATAACCCATGGGCTGGTTTGTTCAAATCTGAAGCAATCTCGACCTTCCTTTCTTCTTTTTTTTATTCCTATGAACCTTCTTTGTGAGTTGCACACTCTTTCTTGATCTTTGTTGTTTTGGAGGACTAGTGAATGGCAGTCTCTCATGTGATGCCATTTTTCTTTGTGAACCAGAGTTACTGTCATCCTAACAAAAGGAAATTTATGTATAAAAATTGAAGGCATATTGCTGTAAACACCTCATTATAATAATCTATTACTTCAGATGTTTATACTATTCGGAATACTTGTTAAATTTTTCATGAATATAGATTTCGAATCTTTAGTTCAAGAAAATGCCAAGCAACAATTTTACTTTTGGCTTATTTTGATGTATATAATATAAAATTAAAGAACCTAAATTGTGTGAAGTAATGTATACTGTTATCATTTCATAAAGACAAGTAAATAAGTATCAGAATCGTAAACAGAAATCCACAATTTGTCCAACCAGCAAATACACATGATGAACTATGAGAACAATATAATGCCAAGCAACACATATCTGAATTTCACTTTCTGATGTTAATTCGTCCTCAGATCGTGGTAAATATTGAGAGTGAGAACTAGCGTCTGTGTCTTCATCACTGTTTTCCGTACAAAAGTTCAGTTTCTTTCTAGAAGCAATCTTCATCAAATTCGTTGTGTTGCTTGACATTGACTTGTCGATACGGAAGATAAATAAAACATTCGGGCAAGAACAGAAACCTGAAAACAGTGCCATCTCGTGAGATTTTTGCAGAACCACTTGACGGCATGATCTGCAGTATAACCCTTCGTACATAATGACACAGTTAGTTTCATTTGTCCAAAAATGTGGCTTGGCAATTTCTTGCCGGGACCCCCTCAATTAAAGTCTCACCATTTTCGATGACTTTTTTAAATATTTTTTCGAAACATGTGACCTTGCTCAGTTTGTTCCATACCATTTGGGGGCATCCATTACATTACGTGAGGTGTTTTTCCGGATTTCCGGACCCCCCCCCCCTCCTCTCTGGTGAGACTTCGTGAGATATGGTCCCCCCCCCCCCCGCTAGTAACATCTGGTTCGTTAGACCCCCCCCCCCCTTCCCCTACCAATCGTTATCGCAACTTTTTGAGACCTTTTGTTTAGGTCTCACTCTTCAAAATTCTGTAACAGCCTCCACTTTTCGACGAAATTTGATGAGATTTCGCAGCACCTCCCCCCCCCTATTTCACCTCACGTAATTTATGGACGCACCCTTTCCACAAATTAAGGCTATTTGAACCCTGATTTTTTTAAAAAAAATTACTGTAAGATATTTGAGACATCTAAAAAATGTTTCTTTTCTTAAAACGTTAAAAGAAAAACTTTATAAAAAATCTTAAATCGTATAATTATTTTATAATTCTTTTGAAATGATTGTTTTATAATAGTTCATTCTGCTAAAGAGACCATTGTGCATTTTAAACACGTACTGAACAAAGTCACATGGTACAAAAAAAAAAAAAAATCTCGAAAATCGTGAGACTTTGAAAAATTTGTCGTATAGTGGGACACGGTGTGATCTATCTGAGGTTGCAGGGTATTCTTTCATTGCTGTACACCCTGTATATAAAAGTAGACTTGTGTGTCCCTATATTTCACTATTCAGCCACCACTATCTAGCACAGATCACTGATGTTTGTGTGTGTTTCTAGTCTGGAGTTTTTCTATCGTGCACAACGTTGGCCGAATGCCGATAGCTGTGGGGGTGCGGGAGATATGGTGATTAAGAGTGGTCGATGTAGAGCATTTTCATATTTCGATCATAGACTTGTATGTCCCTATACTTCTCTTTCCTGCTACAACTACATAGTGCCGACCATTTGCGTTTATGTGCGGTAGTAGCCAGGAGTCTTCCGTCGTTCACTGTACTGATAGCATGTCGGTAGCTGTGGTTGTGTCGTAGAAATAGTGGTTGAAAGCGGTGGACTTGATGTAAAAATAGACACCTATGTCCCTATATTTCACTCTACATCCAAAACTACCTAGTACAATTCTTTGGTGATTGTGTATGGTATTAACCTCAGGATTCCCAACGTGTACCATGTCGGTGGCTATGGGCTTGTGGGAGATATGGTGGTTGAAATTAGTCGCAAGAGGGCATTTTAAATCCTGCACTTGTTGGAGAGAGTGATGAGGGGATGCACGAGAGAAGTCAAGGAATTGGGTTACAAAACTTTGGTCAGACCATTGCTCGAATATGGTAGTTTAGTATGGGACCCACATTTTGAGTATCAAATACAGGAGTTGGAGAAGGTGCAAAGAAGAGCTGCTAGATTTGTTTCTGAAAATTATCGCAGAATGCAATCAGCGACAGATATGATAAAGGAGCTGGAATGGGATTCATTGCAAGACAGGAGGAGGATGAGGAGGGTCATTGGAGTTTACAGGGCGTATACTGGCGATGAGGCATGGAAATATATTGCAGTAGGTATGAAAAGTAGTTCATGGAAGGGAAAAGATGACCATGAACACAAGCTGGTACTCGATTTCAGGCACAAGGGTGTGGGAAGATTTTCTTTTTTAGGTAAAGGTGTCAGGGATTGGAATGAGTTACCAAGGGGAATGATGAATTACTTACCGAAAACGTTAAATGAATTGAAAGTTAAAATGTGTAGAGGGCAAATGTAAGTGGGTGCAGGATAGGGGGAAGTTGGGTGTGTAGGGAAATTTTAATTGTTATGGAGCGTGTGCTCTATTGCAATTGAAATTAATTTTTTTTAAATTAAATTTTAATATTTCGACCAAAGATATGTGTGTCCCTATATTTGCAGCTATTAATACCCTGCATAGATCACTGATGTTTGTGTGTGTTATTAGCCTCAAGTCTCCTATTGGGCACTATGGTGGTTAAATGTCGGTAGCTGTGAATCAAAATCCTTTATAAACACGAAGTCGTGTACACCATCTAGTATTATATATAAAAATTAATGTTTTTATGTTCGTCTTCTGTGCTTTCACATACCATTCATCAGATTACGGTGAAACTTTGGTGAGCTATTGTGTGCACACCTGCGAAGGTTTCTGACCAAAAAAAAATTAAAAAAATCACTCGCAATCCCCATTTACAACCCTTAATTTTATACGATCCCACATTTTTTATCCGATTTCGCTTTGCACACGTATACATTAAGTTTGTTGTTGTTTATGCTTTAGAGCGCGTCGATGACGGAGTCATTATCGCCATGTATACTTTAAAATAATAAGAAATACTGTCAACATTTGGTTTTCAGAAACCTAAACCTTCTCCCACTTTTGCACTCCCATAATTTTTGCCAATTTTTTTTGTACACACCCACAATTTTCATCGGATATCGACAGAACTTTTCACACGTATTGCTTAAAACAAACAGAAAAATACTGTATACATTTGATTTGCGAACATATAACCCTCTTCTCCTTTTCAACCCTTCATTTTCGTCAATGTTATTTACACATACCCACATTTTTTATCCACTATCGATGGAACTTTTGCATATGTATATCATAAAACCAACAGAAAAATAGTCTTTATTTGGTTTTCAGAAACCCTACCCCTCTTCCCTATTCCTACCTCTTAATTTTTATAAACGTTGTTTATACAAGGGGTGATCAAATGAAAAGGTACGAAACGACACGGTGGGTACAAATGAAGACTTTATTCAAAATATACACCATAGGCCTGAGCACAACGATCCCACTGATGAACAAGGTGCAGGATTCCTTGTTCCCAGAATTCCTGTGGCCGTGACGAGACCCAGTCCTTCACAGCGTCCTCGAGTACGTCGTCCGAGTTGAAGCGCTTCCCTTTCAGGTGTTTCTTCAGTGGACCAAATACATGGAAATCGCAGGGCGACATGTCCGGACTGTAGGGCGAATGGTCCAACGTCTCCCACTTGAACTTGGCCTGTTCCACGTGTGTGACTCTGGAGACGTGTGGACGCGCGTTATCATGGAGCAGAACCACACCCTCCGTGAGCAGCCCCGGTCTTTTGTTCTCGATGGACCAGCGTAGGCGTCGGAGTGTCTCACAGTACACATCCGCCACCTGTACGCCATCCTGTCCTCATACGGACTGCCGCATCATTTGGACGCCGCTTTTGATAAGAGCCTCTGCTCTCTACTGCGCATGTGGGCACCCGCGCATGCTCCGATCCCAGTCACTGACTCTAATCGCATCCCGAGATGTCTCGCTACGTTATCCCATGGCGGAATATGCAAATATTTAACTGTTACGTTTTTACGTCGTTTCGTACCTTTTCATTTCATCACCCCTTGTATGTACCAACACATTTTATCCGATTTCAATGGTCCTTTCCACGAGTATACTTTAAAACAAACAGAAAAGTATTGTATACAGTTCGTTTGCGCAAACGCAACCCCTCTCTCCCTTTCCACCCCTTTAATTTTTGTCAATGTTTCTTACACATACCCACAGTTTTTATGCAATATCGACGAACATTGCACACGTATTCTTTAAAGCTAACAGAAAAATAGTGTCTACAGTTGGTTTTAAGAAACCAACCCCCCTCTCTCCTTTTCCTCCTCCTTATTTTTGTAAACGTTCTTTATACATACCCACAGATGTCATCAGAATTCGATGGTCTTTTCCACAAGCAGATATTAAAACAAACAGAAAAATACCGTCTAAATTTAATTTTCAGAAACCCAACCCCTCCCACTCTCTCCACCCCAAAACAACTTTGCATTGGTAGGGAAATCTATCAAAGTTGATGGTTTTAAACTACAATCATATCAAAACGGATACAACGTCAGAACTTTCATATCCACCTGCCGAGCATCACTGGGTACTCTGCTTTTGCAGAAGACGGAAGACCGAAAATATTTTATAACCGAAAGCACCAAAATAAACTTCTTCAATTTTAATTTAATGAATAAAAATTATTGTCTTTCAGTCATTTGGTACATGTCAACGTGTATTTTTTCTGTATGAGTACCCAGTTAAGAAAAATAGAAAAAGCCATTGCAACTCATACCGCGCATGCCTTTACAATGTTTTCGTAACTATTACTTTTTGTTTCAGGCGGACAAAAATGGCATTGTCATGGTGAATCTCGAAGTGAAAGACGAAGAGAGTGGTATGTCTGACGTGATTGGTAAGTAACAACTTGTCGCGTCCGGTAAATAAGAGAAAGGAAACGTTACTGCCCTCTTACGATCCTGTTGAAAATATGGTACTTGATGTTTAATCCAGCCTCATATCTTCAAGATGGTAGTATAAACCATTAGCATGGCAGTGTGAATGAGTTTCCAAATGATTTTAATAAAAAAATATCATGTCTCCAAATCCGAAAAAAAGCACAAGCCGACAAATGTGATAATTATCGCACCATTAGTCTAACACCACATGCATCAAAATTACTGCCCAGAATAATATACAGAAGAAGAGAAAAGGTAGTGGAAGAGATAGTAAGTGAAGATCAGTATGGGTTTAGGAAAGACCGCGGTACAAGAGAAGTAATTCTGGCTTCAAGATTAATACTTGAGGGGCGGATCAAGAAAAACAAAGATACTTTTATGGCGTTTGTTGATTTAGAAAAAGCTTTTAATAATGTTAGATGGGACAAGATGTTCAAAATTTTAAATAAGTCAGTTCTAAATTGTCGAGATAGAAGAATACTTTAAAACTATATAAGAATCAAGTGGTTATAATAAATATAGAGAATCATGAAAGATATGCAACAGTAAGAAACGGTATGAGACAAGGTTGTAGTTTATCCCCGTTAATATTCAACTTGTGTGTAGAGGAAGCAATAGATGAGGTAAACGAAAAATTCTCATGTGCCATAAGTGTTCAAGGAGAAAAAATCAGTATGCTATTATTTGCTGATGACATTGTCTTGTTAGTACAACAGCCTGATTTAACAGCCTTCAGACCTAGACTTTAGATAGAATTGTGTTTTATGAAGCATTAGTAGCAACCTAGAGTTTGATTGAATATGATTTTGTATGATTGACCTGCAATTTACTGTAAATCGGTGTAAATGGACTTTGTTTTGTGAAAAGAAATTATGTAAATACTATTTAATGTGTTTAAGGACAGAACTAAGCAAGAGAATTACTTAAATGTTTGTAATTACAAGTATTAAGTTGAGCTACGATGTTTAAAGGATGATTAACTACAGTTTAAAATGATTTATGTGGATAATTATGTGTTTAAGTATCTTTAATTTTCACTTCTGAGCATTTTGTAATGATTGTATTAATTTATTAATTGTATTAATTTTGATTGGTTTTAATATGTTTTTAATTTTTTAAGTTTGGTTAAGTTCGAGAAATATCTGTCGGAAGCCTTTGTAATGTTCTAGAACTTTCTGTGCTACTTATCTATAGTGAGCGTCAGAGACTCAGAGACAGTTTTACAGAGACAGTTTTTCGACATAGTTTTTTGACACATCTTACGTCGGCCAAGGACAGTGTCGAGCGAGCAGTTTTGGCAGTATCATGGAGGAAGGAATATATGGAGACGACGCAAGGGACCTTCGCCACATACTGGAGTGAAACCGGGTGGAGACAAGTGGGGAGGGGAGGCCGCCATATTGCTTGACCAGAGAAACACGGAAATATGCACAAAAACCTCAAGGGAATAATAAGACAACCGTGGCACCGCAATTTGATGATGGATTATTATGTAACTCGACGAGACACATCAAAAATGAGGAATAAAATTTTTTGATATCGTGCTTAGTTCTCGAGATATACTGTCTCAAAAGAGTGGAGTTTCTGGTTGAAATTCAGAAGAAACGTGTCCCCAAAGTCAAATTTGGTGATAGATTCTAATGTAACACGAAGATACAAATCGAAAATAAAGAATAAAATTTTTCGATATCTCGCTTAGTTCGCGAGATATACTGTCTCAAAAGTGAGGTTGTTAGGTTATGAGGAGATTCAACGATAACCGTGGCGCCGCAATTTGATGACGAATTCTTATGTAACTCGATGAGGGAAACTGAAAGTAAAGAATAAAAAATTTTGATATCTCGCTTAGAGATATTGTACCTTAAAATTGATGTGGTTAGGTTGACCTGAAAAAAACTATCGCCATATTCATATTTGATGATGAATTCGGACGTAACTTAATGAGCAGGTAATTCTTTTTAACTTGAATAACAAACTGTTTATTTCTACAGTCCTTAAATTTAATTGATGTTCAAATAGGTTATATTTTCACATTCTATTTCAGTAATTGACAAGGAAGATTTAAAAATCTAGAAATATACTTGTAGACATGTTTACAAACAGAAACAAGTCATATCTGAAATTTTTTAAAAAAGCATAAGGTTTAAAAAAAAAAATAATACTTCATAAAACATCATAGTTTCTGAGCTTACCTAGAAGATATTGTACTGGTAGTGGCCTATATAATTCTGCTAGAAAAATCAGTACATTCAAAAATCAGAAGCTAACAGCTAATAATAAGTAAATTGTTTGTTCTCTTCTGGTATACACCGCATTTCAACCTGCCAACATTTCCATTAATAATATTGCCACTACAAAGCCAAACTATGTAGACACATCTAAACACAAGAAATGCATCGCGAACTACATTTCCGTCAACAAAGTTTATTTCATCACGTTTAGTAGTTCGCATAGCACAAATTATCACGATTAATTTCATCGTGCAATTTCAGTGTAAACTTAAACGTGAGTAATGCATGCAGAATACCATATTCACTGTGTCGCGATGTAAACATGACCCGTTTAAATTAAATTTCCAACATTTGTCTACAATAAGGCTAGCTTTTCAGGTGCAAAATAGTAACATATGCTAATTGTCTACACTACACCAACAAATATTTGAGAATAATATGATCCTATTGAGAGCAATGAATAAATTTATAGCGAATGGCACTAATGTTGCGGTTGCCTGTCAGATACTTCAAGAACGATAATTACAATGTGACTTACTTATGAAACGCTATTCCAGGTTTTTTCCTATCTCGTCTGTTTGTGCAATCATATGCATCACAACTTGGCATTATAGAAAACTTTAGAATATTAGAAAATGAAATATTCTCAGCAGCTGACACAGTGCAAACAGCCCAATGTTTTGGTACTCCTACGATGTCCGCCGCGCAGGCACAGTTTTTTCACGAGGTTTCACGGATTTCGCGTTATCTCGTCTCCATATAATCCTGCCTCCATGGGCAGTATTGTCTTTGGAAGAAGTGTTGAATGTAAACACTGGAGATTGTGTTTACATGTGTCCAGTATCTTTGAAGATGCGCTTATGAAAAATAAAAAACAAGTTAAAATTTGGACTTTATCGTGAACTTAATATTTCTTATATGATTAAACCACGAGACATCTAATACTGAGGATACTGAGAAGTTACTGAATTGCATGAACAAAATAAAGAAGATTTTGGACAGAATATTAATCAAAGCAAGACAAAAGTGATAAAACGTAGCAGAGATAATAATCAGAGCAGATTAATTATAAAAATAGGATCGGATGCAATAGGAGAAGTAACTGAATTCTGCTAGTTGAGAAGCAAAATTACAACTGATGGCCGAAGCAGCAATGATGTTAAAAGCAGAATACCAGTAGCATAAAGAGTTTTCATGAGAAAGTGAACTCTATTAATTTCAAACATTGACCTAGGAATTAGAAAGAACTTTTTAAAACTCTATGTGTGGAGCACAGCTCTGTTTGGTAACAAAACATGGACTTTAGGAATACCAGAAAGAAAGAAAATTGAAGCATTTGAAATGTGGTGCTACAGAATGATTCTGAAAATTAAGTGGACAGAAAAAGTGCGAAATGAACGAGTTTTGGAAGTGATAGGCGAGTAAAGAAGTTTGTGGAAAAAACTTACAGAAAGAAGAGACAGGCTGGTAGGTCATATTTGGAGACATTCTGGATTAGTTAATTTGTTAGTGGAGGGAACAGTCGAAGGTAAGAACTGCAGAGGTAGACAGAGATTAGAATATATTTAGCAGATAATTGAGGACGTGGGCTGTAAGGGGTATGTGGAGATGGAGAGGTTAGCAGAGGATGGGAAGGGATGGAGGATTGCATCAAACCAGCGGAGAGACTAATGAGAGCAAAAAAAGAAATGAATGAGTTATATAATAAGTCTGCAAGGACCCCTTGAGGACTGGTGTTGCTATGGTGATCAGAAGAACAAGACAGCTCAGTCGGCAATGTCAGTGAAAACTATAAGCTCCTGCATTTTCAAGGTTCGTGGTTCATCCGTGAAAAGGTTGTGTAATAAGCACATTGAAAAGAAGCGTCTCTAAACTACTTCACTCGGTCAACAGAAGGAGGAAGGAGGGTGCAGAGGTCATGGGAGTGTACAAGTCGTATACTGGCGATGAGGCGTGGAAAGATATTGGAGAAAGAATTAGAAGTAATGCATGGAAGGGAAAAGATGACCATGACCACAAGCTGGCACTCGATTTCAGGCACAAGGGTGTATGAAGATTCTCTTTTTTGGGTAAGGGTGTCAATGATTGGAATAAGTTACCAAGAGAAGTGATGAATAATTTACCAAAAACGTCGAAAGAATTTAAAGCTATAATTTGTAGACGGCAAGTGTAGGTAGGTGCAGGAAAGGGGGGAGATGGTTGTCTAGGAAAATTTCCACCGGAGCCTGTACTCCATTGCAATGTAATTTAATATTATTATTATATCATTCGCGAAATTTTCGCATGGGTCACCTATTATTTTGTATAAGGCCAACTGTCGGCGCGGTGACTCGTAGATCAAGTATTGCAGGACCAATAGGTGGTCCGAAATCGGATTTCACTTGGGCAACACGAGATTTATTGCTTGACACACTGGCGAAAATTAAAAATACAGCACCCAGACAGGAATCGTATAATTTCAGGAAATTTTGTAGCTACATCCAGGGTCATAGCAGAAAAAATTATACCTAACTGAAATCGACCATGCTAAGTTTATGACCCTTGGATACAGTTGTCAGTAAGAAGTGCGCCTACCTTGAGCACCTATACGGTCGTGGATTCTTGCCGGCACTGAATTATAAGCGTTCCGATGCCTTCTTGGGGTAGGTCCCTCTACGCCTGCATGTCTTGTACAGTCTCTTGTTGCACAGTTTATGCTGGGTGACCATGTGATCTAATGTGTCTAATCCTGGCATCGTAGCCATGCTTTTTTGGGGACTAATTTTGGAGCCGTGCGTTTCAAATTATGATCGTAACCCTTTGCTAGGCTTGTGTTGGGATGGTCACAATACGAGGACGGGCATCATTCTGTTGGAAGGTGCGATTTGGATGGTGGATATGAAGGGTATCACAATAGAGTGAAGCACCCCATCCACATAGTGGTGGGCTGTCACTGTGCCTTCAACAACAACCAACTGAGTCCTGCTGTCGAAACCGATTGCCCCCAAACCATGACACCAGCGGCTGGAACCATGTGACGTCACAGCAGGGTGAGCTGTTTCTCCACTACGCCTGAGTACATGTTGTCGATTATCACTTTGCCACAGACAGAATCGAGACTCGTCTCTAGATACAAATATACGCCATTCATATGTCGGTTTGCGTTTTCCATTACACTAGATTACATGATGCTGGCAGTAAGTCTTTCTTTGTTTTTTTTTTTTGCTTGTGGTTTTATGCCTTGTGGTCATTAGAGGCTGTAAAAGGACCTGTGGCAAGGAATGGGAAGGAATTCGGGCATGGCCTTTGGAATCAAGCATCCCAGCATGCACTTGGAGTGATTTGGGAAAACCATGGAAAACGCAATTCTGGATACACGGACAGGGATTCGAACGCGCATCCTCCCGAATACGAGGCCAGAGCGTTAACCGTTCACCCACCATGTTCGCTGGTGCAGTGAAATCAGGTTACTTGAACACACAGCATAGTGGTCAGAGAAAGTAATGCAGCTTCAAGCAATTGGTTTACAATCATCCGGGGGGTGACTCTCTCTGTAACCACTGCTTGGATCTGGGCTGCAGTCACCCGTCAGCCAGCAACAGCCACCCACACAATATGCTGGTCTTCGCGTGCTGTTGTCCTTCTGTAAGGACCGATGCCTGCTCTAGGATTATTAGAGCCTTCTTTGGTCTACTATGTAACAAGTTTGTATACTGACATTACATTACGGCAGGTCCTTCGCGATATTACACGATATGATGCACCCATTTCAAACACTCGAATTCTCCGATCTCTTTCACAGTTAGTTATTTTGATGTAAAGGGTTGTCACTCTCCACCTTCGCATACTTGGTCAACAAGAACTTGTTGAAAAAAAAGTGTCACGTTATACCGCGCTGTTCGTCACTTGTTCGCAAAAAATAGTAATTTTGTATTATAAATAGCTCCGCAAATCTCATACTGCTACATGTAAAACTTTCAATTTTTAATCATTTAATACTGTTTATGTATTGGGGCCAAATTTCAATCATTTATCATAAATCCGTATGGGTGCTGCACTTTTGATTTCTGGCATTGTATTTTTGGAGTTGGAAGGTATTTCTGATTACAGGTCTCAGTGTGTTTGAATTGTAGCAGACATTTCAACAGAGTGCTGTCTCTTTCCAGATCACATCAACTACATCAAACAGCGGGCTGGAGTCGACCACATAGGAATTGGAGGCGGCTTCGACGCTCCCTACAAGTGAGTAGTTCACCTGTTCACCTCATACAGGGTTAGCCTAAATGATTCTTCAGATTTCAAAATACTGTGTATTGGAAAGTACACAACCTACGAGGCGAGTGATACATGGAAAGGTAAATAAACTCACCAAGTTTGTAGTACATACTATACAGAAATCAGCCAGAAGATGACCACCTAACTAATAGCCGGTATGTCCGCCTTTGGCACGGGTAATAGTGACGACGCGTCATGACATGGAAGCAATGAGGCCTTGGTAGGTCGCTGGAGGAAGTTGGCACCACATCTGCACTCACAAGTCACCTAATTCCCGTAAATTTCGGGGAGGGGGCGATGGGCTCTGACGCCATGTTCAATCACATACCAGATGTGTTCGATTGGGCTCAGATGTGGCGAGCTGGGAGGGGGGGGAGGAGGCAGCAAATCAATTGCAACTCGCCACTGTGTTCCTCGATACACTCCATCACACTCATGGCCTTGCGAAATGGTGCATTTACCTTGCTGAAAAATGCCACTGCCATTTGGAAACATGGTCGTCATGAAGGGGTGTATGTGGTCTGCAACCAGTGTACGATATTTATTGGCCGTCATGGTGCCTTGCACGAGCTCCACTGACCCATGGATGCCCACGTGAATGTTGCTCACAGCATAATTGAGCCGGCATCAGCTTGTCTCAGTCCCGCAGTACATGTGTCAAAGAAGCTGTTCTCGTGGAAAAGACGGATTCGCACCCTCCGATCGGCATGATGAAGAAGGTAGCGGGATTCATCAGACCATGAAACACTCTGCCACTGCGTCAACGTCCAGTGACGATGGTCACGTTCCCATTTCATTCGTAGTTACCGATGTCGTGATGTTAACATTGCCATATACATGGGTCGTTGACTGCGGAGACCCATCGTTTGGAGTCTTCGGTGCACTGTATATTCAGACACACTAGTACTCTACCCGGCATTATAAAGTCTGATGTTAGTTCCACTAAACTTCGCCGGCTGTCCTGTTTTACAAGTTTGCCCAGCCTACGACGGATGTCCGACATCTGTAATGAGGGGAGTCCGCCCCACCCTTCGACGTTTGGACGTGGTTCCCGCTTGGTTTCGGCACTTGTTAAAGGCGCTCAGCACATCACTCTTCGAACACCCGACAAGTCCTGCAGTTTCCGAAATGCTCGTGCCGAGCCTCCGAGTCATCACAATCTGCCTTCGGTCAAACTCAGACAGATCGCGCGCCTGCCCCATTCTAAACACGGATAGCACGCTCACTGATACTACATGCACCGTGCGTGTGTCTGACTAGCAGTCATTCCTCGTCAGGTGAAGCTGCTATAACCTGGATGAGTTTATATCGATAGTAGGTAGGTAGTCACAACGTTCTGGCTGATCAGTGGAAATTTTCAATGTTTGCGCTTTTAGTCACCCGGCACACATGTAAACAGTAATCCTGTTCCGTTCATATGTTAGATAGCATGTTTCTATCAATCTACATCTACATATATACTCTGCAATTCACAAAATTGTGGGAGGCAGAGGGTGCTCAGCACCAAAGCTAATCTCTTTGTTGTGCATTCCAATCCCTAATGGTACAAGGGAAAAAAGAATTCATATAAGAATCAGTGCGGCATCTTATTTCTCTAATCTTATCCTTCCTGTCATTCTGGCTCAAATAAGTTGGTGGAAGAAGTATTTCATTACACTCGTAAGTGAAAGTGGGAGTACACACGTTTACCAATAAGCTTAAACGAAACGTGTGTAGTCTATTTACCAGAGACTCCTAGCCTTGTATACTAATCAGTTCTGAGATGCTTTCATTAGGAATGTGGCAAGCGGTCACGAATCGAGAGGCTCTTCTCCGTACTTTCTCTATACTTTCGATCAACCCCTTACGAAACGGATCCCAAATGGCACAACAATAGTCCAAATGTGGACGCACAAGATATTTGTTCCCTATCTCCTTTGTTTGTTCATTACAATTTTTCAAGATTCGATCTATGAATCGCAGCCTAGAATTAGCTCTACCTACTACCGAATTAATGTGTAAGTCCCATTTCATGTTCCTTTGTACTGTTACTCCCAAATATTTCATAGAATCGATCATATCAATAACTGAATTGTTTAACTCGTATTTCTGTACAACTGGATTCTTTTTGTTAGTTATGCTGATTGTCTTGCACTTTTTACAATTTAGCGTAAGTTGCCACTCAGCGCACCAAGCCAAAATAACATCCAGATCACGCTGAATTCCTAAACAATCCGCCAAATTCCTTACTTCCGTATAAATAACAGCATCATCAGCAAACAATATAAAAATGCTTTTTACTTTGTCTCCGAGATCGTTTATAAAAATTAATAAAAGAAGTGGTCCTATTACACATCCTTGAGGTACACCCGATGTAGCATCTAGATTATAAGAAGTTTCTCCTTCAACGACGACATACTGCGACCGACCAGTTAGAAAATCCTTTATCCATTCACAAATCTGATCAGATATACCGTACGCTCGAAGCTTCGCTAAAAGGCGGTTGTATGGCACAGAGTCAAAGGCTTCCTGAAAATCTAAAAAAATTGCGTCTACTTGTGAACCTGCATCAATAACTTTCATTACGTCGCGTGTAAATAGGGCCAGCTGTGTTTCACATCATCTTTTCTTCAGAAATCCGTGTTGATTTGTTGTAAGCAAATTACTTACATCTAGAAATTTCCATCACGGCAGAAGCGATCCGTTCCTGTAATTCTTACAGTGTTGTTGGCATTTGAGGCGCATAAACTTTGTCCTTCACATAATCCCACAAGAAGAAATCCCATGGGGTCAGATCTGGCAACATGGGGGACTATGACATCACTCGGACCAGCGCGCCCTATCCAGCGATGTTGCAGATCTCTGCTAAGAAAGTCGCAGACATTTGTACTCCAGTGACGTGGGGCACAGTCCTGTTGTAGGAATAAAGTGTGGGAGTCGGTATTCAGTTGTAAAACAACCGCATCCGCAACATATCCCAGTACACGGATCTTGTCACCATCTGCTCGATGGATAAATACGTCAAACTGATAAGTGGGCTCATAATGCCAAGTTCTTTTCAATTTGACTCGATTTTGTAATCACTGAAATAACATCACATACCCTCTCAGCCCATGAAGTTTCGTTACTTTTCCTTCTTACCCTCTTCTCTTCTTTTAGTCAGGAAGTGTAGATGGTAATTTAGGTGATAATTTTGAGCATTTTTCCGGCAATCACAAGTTAGGAGTGAATAAATGTTTGTTATTGTTCTTGTCTGAAGGGCCCTTCTGACACCATACTTCTGCCCTTCAGGTTTCCTGAAGAGCTGAAAGACGTCTCCCACTTCCCGAACCTTTTCGACGCACTGACCAGCGAAGAGCCTGTGTGGTCTGTAGAAGACCTGAAGAAGCTGGCGAACCAGAACCTGGTGAGGGTGCTCAAGGAGGTTGAGGCGGTAAGTGCAGGCGACCATAGCGACACTTTCCAGCTAATCGTTTTCAGCCGCCATATTGCAGAGTTCTCGCAAAGTATGACAGGAGGCTAGCGTTCATCAGTACTTTGTAGCTATCAGCGGCAGACAAGTGGAAACTATTAACTACAGCTGATTCTTCCTAGGTGTAGTGGTGATCCAAAGAGATGTTTTCTTCTTCTTTTTCGTTTTGGCCTCTATGGAGCATGTTTTTTTTTTTAACTGCTTTACGCCTCGTCGACGGCTAAGGTCATTAGAGGCGGGATGGGACTGGGGACAAGGAACGGGAAGGAATTCGGCCATGGCCTTTTTGAACGAAGCATCCCGGCATTCACCTGGAGTGATTTGGGGAAACCATGGAAAACCCAAATCTGGATGCCCGGACGGGGATTCGAACCTGCGTCCTCCAGAATGCGAGGCCAGAACGTTAACCGTTCACCCACCATGCTCGGTTGTTGACCAAGTGGTGCTTAACTCTGGTGAGCTTACTTTTTGGCCCAACATTCTTTCGTCCTTGCACTGTGGTTCTTGGGTCCATTTCACCCCAGATCCGGGGCGCAGGGTTTTGGCTGTTAGTGTCTGGAGAGAATCTGATGCTTCAATCAACTCTCGATCGGGAGGACGCGGGTTCGAATCCCCATCCGGGCATACAGATTTGGGTTTTCCATGGTTTTCCTAAATAACTCCAGGCAAATGCCGCGATACTTCCTTCAATAAGGCCATGACCGAATTCCTTCACGTTCCTTGTCCCCAGTCCCATCTCGCCTCTAATGACCTTAGCCGTCAACGAGGCGTAAAGCCATAAGTAAAAATAAATTTAAAAAATTCAATCAACGTTCTGTACTTATCCCTGTTGAAAATTATGTTTATTTTTCCACCTTGAGAATTTATGGTTGTAGTAACGTAACCAGTAAATCGTGTTGTTTCGTGACAGTTTTCATAATCCAGTACAATATTTATGTTGATGACAAAAGAGATGCATTCCACCCCTTTGGATCATTTGGTTGCGACACCGTGGTGGTGTCCAGCCACCTGACACGGGGTTAGCTGGTTCCAGTTGTAATGTATCGTGATGATACGTTTAATTTTAATATACTGTCTGTGTGAAGCAAAGAGGCTTACAGAACGTTCAGTGATTCTGAGAGAAAACTGAGGTGACTGCGTCACGAGAACGTGTCATGTGATTGGTGACAGCTGTCATAGAGATTGAAAGGAGAAAATAATTACATACACTGGATGTTGGTTGCGTTAACTTGGTTTTGCCTTGTTTTGCTTCCAACTGTTTTCCATGAGAGGTGCCCAGTTGTATATGGAAGAGAATTCTAACGCAACTCACCACTGCGCTTGAAGTGCGGAGCCATCAGCGAAACCGGTTGGACTGATAACTTCGTAGAGTGTTCACGTAGAGTGGTTTTGTTCCAGAGTCGACCTGAGCATACACGCTCTGGAAGGAAAGATATTAATGTAATTTATTTGTATTAAACATAGTCTCTGCTTGTTAGGTATTCATTATAAATAAATCTTTGGCTTGTCTAAGTGATTTTTGTAAGTATACAAAGAAATCCCGCTGCCTCATTCAATCAATTGACTAGATAGCTACATTTATTACTTTTGTTTTATCGTTTAGCCCAGTAAGGAAAGCGTGGAACCATTAATTTGCATTGTCCTTCTTATTCTTCTCGCTGTTCTTCTTATCTTCCCAAAATCTCATCGTCCTTTCGCTGTGGGCTTGACGTCTCTCTTGGGTCCGTGCATTTCTGTGTTTCAGATTTTTTGCTGTTGGGATCTTAGATACAAATTTATGTGAAGTGATTAACTGTCTATACCTACATACTATTATACCGCGTGTAGGTGTCAGTGGGTCTAGTCTGACTTCTGCGAGGTTCTTCTGGGTTTCTATAAACCAGCGTGCATTTGGTTTGTTGGGGTCCATTGGCGATGCGGAAGATTTTCTTGGCCAGTCGTAAGTCATCCATTCGTGCTGTATGTCCATAAAATTTCACGCGTCTTTTCCGTGCGAGTGAGGTGAATCGTTCGGTTAGTGAATACAGTTCTTCTGAGCTTCTGCGCATCCAGATGCCATCTTGGATCTTGTGGCCGAATATTATTCTCAGTATTTACCGTTAATGATGATGTCTTCGTCGCGTACATTCTAGAAGAACGACGGTGTGGTAGTGATGGAGTTTGGCTTTGGTGGAAAGTTATTTCTTATTGTAAGTATTCCAAGTATTTCCATATGCTTTTCGCAGTTTTTAAGAGCGGGTTTTGTGGGCTTCTTTCTCAGTTCCAGTATTCCCAATAATTTCTCCTAAGTACTTAAAGTGTTGAACTTTTTTGATAGTGCCATATTTGGTCACGAGTGTTTTCAGGTTGTGCTTTTGGATTGTTAAATGCAAAGAATAAGATGAAGTTACAGTTAACAGATACGCTTCACAGTGCTGGTGGTGGAAGAAATTTTCATCTTCAATTCTTGGTCGGTAAGGTAGCAGAGGTGTTGGAACACGATACATTAATAAAAACCAATTCATCCAGTACAATATGCTGTTCACTTTTATTTCGCCCGTGTCTTTACCAGCTAGCTCGTCAATTTTTTTCTCACAAGCCCCCACCGTATAGGTTTCAACACATGGAATTCTAAGTCCTAAATTATTTTTCTGTTACTTTCACTACCCTAAAATTATTCCTTAACTGTTCCTAGTAATACTACATTCACTTATGGTCTGCAAAATCATGACTAACATTTGTCTTGAGTAGTTAAATTTCCCTTCTGAAGAACACAATCGCTTACTTACTGATTTATCTACATTAGCAGATTAAACACTGACTCTCGAAACAACATCATACCTATAACTGAACGCAGTTTATCTCGGCGTTGTGTATTTATGAATGTTTCTCGGGAAATAAACCGAGAAATACTATTATTTGCACACAATATTTCGGCGACATAGAACTCCGTCGCCATCTTCAGGTGCAGTCTTAATTCTTGAAGAATGCCTAGAGCGCATTGTTTAAAAACTGGCATGGAAACGACAGACGTTGTTATGTTGCCTAATAGCATCTCAGACTCCATAAGACGCCCGCGGAACACAAAACACAGCGTTGCTGACGAGCAGCCTCAGTAACAGGTATCTACGCATCTCTTAGCTGGATACTACTATCCCGCTTAACCAGATCAGACGCGAGGCGAATTTCAGACGCTTCTGTAACTACACTGTCCCAGAAGCCTCTCGCATGTGCCAGCATCTTGGTTGATTCGAAATCGAATCCATAACCTTTCAGTTTGTACACCAGAAGTTTATAACATTCCGTGTGAATGCGGATAGAAGCACATCGGCCAGACAGTACAGTGTATATGGGCTCCGGGAGAACGGTGCAAAGGGGTGCACTTGCATCCCCCTCCACCCACCCTGCTATGAAAATTCACTGTTTGAATATAACTTAAGACGCCAAGGTTGTTGTCAAAAATATGTTCAACACCTTGACGATAAATTCAGTATCCTTAGTTAATAAGTGTTAAACATAATGTATGAATAAAAAACAGATGCACCTCCCGTAAAGTAATCCTGCTTGCGCCCATGACGGTGTATTAAACAACGTTGTTTGTAACATGCCCAACATGTACGCATGGGGCAAAAGGACAAATCCGCTTTCCTCCCTGCTGCGAATCTTCTACCCCCTTTTTTACTATCAACACTGCTCTTTAATATTACGCTGTTAGATTTGCTTATGGTACGGACACATAAAGAGGTATGTGTAATGGGATTTACCAGGTGAGTAAACTTAAAATCCGACAGGGGTAGCTTTCAATAAAGCACTCCGGCCATCCTGATCTGGGTTTTCCCAGATCACTCTACGCGAATGCTGGGATGGTTCCTCACAATAGCCCATGGGCGCCTCCTGCCATATACCGTATATCCCCTCCAAACTATTACCCTTTCGGATAGGTGCAATGCACCCTCTGCAACACACTTTTAGTGAATCGCGGAGTAATAGTAATAGTAAGACTTATGACTGGGGTTCCTTAATCCAGCCTGCCCGTTGCTTCAGCTTCCAAAGTTATATATATATATTATGACTGTAAGTGCCTGCATGTGACTAATCATTTCTAGTCATTAATTAACTGTATGCTACTAGCTGTTGAAGAAAAGAGATATGAGCATTAAAGCTGCCGATGGGAAACCTCTTTTAATCTCAGAAGATAGAGCTGACCGATGGAAAGAATACATTGAGAAACTGTATGTTGGGGACGACTTGAGCAATAGTGTAATGGAAAGGGAAGGCGATGTCGACATTGATGACTTAGGAGATCTTGTTTTGAGGACAGAATTTAATAAAGCTCTGAATGACTAGGAAGTAAATAAGGCAGTTGGAATTGATGAGATCCCTGCAGAACTTCTTAAATCCCTACGACAGGAAGGAATCAAAAGATATCAAAAAGATTTCAAAAAGTTATGAAACAGGAGAAATTCCAAATGATTTTAATAAAAATATCATCTTCACTCTTCCAAAGAAAGCACAAGCCGACAAATGTGACTGTGAGAATTATCGCACCATTAGTCTAACAACACATGCTTCAAAATTATTGACCAGAATAATATACAGAAGGATGGAAAGGGTAGTAGAAGAAATAGTAGGCGAAGATCAGTATGGGTTTAGGAAAAATCGTGGTACAAGGGAAGCAATTCTGTCTTTAAGATTAATACTTGAAGGGCAGATCAAGAAAAACAAAGATACTTTTATGGCATTTGTTGATTTAGAAAAAGATTTTGATAATGTTAGGTGGGACAAGATGTTCAAAATTTTAAAAAAGTCAGGGCTAAAGTATCGAGATAGAAGAATATAAACTATATAAGAATCATGTGGCTATAATAAAAGTAGAGAATCATGAGACACATGAATCAGGTAAAAAGGGTGTGAGACGAGGCTGTAGTCTATCCCCGTTAATATTCAAGAAGCAATGAAGAAAGTCAAAGAAAAATTTCCATGTGACATAAGTTTTCAGGGAGAAAAAATCAGTATGTTACGATTTTCTGACGACATTGTCTTGTTAGCACAGGGCTGAGGATATTGAGAAGTTACTGAATGGCATGAACAAAATACTGAAAGAAGGTTTTAGACTGAATGTAAATCAAAGCAAGACAAAAGTGATGAAATATAGCAGAAATGATACCAATACTAGCAGATCAAATATAAAAATAGGATCGGATGCAATAGGAGAAGTAAGAGAATTCTGTTTCTTGTGAAGTAAAATTACAACCAAAGGCCGAAGCAGGAATGATGTTAAAAGCAGAATAGCACTAGCAAAAAAGAGCCTTCATGAAAAAGAGAATCCTTTTAGTTCCAAATATTGATCTAGGAATTAGAAAGAAGTTTTTAAAACTCTTTGTGTGGAGCACAGCACTTTATGGTAGCGTAACATGGACTTTAGGAATACCGGAAAGAAAGAAAATTGAATCATTTGAAATGTGGTGCTACAGAAGAATTCTGAAAATTAAGTGGACAGACAAAGTAAGAAATGAACGAGTTTTGTATATGATGGGTGAGAAAAGAAGTTTGTGGAAGAAGCTTACAGAAGGAAGAGACAGGCTGGTAGGTCATATTTTGAGACATGCAGGATTGGATAATTTGTTAGTGGAGGGAACAGTTGAAGGTAAGAACTGTAGAGGAAGACAAAGATTAGAATATGTGAAGCAGATAATTGAGGACGTGGGTTGTAAGGGGTATGTAGAGATGAAGAGGTTAGCACAAGATAGGAAGGGATGGAGGATTGCATCAAACCAGTCAACAGACTGACGACGCAAAAAAAAAAACTAGCTGTTGGCAGATTATTCCAATTGATTTTATATAAAATTAACACCCATCTAATATATACAATATTATTGTTAGTTTTGATAAATAACCAAAATTCATGCAACCCGATAACATCAAGACCAATCTAGCCATCCACCCTCAACAATAGCAACTGATGTATTAAAACCAAAATTTTTAAACATGTGTGTATCTCGTAGTAAACTCGAAACTGTTCTGTGTCCGGATGTATGTAATAAACATTCAACTTGTTAACATAGTACACTAAGAGTAGGTTTTGTAGTCTAATGTACTTGTCATTTCGCAGGTACGAGAAATGCTGAAGAAGCAGAAGGCTCTGGAGAAGCCGCTGCCAAAGAAGTACATTAACAAGGATGCGAGAGAGTGCAGGAGTGACCTGGTATAGTTACTTCTCTCACCTCTAAGTATCTGCAACTTTCACCTGGAACTACTGGTTATAATTTCTAAGTTACAGGGTTTTAGGGGTTTTTTTTTCTGTCATCAGTCTTTCGACTGGTTTTCTGGTATCCTCCATCCCTTCCTATCTTTTTCTAACCTCTTCATGTCTACATATCCCTTACAACACACGTCCTCAATTATCTGCTTCATGTATTCTAATCTTTGTCTTCCTCTACAGTTATTACCTATGACTGTTCCCTCCACTATCAAATTAACCAATCCAGCATGTCTCAAAATATGACCTACAAGCCTGTCTCTTCTTTCTGTAAGCTTCTTCGACAAACTGCAAATGCCTGTAATATTCCTTATAGTGATGTTCTTACAGTAAGATGGGATATGTTTGCACCGTAAAAATAAATAGGTGACATAGTTAAATATTTATTAAATTGATTATTCCAAATGAAATGCATTTAATGACTAATCTATGAATTTTATACTCCACAACACTGAGTCACAGTTAATCAACGATTATATTTATATGGGCATCCTCCACCTCGCGATGACCCTACATAAAATGCAATGAGATATGAACGTTCATTGGACTGCAAATAATTTGAATACATAAAAATATATTATTCCATCCGGAAACTAACTCATTTTAATGAAGAGTTCAATAGAGACCTTCTATCAGACAAAATTCCTTGTCCAGGTACGTGAATGGGATTTTCACAGCAGAAGCAATGCAACGTTCTGGAAACCAATACATTATACGATGTCTGTAAAATCTTGTGGCTCTCTGATAGAACCTCTCCCAACTCACTGATAATCAAACAAAACTGAACTGGATCGTACACTCGCTGACAAAAAACAGTGAATCACCAAGAAGAGGACGAGGAAACGAAATGAAATTTCAGGCGTTGAGAGGGTATGTAACGTTATTTCAGAGATTATGAAATCGAATCAAATTTGCAAAGAACTTTCCCGTATGATCTCACTTATCAGTAGGGTTCGGATTTTTAGGACAAGTCATATTTTTATCTTGCCTTCTTTTTGAGCTGACATGCTGAATTAAACACTGATTCAACATTTCTGATTCTATTATAATGTATTTTTTTTCGCATATAAATGCATATTCATAATGTTTTCCTATTTTTTGTTATATTTCGATTATGTTTATGGTCATATTGTCATATTTTGGGAAAAATCTGGTAGTTTTTTAATAGTACCGAGAATTCATTAGATATAGATTAGAAGAAATTAAGATAATTATTCACAGAACTGTAAATCTGCTGTACAGGTGGGGGTAAAAAACTAAGTTTCACTGTGGTCAGAATTCAGCAGTCAAGAATTAAAGTTATACATTATTGTCACTCTCTAAACATAATTTTCCGCCCGCCTTTAAATCTCAACAATGCAGCAGCAGCATGCCTGTGTCGATCCGCGTCAATCAATATTTCAATGAAATATCCTCCTCAATCATCATTAAATCTGCAGTGGATTAGTGAGTAAACCTGCCGCCATGCTGAAAGTAAATTTTTCTGAAAGTGCGAAGTTACGTAAGGCAATTTAGAAAGGAGTATTTCAGTACAGATGAAAGAGTTATATTCTGCAAATTATCTGAAATTTAAGTGACTTCAACAAAACAATTTAAAATTTAATTTCCCAATGGAGCAGTTAATGCACAGAAGCAAATTATGCTGTCTACATGAAAGCGACACTACTAGATAAAATAAATGATGTCTAATTGAGCATGTTTTGATGTACAGTGAATTTAAATGTTTGGTCAAATTTTATCATTTTAGGTCATATTTACCCATTTTTAGTTCACATTTACATGGATATTTCTCTATTATTATTATTATTATATATATATATATATTTTTTTTTTTTTTTTTTTTTGTCGTAAAGATCCAAACCTACTTTTCAGTATGACATTGTACCCCCCATGTCTTGGTGCCTTTATGATCTCACTTACGCCCTGAGTCTGGGTATTTTGTTGACGATATAATGGTATGCAATAGGATCAAAACAGATTAAGACTGTGAACAGATGCGGAGTGACTTGGATAGAATATCTAAATGGCTAGGCCATCAAGGAATAAATATAAAAGCTAAGAAGCGACAGCTTATTAGGTACACAGGTAAGAAAAATTAAAGGTTAATTATGATTATAGGGTTGGATCATAATTTCTTGTTGAAGGCTTGAAGTGTAAATATATGTGGCATAACGTTTGATCACAAACTCAACTGGACAGTGTATATTGGGCAGGTGGTAGGAAAAGGTTAGAAAAACCTTCATTTGCTGAAGAGTTTGATGAGAGGTTGTACCAGAAAAGTTAGGGAACTGGGTTACAAAACTTTGGTCAGACCATTGCTTGAATATGGTGGTGTTGTATGGGACCCACATTTCGGTCATCAAATACAGGAGTTGGAGGGTGTGCAAAGAAGAGCAGTTAGATTTGTGTATGTAAATTATCGCAGGACCCAGTCAGTAACTAATATGATGAAGGAGCTGGGTTGGGAGTCATTGCAGGACAGGAGGAGGGTGAAGAGAGTGCTGGGGATGTACAGGGCATATGCTGGGGATGTGACTTGGAGGGTTATTGGTCAAAGAATTAGGAATAGTGCATGGAAGCAAAAAGGCGACTATGACCACAAGCTTGCATTCGATTTCATGCATAAGAGAGTGGAAAATTTTCCTTTTGTTGCTAGTTGTGTCAGGTATTGGAACAAATTACCAAGTGATGAATAATTTACAAAAAACACTTAAAGAATTTAAAATTTGTAAATCAGAAAAGTAAATGTGGAAGGAATTTAATAGTCCAATTATAAAAGTAATTTTAAGAAAATAATAATAGTAATAAAAAGGGGTAATTAGATGACAGGGAGAATTGCCACCAGAGCGTTAGCTCCATTGCAATTGAATTTGATAGTAATATTAATCATAACTCTGTTGCAGGGAACCAAATCAGGAAATGATTCCTGGCACTGGGGCTAATTGTCGCCGAGCCACGGCGAGTTTTCAAATGAAGTATGTAACAGCAACCTGTAAATCAATAAAGTCTGAGCATTTAATTTATGTCTTTGTATATATTTTTTATGGTATTCAGCCATCCAGCCACCTCATGTGTGATTATTATGAATCCTGCCGAGTTTCAGTTCCTCCAGCACATTATTTCCACTAGCTACTGACTTTTAAACACCGATGCCCTTGGCCTGCCTCGAACCGGCGATGCTCAGCTCGCGGGTATGTGGGTAGGCAGAAAAGAAATTCAGACGTTCTTGTAGAAAACGAATAAAACCAAACAGCAAGATTGGTCAAAAAGTGCATTACGTAAAATTCTTATGCTTCGAAATCATATATACATTATTTCTACAAGGTGTTTTTTGGTCACAAGCCATTATCTCCCTTCACACTTAACCGAAATCAATGAATGAGACGTCATTTTAAAACTTATGTTCTCCACTTTGGTCACATCATATTTTAAGAAAGGAATTTTTCGGAATTCGACCCTTAAAGGGCAAAAATATCAACATTTCTAAAATGCTGTTTTTTGTGTTACAAGTCGTTTATCTCCCTGGATGCCCATCTGAAATCGTTTAATGGAGTATCATTTTAAAGACTAAGATCTCCGCTTTGGTGACATCATATATTAAGACAGGAATATTTCGGAATTCTACTCTTAAAAGGCAAAAGTATTAATATTTCTGCAACGCATTTTTCTGTCACGAGCCATTTATCTCCCTTGCTATCTAACCGATATAGATAAATGAGGTATCATATTAAAGACTAACGTTTCCGCCATGGTCACATTATATTTTAATAAAAGGAATTTTTCGTAATTCAACCCTTCACGGGCAAAAACGTCTATATTATTAAAACGCTTTTTTTGTGTGTCTAGCCATTTATCTCCCTGGATATCTAACTGAAATCAATAAATGAAGGAGGATTATCAAGAGTAATGACTCAGCGTTGGTGACATCATATATTAAGAAATATTTCTTTTTTTTTTAATTCAAACCTTAAAGGGAAAAAGTATTAATGGTTCTACAACACATTTTTGTGTCACGAGCCATTTATCTCCAATAATATATAACCGAAATAGATAAATGAGGAATCGTTCTAAAGATTAAGGTCTCCGCTGTGGTCACATGATAATTTAAGGAAGGAATTTTTCTGAATTTAACCCTTAAAGGGCAAAAATATCAGTATTTCTAAAATACGTTTTTTGTGTGTCGCCTCATTTATCTCCCTTGATAATAGGGGTGTCAGGGATTGGAATGAGTTAACAAGAGAAGTGATGAGTAATTTGCCAAAACTTTGAAGGAATTTAAAGATAAAATTTGTAGAGGGCAAATGTAGGTAGATGCAGGGTAGGGGGAAGATGGGTGTGTAGGGAAATTGCCACCGGAGCCTGTGCTCCATTGCAGTTAAATTAAATTAAATTAAATTAATCAAACAAAATTGATAAATGAGGTATCATTTATCTCCCTTGATAACACCATGTAACAA
>CM061914.1:188778338-188878011 GCA_031002005.1 Vandiemenella viatica | reverse complement strand
AATATTTTAGTATCATGAAAAACATAATTTTGTACGCATAAAATAATAGGTAAATTACTGATGTACTGGACTTACCGATATTCCAGTGTGCTGGTGGTTGCGGTGGTGGTGGAGTTGGCGGCATGCTCTGCGGCACATCCACGTCAATGCTCCATTGTGAGCAATCACAAGCTCTTTTTGGGCTAGTTAATTCTTCAGAATTGCCCTTACGCTTCTCTGGGCGTGATGGTTCATCTGAAAAAAAAAAAAAATGTATTAGCAATAGTTATAAAGACATCGGGAAAAAAATAATCTATAGATAAATACGTACTGAAATAAAAAAGGTCACTGCAGGAAATATCCAAATCACCTGCGAACAAATAAATTAATAATATAGACTACTGCTTCATTTTTCATAAATCTAGTTACGTTAAAAAAATATTATCATTACCGAAATCATCCTCAGCGAGAATTTCATCAAAGTCTGAAGCAGAGAGAAAAAAAACTCATCAGTATATGTGAAAGAATTTAAAACAGTCAGAAAAACAAGTTAAATAACAATAATTTACTTACCAATATCGGCGAATAAGCTAAGATCCTCAGAAGACATTGTGATGATCGAAGTGTTCAGCTCGGCCGCTCAGAGAAGACTGGATGGCTGAAGGGAGGTCTCTGCCCTATTTATACACGAGTCTGGAGCCTTGGCGTGAGAACGCAGTGCGTCCCCGGGCGCAGCTGCACGCGGCGGCGCGGGAGCCTTTGATAGCGTGGGAACACGACGCTTTGCCTGTGTTGTCTGGCGACATTAATCTCCCGAGGAATCTAAGGCCATATTTCTCGGGGTAAATTATATTCCTCCCGCACAATCGTGAAAGTTGAAAAAATGTTTTAGCTTTTAACACACACACATACCTTCCGAGGAGGTCAGGAGAAATTATGAAGCCTGGCGCGCGGATAAGGAATATTTATGAGTGTCGGCCCCCGCGAGCCGACTACTTAAAATTCAGGCCGGGAGGGTGGCGCGGCGGCGCGGGAGCCTTTGATAGCGTGGGAAGCGCTTTGCGTCCCGATAATTAATGGCTTGCAGCTGCGCGCGGCGGCGCGGCGGCCGGCTGCAAGGGGAGCGATAATTAATGGCCTTGTTGACAGGTGTTGACATGACTAATGGCTTCCGCCTGCGAGGCCTGGCGAACACCTGCGCGACGTGGGGGGTCCTGGGCTCACTCCCGCGTGCATAAGGAATACATGGGGTGTTTTGGTCCGGGGTTCTGGCTCACTCCGGTGTAAGGGCACTACTTATGTATGTCCCATTTCATGTTCCTTTGTACTGTTACTCCCAAATATTTCATAGAATCGACCATATCAATAACTGAATTGTTTAACTCGTATTTCTGTACAACTGGATTCTTTTTGTTAGTTATGCTGATTGTCTTGCACTTTTTACAATTTAGAGTAGGTTGCCTCTCAGCGCACCAAGCCAAAATAATATCCAGATCGCGCTGAATTTCTAAGCAATCGGTCAAATTCCATACTTCCGTATAAATAACCGCATCATCAGCAAGCAATATAAAAATGCTTTTCACTTTGTATCCGAGTTCGTTTATAAAAATTAAGAAAAGAAGTGGTCCTATTACACTTATTTGAGGTACACCAGATGTAACATCTAGATTAGAAGACTTTCTCCTTCAACGACGACATACTGCGATCGACCAGTTAGAAAATCCTTTATCCATTCACAAATCTGATCAGATATACGTACGCTCGAAGCTTCGTTATAAGGGTTGTGTGGCACAGAGTCAAAGGCTTCCTGAAAATCTAAAAAAATTGCGTCTACTTGTGAACCTGCATCAATAACTTTCATTATGTCGTGTGTAAATAGGGCCAGCTGTGTTTCACACGATCTTTTCTTCCGAAATCCGTGTTGAATTGTTGTAAGCAAATTATTTACATCTAGAAATTTCCATCACGGCAGCAGTGATCCGTTCCTGTAATTCTTACAGTGTTGTTGGCATTTGAGGCGCATAAACTTTATCCTTCACATAGCTCCCAAGAAGAAATCCCATGGGGTCAGATCTGGCAACATGGGGGACTATGACATCACTCGGACCAGCGCACCCTATCCAGCGATGTTACAGATCTCTGCTAAGAAAGTCGCAGACATTTGTACTCCAGTGACGTGGGGCACAGTCCTGTTGTAGGAATAAAGTGTGGGAGTCGGTATTCAGTTGTAAAACAACCGCATCCGCAACATATCCCAGTACACGGATCTTGTCACCATCTGCTCGATGGATAAATACGTCAAACTGATAAGTGGGCTCATAATGCCAAGTTCTTTTCAATTTGACTCGATTTTGTAATCACTGAAATAACATCACATACCCTCTCAGCCCATGAAGTTTCGTTACTTTTCCTTCTTACCCTCTTCTCTTCTTTTAGTCAGGAAGTGTAGATGGTAATTTAGGTGATAATTTTGAGCATTTTTTCCGGCAATCACAAGTTAGGAGTGAATAAATGTTTGTTATTGTTCTTGTCTGAAGGGCCCTTCTGACACCATACTTCTGCCCTTCAGGTTTCCTGAAGAGCTGAAAGACGTCTCCCACTTCCCGAACCTTTTCGACGCACTGACCAGCGAAGAGCCTGTGTGGTCTGTAGAAGACCTGAAGAAGCTGGCGAACCAGAACCTGGTGAGGGTGCTCAAGGAGGTTGAGGCGGTAAGTGCAGGCGACCATAGCGACACTTTCCAGCTAATCGTTTTCAGCCGCCATATTGCAGAGTTCTCGCAAAGTATGACAGGAGGCTAGCGTTCATCAGTACTTTGTAGCTATCAGCGGCAGACAAGTGGAAACTATTAACTACAGCTGATTCTTCCTAGGTGTAGTGGTGATCCAAAGAGATGTTTTTTCTTTCTTTTTCGTTTTGGCCTCTATGGAGCATGTTTTTTTTTTAACTGCTTTACGCCTCGTCGACGGCTAAGGTCATTAGAGGCGGGATGGGACTGGGGACAAGGAACGGGAAGGAATTCGGCCATGGCCTTTTTGAACGAAGCATCCCGGCATTCACCTGGAGTGATTTGGGGAAACCATGGAAAACCCAAATCTGGATGCCCGGACGGGGATTCGAACCTGCGTCCTCCAGAATGCGAGGCCAGAACGTTAACCGTTCACCCACCATGCTCGGTTGTTGACCAAGTGGTGCTTAACTCTGGTGAGCTTACTTTTTGGCCCAACATTCTTTCGTCCTTGCACTGTGGTTCTTGGGTCCATTTCACCCCAGATCCGGGGCGCAGGGTTTTGGCTGTTAGTGTCTGGAGAGAATCTGATGCTTCAATCAACTCTCGATCGGGAGGACGCGGGTTCGAATCCCCATCCGGGCATACAGATTTGGGTTTTCCATGGTTTTCCTAAATAACTCCAGGCAAATGCCGCGATACTTCCTTCAATAAGGCCATGACCGAATTCCTTCACGTTCCTTGTCCCCAGTCCCATCTCGCCTCTAATGACCTTAGCCGTCAACGAGGCGTAAAGCCATAAGTAAAAAAAATTTAAAAATTCAATCAACGTTCTGTACTTATCCCTGTTGAAAATTATGTTTATTTTTCCACCTTGAGAATTTATGGTTGTAGTAACGTAACCAGTAAATCGTGTTGTTTCGTGACAGTTTTCATAATCCAGTACAATATTTATGTTGATGACAAAATATTCTCTAAAAGAGATGCATTCCACCCCTTTGGATCATTTGGTTGCGACACCGTGGTGGTGTCCAGCCACCTGACACGGGGTTAGCTGGTTCCAGTTGTAATGTATCGTGATGATACGTTTAATTTTAATATACTGTCTGTGTGAAGCAAAGAGGCTTACAGAACGTTCAGTGATCTGAGAGAAAACTGAGGTGACTGCGTCACGAGCCCAACTCACGTGACCGCATCATGTGATTGGTGACAGCTGTCATAGAGATTGAAAGGAGAAAATAATTACATACACTGGATGTTGGTTGCGTTAACTTGGTTTTGCCTTGTTTTGCTTCCAACTGTTTTCCATGAGAGGTGCCCAGTTGTATATGGAAGAGAATTCTAACGCAACTCACCACTGCGCTTGAAGTGCGGAGCCATCAGCGAAACCGGTTGGACTGATAACTTCGTAGAGTGTTCACGTAGAGTGGTTTTGTTCCAGAGTCGACCTGAGCATACACGCTCTGGAAGGAAAGATATTAATGTAATTTATTTGTATTAAACATAGTCTCTGCTTGTTAGGTATTCATTATAAATAAATCTTTGGCTTGTCTAAGTGATTTTTGTAAGTATACAAAGAAATCCCGCTGCCTCATTCAATCAATTGACTAGATAGCTACATTATTACTTTTGTTTTATCGTTTAGCCCAGTAAGGAAAGCGTGGAACCATTAATTTGCATTGTCCTTCTTATTCTTCTCGCTGTTCTTCTTATCTTCCCAAAATCTCATCGTCCTTTCGCTGTGGGCTTGACGTCTCTCTTGGGTCCGTGCATTTCTGTGTTTCAGATTTTTTGTTGTTGGGATCTTAGATACAAATTTATGTGAAGTGATTAACTGTCTATACCTACATACTATTATACCGCGTGTAGGTGTCAGTGGGTCTAGTCTGACTTCTGCGAGGTTCTTCTGGGTTTCTATAAACCAGCGTGCATTTGGTTTGTTGGGGTCCATTGGCGATGCGGAAGATTTTCTTGGCCAGTCGTAAGTCATCCATTCGTGCTGTATGTCCATAAAATTTCACGCGTCTTTTCCGTGCGAGTGAGGTGAATCGTTCGGTTAGTGAATACAGTTCTTCTGAGCTTCTGCGCATCCAGATGCCATCTTGGATCTTGTGGCCGAATATTATTCTCAGTATTTACCGTTAATGATGATGTCTTCGTCGCGTACATTCTAGAAGAACGACGGTGTGGTAGTGATGGAGTTTGGCTTTGGTGGAAAGTTATTTCTTATTGTAAGTATTCCAAGTATTTCCATATGCTTTTCGCAGTTTTTAAGAGCGGGTTTTGTGGGCTTCTTTCTCAGTTCCAGTATTCCCAATAATTTCTCCTAAGTACTTAAAGTGTTGAACTTTTTTGATAGTGCCATATTTGGTCACGAGTGTTTTCAGGTTTGTGCTTTTGGATTGTTAAATGCAAAGAATAAGATGAAGTTACAGTTAACAGATACGCTTCACAGTGCTGGTGGTGGAAGAAATTTTCATCTTCAATTCTTGGTCGGTAAGGTAGCAGAGGTGTTGGAACACGATACATTAATAAAAACCAATTCATCCAGTACAATATGCTGTTCACTTTTATTTCGCCCGTGTCTTTACCAGCTAGCTCGTCAATTTTTTTCTCACAAGCCCCCACCGTATAGGTTTCAACACATGGAATTCTAAGTCCTAAATTATTTTTCTGTTACTTTCACTACCCTAAAATTATTCCTTAACTGTTCCTAGTAATACTACATTCACTTATGGTCTGCAAAATCATGACTAACATTTGTCTTGAGTAGTTTAAATTTCCCTTCTGAAGAACACAATCGCTTACTTTACTGATTTATCTACATTAGCAGATTAAACACTGACTCTCGAAACAACATCATACCTAACGCAGTTTATCTCGGCGTTGTGTATTTATGAATGTTTCTCGGGAAATAAACCGAGAAATACTATTATTTGCACACAATATTTCGGCGACATAGAACTCCGTCGCCATCTTCAGGTGCAGTCTTAATTCTTGAAGAATGCCTAGAGCGCATTGTTTAAAAACTGGCATGGAAACGACAGACGTTGTTATGTTGCCTAATAGCATCTCAGACTCCATAAGACGCCCGCGGAACACAAAACACAGCGTTGCTGACGAGCAGCCTCAGTAACAGGTATCTACGCATCTCTTAGCTGGATACTACTATCCCGCTTAACAGATCAGACGCGAGGCGAATTTCAGACGCTTCTGTAACTACACTGTCCCAGAAGCCTCTCGCATGTGCCAGCATCTTGGTTGATTCGAAATCGAATCCATAACCTTTCAGTTTGTACACCAGAAGTTTATAACATTCCGTGTGAATGCGGATAGAAGCACATCGGCCAGACAGTACAGTGTATATGGGCTCCGGGAGAACGGTGCAAGGGGTGCACTTGCACCCCCTCCACCCACCCTGCTATGAAAATTCACTGTTTGAATATAACTTAAGACGCCAAGGTTGTTGTCAAAAATATGTTCAACACCTTGACGATAAATTCAGTATCCTTAGTTAATAAGTGTTAAACATAATGTATGAATAAAAAACAGATGCACCTCCCGTAAAGTAATCCTGCTTGCGCCCATGACGGTGTATTAAACAACGTTGTTTGTAACATGCCCAACATGTACGCATGGGGCAAAAGGACAAATCCGCTTTCCTCCCTGCTGCGAATCTTCTACCCCCTTTTTTACTATCAACACTGCTCTTTAATATTACGCTGTTAGATTTGCTTATGGTACGGACACATAAAGAGGTATGTGTAATGGGATTTACCAGGTGAGTAAACTTAAAATCCGACAGGGGTAGCTTTCAATAAAGCACTCCGGCCATCCTGATCTGGGTTTTCCCAGATCACTCTACGCGAATGCTGGGATGGTTCCTCACAATAGCCCATGGGCGCCTCCTGCCATATACCGTATATCCCCTCCAAACTATTACCCTTTCGGATAGGTGCAATGCACCCTCTGCAACACACTTTTAGTGAATCGCGGAGTAATAGTAATAGTAAGACTTATGACTGGGGTTCCTTAATCCAGCCTGCCCGTTGCTTCAGCTTCCAAAGTTATATATATATTATGACTGTAAGTGCCTGCATGTGACAAATCATTTCTAGTCATTAATTAACTGTATGCTACTAGCTGTTGAAGAAAAGAGGTAGAACATTAAAGCTGCCGATGGGAAACCTCTTTTAATCTCAGAAGATAGAGCTAACCGATGGAAAGAATACATTGAGAAACATGTTGGGGACGACTTGAACAATAGTGTAATGGAAAAGGAAGGCGATGTCGACATTGATGACTTAGGAGATCCTGTTTTGAGGACAGAATTTAATAAAGCTCTGAATGACTTGAAAGCAAATAAGGCAGTTGGAATTGATGAGATCCCTGCAGAACTTCTTAAATCCCTAGGAGAGGAAGGAATCGAAAGATTATTCAAGCTGATATCAAAAAGTTATGAAACAGGAGAAATTCCAACTGATTTTAATAAAAATATCATCTTCACACTTCCAAAGAAAGCACAAGCCGACAAATGTGAGAATTATCGCACCATTAGTCTAACATCACATGCTTCAAAATTACTGACCAGAATAATATACAGAAGGATGGAAAGAGATAGTAGGTGAAGATCAGTTTGGGTTTAGGAAAAATCGCGGTACAAGGGAAGCAATTCTGTCTTTAAGATTAATACTTGAAGGGCGGATCAAGAAAAACAAAGATACTTTTATGGCATTTGTTGATTTAGAAAAAGCTTTTGATAATGTTAGGTGGGACAAGATGTTCAAACTTTTAAAAAAGTCAGGGCTAAAGGTATCGAGATAGAAGAATATAAACTATATAAGAATCATGTGGCTATAATAAAAGTAGAGAATCATGAGACACATGAATCAGGTAAAAAGGGGTGAGACGAGGCTGTAGTCTATCCCCGTTAATATTCAACTTGTATGTAGAAGAAGCAATGAAGAAAGTCAAAGAAAAATTTCCATGTGACATAAGTTTTTCAGGGAGAAAAAATCAGTATGTTACGATTTTCTGACGACATTGTCTTGTTAGCAGACAGGGCTGAGGATATTGAGAAAGTTACTGAATGGCATGAACAAAATACTGAAAGAAGGTTTTAGACTGAATGTAAATCAAAGCAAGACAAAAGTGATGAAATATAGCAGAAATGATACCAATACTAGCAGATCAAATATAAAAATAGGATCGGATGCAATAGGAGAAGTAAGAGAATTCTGTTTCTTGTGAAGTAAAATTACAACCAAAGGCCGAAGCAGGAATGATGTTAAAAGCAGAATAGCACTAGCAAAAAGAGCCTTCATGAAAAAGAGAATCCTTTAGTTCCAAATATTGATCTAGGAATTAGAAAGAAGTTTTTAAAACTCTTTGTGTGGAGCACAGCACTTTATGGTAGCGTAACATGGACTTTAGGAATACCGGAAAGAAAGAAAATTGAATCATTTGAAATGTGGTGCTACAGAAGAATTCTGAAAATTAAGTGGACAGACAAAGTAAGAAATTAACGAGTTTTGTATATGATGGGTGAGAAAAGAAGTTTGTGGAAGAAGCTTACAGAAGAAGAGACATGCTGGTAGGTCATATTTTGAGACATGCAGGATTGGATAATTTGTTAGTGGAGGGAACAAAGGTAAGAACTGTAGAGGAAGACAAAGAATATGAAGCAGATAATTGAGGACGTGGGTTGTAAGGGGTATGTAGAGATGAAGAGGTTAGCACAAGATAGGAAGGGATGGAGGATTGCATCAAACCAGTCGAGAGACTGACGACAGCAAAAAAAACTGACTGTTGGCAGATTATTCCAATTGCTTTTATATAAAATTAACACCCATCTAATATATACAATATTATTGTTAGTTTTGATAAATAACCAAAATTCATGCAACCCGATAACATCAAGACCAATCTAGCCATCCACCCTCAACAATAGCAACTAATGTATTAAAACCAAAATTTTTAATCATGTGTGTATCTCGTAGTAAACTCGAAACTGTTCTGTGTCCGGATGTACGTAATAAACAATCAACTTGTTAACATAATTCGCTAAGAGTTGGTTGTGTAGTCTAATGTACTTGTCATTTCGCAGGTACGAGAAATGCTGAAGAAGCAGAAGGCTCTGGAGAAGCCGCTGCCGAAGAAGTACATTAACAAGGACGCGAGAGAGTGCAGGAGTGACCTGGTATAGTTACTTCTCTCACCTCTAACTATCTGCAACTTTCACCTGGAACTACTGGTTATAATTTCTAAGTTACAGGTTTTTTTTCTGTCATCAGTCTTTCGACTGGTTTGATGGTATCTTCCATCCCTTCCTATCTTTTGCTAACCTCTTCATGTCTCCATATCCCTTATAACACACGTCCTCAATTATCTGCTTCATATTTTATAATCTCTGTCTTCCTCTACAGTTATTACCTTCGACTGTTCCCTCCACTATCAAATTAACCAATCCAGCATGCCTCAAAATATGACCTACCAACCTGTTTCTTCTGTCTGTAAGCGTATTCCAAAACTGCAAATTCCTGTAATATTCCTTATAGTGATGTTCTTACAGTAAGATGGGATATGTTTTGCACCGTAAAAATAAATAGGTGACATAGTTAAATATTTATTAAATTGATTATTCCAAATGAAATGCATTTAATGACTAATCTATGAATTTTATACTCCACAACACTGAGTCACAGTTAATCAACGATTATATTTATACGGGCATCCTCCACCTCGCGATGACCCTACATAAAATGCAATGAGATATGAACGTTCATTGGACTGCAAATAATTTTAATACATAAAAATATATTATTCCATCCGGAAACTAACTCATTTTAATGAAGAGTTCAATAGAGACCTTCTATCAGACAAAATTCCTTGTCCAGGTACGTGAATGGGATTTTCACAGCAGAAGCAATGCAACGTTCTGTAAACCAACACATTATACCATGTCTGTAAAATCTTGTGGTTCTCTGATTAGAACCTCTCCCTACTCACTGATAATCAAACAAAACTGAACTAGATCGTACACTCGCTGACAGAAAACAGTTAATCACCAAGAAGAGGACGAGGAAACGAAATGAAATTTCAGGCGTTGAGAGGGTATGTGACGTTATTTCAGAGATTATGAAATCGAATCAAATTTGCAAAGAACTTGCCTGTATGATCTCACTTATCAGAAGGGTTCGGATTTTTAGGACAAGTCATATTTTTATCTTGCCTTCTTTTGGAGCTGACATGCTGAATTAAACACTGATTCAACGTTTCTGATTCTATTCAAATGTATTTTTTATCGCATATAAATGCATATTCATAATGTTTTCCTATTTTTTGTTATATTTCGATTATATTTATGGTCATATTGTCATATTTTGGGAAAAATCTGGTAGTTTTTTAATAATACCGAGAATTCATTAGATATAGATTAGAAGAAATTAAGATAATTATTCACAGAACTGTAAATCTGCTGTACAGGTGGGGGTAAAAACTAAGTTTCACTGTGGTCAGAATTCAGCAGTCAAGAATTAAAGTTATACATTATTGTCACTCTCTAAACGTAATGTTCTGCCCGCCTTTAAATCTCGACAATGCAGCAGCAGCATGCCTGTTTCGATCCGCGTCAATCAATATTTCAATGAAATATCCTCAATCATCATTAAATCTGCAGTGGATTAGTGAGTAGACCTACCACCATGCCGAAAGTAAAATTTTCTGAAAGTGTGAAGTTACATAAGGCAATTTAGAAAGGAGTATTTCAGTACAGATGAAAGAGTTATATTCTGCAAATTATCCGAAATTTAAGTGACTTCAACAAAACAATTTAAAATTTAATTTCCCAATGGAGCAGTTAATGCACAGAAGCAAATTATGCTGTCTACGTGAAAGCGATACTACTAGATAAAATAAATGATGTCTAATTGAGCATGTTTTGATGTACAGTGAATTTAAATGTTTGGTCAAATTTTATCATTTTAGGTCATATTTACCCATTTTTAGTTCACATTTACATGGATATTTCTCTATTATTATTATTATTATTATATATATATATATATATATATATATATTTTTTGTCGTAAAGATCCAAACGATACTTTTCAGTATGACATTCTACCCCCCATGTCTTGGTGCCTTTATGATCTCACTTACGCCCTGAGTCTAGGTATTTTGTTGACGATATAATGGTATGCAATAGGATCAAAACAGATTAAGACTGTGAACAGATGCCGAATGACTTGGATAGAATATCTAAATGGCTAGGCCATCAAGGAATGAATATAAAAGCTAAGAAGAGACAGCTTATTAGGTACACAGGTAAGAAAAATTAAAGGTTAATTATGATTATAGGGTTGGGTCATAATTTCTTGTTGAAGGCTTGAAGTGTAAATATATGGCATAACGTTTGATGACAAACTCAACTGGGCAGAGCACATTGGGCAGGTGGTAGGAAAAGGTTAGAAAAACCTTCATTTGCTGAAGAGTGTGATGAGAGGTTGTACCAGAAAAGTTAGGGAACTGGGTTACAAAACTTTGGTCAGACCATTGCTTGAATATGGTGGTGTTGTATGGGACCCACATTTCGGTCATCAAATACAGGAGTTGGAGGGTGTGCAAAGAAGAGCAGTTAGATTTGTGTATGGAAATTATCGCAGGACCCAGTCAGTAACTAATATGATGAAGGAGCTGGGTTGGGACTCATTGCAGGACAGGAGGAGCGTGAAGAGAGTGCTGGAAATGTACAGGGCATATGCTGGGGATGGATCTTGGAGGGTTATTGGTCAAAGAATTAGGAATAGTGCATGGAAGCAAAAAGGCGACTATGACCACATGCTTGCGTTCGATTTCATGCATAAGAGAGTGGAAAATTTTCCTTTTGTTGCTAATTGTGTCAGGTATTGGAACAAATTACCAAGTGATGAATAATTTACAAAAAACACTTAAAAAATTTAAAATTTGTAAATCAGAAAAGTGGAAGGAATTTAATACTCCAATTATAAAAGTAATTTTTAAAAAATAATAATAGTAATAAAAAGGGGTAATTAGATGACAGGGGGAATTGCAACCAGAGCGTTAGCTCCATTGCAATTGAATTTGATAGTAATATTAATCATAACTCTGTTGCAGGGAACCAAATCAGGAAATGATTCCTGGCACTGGGGCTAATTGTCGCCGAGCCACGGCGAGTTTTCAAATGAAGTATGTAACAGCAACCTGTAAATCAATAAAGTCTGAGCATTTAATTTATGTCTTTTTGTATATTTTTTATGGTATTCAGCCGTCCAGCCACCTCATGTGTGATTATTATGAATCCTGCCCAGTTTCAGTTCCTCCAGCACATTAGTTCCACTAGCTACTGACTTTTAAACACCGATGCCCTTGGCCTGCCTCAAACCGGCGATGCTCAGCTCACGGAGCTACATACGTGGGTAGGCAGAAAAGAAATGCAGACGTGCTTGTAGAAAACGAATAAAACCAAACAGCAAGATCGGTCAAAAAGTGCATTAAAGTAACATTCTTAAGCTTCAAAATCATATATACATTATTTCTACAAGGTGTTTTTGGTCACAAGCCATTATCTCCCTTCACACTCAACCGAAATCAATGAATGAGACGTCATTTTAAAACTTATGTTCTCCACTTTGGTCACATCATATTTTGAGAAAATAATTTTTCGGAATTCGACCCTTAAAGGGCAAAAAATATCAACATTTCCAAAATGCTGTTTTTTTGTGTTACAAGTCATTTATCTCCCTCGATACCTATCTGAAACAGTTAAATGAAGTATCATTTTCAAGATTAAGATCTCCGCTTTGGTGACATCATATATTAAGACAGTAATATTTCGGAATTCTACCCTTAAAACGCAAAAGTATAAATATTTCTGCAACAAGTTTTTCTGTCACGAACCATTTATCTCTCTTGACATCTAACCGATATAGATAAATGACGTATCATATTAAAGAATAAGGTCTCCGCCATGGTCACATTACATTTTAAGAAAGGAATTTTTCGTAATTCGACCCTTAATGGGCAAAAACGTCTATATTATTAAAATGCTTTTTTTTGTGTGTCTAGCCATTTATCTCCCTGGATATCTAACCGAAATCAGTAAATGAAGGAGGATTATCAAGAGTAATGACTCAGCGTGGGTGACATCATATATTAAGAAAAAAATATTTTTTTTTTTTAATTCAACCCTTAAACGGAAAAAGTATTAATGGTTCTACAATGCATTTTTATGTCACGAGCCATTTATCTCCAATAATATATAACCGAAATAGATTATTCTACAGACCAAGGTCTCCGCTTTGATCACATCATATCTTAAGAAAGGAATTTTTCTGAATTGAACCATTATCAGTATTTCTAAAATGCGTTTTTTGTGTCTCGAGGCATTTATCTCCCTGGATACCAAACCGAAAACGTAAATGAAATAGGATTATGAAGACTATTGTCTCCATTTGGGTGACATCATATATCAAGAAAGAAATTTTTTGGAATTCAACACTTAGAGGGAAAAAAGTATCAATGGTTCTACAACGCATTTTTGTGTCATGAGCCATTTGTCTCCATTAATATATAACCGAAATAGATAAATGAGGAATCGTTCTAAAGATTAAGGTCTCCGTTGTGGTCACATCATATTTTAAGAAAAGAATTTTTCTGAATTTAACCTTTAAAGGGCAAAAATATCAGTATTTCTAAAATACGTTTCTTGTGTCTCGACTCATTTATCTCCCTTGATAATCAAACAAAATTTATAAACGAGGTATCATTTTAAAGACTAAGGTCTTTTTAAGGACTTCAGTTTCGTTACACCATATTTTGAGAAATGAATGTTTCAAAATTCGTCCTTTAAAGGGCAAAAGTATTAATATTTCTACAACGTATGTTTCTGTCACAGGCAATTTATCTCGCTTGATACCTAACCGAAATCGATAAATGATGTATCGTTTTAAATATTAAAGTTTCCGCTTTGGTCAAATCAAATTTTTAGAAAGAACTTTCTCCAAATTCAATCCTTAATGGGCAAAAATATCATTTCTAAAACTTTTTTTTTACCTCGCTTGATGCCTAACCGAAATCGGTAAATAAGTTATCATTTTAAAAAACCAAGGTTTCCGCTTTAGTCACACCGTATTTTATAAAAGAATTTTTTTGGCATTTGACCCTTAAAGGAAAAAGTATCCATTTTATATCTATAATGTGTTTTTTATTATTATTATTACGAGCTATTTATCTTCTTTGATACCTAACCGAAATCGATAAATGACATATCGTTTTAAAGATTAAGTAAAATTAGATAAAATCATAAATTAAGAAAGAATTTTTCGGAATCTGATTCTTAAGGAGATCGCGCATCTGAGCGCGTCTGAGACAGTTCAGAGCCAAGTCCATAGGCTGCAGCAGCAGATATCACAGAGATGTCAATAAACTGTTTTTTATATAGTAAGTAGCTTTTCGGATATTTTTTTCTGTTTCTAAAACATTTTTGTTTGGTATACAATTCCAACGTAAACATTTTATTCTCACAGCAACACATATCACAGAGACGTTGATATGCTGTGTGCATTTTGTTCAGGTTGGTCGTATTCTGTTAAGGTCTATGACAGTTTGTTGTACGTACAGTGCAGTGTGTTTTAAATTTTTCCTAACTGTTTCTTAATATGTTGTAAGTATTTTGATGGATACCTATTACACTAAACAAATAAATATTAGCTACAAAAGTGTGGTTCTACTTTTCATTATATTACAAGCATTCAACCTCATTATTCATCGTATTTTGTTCGCGAAATTTTCGCACGGGTCGTCTGGTCACATATTTATTTTTCATCATAGACTAGCACATTTCTCCCAGCGTGTAACAAGGTTTTTTTGTATTATGTCAGTGAAAAATTCTTCCCACTTTGCTCTAATACAGAATTTTCACATTTGCCTTCACCTCTTCGGCGGAGGTGTAATGATTACCCTTGAGCGGATCCACCCCTGCTCTTGAGGTCTCTCTTGAGTAGAGGGGGGAAAAAAAATCTCAAGACCCAAGATCGGATGGTGTGGAATCGGTTCGAACTTGAGGTTTGGCAAAGCTTCCACAGTCGAGCGACAGGTATGTGGATGAGCGTTGTCATGTTGCAACAGTATTGGCGCCAGGCTTCTTCTAACAAGACAAACTCGATCTTGGAGTGTATTTACTGAGAAGAATTTATCGTTGACCCTCATAACAGAATATCGGTCACATAAACTCGGTGAGCATCCCAAAATAGAGACAAAAGATTATTTTTTTTTGTGTATGCTTGTATTTTGAATTTTTCGCCTTAGGAGAAGACAGATGTCGATACTCAGAGCTATGTCTTTTATCTTCCTGGTAGTAATGATGGTCCCATGACTTGTCCCCCGTCAGAATATTCAAAGTAAAGTCGTCTCCTTCGTCACGGCAGCGCTGCAGGAGTTGCTCGCAGCATTCCAGTAGACGCTGTCTGTTCTCGTCAGTGAGACGGCATGGAACCAATCGTGCACAGATTTCACGGTATCCCAGTTGTTCAATGATGACACCAACTCATTACGTGGATATTCCAATATGGTTTGCGATGCTCTTATGAATGATTTGCAGGTCATTTTGAATCAAATCGTCGACGAGTTTGCGATGTTTATCGTCGGTGGCAGTGATCGGATGTCCGATGCGTTTTTCATCAACAATTATGACTATTCCAGGCTCGGAATCAAGAAAAATTGCTGCTCATCGATTTACAGTAGAGCTATCAACAGCATCATCACCATGAACAGCCATTAATCCACTATGAATCTCGGTAGGAATCACTTTTTCAGCAGTTTAGCTGTTTAGCTCGCGTTAACATAGCACTGGAACACTTCTCCATACTTCCGCTCCTCAAAATACACTGGATGAATTCAACGACTTCAAACCAGCGTATGCACATAGAGGAGAATCTTACTTCCACATGCCACTGGGAACGCTTCTGAAGGTCATTTCGTTCGCTGTCTACAAGCTTGTGTGTATTTCTTTTCAGCCTATGCTCCTAGTCAGTATCGGGTCCAGTATTTTGGCTTGAGGGGGGGGGGGGCTTGAGCGGATTTTGGTTTGGGGGTTTGAGTGGTTTTTGGTTTCGGGGGTTTGAGTGGATTTTGGTTTGGGGGGTTTCAGTGGATTTTGGTTTGGGGGGACTTGAGTGGATTTTGGTTTGTGGGGGGCTTGAGTGGATTTCGTTTGGGGAGGCTTGAACGGATTATGGTTTGGGGTTAGGGGGCTTGAGTCGGTTAAGGGTAGGCTTTATTGTCATGCCGCCCTTAAAAAATCAGTAGAGCTAAAAAAAAGTCTTCGAAACTTAAAAAATACGATGTTTCGAGTGGACCTAAATACTTTTGGGGGGGGGGGCTTGAGCCCCCTAACCCCTCCTTGATCCGCCACTGCTCCTGGTACTCTAGCTTTTACCCTATCAAGGCTGACATGGAGAATGTTACTCAAGCTATGGAACCATTGAAAATGAATTGGCAGCTAGAAAATGCAGTCAGTTTTGGACTGAGATAATTACTAACACTAGATAGTCTGAAAATTTCTCGAATGATAAGTGATAAACAGCGAGGTTGATTGAAGTTCAATGAAAGAAGAACCGGCTCATTTGTACCACAACGTCTTACGAAACAAATATACCTGTGATATGAGGAGCTGCTATCTAGTGGCAATGCAATCTATACCTACCGATATCAGTGAAGCCTAACGCTTTGACTCTGGACTATCACATACACATCACCTTGATTGTTCATAGAATTGTCATTTACAAGTTGAATTTTGAAAAATTACTTTCTTAATTAATATTGTTACGAATGTGAACATCTTAATATTTTAAATGAAACCTCATATATCATGTCTGGTTAAGTATGAACCAAGAAAGGTGGTTCGTGACAGCAAAAAAACACTTTTTTGAAATAACGTATTTAATCATTCTCTTCTAAAGAAAACAATCATGCCAATTTTCTTGAACAAATCCACTTCTATCGCTAGTTTTTCATTTCTTTGAATCAGGATTTCACGAGACACACCTAGATGACTATTTATGTGTAGGCCATGCCTAATAAAACCCCACCAACCAACGGTGTTCACAGGCACTACCACCAAAACAGAACTAATGCCTCTTCCAAGTAACATCTCTGTATCCATGTTTACCCACCTCACATTTGCCAAATCAAATTGGTCCATAGCAAAACACTTACAATCAGAAAAGAAAAAAAAAATTGAAATAATGAAAGATTTCCATAAAAGAATCAAAAATATCTACAAAACATGCATAGTTTATCAATATCTGTGTGTTATGTGGTCGCCAGTGAACCATAACAGTTAAACTATCTCATACCTGTGAACAGGATTGTTCATGATTCTGCAGTTTACGTGTTGAATTTCGAAAAATTCCTTCCATAATTAATGATGTTACCAAAGTAGAGAACTTAATCTTTAAAATAATGCCTCAATTATTAGTTTTGGTTAACAGTGAAGGGAGATAGATAGGTCTTCATAAAGGAATACACTTTTTAGGAGTAATATATTAATACACTGGTGGAAATTAAAAGTGCAACAGGAATGGTTGAAGTTTAGGAAACTTTGTAGACATATTCATGCCCATACCCAGATGAAATGATAACAAATTGAAATTGTTTAGGTTATGTTTATTAACAATAGGCATGGTTGTCAGTATGAGGTGCGTTCACCTTAAGCACCTATACATTCGTGGATCCTTGCCGGCATTGAACCAATAAGTGTTCGGATTTGTTCTAAGGTTATATCTCTCTATGCCTGCACGTCTTATGCAGTCAGTTATTGCACAGTTTGTGCTCGGTGACCATGTGATCTAATGTGTCTACTCCTGGCATCCCAGACATGCTCTATTGCAAAAAAAATCTAGGACCGTGCGATCAAAATTCTGATCGAAACCCGCTTGCAAGGGTTGTGTTGTGATGGCCACAGTACGAGGATGGGCATCATTCTGTTGGAAGATGTGATTTGGATAGTGGACATGAAGGGTATCACAATAGGGTGCAGCATCCCATCTATATAGTGGTGGGCTGTCATTATGCCTTCAACAACAACCAACTATGTCCTGCTGTCGAAACTGATTGCCCCCAAACCATGACACCAGTGGCTGGACCTGTGTGACGTTCTAAAATCACAGCAGCGTGAGCTGTTTCCCTACTGTGCCTGTCTCCATGTTGTTGATTATCACATTGCCAAAGACAGTATCATGACACAAATGCACGCCATTCACGTGTCCATTTTCGTTTTGCATTACACCTGGCAGTGAAATCAGGTTAATGGAACACATTGCATGGGGTCAGAGAGTGTAACCCAGCTTCAAGATGGTTTACAATCGTCCAGGGTTGACTCTCTCTGTAACCACTGCTTGGATCTGGCCGGCAGTCACCCGTCTGCCAGCAACAGCCACCCTCACAATACGGCGGTCTTCACGTGGTGTCCTTCTGTATGGACCTGTGCCTGCTCTAGGAGTACTAGAGCCTTCTTTCATCTTCTGTGTAACAAGTCTACATACTCACATTGCAGCACAGGAGATTTCATGATATGATGCATCCATTTCAAATATGCCAATTCTCTGACCTCTCTCATTATATAGAAGAAACAGAATAATTAATTAATAATTACATTTAAAAAGACTAAAACCCCAATAGTGATACCAAAAATCTTAAATAAATGTCTAAAAAAAACACTTAAACTGACAAACAGAAATAGAAAACGCCACAAACTAATCAAAAAACTTCAAAATTAATGATTCAATAAATTCAAAAAATTTGAAAATCCAATAACGCCTGTCATAAATTTCAGAAAATTTTCTACATACTGCCTTTCTAAGCAAATGCAAAAAGTAAATAAAGAAACTCAGAATCTCATATTACTCACCAATCAAAAGAACTGAAATCAGGAACACCATATAGGTATAGAGATACACAAACCAACAATGCTACTATAATCTGGTACAGAGTAAATCTACACCAATATACCAATAAATAAAGGTCTGTAAATTATAATAAAAAACATCAGAGAAGGTCATCAACTCCCTGAGACACAATCAGGTAAAACTACTGATATTTTTTTTAAATTAAAACTACTTTTACTTCAACAGCTACTACAACAATCTGTATAATGGCTTAGGAATGGATCCTCTAATTTCAAGAATATTAGATAATATATTCATTAATTAAAAATAAGATAGGATAGGGAAAATAAACAGTTACCCGTCACTTACGGGTAACTGTTTATTTTCCCTATCCTATCTTATTTTCAGTGCCTCGCGGCAGTTTCTTTGTTTCCTTTATCCAATATTCATTAATTATGTAGAAAATAAAATGTTTGAAACATTGCCCATAAAAAAGGATACAGCATCACATATTTTTTCAGATATATTGATGACATTATCTGGTTAGTCAATGAACCTAAAAAGAAAATTAACTGGTTACATCCCAATATCAATTTCATGCATGAAAAAGAAACATGAGGAAAATTGAACATTCTTACTTCACCATAACTGCTAATAAAATCATCATGTGATATATATATATTTTTTTTAAATGGACATTAATAGAGATGACAATAAGTTCAACATCCAGTGATTTACAAACACATAGGGACTGTTCAGAAAACTCACAAACAAAACAGAACTCAGCACAATAATTCAGATAACCATAAGAAATCATACAACAAATTCCACAATACACCATGCCAGCTACACAAAAAGGAAGAATATAAATCTACCACTGACACAAGTAAATAAGAAAAACTGGTATGTTGTGGCTTAAATCAATAAAAACACACATAAAATAGGATAATAACAATTAGCAGGGAAATGCTTTAAGGCAATAAAACTAAGAAAGGATAGGGAAATATGACCCAACACTTATCACAGATGAAGGCGGCTGGGACGATGAACACAAAAAAAAAACAATCACAAGAGAAGCGCAATGTTTCGGCCTACAGCAGCCTTATACGTGCAGAAGGTGGAGTCATATGTGTTCACAGAGACTGCCATCTGGTGTGATTGTGCTTCTCTTGTGTTTGTTTATTTGTGTTCGTCATCCCAGCCGCCTTCATCTGTGGTAAGTGTTGGGTCATATTTTCCTATCCTTCCTTAGTTTTCACATAAAATAGTAAATATTCTCAAAAACAAGTACATAACACAGCATTTAGAACCAATAATTTCATATATATATATATATATATTATAAAATCAACAAATACTACAATTCATACATATAAAGAATCACACATAACAGCTATGAAGTGCATTGTTCAGACATATGACATTTCAGGATAAGATACACAGAACACTAATGAATATTGAAATTAAACACCCATTTTACAACCTTCAGGTACACAACCAACTGACAATCATGTGAACACTCACGTTAACAAACTTTTGTCTCTTTGATAATTTTTAAACACAAAACGATGATACACATTTAAATATGATTAGTGTAAAGATACAAAAATGATATTAAGTACTGGAACCAAGAAAACTGAAGAAATATTGATTAATAAAGGCCTTTAACAAGGATGCAGATTAATTCCAATCCTATTCAACAAATACATTGATGATCTTGTCAGAAACTGTAAACAGATTGTTAATCTGGGAATGCAGTTGAAGGAGAATAAATATATAAATAAAATCCATTATGCAGCAGATGTAACATGTAACAAGTGAAGAGAAACTACAAAGAGCTTTATAAAAACTATATTAACTGTCAGAAAAATAATATAAGCTCCAGATACTCAAGAAGAAAACAAAAGTAATGACCTGTCATGGTATTTAGTTACAGTAATACCCCGCTTTACGCGAGGGATACGTTCCGCAAAAAATCGCGTTAAGTGAAATTCGCGTATATCGGGGTTTACGATTAAACAGAGTCAAAAGTTAATTAAAAAAATACAAATCATTGGAATCAATCTCTTTAATTTTAAGAACACTTTATGCAGTATTACATGTTTTTTTTTTTTTTTAAACGGAAAAATACATCTTTTGTCTTTTGGGTAGCATTTCTTTTACATTCTTGTAAAACACGTTCACCCAACGCTGTTTTTAATTGTTTGACTCATGGTCCAAACACGGTCATCATCACTATCTATGCTATGCAATATGTCCAAACCTGAATAAATTTTTGAACGAATATTTTGTATTCCGCTTGAAGATAAAATTCTCTCTTCTACTTGTCCTTCCTCATCGTTTATGAAATTATTCTGTAACTCGATCAGATCTTCATTGCTGAGAGGTTCGTCGTGAGTTGCTACAAGTTCTTCAACATCTTCTACCGCGACATCTTCAAGTTCAGACCCCTCAATCATTGCAGGAATGTCTTCAAGCACTTGTCTGTGAATTTGGACAATTCTTCTAGGTGCTTCCACTACATTTGGCCAAAGATTACGCCACACCCTGTTCATACAACTCCTTTTAACTTCTTTGCAATACTCATCTATGTTGTGAATATCCTTCAGGATGTTGTATGACTTCCACCGCTCTCGCATAGACTGTATTCCTTCCCCGTCTGTTTCATGAATTAGTTGGCTAAAAGTGCGGCGATGGTAATAAGCTTTGAAGTTTGCTACTGCTCCCTGGTCCATAGGTTGTAATATTGACGTAGTGTTTGGTGGAAGGAACAACACGTACAATTTTAAGTCTCTCGGCGTATCAAGTGAGGTTGGATGTCCTGGGGCATTGTCTAAGAGTAATATTACTTTACGTCCAAGCCCATTTCTGTCACAGTAGGATTTTACTGACTGGCAAAAACTATTAGAATACCAATCTTGAAAAACTTCCCGTGTAACTCGCGCCTTTCTGTTGGACCGCCCACGACTGGTAGGCTTATCTCGCATTGCACGATGTGTTTCTGAATGGTAAACCAGTAAAGGTTTCAGTTTGAAATCACCAGTGGCATTACCACCCAGCAGAAGTGTTAATCGATCTTTCACAGCTTTGAAACCGCTGGCTTGACGTTCTTCTTTAGAAATGAATGTTCAAGATGGCATATTTTTCTCACTAAAGCCCGGTCTCATCATCATTGAAGATGAGACAAACAGGAATTTTTTCCCGTGCTACGAAATCTTGAAACTTGTCTGGAAACTCAGTTGCAGCTTGAGTGTCCGCAATTGTGAAGATTGGAGCACTGCTTGAACCGATGAAACCAGCCTCTGCTGGCAGCAAAAGTCGGAATGGAAGTCACCTTCTTCTGTCTTTAACATCTCATACAAAGATTTTGCTTTTGTGCATATGATATCTTGAGTCAGTGGTGTGTTCTTCTTATTTAAATCTTCGATCCAGACTGCTAGCAACTTCTCCATTCTTTCTAGGATAGAAGATCTCGAACGAGAAGTTTTGTTGCACTTATAGGTGTTGAACTTTCGCTGGAAAGTTTAATTTTTTACCGATTTTTAAAAATCGTTGTCACAGTCGATTCTGACAGACCAAAATCTCTGCCAACAATTGTTGCTGTTCCTCCATTTTCCGTTCTTCTTTTCACCTTCATCTTCAATTCCAAAGTTACGCTTTTACGCTCTTTTTTTCTTCGTAGGCGGCATTTTTAACGTAGTGTTAAATTATGTATCTCCACCAAACGTTAAAACACGACTGCCAGCCGAGATAAACAAATGGAACAAACGAGGGTAATTCCCATAGAACAAAGTCGTAGGACGGGGAATCCTGAATTCTTCGATCAGAATGGTCGGAGAAAGAGGGGATTACCGCGACCGAAGAGAAGCCAATGACTACATTATGGACATACATATTCTTAAGTAAGCAATTCGCGTAATACGAGGCATTTTAACGCGAAATTTGAAATTCGCGTTAAAGCGAAACCGCGCATAACGGGGTCGCGTAAAGCGGGGTATTACTGTATTTATTTATCAATCTCGACGCATCGATCCCTGCTGAGGAAGGACCGCTAGGATTTGAAACATCTCATGGTTAATACACATACATACGAGTCCTAATCATATTGAAAACAAATATGTGTTAGAAAGACAAATAAATAGAATAAAAATAAACATTAATTTTTACAACTGAGTTTTGCAAAAGGTCATAATGAATACAATTGATTATTTTGTTAAAATTCTTGAATGGAGTAGGAGGAGTTGCCAATAATATAATCTTTCAGTTTTTCTTTAAATATATCTTTATTATATGCAAACTGTTTTGTACTCTTTGGAAGTTTAATAAACAGATGTACAAGGTGTATACCAGAAGTAGTAGGACTGATTTAAAAAAAAAAAAAAAAAAAAAAAAAAAAAAAAAAAAAATTGAAAATATGTTTACATTTTCATAATCCTCTTCGAAATAGCACCCTTGGGCAGCTACACACCCAGAATTACGCTGCTGCCGTTGTCCGTACGCCTTCTGGAAGTCGGATTTGGGGACGCTGTTGAGAGCCCTCGTCGATGCTGCTTGAACGTCCTGAATCGAGTCAAACCACTACCTCTTCAGCTGCCTTTTCATCCGTGGGAATAAAAAAAAAAGATCAGTTGGAGCCAGATTGGGACTGTAGGCGGGATGCAGCAACGTGGTAATGCCGAATCGGGCCAACAGTTGCCTTCCACGTCCTCCCGTCTAACGAAGGCTTGCATGAACAAATCAAAGATCAACACAATGCTGATCATGTTTTTTTTTGTTTTTTTTTTTTACTGTTGCGGGGTGATTCATAAGGAGTTTGTTTCCCCTGGGGAAACTGTCAATTCGAAATTTTACGTTCAAGCGCCAGCCCGCCTGTGAGACCGAGTGAATCGCATCCGACCAGTCATCTCCGCCAACTGGACACTGCATCACGACAATGCACCTTGCCAAGACGCGCCTTCATGAGGCAACTGTTGGCCCGATTCGACATTGCTGCTTTGCTGCACCCCGCCTACAGTTCTCATCTGGCTCCATCTGACTTTTTTTACTCACACGGATGAAAAGGCAGCTGAAGGGATAGCGGTTTGACTCGATTCATGACGTTCAAGCAGCATCGACGAGGGTTCTCAACAGCGTCCCCGAATCCGACTTCCATAAGGCGTATGGCCAATGACAGCAGCGTAATTCTTGGTGTGCAGCTGTCCAAGGGTGCTATTTCGAAGAGGATTAAGGAATTGTAAACATATCTTCAATAAAAAAAATTAAAAAATATCAGTCCTACTACTTTTGGTATACACCATGTATACCAGAATAATTGACTCCTCTTTGTACTAATGATAGAGATGTTTGTGTTTTGTGCAAGTTATTTCCGTTTCTTGTGTTGAAATTGTGTACCAGCAAATTAGAAGTAAACAGGTTAAAATTTTCCATGACAAAGCGCATGAGAGAATATATACACTAAGAAGTCATTGTAAGAATATTGAGTTTTTTAAAGATTTTTCTGCAAGAAGTTCTTGGTTTTATCCTACACTGCATCCTAATAGCTCATTTCTGTGCTGTAAAAACTGTAGTGACAAAATGTTTGCTCGCACACAGGCTGGAGATAATGGTATGGTGGCTATTAGAGATGGGTAGGTCCGGATGGATGCAGTTCCGCGGACCCGTATCACTTGCGCGAGGGATGGATGTACATCCGAGGGCTTGTCGGATCTGCTTCCAGCCGGACCTGTAACAGCGCCACAGTTCTCGCGTGGCCGGAGGTTGAACCACGGCCGGACCTGCAACGCGGAGCTGGAATGCAATTTTTCATTACAGTTTTACTGTACGATTGGATTACAGTTCTGTTTAAAGATGAGATTATAAATGAAAAACTATTTCTTAATGTCTGACTGCTAGTAGATAATTACAATAACTATTAAATGTCAATGGGTAGCTAAAACCCGGTAGTACTTTATTGGTCGGGTTCATGCTTCTAAGGTGAGGAATGTTTTACGTGCTAAATAAGAATGGACTTATAATTTAACTTGTAATTTTAATGCGTTGTAGTATTATTAAACTTTTAACGTTCAGTTTGATTGATCACAAAGTCTCTAGAATTTTTAACTTTCTGAATTCTGATGGCTTAAGGACAAATCAGATAATACATTTAACATCTCTTTATTGCAGAAACATGGTTCGTAGAGTTTCCAAGGAACATTATACATATCTATACTAATATTATAAATGCGAAAGTAACTCTGTCTGTCTTTATGTCTGTTTGTTACGTTCCTTGGGCTAAACGGGTACTCCGATCGTGATGAAATTTGACAGGAAGATGCTGTTGACATTAGGATCGAGATGGGATACTATATTATGTATGAATAAGAACATATTGTCATTAAATTATGAAAACTATCTCAACTGTAAAAGACAAACGCATAATATATATGTATATTTGTAATGTGCACTTGGCTAAGGCAATGTTACGGTGGCGTAGTGGTAACGAGTTGGCTTCTAATCAGTCCTTCAGCGTTGCTCCGGGATCTAGTCCCGTTGGGTACAAATATTTTTATGAATTGTTTTTCATAGTTTGAGCCAAGCCTAGGATTTTATATTAAGGATACCATGTTCTGACAAATCTTTGGCGGTAGAAAACGTTAACTTTATTCACGGTATACTGGTTCCACAGGTAGTTTTTGTGTGATCTAAACTAATAATATAGTGTATGTGAAAGTGTGTCTCCATCTTTTTTTTTTTTACGTTTTGATGAATATATGTGTATACCGATGACAAGGAAATACTTTGTACATTTGGGAACGAAATAGGATACTTTTTCCGATATGAATAACAGTTTTAGTCATGAGACAGGTTCGAAGGTAGAATGGTATATCGATGGCGTTCCCGTCATATTATGCCGACTCAGTGTTGTTTGGGACATCTTAGATAATTTTCAGCTTTGTATATCCAATTCTAGCAATCAAATTCTAAATCCACGCGTACGAAGTCGCGGGTAACAGCTAGTAATATATATAAATGATTATGTGACATTATTGCGAGCTACTCTGCTGGCCGCTTTTACAGAAATATTTTATAATCCAGCCGTTTCTAGAACGTCTAACAATGGATCAAACAATCGGTTATTATTACTAAGAATTAAATTTTGCTTAAAAATACTTTCAACTAAATTGGAAATAATTTTAAATAAAATTACAAAGAAATTAAAAGTTTCTGAAATTGCACAAAATAAAATAAAGATTTTGAAAGCACCAAAAACCCTTTATGGTAGCTGGCAAAACATAAATATTACTGTTTGATTAAAATGCATTGTATCGCACTCGATTTAGCATTCACGACAACGTTTTATTCACTCAATCAAAACAGTTTCACATAGTATACAGAGCAAAACACTATACATAATATAAGAACAAATCTCACGTAATTTCTCGCTCACAATTTAAAATAAGTTATACTTGCAATTTTGTTTTTTGTTCATTTATAATAAACTGTTTCTTAAGCTGGTATATTGTGGAAAGGCAATATTTATCTAAAAATGTTGACTCTTGAATAATTTCATTTTTAGTAAAAAAAACAAAAAACTAACAGTTAACAAAAACTTTCGATTTTTTTTAGCAGTACTTAAACATTATTAAGAAATGATTTCATTTTATTCTTATAGAAGCCCACAGAAATTTTACTTTTACTTTTATCATTATCAAGTCTGATTATGCTGTGTTTTTCTAATATTACGTACAATTGTGAGTTTCAGACAAAAATAAAACAAAATTATCAGAATTAATATTCTTTCATTTCATAAATTAATGGATGAACACGATATAACTCATACTGCAGTTCTCCTTGGTAGGATTTGTATCCACCATATGCTCGATTGTACGTTCGGACCCATACAGGTCCGCCGGACACGTATTTGGATGTAGGTCCGTACACATCCAGTTCCGCCATACACTCCGCGCGCTCGATTGTAGAACCGGACCCATACAACTCCGCCGGACACGTAACTGGATGTAGGTCCGCACAGATCCAGTTCCGCCCGCCCGATTGTAGAGCCGGACCCATACAGGTCCGCGGACACGGAACCTGGATGCAGGTCCGCAGCGCTGGATGTACATCCGGACCCGACTCCTTTAAAATCTCGGACCTGCCCATCTCTAGTGGCTATGTGAATATGTGTGATTGATTCTCAGGTTAGACTTGTCCCTAAGTAAATTCATGGTTCGCTTTAAAGTTCACTCTGGATTTTGTTCACAAAACACACACATATTATACACCACCACCACTAATTAGTATTGTTCATTTGACCGTGGATAAGGCTTATTGTACTTCTTCTCCTCCAACTTCAGGTTCTGACCATGCTTCAGTCTAGCTAATTTACACAGTGTCCCAACCTTGAAATAATACCAGGTCATCATTCTTCATGAAGCCCTCATTTAAAATGATTAACGGACAGCATTATATTACTTTTCTGTCTACCCAATACTTAAATAATGGGAGCATGGCTCCCTATACAACTATACATGCCACGCTATAACGTTCCATCCGACTCCCGCGGCGGCCAGCTTCAGACTCCCTCAACAATTACTTTAATACACTGTGCGCCTCTGTGCTCAGCGATACTCAAATCCACTGTACATTCACCATTCAACTCTTTCTATGCTTAGCTTAGCTAATACTGTCTCGCTACAAAACTTTTTTACTTTGTGAAGAGTTTCCACAAAAAATTATGCCATATGACATCAAGAAAATATGAGGAGTACATCCTTTTTGGTAAATCTAGATCTGTTGTTAGAGAAAGTGTTCGCACTTCAAGCACCCCATTTGCTCAAAAATAGTAACTGACGACATGATGATAGAACAAGTAATGAATTTTAACTTCCTGGGCTGTGAAATCACTTACGACATCAATAAAGATATAGAGAAAAATATCAACAAATTTCTAACAATATGTGGGACAATAGATAGAACAAACCAAGAAAAAAGACACAAAAATGAAAAAGTTGAAGTCTGCCCTGACTCTGCTGTATGGAAGTGAATCTTGGATAACTAAAGGAAAAGATAACGGTAAAATTCAGGCAGCATAAATGAGATTTCTTAGGAAGGTAAAAGGCTGGACTTGACAAGGCCATACAAGAGATAAAGGAATACAATATATATGAAAGATTAGAGGAATACAAAGAATCATGGAGGCCCCGTATTGAAAGAATGGATGGAGAAAGGATTCAACTGCTGGTGATGCAATACAAACCAGTGGGAGGAAGAGACTTTGGTGGTCCTACGAAGACATGGTGCAAGAGTACGAAGTGCAGACAGAACAGTCATTAATACCTAATCCTTGAATTGAAGAAGAAAAGAAGAATATATTTAGTGTTGTGAATTTCACATAAGATAAGACTTGTGTGTGCACTCAAGTTATAACTGATTTGTTTCCTACATTATGGAACATTACGTACATTTTCAATGTCAAATCCAGGACTTGGAAGGGTGCAAAAAAGGGCTGCTAGATTTGTCTCTGGAAATTACTTCTAATCTAGATGTCACATCGGGTGTACCTCAAGGAAGTGTAATAGGACCACTTCTTTTCTTAATTTTTATAAACGATCTCGGAGACAAAGTGAAAAGCCTTTTTAGATTGTTTGCTGATGATGCGGTTATTTATAGGGAAGTAAGGAATTTGGCCGATTGTCTAGCAATTCAGCGTGATCTGGATGTTATTTTGGCATGGTGCGCTGAGTGGCAACTCACACTAAATTGTAAAAAGTGTAAGACAATGAGCATAACTAACAAAAAGAATCCAATTGTTCAGAAATACGAGGTAAACAGTTCAGTTATTGATGTGGTCGATTCTATGAAATATTTGGGAGTAACAGTACAAAGGAACATGAAATGGGACTTACATATTAATACGTTGGTAGGTAGAGCTAATTCTAGGCTGCGGTTCCTAGGTCGAATTTTGAAAAATTGTAATGAACAAACAAAGGAGATAGCGTACAAATCTCTTGTGCGGCCACATTTGGACTATTGTTGTGCCATTTGGGATCCGTTTCGTAAGGGGCTGATTGAGAGTACAGAGAAAGTACAGAGAAGAGCCGCTCGATTCGTGACCGCTTGCTACAGTCCTTATGAAAGCGTTACGGAACTGATTAGTAAACTAGGCTGGGAGTCTCTGGTAGATAGACGACGCACGTTTCGTATAAACTTATTGGTAAACATGCGTACTCCCACTTTCACTTACGAGTGTAGTGAAATACTTCGTCCACCAACCTATTTGGGTCGGCATGACAGGAAAGATAAAATTAGAGAAATAAGGTGCCGCACTGATTCTTATATGAATTCCTTTTTTCCTCGTACCATTAGGGATTGGAATGCACAACAAAGAGATTAGGTTTGGTGCTGAGCACCCTCTGCCACCCACAGTTTTGTGATTTGCAGAGTATATATGTAGATGTTGATGTAGATGTAGAACACAATCAGTAACTGATGTGATAAAAGAGCTAGGATTGGATACATTGGAAGACAGGAGGAGAATAAATAGAGTCATGGGAGTGTACAAGGTGTATATTGGTGATGAGGCATGGAAAGAAATTGGTGTAAGAATGAAAAGTAGTGCATGGAATGGAAGACATGACTATGACCACTATGACACTCAATTTTGGGCACAAGCGTTTGGAAAGATTTTCTTCCGTAGGTAAGGGGGACAGGGAATGGAATAAGTTACTAAGATAATTGATGAATAATTTACCAAAATCGTTGAAACAATCTGCAGTTGAAATTTGTAGAGGGCAAAAGTAGGTGGGTACAGGAAAGGAGAAAAAGTGGTGTGTTGAGAAATTGCCACCAGAGTGTGTGTGCAATCCACCACAATTAAATTAAATTAAAGTTACAGCATATTAAGTATTTGTCTAACTAAATATTCATAACTATGCACAATAATGATTACAGACATTAACACAGAAAGATTACTACCACATCTAGAAAGCACCAATGGAAGGTCAAGTGAAAGACAGAGAGTCGTAACTGAAGTTAGTTTAGGCAGTACATACATAGCCATAATACTAGGAATAAATATAATACTCACAAGGATTACAAATCACTGTCAATTGTACAGAAAGGGTTAACTTTTACTGGAGCTTCTTTATTCAATGTCTTACCAACAGAAATTAAATGTTATCTACAAAAACCCAACTACTTTAAGTCCAAACTGAAAGAGTTTCTGCTTCAGAACCCATTTTACTCTGTGAAAGAATTTTCTTCTTGGAATTTGGAAACTAAGAGTGACTGATAAAATAATATATATGGTGTATGGAAGGGGAAGGTGACAAAATTATCCACAATTACTAAAATGATATATGGTTTTTCTTTCTGTTGAAACTTTTGACATTACACTGTTTACAAAATTTCACTCATATATAGTAACTAACATGGGATAGCATGCACTCAAAAACTGCTGTGAAAAATTATCATACTAACAGGTTTTTAAGTAATTGACTGCTTATGAGTTGTTGGTAATATAATTGATATTGTTAATAGTTGTGTGTACTGTTCCACATAAATAGCAACTAACATAATATAATATGTAGTCGCAAATTACAGTGAAACTTATCATGGTAACTGGTTGGTAAGAAAATAACTGGTTATTAGATGCTGGTAACAAGTGTATACACTGTTCCACATAATAAGTAATTAACTCGGGATTGTATGTGTAGATTACAGGAGATATTGGTTATACTAATGGGTTGTAGCTAACTTGTCAATATATAATAATATTATGGCCACCGTCAGACAGTATTCACACAGAACCCAAAGCACCCAGTTGCTGCCCATGCCATAACCCACGACTTGAATAATTTCAACTCTTGTTACACAGTCCGTGCTATCAGAGTTCTCCCTAATAGCAGCAGTTTCTCTGAACTCAGAAGGTGGGAACTTGCCTACCAGTACAAACTTGGCACTAGGCAACCACCTGGTCTCAACCTAAGATAATACCCGGTCACCATTTTTTTTTTTTTTTTTTTCCCCTTTCTCCCTCTCCTTTCCACTACCTATATTGAACCACCACTAACCTGAGGTGATGTTTAATTCATAATTATTATTATTATATATATATTTTTTATTTGTATAATATTTTAATTTTTTCAATATATATTATATTTTGATCTTCCTACCAACCAGAAATTAGTTTGGATATTAATTTTTGCTCGGGTATGAGCTCTGATTCACTGCCCCTCTACTTTTCCGATGTTTGAATTTACCCCCACCATTTTGTCGACCGGAGGTCTTTCCGTGAGGCGGTCTCCGGGTGCACCCACCTCTCATAATGTTCTCTTGTTGAAGAAGGGTTTTTTCCCGAAAATTACTTTATTATTATTTGTGTTTGTGTCTTTTCTGTGTGTTCGCGCCCCACATCCATCATCTAAAGGTAAGTGGTGGCTCATTTCCCTATCCTAATTTGATTCCTTTCCGCTACTTAGCGTCTTTTTTTCATTAATATTATAATAATATTATCAATTATATAGTAATATTGACATTAAAAATAAGTGTATGTACTGTTCCACATCCCCGAGATTATTCTCACATGGAATCAAAGTGAACATATCTATCTATCTATCTAATCAGTTTTCAGATACCACAATTAAAAACTGTGTTGGGAATAATTAGTTACGTCAAAATATATGAGGTTATTTCCTGATTCACATCAATAAATTGAATTCCACACTGTGTTTGTGATTGAAAATGGGCAAAATTTGCAGTTTTCAATGTTTGTGTACCTATGGGTGAATTTAAAATGCTTTATGTTTTAGTTAATTTAGAGTTGAAATTTTGAATATTCCTATTCAAGATGAGATTGAATCCATAAGAATTTTATTTACAAGATGTTTTGTATATTGTAATTATTCAAAATAATATTTGTATTGATAGGACTCTGATTTTGAAAAGTATATTAATTTATTACTGCAATGATTTCATCACACTTTATTATCCAATTTTGTTTTTGAACCATACTGATAGTTGCTTAACAGTTTAGTTTCACCTTCACTGATATATATAAGAAAAAGGTATGGTCCCAGAACCAAACCCTGTGGAATAGCATATTTAATACTGTTTCTGTCTGTTGACTGGCCTGTGAATATTTCACTTTCCCTATCCTTACATTTTAAGCTGATAACCTGTTTCCTTCCATCAAGATACAACTTTAAAACAATTGTAAGCTACACACCTAACATTATAGTGATCATGATTTGAAACAAGGACTTTATAACATATATACTCAAAATCCAGAAATACATATACCAGTTACTTTTATTCATTATCAGTTATTTTTAATATGTGCCTATTGTTTATACATGGATAGGTAGCCTTCTGGGTTGACTTTCCTGTTCTAAATCAATTTTTTTAATTTGATAATTTTTTTATTTGCAAAGCTTGTTTTATATGTAACCTTGTCTAGTAGTTTTGAAATCCCAGATGGGACAGAAATAGGTTCATAGCTACCCAGTAAATCTGCCCCCCCCCCTTTTTCTTACATTCCAGAGTATCTTTTGCCATCTTCAGTATTTCTGGGAAAGTACAAATTAATGGTAAAATCATGTATTTTTTTTAACTTTTTATCAAGAATATCATCAATTCCAGCATATAAAATATTCTTTAGTTCTTTTTATGGCATTGCCAACTTCTTTTCCAGGAGACCATCAAGAAATTATAATCCATTAAATGTCCCTATCTTATTTTCCTCTATTTTTGGACAGTGGTGACAATGAAATTGTAATTTAGCACTGAAAATAAGGTAGGATAGGGAAAATTACTGGTGTCCTTCTCTGTGGGCAAGGTGAGGTGAGACTGTAGTATTGTCCTGTGAAACTAAAATAATGTAAAAGGACAGCCCAGCTGTAAGATGTGCTTTGAAGGGATTATGGGCTTGGCATGCTAGGTATAAAGTGCTGAACCGAAGGTCAGAATATTTAACTAAATGATTTGATGGATTTCCATTCTTAATTTTCCTGAGCAGTTTACTTCTGTAGAGATGTCAGAGTTAATTTAATTTAATTTAATTGCAATGGAGCACAGGCTCCGGTGGCAATTTCACTACACACGCATCTTCCCCCTATACTGCACCAACCTACATTTGCCCTCTACAAATTTTATTTCAAAGTTTTAGGTAAATTATTCATCATTTCTCTTGGTAACTCATTCCAATCCCTGACACCCTTACCTAAAAAAAAAAAAAAAAAAAAAAAAAAAAAAAAAAAAAAAAAAAAAAAAAAAAAAAAAAAAAAAATCTTCCTTGTGCCCGAAATCGTGTGCCAGCTTGTGGTCATGGTCATCTTTTCCCTTCCATTCACCAATTTTCATACCTATTGCAATATCTTTCCATGCCTCATCGCCAGTATATGCCCTGTTAAATAATATTTGTATCGAAATGATGGGTATCATTTTCAGAACAATAGTGGCATTAGTACTACCATATTTGCAGCCAAGCAGTATGAAAGAAATGCATTATAGTTCTGTATATAGGAAAATGAATACATGGAAAGGTACTATTACAAACTAAGTGACACATCATGAAAATTATATTTATTGCAGCTACCGATAATCAGTGATGTAAGTATGACACTTCACTAACAATGGCAGACATCGAAACAAAACACATTTAAAAAACAGGTGGCATATCTTCAGAATAACAAAACATCTCATGCAGAATGATATGAATGTAACACAAAAATTAATTTCCAAAAATAGTGCACAAATTTTAAACAGTTTTAATTAATTATATTAATGTTTTATTAATTTCACACATTCACTACAGCCATGTCATATGTATATACAAATCAATGTCACATTAGTATGTAAAATACATGTAATATATATCGTACACATATTCTCTTCAGTTGATTAAACAGGCATTTAAAAAATGAATTTGAAAACACTTGAACAAAAAATTACTATGAATATACATTATTATGTACAGCAATCTAAAATATAATGGATTGTTAATTCCACATAGTTTTCAATTTATATACATTTTTTCTACTCTAGATATCTGGTATTTTTAATTCATAGTAATATAAAAAATAAAACCTATATTTCTTATGATAGTATCTCCAACTTTCTGAAAAATCACTACCAAACATTGAGATTCCACATAGATTTCAATCATGGCTATCACATATCTTCATGTAAGGCCAGATAATTTCCTGAGTTAATAGATCCTTAAATGTTTAACTCTCTGCATACTTTTTCTATAAAATTCTACTGTGTGATAGAAATTTTATTTCACATTTAGTACTTAGCCATCTGCTAGGCTCTGTGATTTCTAAATTAACTAAGGATTGACATACAATTTGTATACTTAAGTTTAATTTCAATGTATACACCCTTTTAGAGTTCCAAATTTAGTTTTTTTTTATTTATTTATTATATTGCCTTATTTCTCTTGAAAAAATTATATGTTAAATGAACTGATATGGCACTGATTCTACACAAAGAGTGAATAATCGTTTTGTTGCAACTAAAATGACTCTCAAAAAGTAAATGATTTGTTGTGTTTAAGAATGCACTATTCAAAATTACAACCATTTAATTTGATCATTTCAGTGTTTGAAGACAAACATCCATCTTCTAATATAGAGGTTCCCAAGCTGGGGAGGGGGGGAGGGGGTTGCGAAGACAAGTAAGTACCATCTGAAGTACTATGTTTCACCACTTCTTAGAACTGAAAACCTTTATTCTAACATCACATACTTAGTGAGTTTTCTCTGAGCTGTCATTGTTAGTACTGAAAAGTAGGTATTTATCTTTTCAATAGTAATATTGTGACTGGAGGGAGGGGGATTTGGGAACTTTCTATTGACAGAAGAAGGCATGGTACGGAAAACCTTAGCAATCCCTAAGTATAACAAATTACCTCGGAAAATTTGAGGATAGTAAACAGAAGGCTCATATCACTAAAACAAATGGTCTTGCACAAATGCCTTTATCTATATGAAAGTAAGATTTTACTCTTTCATTAATTCTTGTTTAAACTAATGGATTAATGTGCAGTCTTCTAATGAATTCTGATAAATTAATAACACATAATTAAACAGTAATTAATTCTGAAATACAGTGTCTTTATTGGTAAAGTTCAATGGTCTTCTCCTCTGCAAATAACTGAATAAGCAATCAGTTGTTAGAGACACGTTCTCAATTATTTATGCCCAGCTCGAATCGTACGCTTGAATCTCCTGATCCACTGTGATGGAAAGTTATTGAAGTTTATACTATACATTTATATATATATTACTAAGACTACCACAGGAAATCCCTGCAGTACATGAAATTTTTAACCACCTTACAGGTTATAGGAGATAAAATATTGACTGTGAAATGGATTCTAGAGGTGAATAATTAGAACTCAAAGCATAGATAAAATTAATTTCAGATCACTTATGATAAAAGCCTGTGCTCCATTGCAATTAAATTAAATTAAATTAAATTAAAAGATCTATTCCTAATTGGTCAGCACCACATAATCAGAATACTATTATGGTAAAGTATATTTATCAGATTAGTATAATAACTAAATATTCACACTCTAATCAGAGTGATGTATACATTTTAGAAACATTTTCTCTTTATATCACTAGATACTACTATGAACTGCTTGTTGTTACATTTGTGTAATTAAAATTTGAGTTAGGTTTGCTGCAAGCCAAAAAAAGGAAAATAAATCTGCCTTACTTGCTTGCCCCACGCAGGGTGGTAAGGATGGATAAGTATTCAAAAAACAAATGAATTTTGGGTTGTAAACTTTACTTATGTAAGCATATTGTAGTAAAATTATTATTATTAATTTAATTGTGATAGTGCACATGCTCCGGTGGCAGTCTAATTACCACTCCTTATTAATTTTTAATCATGTTCTAGCTTTGAGTGTTAAATACTACCCCCCCCCTCCCCCAATCTGCAATTTTTAATTTTTAATTCCTTCAGCTTTTTTGTAAAATTATTCATCAGTTCTTTTGGTTATTTATCCCACTCCCTGGCACCCTTATCCACTAAAACAAATTTCCCACTCCCTTAAGCATGAAACCGAGTTCTAGCTTGTGGTCATGATCATATCTTGTCTACTATGCAGCATTTCTGATTCTTCGACCAAAATCCTTCCAAGCCCCATCACCAGCATATGTCTTGTACATTCCCATGACTCTCTTCACCCTACTCCTGTCTTCTAATGACTCCCAATCCAGATCCTTTATCTTATTAGACACTGACTGCAATAATTTCCCGGAACAAATCTAGCATCACTTCTCTGCACATCCTCCAACTCCTGTATTTGATACTCAAAATGTGGGTCCCATACTACTCCACCATATGCAAGCAATGGTCTCACCAATACTGCCATCTGCAGTTGGGTGGTGGCTACATCAACAGCTCCAGAATAGTCACTTGTACCTGCTTTCAGTAACCAGGTCTGTGTGATCGACGGAAGGTAAAGTGCATATCATGTCTGTGTTCTGGTCATAGTATTTCAATTCTTCTGATAAAGTTAAAACAATTTCATACTGACCATATCACCCTGTAAGTGTGTTTCCATTATGCTGTATTGATCAACCACTTTCAATTTTTGACCAATTTAAGAAAAGCAACGATCTGAATTTTCTACAGTGGGCTAGCTTTGTCTACTTTATTGACATATGTTTTTGGGAGTCAACCATTTTTCTATGCTTAACCCCAAATTACCAGTTGCAAAATAAAGTTTCCAGCAGTTAACTTGGTAATAATGTTTGTGTCCTCTGGTTTACAGCTGTAAGATAGTGATGTGGCTCAGTAGTGTCTGACTAGAAACAAGCAGTATTATTCCTTTAACTGCAACGTTAAAAGTGTGTCGGCATCACGTAAGTGGTCAATTACCCGAATTCTTCAACAGCGTTGCGGAGCTTCTAGAACAGCCACCCAGAGGTCTGTGTGTAACGCCCTTGTTAACTGAATTATCGAATGCTAGTACGTTAGTTAGCATATGTGTGAAGCAGGCATCTCACAACATTAGTGTGACGATTGACAATGAACAGGAGCAGTGCTGTTAGGCCCAAGCAGTTCACTACATCGGGGTATCCTCCGGCATGAACTAGCACACCAACAACGTTTGCTAGGTCGCTGAGAGCAATGAGATAAAGCGTTAACACTGGAGCAGATGCACAAAATCAAAATGACCTACCTGAGCGGACACGTGCAATGCTGTTCAACAGTCATTGTTTACTACGTCGACATCAGCTCCTGCATTAACCGGAATGTCGATAGTGTCGACCTGACCTCACAAAACAGCAACTAGAGTGGTCGTTTAACCAACTCGTCAGCACCGTTGACACTCGCCTTGGCGGAAAGGAGCCGACGCACAACATCAACGTGACCTTTCCGAGCAGCCACGTGGAGTGCTGTTTGACCGTTATTGTTTACTGCATCGACTTCTGCTCCTGCATTAACCAGACCGTCGACAGTGTCTACGTGACCTCGAAGAGCAGCGACATAAAGTGGTCGGTTACCCATGTTATCTGCAGTGTTGACACTGGCCTTTGCATGGAGAAGTCTACGCACAACATCAACATGACCCCCCAGGGCAGCCGCGTAGAGTGCTGTCTGGCCCTTGTTGTTTACTGCATCGACGTCTGCTCCTGCTTTAATCAGCATGTCGCCAGCATCAATGTGACCTCGCAAAGCAGCGACATAAAGTGGTCGGTTACCCAATTCGTCAGCAGTGTTGACGCTGGCCTCTGCGTGGAGAAGTCTACGCACAACATCAACATGACCCCCCCGGGCGGCCACGTAGAGTGCTGTCTGCGCCTTGTTGTTTCCTGAATCGACATCTGCTCCTGCTTTAATCAGCACATCGACAACATCAATGTGACCTCGGAAAGCAGCGATATAAAGTGGTCGGTTACCCAAGTTATCTGCAGTGTTGACACAGGCCTTTGCATGGAGAAGTCTACGCACAACATCAAGATGACCTTCGTTTGCGGCCGCGTGTAGCGCTGTCTGGCCCTCGTTGTCTACTGCATCGACATCTGCTCCTGCTTTAATCAGCATGTCGACAACATCAATGTGGTCTCGCAAAGCAGCGACATAAAGTGGTCGGGTACCCAAGTTATCTGCAGTGTTGACACTGGCCTTCGCACGGAGAAGTCTACGCACAACATCAACATGACCTTCCTGAGCGGCCGCGTGTAGAGCTGCTTGACCGTCATTGTTTACTGCATCGACTTCCGTTCCTGCATTAACCAGAACGTCGACAGCGTTCACGTGACCTCGAAGAGCAGCAACTAGGAGTGGTCGGTTACCCAATTCGTCAGCAGTGTTGACGCTGGCCTTTCTGCGAAGAAGTCTACGCACCACATCAACATGACCTTCCAGGGCGGCGCCGTAGAGCGCTGTCTGGCCCTTGTTGTTCCCTGAATCGACATCTGCTCTGTCTTTTATCAGCACATCGACAACATCAATGTGGCCTCGAAAAGCAGCAACATGAAGTGGTCGGTTACCCATGTTATCTGCAGTGTTGACTCTGGCCTTGGCACAGAGAAGTCTACGCACAACATCAACATGACCTTCGTTTGCGGCCGCGTGTAGCGCTGTCTGGCCCTCGTTGTCTACTGCATCGACGTCTGCTCCTGCCTTAATCAGCATGTCGACAACATCAATGTGGCCTCGAAAAGCAGCAACATGAAGTGGTCGGTTACCCATGTTATCTGCAGGGTTGACTCTGGCCTTGGCACGGAGAAGTCTACGCACAACATCAACATGACCTTCGTTTGCGGCCGCGCGTAGCGCTGTCTGGCCCTTGTTGTTTACTGCATCGACGTCTGCTCCTGCTTTAATCAGCATGTCGCCAGCATCAATGTGACCTCGCAAAGCAGCGACATAAAGTGGTCGGTTACCCAATTCGTCAGCAGTGTTGACGCTGGCCTCTGCGTGGAGAAGTCTACGCACAACATCAACATGACCCCCCCGGGCGGCCACGTAGAGTGCTGTCTGCGCCTTGTTGTTCCCTGAATCGACATCTGCTCCTGCTTTAATCAGCACATCGACAACATCAATGTGACCTCGGAAAGCAGCGATATAAAGTGGTCGGTTACCCAAGTTATCTGCAGTGTTGACACTGGCCTTTGCATGGAGAAGTCTACGCACAACATCAAGATGACCTTCGTTTGCGGCCGCGTGTAGCGCTGTCTGGCCCTCGTTGTCTACTGCATCGACATCTGCTCCTGCTTTAATCAGCATGTCGACAACATCAATGTGGTCTCGCAAAGCAGCGACATAAAGTGGTCGGGTACCCAAGTTATCTGCAGTGTTGACACTGGCCTTCGCACGGAGAAGTCTACGCACAACATCAACATGACCTTCCTGAGCGGCCGCGTGTAGAGCTGCTTGACCGTCATTGTTTACTGCATCGACTTCCGTTCCTGCATTAACCAGAACGTCGACAGCGTTCACGTGACCTCGAAGAGCAGCAACTAGGAGTGGTCGGTTACCCAATTCGTCAGCAGTGTTGACGCTGGCCTTTCTGCGAAGAAGTCTACGCACCACATCAACATGACCTTCCAGGGCGGCGCCGTAGAGCGCTGTCTGGCCCTTGTTGTTCCCTGAATCGACATCTGCTCTGTCTTTTATCAGCACATCGACAACATCAATGTGGCCTCGAAAAGCAGCAACATGAAGTGGTCGGTTACCCATGTTATCTGCAGTGTTGACTCTGGCCTTGGCACAGAGAAGTCTACGCACAACATCAACATGACCTTCGTTTGCGGCCGCGTGTAGCGCTGTCTGGCCCTCGTTGTCTACTGCATCGACATCTGCTCCTGCTTTAATCAGCATGTCGACAACATCAATGTGGCCTCGAAAAGCAGCAACATGAAGTGGTCGGTTACCCATGTTATCTGCAGTGTTGACTCTGGCCTTGGCACAGAGAAGTCTACGCACAACATCAACATGACCTTCGTTTGCGTCCGCGTGTAGCGCTGTCTGGCCCTCGTTGTCTACTGCATCGACATCTGCTCCTGCTTTAATCAGCATGTCGCCAGCATCAATGTGACCTCGCAAAGCAGCGACATAAAGTGGTCGGGTACCCAATTCGTCAGCAGTGTTGACGCTGGCCTTTCTGCGAAGAAGTCTACGCACCACATCAACATGACCTTCCAGGGCGGCGCCGTAGAGCGCTGTCTGGCCCTTGTTGTTCCCTGAATCGACATCTGCTCTGTCTTTTATCAGCATGTCGACAACATCAATGTGGCCTCGAAAAGCAGCAACATGAAGTGGTCGGTTACCCATGTTATCTGCAGTGTTGACTCTGGCCTTGGCACGGAGAAGTCTACGCACAACATCAACATGACCTTCGTTTGCGGCCGCGTGTAGCGCTGTCTGGCCCTCGTTGTCTACTGCATCGACGTCTGCTCCTGCCTTAATCAGCATGTCGACAACATCAATGTGGCCTCGAAAAGCAGCAACATGAAGTGGTCGGTTACCCATGTTATCTGCAGTGTTGACTCTGGCCTTGGCACGGAGAAGTCTACGCACAACATCAACATGACCTTCGTTTGCGGCCGCGTGTAGCGCTGTCTGGCCCTCGTTGTCTACTGCATCGACGTCTGCCCCTGCTTTAAGTAGCACGTGAGTAATATTCATATGACCCTCTTGAGCGGCAGCGTGAAGCGGTCTATAACCACCACAATCGGTAGCGTTTACATTTGCTCCCTGAGACAGCAGATACATTACAGTTTCCTCGTGATTTCTGAAAGAAGCTAAATAGAGAGGTGTTGCTAACTTTTCAGTTGTGACCTCTAAATTCACACCTCGTTCAAAAAGAATTCTTACAACTTTTGTACAACCTAGAAAAGCTGCGAAATGGATAGATTTCCATCCCTCGTTGCAACTTGCATCAGTATCAGCTTGATTATCCAGAAGAACGCTAATAGTCCCCTTTACGTCCCTAGCCGATCCAATTGCAGTTCTCAATGTTTTAATAAGGGGACTGATGTTTAATCCAAATGCAGAAATATTAGTTTCTTTGTTAGTATTGAAATTATTTCTTGATTTATTTATAGAATCTGCACATCCTTGTCCAACTGATGACATATCCAAAGGCAAACAGGCACAAACAAGCGGAGTGATATAATTTTCAGTTACAGCATTGACGTTTGCTTGATTTGATATCAACCTTTCTACGATAGACTTTTGTTTTAAAAATGCAGCCAAGTGTAACGGAGTTATTCCTGAATAGTCCGCCGTATTTACATCCCTGCAGATATCTAGAATTTTACAAATAACATATTCGTTATCCTTAAGTATGGAGTGATGCAGCACAGTCATACCTTCATTGTCCTGGGCAGTGACATCTAACTTTCTTAATTGAATAAGATAGTCGATAACTGTTTCCTTATCTCCAGTCTCTGCACTTATCAGACGTACAAACCAATGATGGGTATTCATCAGCCTCATTCCACTAACATCTCTGTAGCACTCCGCTATACCAGGAGGAACAACATCTAAATAAAGTTTAAAAACGCGGGCTTGTGCAATCCTGTGTTGGGGGATGCGACCGGCGTTGTCCCTACAGTACAAGTCGGCGCCACTCTCTACTAGAAGCCGCACTGTCGAGACACTACCATTCTCCATCACCAAGTGGAGCGGCGACTCTCCGGATGAATTTTGAGCATTTACGTCTGCCTTTGCGTCTATCAACAACTGCATGACATGTTCTGTGTCAGATTCACGTCTTTGTTTTGGATTTATAAACAGAATGTCGAAGGGCAGTATTCCCAACACGGCTGAGTGCAATGGAGTGTTCCCAGACTTATCTCTAGCCATCACGTCGGCTCCCTTGTCCAGCAGTGCCTTCACCACCTCTCGTGCCCTCCTCCCTGCCGCGTAGTGAAGCGGAGTCCGGTCCAGCGAGTCGCGGGCTTCCAGTCTGAGACCGGCCGCCAGTAGAGTCCTCACCACAGAGTCGCTACCAGACAGGTGAAGCGCAGTCTCGCCTCTACTAGTTTTCAAACGCCACTTCACATTTTTCTTCAGCAATGTTCGAACCGCCATCTCGTTTCCTGCCAGAGCTGCACAGTGAAGTGGAGTTAACCCAGCACAGTCTGCGACGTTAACATCGGCCCCGTGATTCATCAACAATCTAACAACATCTGAGTCTTTCTTCATCACGGCCATGTGAAGCGCGGTCTGACAGATGATGTTTCTAGCTCTGATGTCTACCTTTGCTCGCAGCAGCGTTCCCACGAGCTCCGCGCCATGACCATTCGTCACCACCAGATGAAGAGCAGTGAGTCCAAGCGGTCCCCATCGCCAGGCTGGGTTTATGCCACCACCAGAGACCAATTGCTTCAGAATGTTCTTGTGTCCCTCCATGCAGGACACTGCGTAAAGGTCGCGTCTTGGGATATTTGCCTCTTCTAAACATACCATAAATTTGTCATAAGGAAAATCAGCTTCCAAAAATAAATCTAAAACCCCCCAAGAATGAAAATTCACTGCATATTTCAAAGGTGTCCATTGCAGAACATCGTCATGTTCTTCCAACCAAAATGAAAATCGTTTTATTATATGCTTTGCACATCCTACACTGTTAAATATCGAACATATGTGAAGGAGATTTCGACCTCCTTTATCTCTCTTCCTCAAGTCTGAGACATCATCTTGTAAAAACTGTTTCAGCTTTTCTTGTTCACCATTAGCACAGATCTCATGTAAAACGAAATTTTTGCATAATTTTCTGTTGAATATTTCGCAGAAGAAATGAAAAAGTTTATTATGAAAAAATTCTTTCAATATCTGTTGGTCTCTGGCACTATTTTCGGCGAACCACCTGGCCAAGAAAAATTCTGCGAATGTTCTGTGAACGAATCCACGAATTTCCTTTGTAATATTCGTAATTATACCAATATCTTCCAAAATTTCCACCAGTTTGGATTCTGTGAGATTCAACTTTTTCATCTGCTCACGTGATAACAGTAATTTTGCCGCCTCATATGTGAAGTGTTCATAGTAAGCATTGTGTAAAATATTTTTCACTTTATCTGATTTTTCATTTACGAAAGACCGCTTTTCAAAGTATACTTTCAATTTCATTTCAATAAATTTCTCAAACAATTTGTTCTGATCGGATACATCGACGAACACTCCAACATCTTCGTCAGCGTCTGTACCTTTCGTAACTCCTTCCAAAAATAAGTTCGCGAATAGGGGCGTGGAGAATAAAGTATTGTTTACGAATTTCTCCTTTATTTCCACCGAGAATTTGCGATCCTCAAAATTGTCGTAAAACTTTTTCTTCTCTACAATTGTAAATTCGCCAATTCTAAACGAAAGTGAGCCCGTGAATTCCTCAATGTCCAAAGCTCCTAACCCGCGCGATGCTACCCACACTTTCCGGATATTGTTGTTTGTCAGCAAAATACGCACCAGGCTTCGGAATTTTTCATATTGAGCTTGAGGTAAATCGTCAGTCTCATCGATTATAACTGCGGTGTTGTTTGTTTCTTGCAATGTATACCTCAACAATGTTTCAGATACTCCATTGTCTCTGAGTGAGTGCAGTTCTGCTGTGCAAAGGAATCTTGTCACAGATTCCAGGTCGTCAAACTGTGCCTCTGGTGTAAGATTTAAGCAATGGACCGGATTCAGCACGATGACCCACATTGACGGTTCTTTCCGTTTGATCTCGTGAGTGACCCAGGAGGTGACAGTCGACTTGCCCATACCTGGGCCACCAGTAAGCAGTGTCACCCTGTCGCTATCAATCGCTTCTTCGACACTATGACCAGTAAACCTATCAGACATCACAAATCTTTTTACAAGCTCCACGCCACAATTGGTTCTCCGGATTTTACAGCCGTGTGTATCACTTTCAATCCAATAAAGCCGTGAGTCTTTGTAATTGTCGCACAGGTATTGGAACTGACTGTCCGCTTCCCAGTCGTCAAAGAGGATCCACGCTCGTTCCCCGGTATTTGAAGACTTTTCTGCGCTTCCTACAAAGTCACTAAACTTCTTTATCAGATGCTCGGGTGGCAGCCATTCCTGATCACAAGACGATGTCTCATCCGTCAACACGCAGAAATCACTGCTCTTGAGTCTAGAGAAGAAGTCCGTCCTTAGGTGGCAGCTCCTAAAGAGGGTTCTGTCTACGAAGGTTTGTGGTACCTTCGGCAAGCGCCGTCCGACCTCCAAGAAGCCGTCACAGCAGGCGTCAATCTGTGCAGCATCGCTCATTTGTAGGACACCAATCTTGTCATCAAGAAGTTCGCCAAGCGTCAGGCGTGTTCCCTGCGAAAAGAATTACGACGTACAAATATTTACATTCTTTTCTGTATTGGAAAAACACAGATTAAAGCATTCCAATCGGCTTTCAAACAAAAACATTTGAGTGACATGGTTAAAAGTTTAAGAAACAATCTCAAATTATTAGTTTCAACGTCTCTAATAAACTTAATTTCGTTTACGCCTTCAAAACAGCGAGGCATACGTCGCGGAGTATATATATATATTATAAGTACTTATGTATCATTTAATTCTTTTAAATATATTGCATTTGGTGCACGATAAGTGGCTCCGGCTTCATACGTAAATGTTTTCTGCGGAATGGATGCATACAATTGGTATGGTGGGAAATATTGATGTTGGTTGTTATCCTAGTCAGCGAGAGAGTATTGTTATATTTTTTTCCATAGGAGCAATGACGGCAGTATTTGCAGTGTGTAGGACGTGAACAATTGCAGAATGGACTTAAAACAAGTGCTTGTAAGGCAGACGTTGTAAGAAGGCTATCGAAGTGATGAGTTGTGTGAGGAGCTGTTTCCTAAACTGTACTCACTATAATTCCCTAAGTTAGTTTTCTCCAAGGTGCAACCATCTCCGGAAATTATGAGTATTTTTCAGAATTCTAGATGATACCATTCAATGAACAATCAGTTCATTAATAAAATTGTTGGAATAACCTCACACATGGCTCTCCCCAACAGTACAAGTAATGTTATGCAAATATCTTTTGGTACAGTATTGTGAAGGAGGCGATTGAGATTAGGCTTAGTAATACTGTTGTTAATCATGATCAGGGCGTCAATTTAAGCAAAACGTGGAAGCCGGTAGTTGGATTATTGCACGCCATACGGGATCGAGTCATATTAGGGCATGGAAGCGAACATATCATGACGTTACCAAGTGAGCAGGGCCCAACTACGACGCCCCTCAACGCGCTTTCTCCTCCGCTCCCGGCTGGCAACCCTATATAGTAGACTACAGTCCGGCAGACTTCAGTGGTGTTAAGCGGGGCTTGACAGTGGAAGCGGAGCAAGCTTCTGAAAAATCGCCAGACGATTCAACTTTGACGCCGCTTGAACTACAAGAAGTTTTTATACAGCATTGCCGCCGCAAAATTGTACATAGTTATCTAAGTACAAGTAAAGATTCCACCTCAAACAACCTCATATTCTCCTTGCATGATAGCTTCTTGAACTTTCAGTCCTGTAGACAAACGATTGGGAAATTTGAAAATTGATCGCAAGATAATGATATTTTCTTCAAATAAAACAGTTAGTTCCTTAATATTTTGGGATGTTCTTAACGTGTTTGAGGAATAATAAATTATTTTCTACTATGTACACCACGATGCTCTAGTACTATAACAACGCAATTTGGTTGTAGCGTTTACCACTTGTGACAGGACAGAGACATTTTATGAGAAAACCATGTTTTTTGTGCCATGAGATTTAACAAAAATCAAGTATTTACTCCTATAGCAAAGAAATGTAAGTTGCCATGGCGATAAGAAATCAAGAGATAGCTAGAGGTTAGCGGACATAAAGATTGATCGGTTGCTTTGAAACCATTTCATTGCTGAAGAACCTTGCATTCTTCGAATACTATAATTCCGATGTAGTTCCTAGAGGCATATGAGTTGTGTGTAATAAATGTAAAACGGTTGAAAGCAAAAGAAAAACTGAGTTGTTTATAATTATAACCAGTCACGCAATATGGCGACCGTGACTGCAGCGCTCACCTGGAAATCGATGGTGGTGTTCTTGAGGCGCCCTTGCGTCTCCTCGTCGAGATGGGACACGCTGCAGCGACCGTCTACGATGTGCCAGTCCTCTGCTGGCGACCTATCCGACACCAGGATGAGCCTCTTGGAGGTATCTCCCGACACCACTTTCAGCAGTTGATCAACCTCTCTGTCCGGCAGGTCATCAACCCCCACACACAGCACCAAGCTGCGGCACCAGCTGCTGCGTCTCCACAGTCCCACCAGGCGGCGCCACTCTTCCTCTGGAGTCGGCCACTTTGCCACCAGCAGGTGTTTGTCGTCACTGAGAGCCTGCCGCACCTTGAGCGTGGTGAACAGGCTCTCGTCTGGAGCTGAGACCACCGCCACTGCGCCAGTGTCCGGCAGCTGGTGGCACAGTGCAGACACCTTATCTTCACTGAATCGCAGTCGCAAAGTGTGCAGCTCTGGAAACATTTCGTTGAAAGACTTGACCTGATTCTCAACAACGTCACTCCATTTTTCCCACTTTTCAGTTAGATACGGCAGTTTACCAGTACTTCTCCACCACGTTTTCATTTCGTTTTTCACTGTGCCAAATATTTCTGTTAAATTTTCAGGCGTGCTGAGAGCGTATTTTATTTCTTCTTTGGTAGCATTTTCCAGATCATCTTTTTTCAGATTATGCAGCACACTAAACTGGGTGAGGAAATCTCCGTCCAAATCATTAAACTTTTCAACAACATCTTCGTCACTGCAGAGAAACTGTTCTATTTCACCACTTTCGCCGATAATTTCTCTTAAATTATTATGGTACTCGATGTGTCTATTGTCCAGCTTCACGTTTTTACACAAAACGAGAAGAACTTCTTTTGGGACGTCATTATGTACCACCTCTTTCCATACCCCTTCAACTCTTTTCCGAAAGCTACAGTATTTCTGGTGGTTCCAGACCTCTTTAAGGTCCTTTTTAGCAGACGTTAAGAGCTCCTGACGGCTGACGCTCTTCTTGTCTCTCTTGTGCTTGAGTTGCATCATCAGCAGCACGGTGCTGCCATCTGGCCGACGCCACTCCATGACGGCGTCGTCGAAGGGATGTGCGTCCTTGTGGTTGCAGGCCAGGTGGAAGCCCGCGGAGTCGTTGAGGCCACGCATGAAGAGCAGCGTCAGCATCGACACCTCGTACTCGGTACCGAGGTCGTCCACCGCGGAGCTCTCCTTCTTGAACTTCGGCGCCCTGCAGCAAAGAACACCCAGTGCGTCGACCTCTATTTATAATACAGAGCGGGAACACAGGGAAAGATGCCAAAGTTTTGTTCCCTAAAAGTTATTAATAACATATATTAATTTAATTTAATTGCAATGGAGCACACGCTCCGGTGGCAATTTCCCTACACACCCAACTTCCCCCTATCCTACACTCACCTACACTTGCCCTCTACAAATTTTATCTTTAAATTCTTTTAACGTTTTAGGTAGGTTATTCATCATTCCCCTCGGTAACTCATTCCAATCCCTGACACCCTTACCTAAAAAAGAAAATCTTCCCACACCCTTGTGCCTGAAATCGAGTGCCAGCGTGTGGTCATGGTCATCTTTTCCCTTCCACGAACTACTTTTCATACCTACTGCAATATCTTTCCATGCCTCATCGCCAGTATACGCCATGTACACTCCCATTACCCTCCTCATCCTCCTCCTGTCTTGCAATGAATCCCATTCAAGCTCCTTTATCATGTCTGTCACTGATTGCATTCTGCGATCATTTCCAGAAACAAATCTAGCAGCCCTTCTTTGCACCTTCTCCAACTCCTGTATTTGATACTCAAAATGTGGGTCCCATACTACACTACCATATTTGAGCAATGGCCTTACTAATGTTTTGTAACACAATTCCTTTACTTCTCTCGTGCATCCCCTCATCACTCTCTCCAACAAGTGCAGAATTTTGAAACCTTTTCCTACCACCTGTCCCATGTGTCCTGCCCAGTTAAGCTTGTTATCAAATGTAATACCAAGATATTTACATTTCAAGTCTTCAGCAAGCAATTCTTTCCCCACCTTATATTCATAATTAACCTTTTGTTTTTTATGTGTGTATCTAATTAGCTGACTCTTCTTTGCATTTATCTTCATCCCATGTTTACCAACCCAACTAGATATCCTGTCCAGATCATCCTGCAACTGTTTACAGTCCTCTATCGTTTTGATCCTTTTATACAGCATTATGTCATCTGCAAACAATCTAATTTCAGATAGTAAACAATCAACACAATTATTCATTAGAATAATGAATAGCAATGGTCCCAATACGCTACCCTGTGGCACTCCCATTTTTACTTCCACTTCCTTTGATACCACATTTCCCACCCTAACTTTCTGTTTTCTACCTTTTAAAAATTCTTCTACCCAGCAAATCACTTTCCCATCAACTCCAATAGTTTTTACCTTATTTACTACCATTTTGTGGCTTACTCTGTCAAACGCCTTTGAAAGATCTAGTGCTACACTATCAATTTGGCCTCCCTTGTCCATTTCATCTGAAATATCTTTCATATATCCCACCAACTGAGATTCACATGAATATCCTTGCCTGAATCCATGTTGCCTACTTGAAAACCACTTACGTTCTTCACATACATTTCTGATGTGGTTGCATATCAATCTTTCCATTAATTTACCTACCACTGAAGTCAAACTGATTGGCCTGTAATTTTCGACTCTATTCCTCACCCCTCCTTTATGTACCGGTACTACTATCGCACTTTTCCAGTCTTGTGGTAAGCAGCAAGTATCCAGACTCAATTTAAATAATATTTCAAGATAAGGTACAATGTCACATCCGACTATCTTTAAGATATCTGTACTAATATTGAACTATGCTACTGAAATGTAGACTAACTTGGAAACAATCAGACATGTTAAGAAAGGATTTCCATCTCCTTGATATATGTTGAAGGGTACACAGCATATATGTCTGTGGCATAGTCGTTTCTCAAAATGCGCCCTAGTTTTTTTAAATATTCGCATGCAAATAAACAAAAAATTCTAAATGTCAGGTATATTCAAAATTCTTGCTTCATTTTATCAAACGGCAGCGTGGTCTATACGATAGAGTGTTAGCTTCGTATTTTTCTGACCCCTCTGAATCAAAAACTATTATTTATTTTTATCTTAAAAAATTGTCAAGCTTGACTTATTTATTATGTTAAAACTTCATTTACACGCTTTTATTGCGCGAAATAAAATTTAATACATATCACATTGCTTATAACAGATACACCAAACACAATTTCGGCCCATATATCAACAATGGCTTCCTAATATGACTCGCCCATACCCAATGAAATTAAGTCAGGAGGCGAATCTGCTAGTAAACTGGAATCTGAAATAAGAATTTTGCAATATCTATAAGCATTTGACACTTGTTCTTCCGTTCCTTGCTGAACTCCATTTTTCGTCACGGATAGGACTACTGTTTTATTTTCAACCATTTACATGCAACCGTTCTTGAAAGAAATCGAGTGCAGCAGAAACAAAAAAAACTATCTTCCCAACGCTACGTATTTCCTTTTAAAATATCTCTTCATGATGTACAAGTAAAGAAACAACGAAGATGAAATAAATAACATGATAGTAACTATTTCAATTGAAAACGCACCGAAACAACTTATTAACAAAACGTGAAAAAATAATGTAAGTGTGGAGACTTTCCTGACATATGATTGCAATAAAGTTTTTAAGGGTGTGCTGCCGATTTGTGTTGTGAAAAGACAATCCGTCGGTAGACCCGTGAATTCATTACGAAAAAAAGAATTTCAGGGAAAAAATGACGCTGAATTGTAGGTAATATGATTTGTTTGAAATATTATTTCACTCAATAAAAGTAAGTAAATGAAGTTATGACAAATTAATAAGCAATTTCTGTAGATAAAAATAAATAAAAATATTTGATTCTGCGGAGATTTGATATCGGGTCAGAAAACTATGAAACTAACACCCTACCGTCAGACCACGCTGCCACCCGATAAATTGAGGCAAATATATATTAAAAAATTGTTTATTTGCATGCGAATATCTCAAAAACAAGGGTTCATTTTGAGAAACGACTATACCACAGACATATATGCTGTGTGCCCTTCAACATATATGAAGGAGATCGATATCCGTTCTTAACAAGTTTGATGGTTCACAAGTAAGACAAATATAAACATGTACATAAAGATTACAGACTAGAGAGGTGAGATTTTTTAGAGAAATCTAGAAAGGATACAATCAGAAACATTTGGGAGAGATTAAAAATCGAGGCATTACAAGGAAGTAAAAAAAAATACAAAGTCTGGGGCATATCATATCAATAGAGATGGGAAGAATGCTGATGTTAGCATTCTTGAGCAATGAGAAGGGAGAGAGACATATTGGACGATCACTGGTGAGATGGATGGACCAAGCGAAGGATGATGTAGAAAAAAAGATAATGCCACTGATTATGCCAATTCAATATATACCAGTGGGCCATGATCTTAATCCCTCCAGAAAAACTTCCTCACATTACCTTTCGGGGGAAGAAGTGTCGTCCAGATGTTCCGCCATTCCGTCTCTGATGCCTGTAATACAACAAATGATTAAAAAACTTTTGTACTATTTTTTACTCTTAAAATTATTTTATCGGTGATAGTCCACCCAAACATTCTTTTTCATTCATACAATATTAACTAATTAGCAGGTGAACTCAGTAAAACATTATAATGGCGTATAACATTTAACACGGAGTAGAAGCGAGTGGCTAGAATCGGTTAGAGGAGGTACGAGTTGGTTTGAGCAGATTAGAGACGGTTAGAGATGGTCAAAGTTGGTTAGATGCGATTAAAGTCGGTTCCAGTTAGTTATATTGGGTTATTAGTTCGAGTTACTTCGAATCGGTTAAATACTGCAAGAATCAATTTGAGTCGAATAGAGTCTATTAGAGTTGATTAGAGTCGGTTCGAGTAGGCTCCAGTAATTTCGAGACCGAGTCGCTATGACGATAAAAGTTTCATCATTCCGAAAAAAGTGTTAATTATCAGACTGTATACCAAAGTAGTATGTTAAATCCCAAACTTATCTTAAGAGAATAATATTATGCCATAAGGACATACTGTGATTCGTCCATTAGATAGGGACATTAAACTTGGCAACCTTATCAGTATCCTTAAGGATAACTAAACTGAATACCGGCATCTGGTGTCAGTCTCTTCCACCCTTCATCTCTCATCCATGACATTGATAATCAGTTACACGGAATATATATATATATATATATATAGATAGATAGATAGATATAAAAAAACTGACTCCAAATGTTAATGCAGTGTTAGTTACAAACACTATTCATGCAGAAGTATGCGAGCCGATAACAGTCAAGATAAAATTGTTTAGAATGTAATAACATATTCCCACATAACTCTGTACACCGGCAACAGCGAATTGCACGCACTTAGAACCAACATCTCCTGCTTCCTTGAAGCTTGCTGCATCTCATGAATCACAGCAGAGAGGTGTAGAGGAAGTATACATTTGAGAATAACAACTTTCCTATTTAGTGCTGCCACGATAAAGTGATGTCAATTTCCGGGATGGTCCCTTCAAAAGGCCGTGGCCTAATTCCTTCCCCATACCTGCGCCTAATCCTTTCCCGTCTCTAATAACCTCAACGTTGACGAGGCGTAAAGCCAGAAGCATAAAACAAGCCTAATACCAGTGGCTAATGACATAAACCTGTGATTGTGTTAACTCTGAGGTATAGAAGAAAGCAAAAGGATAAATCCTGAAATATTTCGATCCCAACACCGATCAAAAATTTATCCTAATCGTATTTCAATTTACAGAAGCTAATAAATCACAAACAAATTGCAATAAATAACCAGATAACAAGGGGTCCAAGCAATCTTATGTTGACCAGCCCAGTTAGGTGCAGTGTGAACAGGCCTCCAGGTAGTCTTCTGGCTGGGCAGTCCATCACAGTAGTTAGAATACCTCCACAGTCACAGTGCATCTTCACGTATTCCCCTCTTCAATGCTGTTGCGTTGACACGCTCTACCTTCAGAACGTGTTAAGCTGGGTCCTAAGTCGACCAGGCTGGTCGAATACGGATGCAAGTCGTCTTGTCTTTTATTAGCTAACAGTTGTGTGGATTGATGGGGCATGCGGGAGACTTTCACGTGTGCTGTTACACCATTACGCGTTCAAATGCCATATCAGTGAAAGAATAAAAGATAGTGCTGGCCATTATCAGTCAGTTCAATCATTTACTGATGTGGCCTCTTAAAGGGAAAGGGAAGAGTTCATGGAGAGCTTGAGCAGTCTTTTCCAGGTCGAACAATCTTGGTCGCTCCATGCCATTTAACTCCGACAACCCTGCGTGTGTCCTCGTCCTATTGGTCGGTGGTCTTCCTCTCGGTCTGTGGTGATCTCTTGGCCTCCACTCTAACACTGTTTTTGTCTAGCTTTGGTATTTTCTACGCGAAATATGGCCGACCCACTCCCACTTCAAGGATGCTGTCTTCTCTATGATGTCTGTGACCTTCGTAACAGACCTAACGTCAGGCGCTGTTTTCTTAGCTCTTTGGTCTGTCCTTAGTTTGCCTTTTGTAAGTAGTAGGTCTCACCACAATATACCAGCACAGGAAAAATGCATTGGTCATAAACTAATTGCTTTAGATTTTTGGGCATTTTTGATTTCAGGATAATAGAATGCTCCCCAAATGCTTGCCAGCCCAGCTTGATGCGACGGAAAATTTCGTGTCTTACATTACTTCTCATGTTTACTAGCAGCCGGTATCCCTGGAAATTAGTAGCGGCTGTAATTAGGCTAACTATAGCCGAATGCATTCGAGAGACAAACATGAGTGTTCATAAAACCATCCGCGTGTGCCATTTAAGCCTAGAGGAATTATTCAAGAATTAGAGAAGTCCTAGACAAGCTGATGCTCAGTCACAATGTGAATAATCCAGCAATACAGGAGACTGATACCCTACACTCCACAGACCTCAGGTTCAATGCCAACATCCCTGGGGTTGAAGATCGTATCAATTACCCTGTAAGGTACAGTCTTTATCAATAAATGTCGCCAGTCTCGCCTGAGACTATTTCCCCACTTTTTCACAGTGCGGCAACACAGGAAATGCACAACGTCACAGGAAACAGTAGCGCGTCTCCCGACTACTCCCATGACGGCATCCTAATCTTCCATTTCTATATTTCAGATGATTCGTTTGCTAAACTTGCCACTCCGAGCGTAGTGGGTGAGTGGTTAGCGCTCTGGCCTCGCATTTGGGAGGGCGGCGGTTCGAATCCCCGTCCGGGCATCCAGATTTGGGTTTTCCATGGTTTCCTCAAATCACTCCAGGCGAATGCCGGGATGCTTCCTTCAAAAAGTCCATGGCCGAATTCCTTGCCGTTCCTTGTCCCCAGTCCCATTCCGCCTCTAATGACCTCGACGTCGACGAGGCGTAAAGCCATAAGTAAAAAAAAAAAAAAAACTAAGGTTGCAGAATATAAAATTAATGTTAAGTGACAGATATGTGCCTTAGCACCACCCACTGAAGTGTCTGATTGGCCGGATATTTCAACCAGTGCCACTTACAGCTGATTCCTTTTCTAGTAATGTTATTAAACCTAAAATTAATGTTGGGAAAGTAACTTAAATTATTGGTCTAAAGCGTAGCTAAGAGTAGAGGGTGTTACATTTTATTCAGATTTATCGCCTTTACGCTAAAGAAACGTTTATTTTCAGTTTGTTTTGGATAATTTCTTTACTTGTTTCTGCTTTTCGTATCATACATAAATCCATGTATGGTCGAACCAAAGGATAGAAAAATCACGAATCGTTGAAATCTTAATTTTTGGTTGATATGAAAGCGGTCATAAGGTCACTAGGTTAAAAGTGGTGACAGGGTAGCAAAAAATATTTTTTGTCTTGTGGCGGAAATATTTTATTGAATTCTTACACTTTTTTTTTTTTTTTTTTTTTTTTTTTTTTTTTTTTTTTTTTGCTGTACTGACCTTTATTAAATTGTAATACATATTCCCAACAGTATAGAGTATGTTGATGTCTAACAGGGTTATAACCAATTAAAATTAGAATTGTGATGACAAATCAACGTAGTAGATGTATATATGCACATAGCAGACTAACGTTAAAAAAAAAAATAATGATTGGAGTGAGTGAGTGAGCTTTAAACGTGGCACCTGCGGTAAATCACTACGAAAAATGAATTCCAGACAGACATGAAGCTAAATTAAACACGACTACAATCAAACACCACGCTCGCCATTTTCCTATGTTAGAAAGGATATGGGCTCTCACTCAGCGCATATACTTATAAATGTAATTCACTTTGACAAACACCTAATATATTGTTTGTTGCCAATATACTTGTGTACACAAGTTTCTAGCAAGGACCAATAAATACATTTTACACAACAAGAATACCTTATAGTATAATGAATTCCAATATAAATAAATTCCATAGCAAACGCCAGGAAGTAAATTAAGCTACAATAATTCAATACATAAATGCTATTACATACAGTTCACAGCTAATTAAGATTATATAAAGCCTTATTACAAGCTAATGTTTTACTTCAGTTTTAAATTCATTTCATGACAATGACTTTAGCTAATTGTGTTGGCGGTTTATTATATTGGCTTGCTCCGATTTCAAATGCACTTTTATCTGCTGCCTTGGAGTTATATCTTGTGATATGTAAATTAGTTTTGATTCGAGTGTCATATTTATGAATTTCACTATTAGTGTTATTAAATTTTGGACTGCATCTAATCGGTAACAAAATCGTATATAGAGAGAGAGAAAATATAGTAAGAATATTTTCTTGTCTAAATATTTCTTTACAGGGTGTATTCCTTTCAAACTTTTATAGTATCCTGATACATCTTTTCTGGAGCACTAACAATCTATTCGTGTAGAAATGGCAACAAGATCCCCAAACTTCAATTCCATACAGGATATGTGGGAAGATTATTCCATAGTATGCAATTTTTATAACAAATGGATATTGTATAGCTTAAAATCTAGACCTGAAATGTCAAAATGAAGGTCATATTTGGAACCAGGGGTCCAATTTTGTATATAAATGGTGTTTTTTTTCCTAAATACCAAAATCGTTGCCCAGTGTTATCTTTGGTGGATTGATGAGGGAAGGGATGGAATGAACAGATGGAGATTAAAAGATGAGATGATTTTATGAAAAGGACAAACTGAAGGGAGAAACTTAATCTCCCCTTGTTGTTGGTAAAGTTCGTTTATGATTGTAAATAAAATGTTATAAATAAAATGTTATATAAATAAAATGTTATATAAAAAAGAGTTTATATATGATCTGTGAATGTTGTGTACCGATAGAAAGCGAGCAGAAAATAAATATCAATTGTGAATTATAATAATGCTGTAAGACGAAAAGTAAATTTTTTCTTTAGTAAGTCAAAGAAACCCTGAAAGCGTTATTTGAGGAAGTAGTTAAGTAAATGACTAACAATATTGAGATTAAGATTTTCAGATGTTAAATTACTGAACGTGAATCGAATATTGAATGCCATAAAGAATCAATTCAAATAAATGGTTAATGTCTGGCACGGAAAAGCAAGAAGGTAAGAAAATACACGTAAGCATATACATCCACATCTGTCACATGCACTATATTCGTCGGAGGAATATTTTCATTGATGATAAGTTTTGATGTAGGGATGAAAAAAAAATAGAAAAGACAAACAATGTTTACAACCTGCAATACAGTATTGCCATATATTGTCTACGATGTGTGTACCTATACCAGAAACAACATTATTCATGAATCCAAAGAGGACGAAGAGGACTTGGATAATGTAGTATTCACTGCTAAGCGTACTATCACAAATTTCTCCTGTCAGACTACAAGACAGTGTTATCAAAGCAGTCCTGTGGAATGTCGACCAGAGAAAATATCCCTCCTTTCGTATTGTTTCAGCGCAACAATTATATAGCACCACGATGATTTCTTGATTGCAAAAACTGCTTGTAAATCAGCATTCCCTGATTGCATAATTTGAAAGGAAATATGTTGTTCTGGCGCAATAAATGTTGTAGGCTGATATTAAAATTGTATTAAATAACTGAAAGTGTTAATTCTTGATATGCAGCTAGTATCGCACTTCATTGGTGTTTTATTCATACTATGACATTTCCATGCCATTCATTTGCTGGATCCCAATGGTATAAATATCCCTTACTGTCAGTCACTTCAGCGTTTCCCGAGGCAAGTTTTGCTAAAGGGCTATATTGTATTTTGCACTTAACTCATTGTTAGCTACTTTCCTGTTTCAAATCGGATTGTGTGATTGTTAGGTTGTCTTTAGCGTAATGGCAAAAGCCCAATCAGAGACTTTGTTATTAATTTCAGTTTCTGCTGCGAGTTTTGCTCTCAATAAAAACAGGAAAATAAAAACCCTTTGTTTAATCTTGCCTTTTCTGGAGCTTCATATTAACGGATAAAACACATATTTTTGAAGATAATAGAAAATCTCAATCAACATTTCCAATGTTGCTTCCAGAAGGTAGGAAAGTAAATCAGTTGAAAGAAAGGGAAACTTTACATTAACGAAACTTCAGTGAATATGTAATGATATGCAACAAACTCATACATCTTGTTCACATTTCTCCCTTTCTCTTCTGAAGTACTGAATAGAAGGAATGCTCGTCTCATTCTACAAGATGGTGTTTACACTACAACGATATCCTACTAGAAATGAAATTATGTTGTTCCTGTTTTATAATAATGTGAAATATTGATCAGTGATACATAATCATTTTGTTTAATAATGTAATACTTTAATTTATTTATTAACAATCAGTATTTATTTTGACTAGAACCATAGATTTATTAAAACCATCTGTCGGTAAACTTTAAAATGTGTTAGGTTATAATTTATGGATTCGGGAGGGGTAATTTCTAGAATGGCTTAGGGCCACAGTATGGCTTAGTACGGCTCAGAACAAATAAATATCCGTGGGTAATGACAACAAACTAAATTTAATTATTAGAAGATGTGAACTGCCAATAAGAAATAAGTTGTAAGTCTACTGGCATCATACTACACAATACTTGAGTACTGAAGAAGTAATGATTTAATAACAAAGAGATTACTCTGACATGGGGAGAAAAAGCAATATCAGAAACAACGAAACGAAGAAGACACAAAAGACCTGAAATTAAGAGAATATTGAAGTAAATAATTGTAAACGTTCCGCGGACGTCGCAAGTGTTGCAGTATCTTGGTTCTCTGTGTGGAACGTTAGGTTTTAACAAATCGACGCGGCTCCACCCGGGGAACAAAGACAATAATAATCAAAGTAATAAAACAGAAAAGGTCAATCAACTGTCAAAGCAGTCTGATAAAAAAAAGACGATTAACCTACAGTGAAGCACTACCTTATCTATGGAGTAGAAGATAATAAGAAAAGAAACAAATTTTATCGCAAAGGCAAAAGCGGAATATTGCGATCAGAAATAAAATAGATAAACATGGCTGAATAAGGGGAATAATATTAGTTGACGACAGGAGAATCTCGTAACTAAGAGGATTAGAATTCGCTACTGTGACGGTCCGACCATCTCTGTGCTTAAATAGCAATGATAATTATGGAAATTTAATATTTTACATTCACATTAATTTTAATATTAGATCAATTCTTCTTACATTGATATTTCATAAGCATCTCAATTTTGCGGGGAATGGGTCAAATTTGCTCTGAACAAAAGATTCACAAACATAACTAGACATTTATTTTCACATATGAAACTTGATGAATTTAATTATAAAAATTTAACATTCACCTTCCTTTTTTATAATTATCAAAAATAACAACATTTTATACCATGGGCGCCACCCTACATGAGACTTATGTTTACACGCTGTTGACTCAAGACAAATTGTCCGACTAGCTCATTATAAACAATTTTACTGGACATGAGAACTTCTTATCTGGTGAATCGCTTCACCCAGGAACGTTTACTGGAGTCTTGATTCATAAACAATTCAGTGGTAATGTTATATTCACCTTCTCAATTGCATGATGTTGTGTAGGTGCACTAAACCAGCATCCTTAGTCGATCAGGAGGTCCAACCGCGGCGCCAAGCAACCATAAACTTAGTTAAACTTTAAGTTTAACCACTGCACTATTTCCCGCTGAAAAACACACTTATACTCATAACTTTACACAGCTTCTTGGTACTCATAACTTTACACAGCTTCTTGGTCTGCATCCACAGAGAGGTGGCACAGAGGTGTTGCTTGTCCCGCCACCTATGGCTCACTCTCTCTTCTTTCGGCGACCGACGCAACCTTTGTCTCTTTTGGCGGGCGAAATTCCATCGGCCAATTAGGAGTCTAAGCCGCTGGTCAACCCCCACCGTTCGCCATGAAAAGAAAGAACACACCTCAATATTCTGCCAATAGGTGGCCTACCCTGTCTCATCCAGCCACTCTTGCCATTCACAACAACTATGGAGTGAGCCTGATCACTACACTACTCACTTTAAAGGGGAACTAAAAGATAGACCTTTCCATGTCTTCTGAGAGAAAAGTGATCTGTGATGTTATCTGTTTCTGCGAAAGATAAAATCATAGCAACAGTTATCGGCTGCGAACGCTATCATTCGCTATAAACACATGATTCAACAAACTGAAACAAAGAGATTCGCCGCACAAATTCCAGCGTTAATTTTCCTTTTTTTTTTTTTTTTTTTTTTTTTTGATAATGCAGTGACTAAACTAACTTTAAAGATGAACGTTAAACCCTAGTATTGAATTATCTCGCATTGGTGGTGTTTCAAAGCTTTATTCAGGCTGCAACCTGTTGTTAGCTGGATCCTCCTCAAGGATGCACATTTATCCTGTTAGTCAGAGGTAGGAGTGCAAAGTGACCAATCAGTCATTTGCTAAAGCACGCAATAAAGGTCTGAAAAACAGAGTTAGGGTGGCCACTGCAAACGGGTGTCGAACACGCGCCCCGGGGTCCAGTGTTCTTGGATCTTTGGCTTTCTAGGCCAAATTGTTTGGATGACCTATTCGCTTATCCGCGGTTTCGGTACTTGCGAATTCCGCGCTCATCCCTACATACAGGTCACGATTGCTTTCTTCCCGCTTCCTTGTTCGTTCGTTATGCTATACTCACAAGGAGGGGCCGCCAATTGTAAAATTCAGATTCGATACGGTATGTAGTAAAACCTCTTGGCCATAGGTGAAATGTGGCAAAGCAGTAACATGCCGTTGTCGAGAAAATCGGCGCACAGAATGAATTAAATCTTATTTTTACAAATGGAGGCCTCCCCTTCTTAGCTGTATTAAATATTCATCCGTAGCTCATAAGAGTAACAGAAGAAATGAGACAAGTATTAGTATTCGAGTGACATGTTTACGAAAGTAGGCTATATAACAAGACCAATAAGGCATACAATTATTCGCAGATAAACGGTGTTTACATCATTGGGGAATTGGTTCTCTAAAGGTGATTTGCGATTTAATTGTTATGACCTGACTTAAACCTTTTATCAAGCAACAATTAATCTTGCACCTAAAAACCACATGTCAAACTCAGTAGTGACGTCATTACAGGAGTTAAAATGGCAACTTTAATGACTAAAAACGATGCAGGCAATAATTATTTTCCAGCCTTTCGATATCAGCTTTTCCAAACAAAACAAAATATTAAAGAAACAACCGCAAAACAGAAAAATTTAGTGCAATATATGTGTCTGTCGGAGTTTCTGGTTTATTGGAGTGGATGAAAAAGTTAGTTCTTAAAAGGAATAGGAAAAGTGTTAAGAGTAAGGAATACATTATCAAAGTAATAGAAGTAAATATGGGAGTGCCACAGGGTAGTGTATTGGGACCGTTGCTATTCATCAAATTAAAATTGGAAATTAAATTAAATCAATATATTGAATAATTGTGTTGATGATTTACGAATTTAGGTTGTTTGCAGATTACACAATGGTACATAATTCGATTAAAAATGTGAAGAATGTGAACAGCTGCAGGGTCACCTGGACAGAATATCTAAATGGGTAGGTCAGCATGGAATGAATGTAAATGCCAAGAAGAGTCAGCTTATTAGGTACACAATATGTTTATGATTATAGGGTGGGGTCATAATTGCTTGTTGAAGGCTTGATGTGTAAATATCTTGGCATAACGTTCGATAATAAACTCACTAGGCAGAGTACATTGGGCACGCGGAAGGAAAAGTTTACAAAATCCTTCATTTATTGGAGAGGGTGATGAGAGGATGTACCAGAGAAGTTAGTGAATTGGACTACAAAACATTGGTCAGACCATTGGTTTAATATGGAGATGTAGTTTGGGACCCACATTTTGTGTATCAAATACAGAAATTGGAGGGTGTGCAAAGTAGAGCAGCTAGATTTGTCTGTGGAAATTATCGCAGGACCCAGTCATTAACTGATATGATAAAGGAGCTGGATCATTGGAGGAAAGGAAGAAGGTGAAGAGAGTGCTAGGAATGCACAGGGCATATGCTGGTGATGGGGCTTGGAGGGATATTGGTCAAAGAATTACGATTGGTGCATGGAAGGGGAAAGGCGACCTTGACCACAAGCTGGCGCTCGATTTCATGCATAAGGGAGTGGGAAAATTATCTTTTGTGGGCAACGGTGTCCGGGATAGGAACAAATTACCAAAAGTTACCAAGTGGTGAATAATTTACCAAAAACGCTGAAGGAATTTAAAATTCTTAAATTGCAAAAGTAGATGGTAGAGGAATTTAACACTTAAAGTATATAAGGTAACTGAAAAAGGGTAGTGGGGTGACTCAGGGTATTACCACAGGAGCATACGCTACATCGCAAATAAATCCATAATATTTTTCTATATCGTTCTTACAATACATTTCAAGTTACATCGCACTTGCATTAATTTACACAGTCCGAAACAAATGTAGCAATAGATTCACCAGATGTCCATAATTGAGCTGATATCAATCCAGCTGATAATCTGAATAGCTTTCTACAATTAACCCTATAATTATTCCTGCGGCAATTAAAGTGAATTTTCAGCTATAACATCACGTCTAGGTAGATGACATATCGCTCTTATTTGGCATCATCCAACAATCGTTGACGACGCCGTTCAAGTCATTCTTCAAACAGGCAACCCATTCAATACGAAACACTATCTGTGTATGTCCAATGCTTTGCTTATGGTGCACAACACATAATAGATACGAATCATTGAAAAATCGTAGATCATAAAAATAGGAAAACAATAGAATTCAAAAATATGGTAATGCTCCAGAATGGTGTACATAACGAAGTACATGGATCAAAAGCATGCTGAAAAGGCTATTCTAAGAAAAGTAGATACAAGATACAGAGTCACGTTTCCAGACATACTGGATGGCCACTCAATTCGTCTTTATCTGGTTAGCTTCTGTTAACTGTACTTCAGTCTCAGGTCTCTTTGTTCACATTATTTATTTCATATATAACAATGATAAGAAATTTTTTCTAAATTGTTTGTTAAATTCATAATTATCGCGAGCTCAGATACTTTCAATTTCACAAAGGGTTAACCCCAAATTATTGTGTTTTTCTGTATTTGTTTTTTATTATTTCTTGTTGCTGCTGCCCTCCTCCCTTGGTGAGTGTTGGGTGTATTTTATCTATCCTTTCCATATAGATATTGCCTCGCGGCAGTTCTTTCATTCCATTGTTACCGATATATATATATATATTAACAAAAACACTGTAATGCGACATTTATTGAAAATTATTTTGTTTATTTGTAACGCATTTCGTCTCTCGTCGAGACATATTCAGCGATCCAATGATGTCTATAAAATGTTTGCTGTTTAAAAATCTACAGACAAGTTTGTTTGAAGTTATTATAATAACATTGATGTGTAGGTATTATAGCAAAGATACTTTTCTACCAGGAGGCTTAGTAGCTTATCTCCGGTTCTTTGAATCAGAATGTCATTTCCGATGTTACACATGATTATAATTGGAGACAGCTAATCACTTACGTCTTCGCCAGTCACGGCGCATTTTACTATTATAACTATTATTAATACTCCGCGATTCGTGGGTTGAGAGGTTGCATTGCAGAGGAAAGGGATAGACAGGATGCGGCAGGGGGCGCCCATGAGCTATTTTGAGGAACCATCCCCGCATTCGCCTGTAATGATTTGGGAAATCCATGGAAAACCCGGATCAGGTCGCCGGAGCGGCTCATCAAGACCTACTTCTACCGAATTTTAAGTTTTCTCACTCGATAAATCGTTCCTTATCCATTCCCTAGCAGCTCGTGGAAAAAAAAGGATAAAGGAATGAACTGGTTCTGGCCCTGATTTATCTTATCTAATTTTTTCGGTCATTCCTAGGTATGAATGTTGCTAGTAGTAATATGTTTGCTGTCATACTGAAGTAGGATAGTCGTGAATTTTTCAATTCGCTTCTGCTGAGAGTAAGGCCTTCGGTATTCCAGATCTTCACAACCTAACTCCCCCAACATTGCACTTACGCTTCTGCTGCAGCTATACATTATATACCTGCTGCTCTTTTTCATTTTACTTTCACAGGGATCAGAAGAAAGTTTTGAATCTTGTAAGCGTTGCAGTTATTCAATTTCTTTTAATGCAATTTGGCTTCCTTAGGCCATAAAACCAGCTCAAGTATGAGTTTTATTTCTTCCAGTGTTTTCAGTTTCTCCACTGTATATATTCTCTTTCGAGTAATTCTAGACACACTACAGGACGAACACGACAAGCACTCACACACAACACACAAAGACCCATGCCCTCGGCTGGACTCAAACCGACGACCCTCGGCACTATTCAATTGTTTTTTCCCAATGATGTTTTGAAAAATATGTAGAGGGAGACTGAAATCAGCAATTTTATGTGGTTTTTTGTTTTGTTTTGTTAATGAATTGTTTGAAATCGGTAGCAATAATTTCGACATTTTACACTACGTCCGACCATATAGTTTACTTAGATCTTCCTTTAAATTTAATAAAATACAAAAATTGTAAAATGCCATATTCTACCGCTAAAGACATTACCCCAAATATCAGTGAGACAGAAATTTGGTGGAAATGTGACGAGTAAGGATAGAGAACGATGAACAAAAAATAAAATAAAAAAATAAACTGAGTAGTAACAAAGCGTACAAGGATAAATGAATTACACCACCCGGAAAAATAGCTAAGCTTAGGAAAACTAACGCAAAAATATTTGACTACGTTAATTAAAACTATATTCACGTATAGCGTAGAAGTAGCAGCAAATAGTGAAAAGATGGTGTGAAAAAGGAGGGGGAATAGTGCTTAAAATACGAGGAGAGAATGGAAACATTAGGGAAAAACAAAAATTGATAAATCAAAGACTACGGCTACAAAAGGCGATGTCGACATGATGGGTGATGACAGATTTACTTAAAAAGCAGTGTATTAGGTGGAAGGAAAATCCGGCACTAAACAATGAGATAGAAGAGCTCAATACACTAATGGGGAGTAATATTGTTTGGAAATACTATAATCTCACAAATAAAATTAAAAATTCACAGTACTCACATTAATGGAGAGAAAGAGAATGGGCTTATCGATATGTCTGCTGAAAAGAAAATGAGCTGAAAAATTTTCAGTGTCTGCATAAATATCAGCTAACAATGCTATCACTCGTTATCAGATTGATTTAATTTATCTGAAATAAGAAACTGCGTCGCAGAAATAGCTGCGCATTTCTTCGATCTAGGAAACAACGTATTTGACAATGTGTTGTGAAAAATTAATTTATAAGGTCACTAGAAATAAACATTTAGTCATGGAGTAAATTTTTACACAGATTTTACACTGCATTGACTTCACAAAGATCTAATACCAGTGTAATGCTGCTTCATATAAAGAGAGGAAATTAACGGTTAATTTAGTTTATAAGCCGAAGGTAGATTGGATGATTCATAAGGGAACATACTAAGCTGTTTGGTGCCATGGAGGAAGGATATCGAAAAATTTTATTCTTTATTTTCGATTTGTCTCGTCGTGTTACATAAGAATCGATCATCAAATTTGACTTTTGCGAAATTTTTCTTCTCCATTTCAACTCAAGACACCTCACTTTTGATACAGTATATCTCGAGAACTAGGAGGGATATCGAAAATTTAATTATTTATTTGTTATTTGTCTCGTCTTTTTAAATAAGAATCCATCATCAAATTTGACTTTGACCAATTTTTTCTTCTGAATTTCAACCGAAAACATCTCACATTTGAGACAGAATTTCTCGGAAACTAGGCAGGATATCAAAAAATTTTATTCTTCATTTTTTATTTGTCTCATCGAGTTACATAATAATCCATCACCAGTTTGTGGCGTTACGTTTTTCCTAGAGTCCCCTTGAGGTTTTTGTATGGATGCAGCTTAGCCCCCCCACTCCTCCTCCATCCGACGTCACTTCAATGCGTGGTGAAGGTCTCTTGCGTCGTCTCCATATATTTCTTTCCTCCATGGCTATAGGTACATAATTTATTTACAATCAGACGCGAACTTTACCAACAACGAGGAGAGATTCAGTTTCTCATTTTCATAAAAATATCTAATACATTAACCTCCATCAATCCATTCTTTCTATCCCTTCTCTCGTCTGTCCACCAAAGATGACACTAGGCAACGATTTTAGTATTTAGGAAATAAACACCATTTCTATAAAAAATTTGGTGCAAATGAACACTCTGCCTCGGAAGTACGTAGGCCCCACTGATTGTCTAGCAACATCGATTTCGGTTTTTCATTGCGTATGCGAATGCCAGTATGTAACCTTCAAAGGTCATGAGGTTATCTCTGAATTCCTTCCCACACATTCTCCAGATTCATCTTCGCAATCTATGGAGCATTACGTTGCAGTTTATAATGCCGTGTTGTTGTCTTTGCTCTATTCGACATATCATCGTTGACTATCAGGGGTAACAAAAATAGTAATGTTGATTCTTGGCTGTCCGGGTGGCGCCGCGTCATGTTTCTTGAAACCGACGTTTCGACCCTCATTCTGGGGTCTTATTCCAGGGCAGGAATCAACTGACTATGGCCGCGGAAGCCTACGATTACAAAAATAGTAATGTTTTACTACCGTGAAAAAAAGACTGTCACATACAAGGTAGTATCGGAAAGTTCATACAATCATTCGGAGAGGAACAACTTGGACAACAATGAAGCCGTCGCGGAAATGGTTCGTGTCTAGAGTCACCACGCTTGGTGATATATTTCCGTCAGCGGTGCTTCTCCTATAGCTGTGGTCAGGGAAATTGGCGGGCAAGTGCAATAGCGCTGTTGCCGCACTTCGGAACATTCTAGCGCAACGCTCTCTCTCTCTCTCTCTCTAACACTAGAAAATGGCAACGCTGAGCGTCAACGCACAAACTAGTATTACAACTAAACGGGTGAATTTAACTGCTAAGTGCATGTTATGGTAAGGGCACGATTGAAGCCGCCCAATAGTACTTCTGGCCACAGCTATAGCTTGAGGGTTTTTGAGCAACACTGTTCCAGGCAAATTCCGGGATGCTTCCTTCAAAAGGCCATGGCCGAATACCTTCCCATTCCTTGCCCCCCATCCTTTCCCGTCTATAATGATCTCGCTGTTAAGAGACGTTGAGCAGTTAAAAAAAAATTCTTACCATGTCTATGGATTTTTACAGTATAATAAGATTTACAATCCAAATATAAATACGTTGGAAAATAATTCAATAGTGGCGTGAATTTTCCATATACCGTAGTTTTAAGATCACCAGAAGGAGATCACAGTAATGTTTTATGGTTGAACATTTTGGTGTTTGGGTAATTACCAGCGATGGCTCCCTCATATTATAGCGAATAGGCAGCCTTGCTTTATGTTCTGCTCTTTTCACTATTTCTTTATATCACTGTGGTAGGTGTTACTTTCTTAAACCAAAATTGCTTCAGACTCCATTCCACAAATGTTTTCCTTCAGCTCTCGTAAATGAAAAGAAGTTATTCACAATTAAAAATGTAGTTTATGAGTTCTTTTTATAAATCAATTTACGAAGCTATAAATTGACAGTAGTGTCTGGAAATTGCATTTAACTTGAGATGTCACATGTGTTCTACTACGGCTATATACTGTGTGCAGTTTCAAGATGATAAAAGTATATTTGTAAGCTGTGATTGGTAATATTATTAGATGAAATGCTCTCGGGTAACTAGCCAAGTTAACGAAGTGTTGTTATCACACGATATTTCAGCAATCACTATCATGGTCGCCATCTTCACCAGAAGAGCAGGAGTGCAGAAGGAGGCGTATCAAATACAGTATGCCGGCATAGTGCACCTGTCTGAAATCCCCTCCTGGCTGCTCGGCCATGACGACTCATATTTTATGACAGCTTTCCAAGGTGATCTGTATGTTTGATGTATCACTCACCTTTTTCTGCCTCAAAAATTACACACACAGAATCACACATTCAAAAAAGTATACAAGATTTGCAAACTGATGGGGTGTTTCCGCTATCTCACAATTTGTCCCTATGATTTAGATATAGAACCAAATTTCACCTACTATTAATACTCACCCATTACGGTAGTCCCCTCCATAGATTACGTCGCAGGATAATATCTCTGATGTTGTTCCTGTCAGATACATTTAATAACATTTTATAACAAGTTTAACTGGGCAGGACACATTGGACAGGTGATAGGAAAAGGTTTCAAAATTCTGCACTTGTTGGAGAGTGTGATGAGGGGATGTACGAGAGAAGTAAAGGAATTGGGTTATAAAACTTTGGTCAGACCATTGCTCGAATATGGTAGTGTAGTATGGGACCCTCATTTTGCGTATCAAATACAGGAATTGGAGAGGGTGCAATAAAGGCTGCTAGATTTGTTTCTGGAAGTTATTGCAGAATGCAATCAGTAACGAATATGATAAAGGAACTGGAATGGGATTCATTGCAAGACAGGAGGAGGATGAGGAGGGTCATGGGAGTGTACAGGGTGTATACTGGTGATGAGGCATGGAAAGATGTTGGAGTAGGTATGAAAAGTAGTGCATGGAAGGTAAAAGATGACCATGACCACAAGCTGGTACTCAATTTCAGGCACAAGGGTGTGGGAAGATTCTCTTTTTTAGGTAAGGGTGTCAGGGATTGGAATGAGTTACCAAGAGAAATGATGAATAATTTACCGAAAACGTTGAAAGAATTTAAAGATAAAATTTGTAGAGGGCAAATGTAGGTGGGTGCAGGATAGGGGGAAGATGGGGATGTAGATAAATTGCCACCAGAGTCTGTGCTCCTTTGCAATTAAATTAAATTATAGATACAGCGGTGTGATAGTGGGACCCATTTTTTATTAGTTTTGTGAATGTACATCTGATGTATGAGGTACGACAGCTATCCTGCAATCTCTCAATATCAGCCTCATCAGTAAACTCGCGTGAGGCACGCTCTTCCTCTCGAAGAATGGGACTTGATCTATCTCAACTGCAGCAGCCGTTCTTACCTGTAACTGCATACACCAAGGTACCAGAATGATTAACAGCTGTAGCGTCACATCTACACAGACAGCCCCACGCACGTGTTAATCGCTATCCCATTCTTGTTGACGACACCATTCAACAGGTTCTTAAAAGAAGCAATGCATGGTTAACAAACATCAGTCTAGATATCTGTAATGAATAGAGCACAGAACTTACAGAAAGAAATAGTGATTACGCTGAAGGGGAAAAGAAAAAAGTGGAATGGTAAAATTATATTCCTGAATACAATACCAAATTACAGAAATCAATTATATAGAAATAATTATGAGCAACAGTCTTGCAAAACAAATAAAAAAGACTTATAAAATTGTATAATGGTAATAGAGTGTACCACAGAGACTGAGGAGCAATTTGTGGAGGGTTATTCATATTGGTCAGCAAAGACCTTACAGGTCACTGATGTCCACATATCATGACCCTGAATTACTAGGGATAGACTGCCCTGATTATAAAGTAGAAAAAATCAATGTGTTGACTACTTACCGTACAGAAAGAATGAACGATGAAGATGAGTCTCTTGGGGGGAAACTATTTTTTTTTAATCTGCTTAACGTCTCTCTAACAGCGAGGTCTTTAGAGACGGGAAAGGATGGGTGGGCAAGGAATGAGAAGGAATTCGCCCATGGCCTTTTGAAGGAAGGAACCCGGCATTTGAAATGTGGTGCTACAGAAGAATGCTGAAAATTAGGTTTACAGACAAAGTAAGAAATGAATGAATTTTGGAAATGATGGGTGAGGAAAGAAGTTTATAGAATAATCTTACAGAAAGAAGAGACAGGCTGGTAGGTCTTATTTTGAGACATGCAGGATTGGTTAATTTGTTAGTGGAGGGAACAGTCGAAGGTAAGAACTGTAGAGGAAGACAGAGATTAGAATATATGAAGCAGATAATTGAGGACGTGGGCTGTATGGGGTATGTAGAGATGAAGAGGTTAGTACAAGATAGGAAGAGATGGAGGATTGCATAAAACCAGTCGAAAGACTGACGACAGCAAAAAAAAATTAGGCTCTTGTATTTGGATGTAATATGTTCTAAGATCTGAGCCACACCATATAATATTATATTATTTTAAAAATCTAAAATAAAATCTTGAAAATCTTTCGGGTTGTTTTTTTTTTTTTTTTATCTGCTTAGTGTCTCTCTAACAGCGAGGTCTTTAGAGACGGGAAAGGATGGGGGGCAAGGAATGGGAAGAAATTCGGCCATGGCCTTTTGAAGGAAGCATCACAGCATTTGCCTGGAGTGATTTGGGAAACCATGGAAAACCCAAATCTGGATGCCCGGATGGGGAATCGAACCGCCGTCCTCCCGAATGCGAGGCCAGAACGCTAGCCATTACACCACCACGCTTGGTGGGGGAAACTAAATTTATATTCACAGGATAGCTTAAAATATTCATTATTAGTGGGGATTTAAATTTATCATGTTTCAACTAGGTAGGAAATAAGATTAATAACACAAGAGAACAGAGATTTGCAAATACCTTAGTAAAGGAAGGAGTCTTTACACTAGTGGTAGAGTAGATTAGAAGGATACCAAACATGTTTGATATCTTTCTGATAAAGCCTAATGATAATCTTGGAGATCTCTAATACCAGAAGTAAGTTATAATGATGCAGTTCTGATGGATGTAAGAGAATTCAGAAAAACAGTGGCTGTAATGGAAGGGAAAGTAGGTACAATTTAATTTTATTTAAATGCTATTGAGCGCTCACTCCAGTGGCAATTTCCCTGCACACCCATTTTTAAACTTACATGTTCCCACCTACTTTTTACCTCTAGAACTTAAATTATTTCAGCATATTTGCTAAATTATTCATCATTTCTCCTGGTAATTTATTCCAGTCCTTGACCACATTAACTAAGAAAGAAATCTTCCCATATTCTTATGCCTGAATCTAGTGCCAGCTTGTGGTCATGGTCAACTTTTCCCTTCTCTACACCTCTCCTCATTCTTCTACATATATCTACCCACACCTCAACACCATATATGCCTTGCACACACCCATGTCTATCTTCACCATCCCCCTGTCTTCCAATGATTTCCAATCCAGCTCCTTTATCATATCAGTAACGAATTGAGATCTGTGGTAATTCACAGATACAAATCTAGCAGCCCTTCTTTGCACTCCCTCCAACTCCTGCATTTGACACCCAAAAATTCAGTCCCATACTACACCACTGTATTCAAGCAATGGTCTGGCCAAAGTTTTGTAATCCAAATCAGTTAATTCTCTGTTTATTTTTAAAACTAAAAATAGCATTGACGTGTTGTTAGAGTTAGACAGGAATGAGCCTTCTGAAGCTATCGGTGTGGGGAAAAGGCTGTAAACTTGTAGGAAAAGTTGTCAATTTACGTCTAGTAGACGAGGGTTAAGGTAAAAGAAAGTCATGGAAATGGTGTGGGCCCACTGATGCAGGAAAAATTAGGATCAGATTCCAGGGTCATGAGTTTCTTTAAACCAAGTTCTACTCTTGTTTGGGTGGTAGAAGGTAAATACTTCCCAGATCAGGATCAAGTAGTTATACAGGGATGATACTTGTAGAATTAGAGGTGACATGGACAAAACAGCAACACTTCCGGGTCAGTATGATGGCAGTCCTGAGACTGCTATGATCGGTCTAGGAGGAACTATTTTTTTTTTTTAAACTTCATGCTTTACGCCTCGTTGACGGCTAAGGTCATTAGAAGTGGGATGGGACTGGGGAAAAGGAACGGGAAAGAATTTGGCCATAGTTTTTTTGATGGAAGCATCCTGGCATACACCTGGAGTGATTTGGGGAAACCATGGAAAACCCAAATCTGGATGCCTGGACAGGGATTCGAACCCACATCCTACCGAATGCGAGGCCAGAACGTTAACCGTTCACCCACCATGCTCGGTAGGAGGAACTCTGTCATGATGTGAATGATTCTGAAGTTGGAACGGCTTCTTTTGTCTGGCATCAGTTCTGATGTGGGCTTGGTACCATTAGATGCTATTGATACGTCGGATTTATACTAGACATAGCCTGCACCTCAAAAATAGAGGGAAGATGTTTCTTTCAGATTTCATATTCATATGTTTAACTGAAGCCATTGACTCTCAAGAAATTAATGTAGTTAATGATGTTAAGGAAACCCCTTTTCCAGATTAAGATCAAGTATTAGACATAGAATATCAATAGAAGTTAGTTTAAACGGTAATAAGTTTTCAGACACCAAAATTAATAATTGTGTAGGGATTAATAGTCTCATTGCTCAGTATTAAGGCACTTGCTTCCACAAGTTTGCTACTCCAGTACTGGGTTCAAACCCCAGAATTGTGTCTGACTATATGAGCTACGCCAGGTCATTTTGTGGTTAAGATTCCCTGCTAAACTGTAGGTCCCAGAGAAAAGGAAATGTCAGTCCTTCATCTGATATACTGGCTTAGTACATCTCCTTCATGAGGATCCAAGGTTGTGGACTAACTTACCTTTTTTTTAGATATTAATATAATATATCGAACTATCAGACAGTTATCGAACAAAGTGGATGAATTGCAAGTTCACATTAATGAATTGAATGTTATCAATAGATTTGGGTTTTATGCTTGCCTAAAAAACCACATAACTACAAGAAAAGGTATGTCAAACATAACTGTAATTTAGATTCTCGTTACTACAGAACTAACTTGGAGATAGGAGGCATTGTCTAGTTAGAAATGGTTGTCGTAAAAACAGTAGAGAGTATTGTCTTCATAAACATTTGAAGGTCGTGTTATATGGTTAAATCTCAAAAATAAAAATTTCATAACAGTACTGCAAACAGAACACCCTCTGAAACTGCTCTTTTTCTGAAACAATATAAACTCTTATTAACATTTTTAAGCAGAATAGCTAACATAGTCTTTTGTGATGATTTTAATGTAGATTTGATAAATAAATAACCCTGTAATCAATGGAATCAATAGCCAGCTCATGCAATCTATTTTAGATATTTAATTTTCCCACTAGAAAAATGAATAATAGTTTCTAAGCAATAGATAATGTTTTCCTAGATACCTCAAAATTCAGTTATACAATCAAGCCATTTGTTAATTGATTTTCAGATCAAGATGCCCAGTATTAACAGTCAACACCTTAATACTAACTACCTCCCAAGAGTATTACATTTAAAGTTCAGTGGACTATTAGAAACTGCATTAATACTACAAACTGCATATATGTTTACAATGCACAAGGTATCAATGAAAAATAGAACATTTTAGTAGGATTGTCTTAAGTAACTTTGAAAGATACTCCCACCGCGAAACAGTGTAGTGGTTCTCAAAATGAACAACCACCATGGATAACTGTGGGCATTAGAACATCATACATTTCTAATAGAAGTTATTAAACAAAGGAAAAAGGAACCGGCTTTAGGCAATGTAAATTACAATGGAAGGGAAAATGACTCATCACTCACCAAAGTTGAAGGCAGCAACAGGAGAAGAAAATATAATACGAACACAAAAATACACAATATTTCAGTCTTAAACCGTCTTCATGTTAAAGAGAATGCGTCATGTGGCTATGGAGGTGTGCACACACCGAAGTTTCCTACATGTAGCAACTTAAAAGGTAGTTATATGTTGCATCTAAGAACAGTCACATACTGAAAAATATTCAAAAAAGTTATTAAAGAATCTAAAATTATGTTCACAAATATAAGGTTCTTGAAAATAAAATTAAGACAATATGGTATATTGTAAAAAATGAAATAGGAAAAAATAATCAGGTCAATAAAGACACTTATATCAAACAAAACTCCATTTTATTATTTATTAAAAAAATCTTTATATTTAGAAAATAAGCAGTCTGCCAGTACCTTAGTATAGATGTAGTCAAAATAGGCTCCCAAGGAAAAATTTATACTATGTCTGTAAACTTAGCATCGCTAGCAGAAATATTATCATGTCTTATTAGAGTAAATACTCAAGTTAATTTTATCCATAATTCTATCTTTGTACGTGACTGTATTAATTATATAACATATAATGAAAATCAGCCTTCAGTCACTTTGATGAATGCATAATAAATTTGCATTCATCAAAGTGACTGAAGGCTGATTTTCATTATATGTTATATAAATACTCAAGTATTTATCATGGGATTTCCAGCATGTTAATTACACTTTACTCCATACACTTCAATAATGTATTAAGTCATCTGTTTTATAATCTTTACTTGAGGGTACCTTCCTATAAGGCTTAAGTTTACTACCATTCTATAAAAAGGTGGATAGCTCAGTTGTATCAAATTCCTATTTCATTACTAACAGCTTTCTCCAAAATTTATGAGAAAGCAATGTCCAACAGAGTTTACCAATGCCTTAAAAACAAAAATATTCTAACTAAATCACAATTTGGTTTTGAAAAGGTCGATTCAACAGAACAAGATATATTTGCATTCGCTGACAATATTTTAAAAGGAATAAATTACAGCTTACTGCCTGTAGGAATTTTGTTCCTGTTTAAGGCATTTGACGGTGTTGATCATGAAAATTTGATATAAAAATTAAAGTATTATGACATAGATGGCATTTTCAATAAATGGCTCGTAAAAAGGTCTAGCAGCAGAAAGTGCCACTAGAACATTTAGATGCTATTTCCAAATGGAATATATCAGCATTACTATTGTTTTTAATATATATAAATGATACCATGTACTACATCTGAAAACTCAAAATTTGCCTCATGTGCAGATGACACAAGCAAAGGAATTAAAAATAGTCCACATTTCTCTATCAAATATATTTCAAATTGCATCTTTGGCATTATTAATAATTGTTTTATAGCTAATGGTTTGTGTTTAAACTTGATAATAATCAATATATGCATTCCAAAATATCACACAGATTAACACCAAACAGAGTCATGAAATTTGAAGGCCCATCCATACATGTATACTTGTTTGCTTAATTTTTTGTTTTTTAGACTGGCAGCTTTCCACACCCCGTAGAGCCAGCCTCATATCTTTGGACATGCGGAAAATTGATATAATGTATTGTATTCATTATTTTCCAGTTATCATCTTTCCAGGAAAAGCTATATCAAAATAATATTTTAATAAGCCTATTGAATTCATCATTTAGGCCATGTAATTGAAAAATATCTGACCACAATTTTGTAACTAATCAGTAATTAAAATATGCAATTTTTCAATTAATAACATGTTTTATTTTCTCTGGGATACAATGCTTATTTTTTACCATTAGGTTAATGTTTACTATCATATAATAAATAATAATAATAATGATTGTGACAGTTACTATCTTGTTTTATATATGTCACAATACTTGCTATAGACGGCAGAGTTTAGGATTGACAAACACAAGAACGTTATTGGGGGAAGAAGATAAGACACTTATTAGGTCAGATATGATCCAACCTCATTAAAATGAATAACAATTGTAGTGAAAAACTATTATATACTATAAAAAATTCAATATTTGAATACTGCCTGAATTTTACAAAAGTCATATGAGATACATTTAATTTTGTTTCACAAATTCTTGAAGGGAGAATAAAGAGTTGCAAATAAGAGAAGTTTTTCTATAAATATATTTTTAATATCTATAAACTGTAAACAGATGTGTCTCAGAACAATTAACAATGTTATTTTGGTTTCTTGTATTCAAATTATGAACATGTGAATTTGATTTATGCAGGTTAAAATAATCCATGACGAGGCACATGAGAGAATATATAAACTCAGAAGATATTGTTAAAATATTGAATCTATAAAGAGTTTTCTACAAGAAGTTCTTGGTTTTACCTTACACACCATCCTAATAGCTCCTCTCTATGCTATAAAATCACTGTTTGCTTTGTGAAGAATTTCCCCAAAAAATGATGTTAAACAACATATATAAAAAACTAACTTTTTCTAACAGCGTGTTTGGTATATACAAAACAGTTTTGTTAGTAAAAGTGTTCTTATTGCAAAGGGGGCACCCCTAAACTTCTCCAGTAGAAATGTGATATCTTCTTGCCAATTGAATTTTTCAAATATTTGAATGCCAAAAAATTTAATATTCCTCGTTTCAAAAAAAAAAAAAAAAATGCAATTTGTATGTAATTCTTTCTGCAAGTATTTTTTTGTTTTAAAAATTATATAATATCTTTTAGCTAAAGTTATTTTTAAGTGTTTACCTTCAACCAGTTTGCTACTACACTGTTTCATTCACATTTAATGATAGATTACTATTTAGCTCCTAGCTTTGATTTAAAAATTTTCATGAACATTATTGATGTATAAAAAATTTAAACCTTTTTTTTTCTCATCTAATGAAGCATCTTAATTGATTTTAGAATTAAGAAGGGTGGCTAAATGAATTCAACTCTCCAATCCATGAGAGACACCATTTACATTTAGTACTATATATACCATAGTAATCAATTTTTTCCAATATTAATTCATGGTTAACACAGTTAAATGCTTCCTGAAGGGAACATCAAATTAATCAGTTCCTCAAATAAGTTATTTATGACAGCATAAATTGTCATGTATATAGATTATGCTTTCTGGAATCTAAACTGTGAAGCAGTAGAAATACAATAACTTGTAACATGTTTTATTATTCCACAGTGCATGAATGTTTCAGAAATCTGTGAGAATCATGGAAGTAAAAGAAATGGGTTGATGGTCACATAAGAATGTCACTTCTCCTTCATTAAAAAATGGTTTTCTTCATTACAATTTTTGTTCACTGAATACTGGTAAGTTTGACATATAACACAATCCGGCGAACGCCATGATATTACATCCTAGAAACATGTTTGGTCTAACACAATTTAATTCGTCTTAAGTATCTGGCAAGGAATAAGATTAAACTCAGTAAAAATTAAAAAAAATTACTGACAGCTACTTCTATCCAAAAAGGGTCTCTTTCAAAGGTACCTACAAAATAATTGCTAATATCTTTTGTAAATGTAGTTGATGTAATTACTGTACATTTTTTGCTGCGACAGTGTATTTTCTGGTGTGTGTACATTCCTCACACACAAATAAAGAAAATATGTTATGTGGACATGTGTCCGGAAACGCTTACTTTCCATGTTAGAGCTCGTATTGTGGACGGCTGTGATACAATACGCCATTCTCCAGGGCTGCATCAGCGCATCAGGGATTCCATGCGACAGAGGGTGGATGCATGTATCCTCGCTAACGGAGGACATTTTGAACATTTCCTGTAACAAAGTGTTTGAAGTCACGCTGGTACGTTCTGTTGCTGTGTGTTTCCATTCCATGTTTAATGTGATTTGAAGAGATGTAATAAAATGAGCTCTAACATGGAAAGTAAGCGTTTCCGGACACATGTCCACATAACATATTTTCCTTGTTTGTGTGTGAGGAATGTTTTCTGAAAGTTTGGCTGTACCTTTTTGTAACACCTTGTATATATATATAATTATTTTTCAATCACTCAACTTCTTTTAACAATTCTTGACACCAGTCTCTTATATTGGGAACAATGGAATTTTTTTTTTTTTTTTTTTTACTGCTTAACGTCTCCTGTAACAACTAGGTCTTTAGAGACGGGACAGGATGGGGGGGCAAGGAATGGGAAGGAATTCGGCCATGACCTTTTGAAGGAAGCATCCCGGCATTCACCTGGAGTGATTTGGGGAAACCATGGAAAACCCAAATCTGGATGCCCGGACGGGGATTCGTACCGCCGTCCTCCCGAATGCGAGGCCAGAACGCTAGCCGTTACACCACCACGCTCGGTCTATGGAAAATGAATTTGTATTGTATTCAACAGTATTCGGCAGTACTGCCTTGATGCCCATGATCTCCACTTGTAAAGGCTTCGCCTGTTGGGAATCTGATTGCGGAGGCTCAGCCTAAATTGTTTGAAAGTAGAAATGCGAGGATGATGCAGAAAAGGATGGTTGGGAGCTGATAACATGTAGTAGGAGAAATACAGTTAACATGTTGAAGAAGCAAGACACTGCAGAAATTGTGGGGAAAAATAGGATTGACCTGTCAGGAGGGGAAGAGCCTCATGTAGATTTAGGAGCAGGTAAGGTGCAGCAAACCTTTAGGAAAAAGGGCGTGCAAGGAAAAAAAAAAGGTGAAAAGGTTTCCGAGGCTAGGTAGTAGCCATGGGAGAGGTGTGAGCCTAGACGTTCCTGCTCGCAATATTGAAAGCTTCAGAGCACTTAATAAAGGACACATATTATTCTCAACTGTATTCCTAAGCCATGGAAACTGTATTTATCAAACTGCACTGGAATTTTTGCCTCTAGTATATTCTTGACTATTTTAGTAAGGATTGTGAATGTGACAGAGAGCAAGGATATTTTCCAGCGGTTTGAGGAATCTTAGAGATGATGATCAGCTGGCATAAGTCAAGACAGTTTGCCTTGTTTCCTGGAAGTATCAATTTGCCTTATAGTGTTTTTAATGTGTAGCTGGACCCCTGTGATTACAAATATCAGGTGGAATTCCATTTGCTTCTACTGCCCTGCCACTTTTTAGCTGCCTGATTTTTATAGGACCTCTACTCATTTGGGACTGTCATCTTATTCCGATTTCCCAGTTGTGGTTATATGAGATGGATGACTGCATCTTTAATTACGCAGTTAGTGCTGTTGAAGAGTCTGGAATAGTCCTTACCAAATGCTTAGTATCGATCCCCTTACCTGTGGGTGAAGTAAGGTAAGAATGTAGAATAGTCCTGTGAAACTGAAATGCTGATGAAAGGACAATCCAGCTGAACGGAACTGAATTAAGCTGAAAGTGGGAACATTTAGCTAAATTATTTGATGAATTTCCATCCTTGATTCTCCTGTGCAGTTAAGCTTTGCAGTGAAAGTACATCGGGCTTAAACAATATTTGTATTGAAAACATGAAGACCTATTACAGTACTATACTGGCACAAGCACTCATATATCAGTAGCAAAGCAGTGCGGTAGAAATCCAATGTAACTCTGCTTATAGGAAACTCAATACATGGAAAGGTACTGTTGTGAATTAAGTGACACTTCATGGAAATCATCGTTATTGCTGCAAATGATAATCAATTACAAAAGTATGACACTTCATCAATAACAGCAGCTATCAGACACAAAAATGCACATAAAAATATGACATATCTATAGAATAAATAAATAAAAAAACTTCTTGCACGAAAACATATCCAAATATTACAAAACTTATTTTGCAAACACAGCACACAAATTTTACACAGTTTTTATCAATTATATTGCAAATATTCACAACAACCATACAATTTTATCATCACATCTATAAGTGAAATACATGTAATATATATATATATACATCATATAAATAGTCTCTTTAGTTCATTAAATAGGCATAAAAAATAATCAATAATACTTCAGCTCCACTTAGCAAGAATAATATATGTGTGAACAGTAATTTAGAAGATAAAAAATGTTCAGTTCCACACAGTTTAGCCATTTAATAAATTTTTTGATTTCCAGAAATCTGGTATTTTGGATTCATGTAAATATAAACAAAAAAAATATTTCTAATTATAATGTTCTCCATCTCTCTGAAAACTCACTAAAAAACATGGAACTTTCAGAAAGGTTTCTATGATTTCTGTCACATATCATCATATTAAGTAAGAAAATTTCCTGAGGTAATAAATAGTCCCTTAACAGATTAATTCTAAGCATACATTTTCTATAAAATTCAATTATCTCATAAAAATTATAATTCACATTTCATACTTAGCCATCTGTTACACTCTGCTGTAATATCTTAATTAACTACACATCAATGTAGGTTTATTTGTATAATTTCATTTAACTAAAATGAATACTCCTTTCTAAAATTCATAAGTTTCTTATTTTGTTTTTCATTTATTACATTCCTTCATTTCTTGAATGATTTATATGTTAAATAAATTGATACATAGTTGATTCTAGAAGATGAGTGGATATTTATTTTGTTCCAACTAATATGAGGCATAAAAAGTAAATGGATTGTTTTGTTTAAGATGCATGATACAGAATTTTTAAGGAACTTCAACCATTTTATTTAATCATTCCCATAGTTGGAAGACAAACATATTGTAACACATCATCTCAGAAAGACATACAAGGGCCCCAGTGCAAAAAATTTAATTTGGGCCCTCAGGCCAGATTATTTTTGCTTTGTGTTGCTGAACTGAGACTGGGGGCCCCTGAGTTGTGCTTGGGGGTTCCCTGAGCAGAGTTTGGGCCTCTTAGTGAGTGGGCTCCCTTGTCTCAGGGACCCTCTTAGACAACGGTAGAGCTAAAAAAAAAAGTCCCAAGGTGCACTTGGGGGGCCCCCTGAGTGTAGGGGCCCCGGTGCACTGCACCGCCTAGCCCCATAGTAGCTACGCCCCTGAAGACATATGAATAATACATAGGAGGTGCATATAATTAAAACAAATGGTATTGCAGAAGTGCCTTAATCTACATGAAAGTAAGAATTTATTCTTTTTTAATCCTTGTTAAAACAAGCAATGAATAAAGTTGATAGTCTTTTGCTAAATTTTGACAAAGTAGTGAGACATACTTAAGATAATAATTAAGACTAACAGAAATTGTCTTGATAGGTATACATAATTAACTGAGTAATTAACAAAAAAAGAATTAAACATCTGAGAATCATCTCGTTTGTAGACACACAATCTGAAAGATTTTTTCTCAGCTTGAAGCACACACTTGAACCACCTAGTCCACCACAGTAAAAATTTGACAAAGTTCAGTTTATACTAAGCCTACTACATGAAATCAAAAAAGAAATCATTTTCTGCTGGCAGATGAAAATTCTACATCTGACAGGAGAAAAATACTCAGTCTGAAATGGATTCCAGAAGTAAAAAATTAGAATTCCATAAACAGATAAACTTAATTACAAATAACTGAGGAAAACAAAAGTTTATTCCAAACTGGTTAGTAACAGATGATCCAAATAGTTTATGGTACTCTTTTGGATAATATTAGTGTGGAAACTAAACACTCTTAAATTTTAGAAACATTTTCTATCTATACTGCCAAATATCATTGTGAACAGATTGTTGTTAGGTTTGCATAGCTGAAACATCAAACACAAAACCATTGTAATTTAGTACTGTCCTTCTATCTGCGTAAGACACAGTCCCTTCAATGGGATTGTGGTTAAATTTGGAGGAAAATGTATTTTATTTACCACAAAACACATCAGTACTAAACAAAATTTGAGTTAGATTCCTTCCAACCAAACAAAAAGGGAAGAATTCTTCTTAACTCACCTGCTCCATCCAGGGTGGTAATGTCAAACAGGTATTAAAAAATAATGTTGTTTTCTAACCATTATTAAGTTGTGAATTTTGTAGTAAGATGAGCTCTCAAAGAAATTATAAAAATGTCCCCCTCCAATTTTCTAATCATTTGACTAAAAAATATCAAGGTTAGTACCTTGAATAAAAATAGAGTGAAGATAATATACCCAATTTGTTCACAGTATTTCTTTTCTTCTGATATAGTTAAAAATGTTCATAATAAAAATTCTATCCTTTAAGTATATTTGTCTTGTGTTGCACTGACCCACCATGTTCTCGTTTTTATCAATCGCAAATTTTCGAAATGTCCACCTATTAGTTACAACTCGCAAGACGCAGGCATCTCACAACATCAGTGTGACCAGCTGCAGAGGCCATCAACATCGCTGTCTCCCCGTCACAGTTCACCGCATCGGCAGTCGCTCCGGTATCAAGCAGAACACCGACAACGTTGTCGTGGCCAATGAGAGCTGCGAGATGAAGCGGTCGGTTACCGTTCTCGTCAGAGGCGTTGACAATGGCCCCGGCGTGCAGAAGTCGGCGCACAACATCGACGTGACCTTCCTGAGAGGCTGTGTGGAGTGCTGTCTGATAGCTGTTGTTTACTGCATTGACGCTTGCTCCTGCATTAAGTAGAATGTCGACAGCGTCCATGTGACCTAGTAAAGCAGCATCGCAGAGAGGTGTGTTATTTAAGTTGTCAGCAGCATTGACATTGGCCTTGGCACTAAGAAGCAGGCGCACAGCGTCCGCATGACCTTGCTGAGTGGCCAAGTGGAGCGCTGTCCGGCCATTGTTGTTTACTGCACTAACATCTGCACCCGCATCAACTAGAATGATGACAGCGTCCATCCGGCCTCGAAAAGCAGCGACATGGAGTGGTCGGTTACCCAATTTGTCAGCAACATTGACAGCAGCCTTAGCGCCCACAAGCCGGCACATAATATCCACATTACCTTCCTGAACGGCCATGTGGAGTGCAGTCTGGCCACTGTTGTTTACTGCATTGAGATCTGCACCAGCATTAACTAGAACTACGACAGTGTCGATCTGACCTCGAAAAGCAGCTTCATGGAGTGGTCGGTTACCCAATTTGTTAGCAGTGTTGACATTGGCCTTGGCGCAAAGAAGCCTGCGCACAACTTCTGCTTGACCTTCTTGAATGGCAACATGGAGTGCTGTTAGGCCATTGTTGTTTACTGCTTCGACGTATGCACCTGCATTAACTACAATGTCGACGGCGTCTGTGAGACCTAGAAAAGCTGCTTCATGGAGCGGTCGGTTACCCAACTTGTCGGAATTGTCGACACTGGCATTGGCACGAAGAAGCCAACGCACAAGTTCCAAATGACTTTCCCGAAAAGCAATGTGCAGCGCTGATTGACCACCTTTGTTAACTGCATTGATGCGTGCTCCAGCATTAACTAGAACATCGGCAATGTCGATCTGACCTCGAAAAGCAGCTTTGTGGAGTGGTCGGTTACCCAATTTGTCAGCAGCGTTGACATCAGCTTTGGCAATAAGAAGCTGGCTAACGATATCTGTATGACCTTCCTGAGCAGCCTTGTGGAGTGCTGTTTGACCGCGTTTGTTTACTGCATTGACGCGTGCTCCATCACTAACTAGAATGTCAATAGCCTCTTTGTGACCTCGAAAAGCAGCTGCATGGAGAGGTCGGTTACCAAACTTGTCAGTATCATTGACACTGGCTTTGGCACAGACAAGCCGATGCACGACAACCACATGACCTTCCTGAACGGCCATGAAAAGTGCTGTCTCCCCCTTATTGTTTACTGCAGCTACATTTGCACCTGCTCTAACTAGCACATCAACAACATTCATGTGACCTCGAAAAGCAGCGGCATGGAGTAGTTGGTTACCCATTTTGTCAGCAGCATTGACATTGGCTCCAGCACTAAGAAGCTGGCTAACAATATCTGCATGACCTTCCTGAGCAGCCTTGTGGAGTGCTGTTTGACCATCATTGTTTACTGCATTGACGCATGCTCCATTACTAACTAGACTGTCGACAGCGTCAATTTGACCCCGAAAAGCAGCTTCATGGAGTGGTCGGTTACCCAACTCGTCGGCAACGTTGATACTGGCTTTTGCACAAGCAAGTCGGCGCACAACATCCTCATGACCTTCCTGAATGGCAATGTAAAGTGCTGTCTCCCCCTTGTTGTTTACTGCAGTTACATCTGCACCTGCTCCAACTAACACTTCGGCAGCGTCCATGTGACCCCGAAAAGCAGCTTCATGGAGCGGTCGGTTACCCAACTTGTCAACAATGTTTACATTGGCTTTGGCACTAAGAAGTCTGCAAACAATATCCGTATGTCCTTCCTGAGCAGCCGTGTGGAGTGCCGTTTGACCGCCTTTGTTTACTGCATTGATGCGTGCTCTGCGTGCTCCACCACTAACTAGAACGTTGACAGCGTCAATCAGACCTCGAAAAGCGGCGTCATGGAGCGGTCGGTTACCGAGTTTGTCAGCAGCATTGGCACTGACTTTGGCACGAAGAAGCCGGCACACAATATCGGCATCACTTTCCTGGGAATCCATGTGACTAGCAAGAACAGCAGTTCGTGTAGTCAGTAACGCAGCTTGTCAACAGTGTCAACACTGCCCTTGGTGCAGAGGAGCCGACGCACAACCGCTTGACATTTCTGTGCTGCCCCGTAGACAGCTGTCTGAATGCTGACCACAAAAGTCTGAAAATGATAGTATTTTTAGTGTCTTTGTTTGGATTTAAAAAAACATGAAAAAAATGGTGATATCTGCATTTAAACACATTAACCTATTTCTAATATTAGTGAAAGTGAATATGATGGAAATACAGTGCGAATGATAGCAAATGGTGTAATACAAAATAAAGTGATGAATAAGAGAAGCAATCTGTATATATAAAGATGAATGTATGAATGTTTGTTTGTTTGTTTGTATGTTTGTTGGTTTGTTTGTTCTTCATACAAACCCACAGTTTTCATCCGATCTCGATGATACTTTGCACACTTATCCTTTGAAACAAGGAGAAAAATACTGTCAACATTTGGTTGAAAAATTATCTGTATAAAGAACACGTTGTATCATAATTTCGAAATACTACTGAACGGTGATAGACAGGCGCGTTGGATATGGACGTCTCTGTACTGTTTTTCCATGTAGTGGTCAGGCAGCTCAGTGTTTAAAGCGCTTGCTTACAAATGTTTAGGTCGTGGTCTCTGGTTCAAATCTCCGTGGAGGCTAAAATTTTTAAAAATTGTTTTTGATCGTAAGAGTCACGCCTGGGCCGTAGGTTATTCGGACTGAATGTTAAACTGTAGATATTAGAAAGTTAGGGGTGCAATGCAAGGCAAATCGTAGGTAGTCTTGCAATGCTGTAGGTGTACACTTTTTTACGTTATAATGACCCCTCAGGTGTTGTTTGCAGTCAGTGTGTGTGTGTGTGTGTGTGTATGTGTGAACCGCAGTAATAATATTATAAATACGGAAGTAAGTCTCTGTCTTTTTGTTACGTTTTGATGACTAAATGGCTATATCGATATTGATGAAATTTGATATGAAAATCTGTATGAAGTGCACAGGACATTTTTTCCAGTATGATTAACAGTTGTAGTCATGAAATTTTGAGACCTTATCGAATGGTGACAGAAATATGTTGGAAATTGATTCTCTTCAAGAGACAGGTTCGGCGGTAGAATGATATAGTGATAGCTTTCCTGTCATATTATGCCGACTCAATATTGTTCGAGACCAATCCTTCGTTACCAACAACTTTCTATTACAATTCTGGCAAAAAAATTCTTAATCGACGCGTACGAAGTCGCTGGTACAAGCTAGTTAGTATATAAGGATCAAAGACCTACACCATCAGAAAATAAATGAGCTCAGAAATTAAGTAAAACATACTGGAACATGTTGGTACTGCAATCATTTACAGCTTAGAAACATCACCAGACAGTGCAGAAACAAATAGAATTCACTGTTACAAAAGAGAGATAACGTTTTAAACACAAGGACACATTAGAAACGAAAACAATAGAAAAATAAAATCACCCAGATAAAACAAAGACTATCGCTATGAAACGGCTACATCAACAAAAATGGGTGATGATAAATTAAGTTAAAAGCAACGGATCGGGAAGGAGGAAAATCTGGCGACAAAGAATGAGAGAGAGAATCTTGTTGCATTAATGGAGAGGCATATAACTTAGAAACGGCGTAATCTCCCAAATAAAGTGAATATTTCAGAGTACTCACATCAACGAAGAGAAAAAGGCTGAACTTTCTGAATTGTCTGCTGAAAACAAAATGAGCCGATAAAATATCTGTCTCTGTAGAAATACCTATTATCAACACTCAGTGCTATCCTGGGTTATCAGACACGTGATTTTATTTATCTGAAGTAATTAACTACGTCGCATAAATACCCTTGTATTTCTTCAGTGTGTAAATAACATAATGGATAATGTATTATGAAAATTTAATATATTATCTAGATTCAAAAGCTGAATAGAAATAAACATCTTAGACTTGCAGACATACCATATTGTTACACACTGCTGATATTTCATTTTTGTAATTCCATTGATTTCATAATGTATCAGTGTTGTGATGCAATTAATCCAGAGAGGAAATTAACTGTTAATTAAATTTATAACCCAAAGATAAATTGAGTCATCCCAAAGGAAACATTCTAAGCTGTATCGTGGTACTTGAAGGTGAATTACAATCAGATGTACTGCCATCTACAATCACAATTTCAGTTTATCACTGCATTTCATAAGTCAGTAGGCCTATGTATCATTAAAATGTCATGTTATGACTGAATTCCTTTCTAGACATTCCTCCCCCCGTCCCCCACATCATCTCCGCGATCTGTGGACCGTGATGACACAGTTCATAATGCCTTGCTGTTGTGACCAAGGAAATATCAGAAAGCTCCGACAATTATTCGCAGAGGAACAAAACTTTGAAGTCATTGTGGAAATGTTTCGTGCCTCCACTCACCACTTCTGACAGCGGGCTTCTCCTAGTTTGATGCCTTTTGAACAATGCTGATGTCTGCGGGTTTGAAATAGCGTCACCTCTGGTGTTAAAGTTTGACCTTAGCATGGACACTTCCGCTCCAGAAACAGGATGAACAAAGCTCTACCAGTTCTGTAGATTTGGCAACGTATGATGTTTACAATCCAAACTTAAATAAGTTTGAAAATGATTCAGTGATGGCGGGAAGATGGTACATTGTACAACTCTCGTATTCTCCTTCATAAACTTTCAACACAGTTTCATCTTCAGTTTCCCTGGTAAAGAAGCGTCAATTAACTACGTGTCTCTGTCAAGGGGTGGGGGGGGGGGGAGATGGCTGGATAGCTGCTTTTGGTTACATGAAGGGTGGGGGGTTCCGAACCAGGCCACATAGCTTTTTCTGCAGCGGATCTACGAAATTTCCGAACTGGGACAAAAACTTGAAATTGCCGCCCCTTCAAACATGAATTTTCCGCCCGGGGAAATATTAGAGCTATTCTTCGATTTTGCCGCCCCCTGAAGGTTGTCAGTTGGGGCAGTAGAACTAAAAAAAGGTCGCCGCCACACGAATTTTCCATTTACCACACCTTCAATCGAGATTTTGGCGCCCACCTGAAGTTGCCGCCCGGGGCAAGCGCCCCGGTTTGACCCCCCCCTAGATCCGGCACTGAGCTTTTTGTTCATATTATTTGTCACAGTGAAAATCAGGTACAGAACACACAACAGCATGTGAATATTTATTTCCATCATTTAATTATCCCCATATGTAATTTATGATAGTTTGACAAGAGAAAACAGTATACAATGTCTTCTGGAATCAATAGGGAAAAAAAGCTACGTGCTATGGGGTGGGGGGGATTAGAAACAAAATCAACGTCGTGCTACGTGGGGGAGAGGGGAGGATCCACAGGATGCCAAAATGGAGTTCATGGTATATGGACCCATCGTTTTTTTTTTTTTTTTTTTTTGCTCTCGTCAGTCTTTTGACTGGTTTGATGTAATCCTTCATCTCTTCCTATCCTGTGCTAACCTCTTCATTTCTACATATCCCTTACAACCCACATCCTCAATTATGTGCTTCATATATTCTCTGTCTTCCTCTACAGTTCTTACCTTCGACCGTTCCCTCCACTAACACATTAACCAATCTAGCACGTCTCAAAATATTACCTACCAGCCTGTCTCTTCTTTCTGTAAGCTTCTTCCATAAACTTCTTTTCACACCCATCATTTCCAAAACTCGTTCATTTCTTACTTTGTCTGTCCACCTAATTTTCAGCATTCTTCTGTAGCACCACATTTCAAATGCTTCACTTTTCTTTCTTTCTGGTATTCCTAAAGTCCATGTTTCGCTATAGTAAAGTGCTGTGCTCCACACATATAGTTTTAAAAAGTTCTTTCCAATTCCTAGATCAATATTTGAAACTAAAAGGTTTCTCTTTTTCATGAAGGCCCTTTTTGCTAGTGCTATTCTGCTTTTAACATCATTCTTGCTTCGGCCATCGGTTGTAATTTTGCTTCCCAAGTAACAGAACTCCCTCTCCTATTGCATCCGATCCTATTTTTATATTTAATGTACTGGTATTGGTATCATTTCTGCTACATTTCATCACTTTAGTCTTGCTTTGATTCATATTCAGTCCAAAATCTTCCTTCAGTATTTTGTTCATGCCATTCAGTAATTTCTCTATGTCCTCAGCCCTCTCTGCTAACAAGACAAAGTCATCAGCAAATCGTAGCATACTGATTTTTTCTCCCTGAAACTTATGCTACATGGAAATTTTGCTTTGACTTTCTTCATTGCTTCTTCTACATACAAGTTGAATATTAATGGGGATAGACTACAACCTTGTCTCTCACCCTTTTTAACTGATGCATGTCTCTCGTAATTCTCTACTTTTATTATAGCCACTTAATTCTTATATAGTTTATAGAGTATTCTTCTATCTTGATACTTTAGACCTGACTTCTTTAAAATCTTGAACATCTTGTCCCACCTAACATTATCAAAATCTTTTTCTAAATCAACAAATGCCATAACAGTATCTTTGTTTTTCTTGATCCATAACACAGAAGAAAAATGCAGTAATATTTTTTGGTTGTGAACTTAAATCTTAGGATTACTGTTAGTGATAAGAATTATTTAAAATTTCCTTAATAAATAACAATTTTAAATTAGTGTCACCGTTGTTAGAGTTCAACTTCTATTTATAGCAAGTTTTTATTCAATTACATATAGGCAAAGCTTGGTAGTTTGTTCACTTAGAATACTATAGCATAGGTAAACATTATGGTTCTACCATTTAATATATTGTATCTAATTCAAATTAGTAGTTTTAACTTTGATTGTTAAGGTTTACTTTTTTTAACTGCGATGGACATAAAGCTCTGATGTTAATTCTCCTAGTCATCTAATTACCCCTTTTTACACTATTTCTTTTCAAATATTCTTTTATAATTGGAGTGTTAAATTCCTCTCTGATTTAACTTTTCAATTTACAAAATTTAATTTTAAAATCTTTAAGTGTTTTGGTAAATTATTGATCATTTTACTTGGTAAATTGTTCCAATCCCTTACACCCTTTCCTATGAAAGAAAATTTTCCCACTCCCTTATGCATGAAATCGAGAGCAGGCTTGTGGTCATGGTCGCCTTTCTCCTACAATGCACTATTCGTAATTATTTGACCAATATCCCTGCAAGCCCCATCACCAGCATATGCACTGTACATTCCCAGCACTCTCTTCACCCTCCTCCTTTCCTCCATGATTCACAATCCTGCTCCTTTTTCATATCAGTTACTGACTGGGTCCTGCGGTAATTTCCACAAACAAATCTAGATGCTCTTCTTTGTACACCTTCCAACTCCTGCATTTGATACCCGAACTACACAACCATATTCAACCAATGGTCTGACTTAAGTTTTGTAACCCAATTCCCTAACTTCTCTGGTACATCTTCTCATCGCCCTCTCCAGTAAATGAAGGATTCTGTAATCTTTTCCTATCACCTGCCCAATGTGGTCTGCACAATTCTGTTTGTTATCAAACATTATGCTAAGATATTTATACTCCAAGCCTTCAACAAGCAATTCTTATCTTTCCCTATAATCATAATTTACATTTATTTATTTTTTCTGTATACCTGATAAGGTGATTCCTCTTGGCATTTATCTTCACTTCATGCTGACCTACCCATTTAGATATTCTATCGAGGTCACCCTGTAGCTATTCACTGACTTCACCTGTTTTGATCCTACTGCACGCCATTATATCATCTGTAAAAAAAACCTACATTCTGATCATAACCCATCAACACAGTCATTCATTAGAATAATGAACAGGTTATTGTATCATCCCATATTTTAGGCTCTGTTTGGTTTAAAATATAACAGTGTGTATTTAATTAGTCCTGAAACAGTAATATAATAACTTGCTCATAATCAATTATTCATAAATAACTTGGTGTTGTTTACATGACAGTTATATAATATCAATACATAAAAATGAACTATCGATATTTAAATTCCCACAGTCAGATTTAGAAAATACATACGCATCAGTTAAATAATTGGCCTGATCTGTCTGAAATATAATTGATGTTTAATTATTTTCTACTGGGACTGGGGCAGCGAAAGGGAAAGAATCCGACCCTGGCCTTTTCAAGGCAGCATCCCCTAACTCTTCTGGAGTGATTCTGGAAACCATTGTAAACCCAAATCTGGATGCCCTGATGGGGATTTAAACCCACGTCCTCCCAAATGCGAGGACAGACCGTTATTGCCCACCCACCATGCTCGGTATATGTAAGAAAACTGAGGGGAAAAGAAGGTATTAAGACAATTTAGAATAAGAATGGAGCTGAAGTCACTAAGGATTTTCAAATTGCAGAGATACTGATTGACTGATTTAGTGAGGCAACAAGGGTCTATCATCCTGTGATGGGAAGGAATGAATCAGAGGAAAGTCTTTCTAAAAGTATAAATGAAGAAACTACAAAAAAATTATTATATATTATATATGTGGTGACTGTAAAATAAGAACAAGGTAAGAAGGAATTGTGCTATTCACTTGAAAATTGTAATACACCTTTCTGTGGTCATACTTTTTAAGAAGAAGTGTACATGAAAGCGAAATGAAAGATACGTTAGACATGGCCCCTCTCAAAAGTTACAAAACGATGCATTTCAATAGTAAAAAAACATCCATTTGTAGTAAAATTGTTCTTGCCAAAGATAGTATCTGCAATCTATAGCAACGAATCTACACTAATTCCTCACATCTAATACTGTTGTAACAAAGTAAGTGTTTTTTTTACTCTGGTCCAGGCTGCATTACAACCTAACCAACATGCCAGTATATTGCCGCAAAAAAAATCTGGCGACCTTAATTTATTAATGAAAACTAAATTCTTTGCTGTAACAATTTCCGTGTAACAATTTCCGTATTTCTTCAATCTGGTCCAGCTGTTCTGTTATCATGAAAACGTGGCAGCGATTTACATTCATTGCAATAGAGAGTAGATACTATCTTTCGCGTGAGCAACTTGAATGGAAATGGGGGTCTCTACTGTTTACGTTGCATCGTTTCGTAAATTTCGTGTGGCACCACGTCTATAGTACGTTTCTTTCGTTTCCGTGTACATTTTTTCTCAAAAGGTATGACCTGAGGTATATGTGTGAAAATTTTCAAACGAATAGTACAATTCCTTCTAACATCATTCTTATTTTACTACTGCCATATATGTATTCATCCTACAATGTTGTAATGTCTGTGTACTATTATGTTGGTTCCTTCTATTACATGTAGGTACAACACTCATAACCTTGTATAAACTAACGGGTCTATTGGAGATCGCGATTCAGCTGCAACAACATTAAATAATATCGTTGTAATACTGCTGTAGTCAATCGCAAGACATTATTTTCAAGCAGTAATTCAGTTGTAATACAACCTGGACAATTATTTTCAACCAGAAATTAGGTTGAAATACAGCCTGTACCAGCAAGAAACCGTTAAATATACTTCGGAAAAAATTTCTAGCGGAGTCTTGCGTTTGACCACTGCAGTATTATGATGCCAACTCCAGGCGGAATCGCGATCTCCAGTAATCCCAAACTAACTTCATAATACTAAATTAGCTATATGATTTGCATACTTTTATGTATGTATATCACTCTACTTACGAAATAGTGGTGGCTATAACATGCCAGTCTGGAACAGTACTTTCTGTATTTGTCTATACTGGTGCTTCGTTCTAAACTTTGGAATCTCTGATTGTGATCTTGCTTCCGCTGCACTTTCTATTTGTTTTGAACAAGCATTTCTGGTGATTACCCTGAACTGGTCTACACTACAGTCTCTGACTCTCTGCTACAGTGTTTACTGTGACGTCTCTTTTATATTTACAGTTCCACCAACCTAATTGCATTGATGTAGAATCTATGTTAACTTTATATTAAAATATATCTTTGTTTGTGTGATTATATTAACTATTGTTTGTTATTTATGTGGGATTTTCGTTGGTTTTCATGTGTCTTTGCTATTTCTATTGTTTTGAATAGTGTTTTTTTTTTGTTTTTTTTGTTGGTATGTTAATAAATTCATTTCGCATTGTTTTTCCCTGTGCAAGGTCTTTGTGAATTTGGTAACTTTCTTGAACTGTTAATAATTGTATATGTAGTTATTAATTTTTAGAACTCTCATATCTGTCTGAATAGTTGTAGGTGGATCGTTTTGATCTAAAAAAATGCTCAGCAAATGTCGAATGGTTGTATATGTTATTGATCTGATATGTTCTTTATATATCTAGTGCTGAAATTCCTATATGTCTGGCCTACAGAGATGTGACATATTTGAGATACAGGTATTTGAAAATACAGATACAAAATACGTATTTTCATCTTGTATCTGAAATTCTTTCTTAATCTTTATTTGTATTTTAATTTTTCTTGGTATCTTTGTACTTTAGAAATAATAAATACTACTTATGCATTTTTTACGTTACGGCATCATTAAGACAAATGCAATAACCAAACGCTTTCGTAAAAATCATTAAGCTATATCAAAGGACAATATTGTATAGTCTAGTTACCTTTGCTGACTTCATTGTGGTGAACTATGAAAACAATAACCAAACACCCACCCACCCACCTGTCTATTGTATTACCAGGTACGGTAGGAAATAAGAGTACTAACACAATGGAACAGAGATTTGCAAATACCTTAATAAGAGAACGAGGATTTACACAAGTGGTAGAGCAAAAGACTTGGGGACAAAATATTTTGGATATTTTCTTCATAAAGCCCGATGATAACCTTTTGGGGTATCAAGTAGACCGAAGGAATGAGCGATCATGAAGCAGTTCTGATGGATATTAGAGGATTCAATAAACCAGCAGCCAAAATTGAAGGGGGAATTGGGTACAATTATAAAAAGGCACAGATTTCAAATTTGAAGAGATATTTCAGAAAACGTTTCAGCAAATGGAAGGAAGGCACAAGTACAGTACAGTCAAAGTGGAAGAGTTCAAGGAGATAATAAGAAATGGGGAAGAAAATTTATAGCAAAGCAGAAAATAAAGGGAAGTAGAGAACCTGTGTGCTATAATTGGGAAGCGAGGAGGTTAAAGAGGTTGGTAAGAAGAGCACACAACAGAGTTAAGAGACAGCAGGGTAGTGGGGAATATTTTAAACATCTAAACAAGGACTTAATAACAACAAATAAAGTGGCTAAAGATGGGTTTATGAAGAGTATTGTCAGTGCAGGAAGACCATTGACTGATGCATCTAGAAATTTCTATGTCTATATTAAAAAACTGAGGGAAGGGAGAGATGCTTATAGATAAGGATGGAGAAAAAGTAAATGAGGATTTGAAAAAGGCAAAGATTTTAAGTAACTGGTTTAGATAGAGCATTAGGGACAATGAATCAGTAACGGGACGATCTAATTCGGAGAACGAGCTTAAAAAACACAATTAAAAATGAAGACACCAAATAATTTGAAATTCATCCTCAGGAAATCATGAAGGAAATAAGAAAGCTGAAAAAACATAAAGGGGCTGGTATATATATCTTAAAGATAGCCGGATGTGACATTTTACCTTATCTTAAAATATTACTTAAATTGAGTCTGGATACTTGCTGCTTACCACAGAACTGGAAAAGTGCGATAGTAGTGCCGATACATAAAGGACGGGGGAGAAATAGAGTCGAAAATTATAGGCTAATCAGTTTGACATCGGTGGTAGGTAAATTAATGGAAAGATTGATATGCAACCACATAAGAAATATATGTGAGGAACAAGGGGTTTTCAAGTAGGCAACATGGCTTTAGGCAAGGATATTTATACGAATATCAGTTGGTGGGATATATGCAAGATAGTTCACATAAAATCGATAAGGGAGTCAAAACTGATAATGTAGCACTAGATCAGTCAAAGGCTTTTGACAGAGTGAGCCACAAAATGATAGTAAATAAGTTAAAAACTACTGGAGTGGATGACAAAGTGATTTGTTGGGTAAAAGAATTTTTAAAAGGTAGAAAACAGAACGTTAGGGGAGGAAATGTGGAAGTAAAAATTGGAGTACCGCAGGGTAGCGTATTGGGACCATTTCTATTCATTATTCTAATGAATAATGTATTGATTGTTTACTATCTGAAATTAGATTGAGGTAGAGGACTGTAAACAGTTGCAGGATGATCTGGACAGGATATCTAGTTGGGTTGGTAAACATGGTATGAAGATAAATGCAAAGAGGAGTCAGCTTATTAAATGCACAAATATAAAAAAAAGGTTGATTATGATTATAAGGTGGGTAAAGAATTGCTTGCTGAAGACTTGAAATGTAAATATCTTGGCATTACATTTGATAACAAGTTTAACTGGGCAGGACACGTCGGACAGGGGGTAGGAAAAGGTTTCAAATTCCTGCACTTGTTGGAGAGAGTGATGAGGGGATGCACAAGAGAAGTAAAGGAATCGGGTTACCAAACTTTGGTCAGACCATTGCTCGAATATGGTATGTAGTATGGGACCCATTTTGAGTATCAAATACAGTAGTAGGAGAAGGTGCAAAGAAGGGCTGCGATTTGTTTCTGAAATCGCAGAATGCAATCAGTGACAGATATGATAAAAGAGCTGGAATGGGATTCATTGCAAGACAGTAGGAGGATGAGGAGGGTCATGGGAGTGTACAGGGCGTATACTGGCGATGAGGCATGGAAAGATATTGCAGTAGGCATGAAAAGTTGTGCATTGAAGGGAAAAATGACCGTGACCACAAGCTGGCACTCGATTTCAGGCACAAGGGTGTGGGAAGATTCTCTTTTTTAGGTGAGGGTGTCGGGGCTTGGATTATGTTACCAAGGGAAATGATGAACAAATTTGTAGGGGAAAATATAGGTGGGTGAGGAAAGGGGGAAGATGGGTGGTAGGGAAATTGCTACCGGAGCGTGTGCTGCCAATTTTTACTGTGTCAAATTTTGTTTGGTGCAAAGCAGTTGTATTATTATTACTGAATCATAATCATGAAGGTGGAATTGAAATGCAAGTAAATAAATAAGCGAATCATATTAATTTTTATTTTATTTAAATAAGTGTATACCAAATTAGATTTCACTTGGCAGGGACTGAGTAATCGTTGGTTGCATATGTGAAGGCTGCTCACCAAACTCTGATTTACTATACTACTAACTTAATTTTGTATACTAAATTTCTTTAAAATGTTTATTAAATTGTTAGGATTCTTGCTAGTGAGAAGAATTATTTATATTTACCTAAGAAAATAAGTTTCAAATTGCGTCATTGTTGTTAGATAGTATCTTTCCTTTATAGCAAGTTGTATTCATTTATAGATAGCTGAAAGCTTGGCAGTTAGTTTATTAAGAATACTATAGTAAAGGTAAACATTGTGGGTATAAGTTATTTAACAGTTTTAACTTCTTAAATACGTATCTAATTAAATCTGTTGAGGTTATTGTATTGCTACTAGAGAAGCAGCTGTTCCGTTTAGAATATGGCAGTTTTTATTTAATAAGTTCTAAAACATTAAACTAACTACTTGTCGGTAGTAAATAGTAATAATAATTCGTAAATAACTGTTGGTGTTACTCTCGGTAGCATTATACAATATCGCTATTTTAATTGAACATGCCGTGAAAGCTTTGTGCCTATCGCAGACGTCTGGGTATAAAAGTGGCTTCATTGCGAATTCAGGGCAGAGGTCAAAGGGAACTAATGAGGCTCTACCATGGTATTGACCTCTCATTTGGAAGAGGAAATTTACAACTGGAGCAGAAAAATTTGGGGCAGGACGAAACGATTAGAGAGATGGACTTAAGAGGGTCAGAATCCTTGAAGTTCGGCATGTGGAGACTCAGCGTATGGAGGCTCAACTTGTAGGTGCAATGCCTGTGGATGGTCTGCTTTTGGAGGCTCCACCTGTGGAGGCTCTGCCTACAATGAGTCAATCTGTGGAAGCTCAACCTGCGGAGGCTCAGCCAATGGATAGAAATCGGAGATGGTAGGTTTAGTGAGGATGATGAGAAAAATGGTTGGGAGCTGATATCAGATCGTAAGGTAAATATGATTAACAGAATCAAGAAGCCAGAAAATTCAGAAATTTTAGGTAGAAGTAGATTTGACATGTTACCTGAGTCAGATGAGGAAGAGCCATTGTAGATAGAGGTAGGTAAGGTGCAACAGGCCTTTATTAACAGAGGCGTGGAAGGAAAAAAATACGAAGAAAAGGCTCTGCTGTTAGGTAGTAGCCATGGAAAGGGTGTAGTCCCTCTTCTGCTGCATTAATTACACACAGGCAACCAGGTCATAAAACTTTCAAATCCTAGTTTCAACATTAGTCCAGGTAATATAGGATCACATTGTAAGGATTTTACAAAGGACGATAGAGTAGTGACAGTGGGATTTGCGGGCATTAAAATTGATAGGAACACAAGTTATAGTATAGAAAGTGACCTGAGGAAGGTGGTGAAAGAGACACAACTTACCAGGGTGGAATTCATGCAGGTCATAAGTTGCCATGACCGGCCACAGTTGAACCACGCTGTGAGGTGTGTAAAGTGGAATGTTTACACTTGGGAATGGTATTAGTTCTGTGTTGAATGTTGTGCCGGCGGATACCATTGGTAGTTGGAGTTTCACTAGGCGTGGCCCGTACCTTAATAGAACAGGCAAGGGAGTACTATCTGAGATGTTAGCAAAAGCTGTAAGGGATATTTACAGTTATGTTTGGTTAGGACTGTGATTGTTTTTAGGTTACAAGAGATCAAAGGGATTGTGGCGTTACTCCGCAGTGGCGATACTTCGAGCACGCCCCGCCTTCACAAGCGCCTCCAGATGTAGCCGCTCGACGCGGCCCGGAATGAGTCACCACTTTGGCTCAGGGGTTCCGGGATCGTATACCGCCATCTACTAACGATTTTTTCTCGCATATCTAACCCTTTCCAGATTGTTCTATAATTTTATACTAAATTCAGTTAAGTACAGAAAGTTCTGTAAATACGTTCTCGAACATTCGATCCTTTATATAAGATACCTCAACTGCGCCACACAGTGGTCTATATTGTACCAACTACTGGTGAATAAACAACTTGTCTTGGAGCAACTACTGAATATTTATTCGATAGCTGGACATAACCTCCTAGCTACAGGATAATTATTGCAAATGCGTGACGGGAAAACACACAAGCGCCATGAACCCTGCATCTCCAAAAGCACGTGAAACATATTTGGAACTGATAGGAAAGTCACCAACTTCTCCATGAAAAACCAGATTGAATTCTAAAAAGGCCTTTTAGCAGCGCCAGGACGTCTGAATGAAACAACACAAATCCTTAAAATATCTCATTTTAAGGAAGATGAAAAACATTTTAATGTGAATATGTGAACTGTTCAAAGTTAATAGTAGAAGCTATCCAAAGTCTGCGAGGGAATAAAGGTATCTAATACTATTGTCTAATACCCGAACAAATGAGAATCAAGCATATGGTTAAGTGTCTTAAAATGGAAACAAAATATCGCGGCACTTTGTCAAATGTCATCGAAGAAAATCTAAACACATGTTCAAAAAGGTTTTGCTGTTTGAGCTGCTGCAGCACAATGCAATATTACCCTCAGTGTCCCATACATTTAAAAAAATGAAATGTGTATCAAAAGTATTTTAAAAACATGTAAAATAACGTATTGATTAAAATAGGAAAAATTATCGATCTGGAAAAAAAAACCAGAGGCTTTAAACTGCAATGGAGAGGACATAAAGAAAAGACGAATATTATAGTATGTTTTTAGAGGACTCTGATTCCTTTATTGCGAATGCCACTAACGGCGACAACATAGAACCTACTGGCAGTATCATTGACTTAAAAAACTTCAATACTTAAGTTATAAGGAAAAATTTCTAAAAATTAGATGTTTATCAAAAGTAAAAACAAAGTTTTTAAACTACAGCACCTGTTTGTTGAGTTCCATTCCTGAGCAGCGAATGATAATGAGACCTCATCGAAGAAAAATGAGTGATCAGATGTTTGAAGAACTGATTTTAACTTATTTAAATTTTAAAGATCGTCTTGTACATTGTATATGAGTAAACATATTTCAAAAAATAAAAATACACCATACAAAATTAATTTTATCTTGATAAAGTATTTGGAAGATACATATTTTGTATCTTGTATTTCAGATACATTTACAAACGTATCTTATATCCATATATGAAATCCATTACTTAAAAGTATTTGTATTTCAAATAATTTTATAAGGTATCTTTCACACCTCTGCTGGCCTACGTATATTGCTTGGCACTGTTGGGACTGTGATTGCTGTGTGCAGACGCGGGCTGAGGTGGCTGATCTTCGCGCTCAGCTTGCAGCTTTGCTAACGAAAGTTACAAGGCTGGAAGCTGCCGTAGGCGACTGCAGCAGCTGTGATATGACCCGATGAAGCTAGAGCTCTTATGGTTCTCCCCTACCTTTCATCGTACCTGCAGTCCAGGCTGAGACTTTGGAATCTGTGCGTCAGTCACCTGATGGTGTCTGGCGTGTGGTTTCCGGACGTCGACGCCGCATGCGGGGGCAGTCGTACAAGTCTGAATCCCAGGAGGCAAGCTTGTACCACTGTCCAATAGGTTTGATGTGTTGTCTGGGTCTGGTTCAGATCCACAATCGTCAAACTGCGAGTTGCCAGCCCCCCGCCCGCAAGGTCTGAGCGACCACAGAAGGGGATTTTGGTGATAGGTAGCTCCAACGTTAGGCGTTTCATTGAGCCCCTTAGGGACATGGCGAATAGGTCTGGATGAAGTCCTGTGTCCATTCTTTGTGCATTCCGGGAGGTCTGATCCAAGATGTGGAACAGGCCATCCGGATGCCATTGAAGGGACGAGGTGTAGCCAGCTGCGATTGTAGCTCATGTCGGCACCAATGATGCTTGCCGCCTGGGGTCGGAGGTATCCTCTCTTCCTTCCGGCGGCTTGCTCAAAGGGTGAGCTCTGTGGTTGATGACCGCAAGATTTCGGCTGAGTTAACTATCTGCAGCATTGTCGATAGAACCGACTGTGGACCTCTGGTTCAGAGCCGAGTCGAGGGTCTAACCAGAGACTGCGGCGTTTCTGCGATAATCATGGATGCAGATTCCTTGATCTTCGCCCTGGGGTCGAGTCGTGTAGGGTTCCCTTGGATAGATCAGGTGTGCACTACACACGTGAATCGGCTACACGGGTGGCAGGGGCCGTGTGGAGTGCATTGGGGGATTTTTTAGGCTGAGGGAGGAAGACCCGAAACTGGGATTACAGTTACGGGCAGCCCAATCAAATTCGGCACCATATGTTAGGAGTAGCGTAAATCAGTCTCGACCGTTAAAAGTACTCGTTATTAACTGTAGAAGTGTTTGTAATAAGCAGCCTGAGCTTGAAAGCATTATTAGTAGCACAGAAGCAGATATTGTATTAGGTACTGAAAGCTGGTTAAAACCGGATATAAGTTCAGCAGAAATTTTTAACGATAGCATGAATGTTTTCCGTAAGGATAGGTTGCATTCTAATGGAGGCGGTGTATTTATAGCTGTTAGTAAACACCTGTCGTGTAACGAAATAAATATCGATACGGTCTGTGAAATCCTATGGATTAGACTAAAAGTAGCTAGGACAAAACTTGTAATAGGGTCTTTCTATCGTCCACCAGATGCAGATGTCTATTGCTGAGGCCTTAAGAACTAATGTAAGTAATATAGCTCGTCAATTTCCGGATCATGCAATAATACTAGGAGGTGACTTCAACTTTCCGTATATGACTGGATAATTACGTCCACGTTACTGGTGGCAGGGATAAAATCCTGTGAAATTATTCTTGACCTTTTCTCAGATCTTAATCTTGAGCAGCTCGTCACTGAACCAACGCGGTGCCAACGAAACGAATTTTAGATATTCTCGTTACGAATAGGCCTGAATTATTCACGGACATTTCTACCACCATGGGAATAAGTGATCATAAAGCTGTAATTGCTACAGTAAAATTAATAGCCGCGCGCAAAAAGAAAAAAGAAAGGGTCGTTTACAGGTTAAAAGGCCCCAAAGGAGAGTTTAAGAACGTTTTTGAGGGATAATTATTACCTTTAAGAAGGAAGAGGCTCGGTTGAAGAGATGTGGCTTCGATTCATGCATATAGTCAGGGAAGGTATGGACTTACATATACCGAAAAGGACAATCAGGGATGGGAACGATCCCCCGTGGTATACGCGTGAAGTTAAAAGTTACTTAAAAAGGAAAGAAGATACATGCACGCTCAAGGAGGACGATGTATAGGAGTACATATTCTTCGCGGGTTTGCCGCCGGATCACATTCCTTCAGTTACAACAGGCCTGATGATGGCGGCGGTGCAAGCCGCCGAAAGCTTGTGGTTAGATAATGTGATCCGGCGGCAAACCCGCGAAGAATATGTATCAATAATACGCCGGGAAAGACTTTTCTTTGATGTATAGGAGTGATTTAGAAAAGCTAGCTGAGACAAGAGGAGGTCAAGAATGCGATGCGCCAGGCCTTTAATGACTTTAGGAGCAACTCACTTTCCAAGAGTCTCAACGAAAACCCAAAGAAATTTTGGTTGTATGTAAAAAAAGTTAGTGGTAGTGACAAAAATACGTCAGTTCTACTACAAGACGGTCGGTAAGTTGATGACAGCCGCGACAAGATACCGTATTTAACACCAAATTTAAAAATTCTTTCACTGACGAAAACCATAGAAAACATTCCCGCTTTTGCACGGCGTGTAGAATTTGAGATGGACCCTTCTGCTGTGAAACAAAATACAGAGAAAAATATTAAGAAACAAAAATTTTATTATTAAATTAACTGTTCGAATAATAACTTAAGGCCCCTAGGTTGTTGTCCTAATTTGTTCAACAGCTTGTCAATAAATTCAGTATCCATAATAAGTAATAAGTGTTATGCGAGTATATAACGTATAAAAAAGATACAGATGTACCACCCTTAAAGCAATCCTGCCGGCGCCCATTATTATATATATATATATATATATATATACATACATCATATTAAACATAAAACAGAAAAACAAATATAAACAAAGTGTTATTTCAATGAACTCCTTCATGAGAAAATATTACAATCTCTTTCCTCTAACCAATTACCCAGCTTTTCTCTAAAACTTGCAACAGTTTTGGTCCTTTTTATTTCATCAGGTAATTTGTTAAATATTTTTAAACCTAACTTAAGGCCCCTAGGTTGTTGTCCTAATTTGTTCAACAGCTTGTCAATAAATTCAGTATCCATAATAAGTAATAAGTTTATGCGAGTATATAACGTATAAAAAAGATACAGATGTACCACCCTTAAAGCAATCCTGCCGGCGCCCATATATATATATATATTATATATATATATATATACAATTCCATCATATTAAACATAAACAGAAAAAACAAATATAAACAAAGTGTTATTTCAATGAACTCCTTCATGAGAAAATATTACAATCTCTTTCCTCTAACCAATTACCCAGCTTTTCTCTAAAACTTGCAACAGTTTTGGTCCTTTTTATTTCATCAGGTAATTTTTAAATATTTTTAAACCTTTGTGCAACAGTGTTTTCTGTGCTTTACTACTTTTATTATAAGTCGAATG
>CM061914.1:188341663-188777338 GCA_031002005.1 Vandiemenella viatica | reverse complement strand
CTGTCTGGGTGGCGCCACATCATGTTTCTCAAAACCAACGTTTCGACTCTCATTCTGGGGTCTTCTGTGTTGCCCTGGAAGAAGACCCCAGAATGAGGGTCGAAACGTCGGTTTCAAGAAACATGATGCGGTGAAACCCGGACAGCCAAGAATCAACTGAATCTGGCCGCAGAAGTGTACGATTACAAATTATTCATCTCTTCACTTGGTCATTTGTTCCAATCCCTTACCCAAAAAAGAAAATTTTGGCACTCCATTATACATGACAGTCAGTGGCAGCTTGTCATGATCATCTTTCCCCTTCCATGTATTAATCCTTATTCTTGGACCCATATCCCTCCAAGCTCCATCACCAGCATATGTCTTGTACACGCCCAGCACTCTCTACACCCTCCTCCTGTCTTCCAATTACTCACAATCCAGGTCCTTTATTATATCAGATGTCGACTGAGTCCTGCGATAATTTCCAGCAACAAATCTAGCAGCCGTTTTTTGCAGCCTCTCCAATTCCTATATCTGATATCAAAATGTGGGTCCCATACCACACTGCCATATTGAAGCAATGGTGTGACCAACAGCAGCAGGTGCAATGAGGTGGACACATTAACAGCACCAGAGTAGTCACTTGTACCTGCATTCAGTAACCAGTTCTGTGTTACAAAGGTAAGGCAAAATATGTAATATCAAAGTGTTTCATTTGTGATAAATTTAAAGCCATTTCATACTACAATTTCACCCTGTAAGTGTATTTCTCATGCTGTATTGATCCACCGTGTTCTCTTTTTTATGAGTCTTTTTTAACAAAGAAACCACCAGCTCCATTTACTACAGAGGGCAGTTCAGCTAGCTTTGTCTACTTTATCCACATGTGTGTTTTGGTATAAGCCATCCTCTACACTTGGCCCTAAATTACCAGCTGCAAAATGAAGCAGGCAGCAATAAACTCAGGAACAATATTTGAATTCTCTGATTAATGATGTGGCTGAGTTGTGTCTGGCTTAAATAAGTTGTGATTAACTGCAATGCTAAATGTGTATTGGCAGCACATAAGTAGTCATTTACCACAATTCTTTAACAGCTTGCGAAGCTTGAATGCAGCCGCCCAGAGGTCTGTGTGTAAGGCCCTTGGTTACCAAATCGTCAAATACGTAAGTTAGCATTTCCTTGAAGGAGGCATCTCACAACAACTGTGTGACCAATAACAGTGGCCAGGCACAGCGCTGTTAGGCCCAAGCAGTTCACTACATCGGCGTTCGCTCCGGCATGAAGTAGAACACCAACATCGTTCGCATGGCCACTGAGAGCAGCGACATGTAGTGGTCGGTTACCCAAGTTCTCAGCAACATTAACTTTAGCCTTGATGGAAAGAAGTAGACAAACAATATCAACATGACCTGCCTGAATGGCCATGTGGAGTGCTGTTCATCCGTTACAGTTTACTGCATCGACTTCTGCTCCTGCATTAACCAGAATGTCAACAACGTCCATGTGACCACCAGAAGCAGTGACGTGAAGTGGTCAGTTACCCCAGTTACCTGCAGTTTTTACACTGGCCTTTCCATGAAGAAGTATCCACATGACCTACCAGGGTGGACCCACAGAGCGCTGTCCAATCCTGGTTGTTTACTGCATCGGCATCTGCTCCTGCATTAACCAGAACGTCAACAACGTCCACGTGACCACGAAAAGCATCGATGTGAAGTGGTCGGTTACCCCAGTTATCTGCAGTCTTGACACTGGCCTTCGAACGGACAAGCCGACGCACAACATCCACATGACCTTCATGAGCGTCAGCGTAGAGTGCAGTTTGACCGTCATTGTTTACTGCATCGACCTCTGCTCCTGCACTAACCAGAACGTCGACAGCGTCCGCGCTACCTTGGAGAGCTGCAAGTAAGAGTGGTCAGTTACCCAACTCGTCAGCAGTATTGACATTGGCCTTCGCAAGGACAAACCGATGCACAACATCCGCATGACCTTCCTGACTGGCCCCATAAAGCGCTGTTCGGCCATCCCTGTTATTTACTGCATCGACATCTGCTCCTGCTTTAATTAGCTCATCGACAGTATCAATGTGACCTCGCAAAGCAGCGAAATGGAGTGGTCGGTTACCCAAGTTGTCTGCACTATTAACACTTGCCTTTGCACGGACAAGCCGACGCACAACATCCACATGACCTTCCTGAGTGGCCGCGTGGAGCGCTGTTTGACCGTCATTGTTTACTGTATCGACCTCCGCTCCTGCTTTAACCAGAACGTCGACAGCGTCCACGAGACCACGAAAAGCAGCTATTAGGAGTGGTCGGTTGCCAAACTTATCTGCAGTGTTGACACTGGCCTTTGCGTGGAGAAGACTACGCACAACATCCACATGACCTTCCTGAGCGGCCGTATAGAGCGCTGACAGGCCCTTCTTGTCTACTGCATCGACATGTGCACCTGCTTTAATTAGCACGTCGGTGGAATCAATGTGACCTCGCAAAGCAGCGACGTGAAGAGGTCGATTACCCAAGTTGTCTGCAGTGTTGACATTGGCCTTTGCAAGGACAAGCCGACGCACAACATGCGCATGACCTTCATGAGTGGCAGCGTGGAGTGCAGTTTGACCGTCATTGTTTACAGCATCGACGTCTGCTCCTGCACTAACCAGAACGTCGACAGCGTCCACGTGACCTCGGAGAGCTGCAAGTAAGAGTGGTCGGTTGCCAAACTCGTCAGCAGTGTTGACACTGGCCTTTGCACGAAGAAGTCTACGCACAACATCCACATGACCTTCCCGAGCGGCCCAGTAGAGCGCTGTGTAACTCTTGTTTTCTATGGCATCGACATCTGCTCCTGCTACAATCAGCTCGTCGACAGTATCAATACGACCTCGAAAAGCAGCGAAATGGAGTGGTCGGTTACCCAAGTTGTCTGCTGTGTTAACACTGGCGTTCGCACGGACAAGCCGACGCACAACATCCACATGACCCTCATGAGCGGCCACGTGGAGCGCTGTTTGACCGACATTGTTTACTGCATCGACCTCTGCTCCTGTATTAACCAGAACATCGACAGCGTCCACGTGACCTCGGTGAGCTGCAAGTAAGAGTGGTCGGTTACCCAACTCGTCAGCAATATTGACAATGGCCTTTCTGCGAAAAAGTCTACGCACAACATCAGCATGACCTGCCTCAGCGGCCCTATAGAGCGCTGTGCATCCCTTGTTGTCTACTGCATCGACTTCTGCACCTGCTTTAATTAGCACGTCGGCGGAATCAATGTGACCTCGAAAAGCAGCGACGTGAAGTGGTCGATTACCCAAGTTATCTGCAGTGTTGACATTGGCCTTCGCAAGGACAAGCCGACGCACAACATCGGCATGACCTTCATGAGCGGCAGCGTGGAGTGCAGTTCGACCGTCATTGTTTACTGCATCGACGTCTGCTCCTGCACTAACCAGAACGTCGACAGCGTTCACGTGACCTCGGAGAGCTGCAAGTAAGAGTGGTCGGTTACCCAACTCGTCAGCAGTGTTGACAATGGCCTTTCTGCGAAAAAGTCTACGCACAACATCCGCATGACCATCCAGAGCGGCCCCGTAGAGCGCTGTGTGACCCTTGTTTTCTACGGCATCGACGTCTGTTCCTCCTATAATCAGATCGTCAACAGTATCAATGTGACCTCGCAAAGTACGGTTACCCAAGTTATCTGCAGTGTTAACACTTGCCTTTGCACGGACAAGCCGACTCACAACATCCACATGACCTTCCTGATCGACCGCGCGGAGCGCTGTTTGACTGTCATTGTTTATTGTATCTACTTCCGCTCCTGCTTTAACGAGAACGCCCACAGCGTCCACGTGACCTCGAGAAGCAGCAGCTGTGTGTGGTCGGTTATCTAGTTTTTCAGCAACATTGCGACAGGCCTTAGAAAGAAGAAGAGCCCGCTCGACTTCCGTGTGGCCCACCCTAGATGCCATGTATAACGTAGTAGCGCCATCAATGGTCACGGCATTGACTTCTGCTCCTGCATTAATTAAAATGTCAATTATATTGGTATGACCCTCCTGAGCTGCACAATGAAGTGGTGTGGTACCATGACAATCAGCTTCACTCACGTTTGCTCCCTGAGACAAAAGATACCTGACTGTTTTCTCCTGGTTGTTTAAAGCAGCCAAGTAAAGAGGTGTCTGTAATTCTTCAGTTTTGGTCTCTAAACTCATCCCTCGTTCAGATAAAATTCTTACAACTTTTGTACACCCTAGGTGAGCTGCTAAATGGATAGATGCATAACCCTTCCTGCATCTTGCGTTAATGTCAGCTTGATTATCCAGTAGAACGCTAATAGTCCCCTTCATGTCCTCACGTGATCTGGATTGGATGGACAGATTTGTCACCCCTGTAGTGCCCAGTGCATCAAGAAGGGTAATGTTGTTTAAACCATTAGCGAAAATATTAGTTCCTTTCTTAGTATTGAAATTGTTTCTGGAATTATTTGCAGGATTAACATCTCCATGCCCAAACGTTCGTATATCCAGAGGACAACACGCATAATGAAGCGGTGTGAAATGATTTTCATCTACAGCATTGACGTCTGCCTGATTAGATATCAACCTCTCTACGATAGACTTTTGTTTTAAAAATGCAGCCATGTGTAACGGAGTTATTCCTGCATTGTCCGCCATATTTACGTTATTGCAGCTATCTAGAATTATGCAAATAACTGATTCGTTGGCGGTAAGTATGGAGTGATGCAATACAGTCATACCTTCATTGTCACGGACAGTAACATCTAACTTTCTTGTTCCAATAAGATAGTCGATAACTGCCTCTTTTTCTCCAGCTTCAGTTTTTTCAAAAGTCCCAAACCAGGCCAGTGTTTTCTGTAAGTCCTTTACAGAATCATATTTGTAACACTCTGCTACCCCGGCAGGAAGGGGAGTGAAAGAAAAAGTGATGCATTCTTTTCGTACGACCCTGTGCAGAGGTGTACGACCTGCGTTGTCCTTGCAGTACAAGTCGGCGCCGTTCTCTGCCAGGAGCAGCACTGTCGAGACTTCGCCATTTGCCCCAGCCAAGTGTAACGGCGAATCACCGTAAGAATTTTGAGCATTTATGTCTGCCTTTGCGTCTATCAACAACTGAACTGTATTTTCTGTATCTGGTTTATGTCTTTCTTTCGGAGTTTCAAACGAAGTGTCAAAGAGCAGTATTGTCAACACGGCACAATGTAGTGGAGTGTTCCCGGACTTATCTCTAGCCGTCACGTCGGCTCCAGCGTCCAGCAGTGTCTTCACCACCTTTGGTATCCTCCTCCCTGCCGCGTGGTGAAGCGGAGTCCGACCCAGCGAGTCGCGGGCTTCCAAGTCGAGACCAGCCGCCAGTAGAGTCCTCACCACAGAGTCACTACCAGACAGGTGAAGCGCAGTCTCGCCTCTACTAGTTTTCAAACGCCACTTGTCATTTTTCTTCATCAGTGTTCGAACCGCCATTTCGTTTCCAGCCAAAGCTGCACAGTGAAGTGGAGTTAATCCAGAATTGTTTGCAACGTTAACATCGGCCCCGTATTTCATCAACAATCTAACAACATCTGAATCTTTCTTCATCACCGCCATGTGAAGTGCAGATTGCCCGTTGATGTCTCTAGCTGTGACGTCTACCTTTGCTCGTAACAGCATTCGTACGAGCTCCGTGCCATGACCATTCGTCACCGCGATGTGGAGAGCAGTGAGTCCAAACGGTCCCCATCGCCAGGCTGGGTTCATGCCACCATTAGAGACCAATTGCTTCAGTATGTTCTTGTGTCCCTCCATGCAGGAAATTGCGCAAAGCTCACCTCTCGGGATATTTGCCTGTTCTACACATTCCATAAATGTCTCATAAGGAACACCAGCTTCCAAAAGTAAATCTACAACCCCCCATGAACGAAAATTCACTGCATATTTCAAAGGTGTCCATTGCAGAACACCGTCCTGTTCATCCAACCAAACTGAAAGACGTTTTATTATATGCTTTGCACATCCAACACTGTTAAATATCGAACATATGTGAAGGAGATTTCGACCTCCTTTGTCTCTCTTCCTCAAGTCTGAGACATCATCTTGTAAAAACTGTTGCAGCTTTTCTTCTTCGCCATTAGCACAGGTTTCATGTAAATAGGAATTTTTGCATAATCTTCTACTGAATAGTTCGCAGAAGAAGTGATAAATTTTATTATGAAACAATTTTTTCAATATCTGTTGGTCTCCTGCACTGTTTTCGGCGAACCACCTGGCCAAGAAAAATTCTGCGAATGTTCTGTGAACGAAACCATGATTTTCCTTTGTAATATTCGTTATTATACCAATATCTTCCAGAATTTCCACCAGTTCGAATTCTGTGAGATTTAGCTTTTTCATCTGCTCACGTGGTAGCAGTAATTTTGCCGCCTCGTATGTGAAGTGTTCATAGTAAGCTTTATGTAAAATATTTTTCACTTTTTTTGATTTTTCATTTACTAAAAACCGTTCTTCAAAGTACACTTTCAATTTCATTTCAATAAATTTCTCAAACAATTTGTTCTGATCGGATACATCGACGAACACTCCAACATCTTCGTCGGCGTCTGTACCTTTCGTAACTCCTTCCAAAAATAAGTTCGCGAATAGAGGTGTGGAAAGTAAAGTATTGTTTACGAATTTCTCTTTCATTTCCACCGAGAATTTGCGATCCTCAAAATTGTCGCAAAACTTTTTCTTCTCTACAATTGTAAATTCGCCAATTCTAAACGAAAGTGAGCCTGTTAATTCCTCAATGTCCAAAGCTCCTAACCCACGCGATGTTACCCACACATTCCGGATCTTGCTGTTTGTCAGCAAAATACGCACCAGGCTTCGGAATTTTTCATATTGAGCGTGAGGTAAATCATCAGTCTCATCGATTAAAACTGCTGTGTTGTTTGTTTCTTGCAATATATACCTCAACAGTGTTTCAGATACTCCATTGTCTCTGACGGGATGCAGTTCTGCTGTGCAAAGGAAACTTGTCACAGATTCCATGTCATCAAACCGTGCTCCTGGTATAAGATTTAAGCAATGGGCCGGATTCAACACGATGACCCACATTGACGGCTCTCTCCGTTTGAGCTCGTGAGCGACCCAGGAGGTGACAGTCGACTTACCCATACCTGGGCCGCCAGTAAGCACTGTCACCCTGTCGCTATCAATCGCTTCTTCGACACTATGACCAGTAAACCTATCAGACATCACAAATCTTTTTACAAGCTCCACGCCATAATTGGTTCTCCGGATTTTACAGCCGTGTGTGTCACTTTCAATCCAATAAAGCCGTGAGTCTTTGTAATTGTCGCACAGGTATTGGAACTGACTGTCCGCTTCCCACTCGTCAAGGAGGATCCACGCTCGTTCCCCGGTATTTGAAGACTTTTGTGCGCTTCCTACAAAGTCGCTAAACTTCTGCATCTGATGCTCGGATGGCAGCCACTCCTGATCACAAGACGATGTCTCATCCGTCAACACGCAGATATCACTGCTCTTGAGTCTAGAGAAGAAGTCCGTCCTCAGGTGGCAGCTCCTAAAGAGGGTTCTGTCTACGAAGGTGTGTGGTATCTTCGGCAAGCGCCGTCCGACCTGCAAGACGCCGTCAACGTAGCCGTCAATCATGGCAGCATCGCTCATTTGTAGGACACCAATCTTGTCATCTAGAAGTTCGCCAAGCGTCAGGCGTGTTCCCTGCGAACAGAATTACGACGTACAAATATTTAGATTCTTTTCTGTATTGGAAAAACACAGATTAAAACATTCTAATCGACTTTCAAACAAAAACATTCGAGTGACATGGTTAAAAGTTTGGGAAACAATCTCAAATTATTAGTTTCAACATCTCTAATTAACTTAATTTCATTTACGTCTTCAAAAGAGGGAGTGATATGGCACGGAATGAGATATATGGCACGGAATGTATGTAAATTATACATTTGTACTTGTGTATCATTTAATACAAATGTGTTTAAAAATATTGCACTCGGCGTTTTAAGTCACGATAAATGGTTCCTGGCTGCGTACGTAAATATTTCTAAGGAATGAATACATACAATTGGTACATTAAGCAATGTTGAGGTTGGTTGTTATGCTAGTCAGCGAGAGAGTATTGTTATAATTTTTTCCCTTATGCCCCGTTTACACGATGCGAGTTTACTGGAACGAGTGTACTGTCTTACTGCGCGCGCAGCACTGGATAGTCCACTCTCCTCGTGTCAACAGGTACAAGACAGACAGTTGACTGAGGATAGTGGACTCGGTTCACGACCAACAAACAAGATGGCGACAACTAACAAGTCGCGTAAGCGGAGTCAAGCAGAGGCATTAAAATCTTCAGAACTGCTTGAAAGTGAGGAAATTCCGTGGAATTTTCGAGAATAAAAATTATAAGAACCAGGATTTTAGAGAGTCTGCTATCAAAAAATTCCTTCATAACGGTGTCATTTTTTATGTACCGCATCGGAAAAATATTTCATAATAGCTCATCAAATTGAGATACAGTTAGTCTTAAACGATGCAACACTCTATATTTTCACTTGCAACGTTATTTTTTTTTTTTTAAAGGCGCTGAGGCATTTAAAGCATTTCTTTTTAATATCCACTCTTTTAACGTTTTTCTAAGTTTTTTTTTATTCTTCATATCATTCAACATTATAATCATCAAATTAGCCACGATGTTAATTCCTTCCTGTAATATGGACATACTATTTCCAACAAGATCGCAATGTAGGAGTAGAGAACTGTCTTGACAGTGCACTGTCTTCTAATTATTACTAGCATGCTAGTCCACTCTCTTACCCCCACCACCAACGGTTCGGCCAACTGTCGTTCCAGTCAACTCGCATCGTGTAAACGCGGCCTTACGAAGGCAGTATTTGCAGTCTGTAAGAAGTGAAGAATTGCAGAATGGACTTAAAATAAGTGCTTGTAAGGCAGGCGTTGTAAGAAGGCTAAAGAAGTGATGAGGGAGTGTGATCAACAACTTGATGAGAGCTGTAAGGAGCTGTTTCCTAAACTGTACTCACTATAATTCCTTAAATTACTTTTCTCCAAGGTGCAATCATCTTCGGAAATTATGAGTATTTTTCAGAATTCTAGATACCATTCAATGAACAATCAGTTCATTAATAAAATTGTTGTAATAACCTCACACATGGCACTCACCAACAGTACAAGTAATGTTATGCAAATAACTTTTGGTATAGTGTTGTGAAGGAGGCGATTGAGATTAGGCTTAGTAATACTGTTATTAATCATGATCAGGACATCAAATTAAGCAAAACATGGAAGGTGATAATTGGATTATTGAAAGCCACACACGATCGAGTCATATTAGGGCATAGAAGCGAACCTATCATGACGTCACCAAATGAGCAGGGCCCAACTACACCGCCCCTCCACGCGCTATCCCCTCCGCTCCCGGCTGGCAGCCCTGTATAGTAGACTACAGTGCGGCAGACTTCAGCGGTGTTAAGCGGGGCTTAACAGTGGAAGCGGAGCAAGCTTCTGAAAACTCGCCAGACGATTCAACTTTGATGCAGCTTGAACTCCGAGAAGTTTTTATACAGCATTGCCGCCGCGAAAATGTACAGTTATCTAAGTACAAGTAAAGATTCCACCACAAAGAACCTCATATTCTCCTTGCATGATAGCTTCTTGAACTTTCAGTCTTGTAGACAAACGATTGGGAAATTTGAAAATTGATCGCAAGATAATGATATTTTCTTCAAATAAAACAGTTAGTTCCTTAATATTTTGGGATGTTCTTAACGTGTTTGAGGAATAATAAATTACTTTCTACTAAGTACACCACGATGCTCTAGTAATACAACAACGCAATTTGGTTGTAGCGTCTACCACTTGTGACAGGGCAGAGACATTTTATGAGAAAACCATGTTTTTGTGCCATGAGATTAAACAAATATCGATTATTTACTCCTATAGAAGAGAAAAGTAAGTTGCCATTGCGATAAGAAATCAAGAGATAGCTAGAGGTTAGCGGACATAAAGATTGATCGGTTGCTTTGAAACCATTTCATTGCTGAAGAACCTTGCATTCTTCAAATACTATAAGTCCGATGTAGTTCCTAGAGGAATATGAGTTGTGTGTAATAAATTTAAAACGGTTGAAAGCAAAGAACTGAGTTGTTTATAATTATAACCAGTCATGCGATATGGCGACCGTGACTGGGGCGCTCACCTGGAAATCGATGGTGGTGTTCTTGAGGCGCCGTTGTGTCTCCTCGTCGAGATGGGCCACGCTGCAGCGACCGTCTACGATGTGCCAGTCCTCTTCCGGCGACCTATCCGACACCAGGATGAACCTCTTGGAGGTATCTCCCGACACCACTTTCAGCAGTTGATCAACCTCGCTGTGCGGCAGGTCAACATCACCCCCCACACACAGCACCAAGGTGCAGCACCAGCTGCTGCGTCTCCACAGTCCCACCAGGCGGCGCCACTCTTCCTCTGGAGTCGGCCACTTTGCCACCAGCAGGTGTTTGTCGTCGCTGAGAGCCTGCCGCACCTTGAGCGTGGTGAACAGGCTCTGGTCTGGAGCTGAGACCACCGCCACTGCGCCAGAGCCCGGCAGCTGGCGGCGCAGTACAGACACCTTATCTCCACTGAATCGCAGTCGCAAAGCGTGCAGCTCTGGAAACATTTCGTTGAAATACTTGACCTGATTCTCAACAACGTCACTCCATTTTTCCCACTTTTCGGTTAGATACGGCAGATTACCAGTACTTCTCCACCACGTTTTCATTTCGTTTTTCACTATGCCAAATATTTCTGCTAAATTTTCAGGCGTGCTGAGAGCGAATTTTATTTCTTCTTTGGTATCATTTTCCAGATCATCTTTTTTCAAATTATGCAGCACACGAAACTGGGTGAGGAAATCTGTATCCAGATCATTAAACTTTTCAACAACATCTTCGTCACTGCAGGGGAACTGTTCTATTTCACCACTTTCGCCGATAATTTCTCTTAAATTATTATGGTCCTCGGTGTGTCTATTGTCAAGCTTCACGTTTTTACACAAAACGAGAAGAACATTTTTTGGGGCGTCATTATGTCCCACCTATTCCCATACCTCTTTAACTCTTTTCCGAAAGCTACCGTATTTGTGGTGGTTCCAGACTTCTTTAAGGTCCTTTTTAGCAGACGTTAAGAGCTCCTGACGACTGACGCTCTTCTTGTCCCTCTTGTGCTTGAGCTGCATCATCAGCATCGCGGTGCTGCCATCTCGCCGACGCCACTCCATGACGGCGTCGTCGAAGGGATGTGCGTCCTTGTGGTTGCAGGCCAGGTGGAAGCCCGCAGAGTGGTTGAGGCCGCGCATGAAGAGCAGCGTCAGCATCGACACCTCGTACTCGATACCGAGGTCGTCCACCGCGGAGCTCTCCTTCTTGAACTTCGGCACCCTGCAGCAGAGAACACTCGGGGCGTCTATGTCTGTGGCATAGTCGTTTCTCAAAATGCGCCCTAGTTTTTTTAAATATTCCCATGCAAATAAACAAAAAATTCTAAATGTCGGGTATATGCTAAATTCTTGCTTCATTTTATCAAACGGCAGCGTGGTCTATGCGATAGAGTGTTAACTTCATATTTTTCTTACCCCCGTTCAAATCCCCTCTGAATCAAAAAATATTATTTATTTTTATCTTAAAAAATTGTCAAGCTTGACTTATTTATTATGTTAAAACTTCATTTACACGCTTTTATTGCGCGAAATAAAATTTAATACATATCACATTGCTTATAACAGATACACCAAACACAATTTCGGCCCATATATCAACAATGGCTTCCTAATATGACTCGCCCATACCCAATGAAATTAAGTCAGGAGGCGAATCTGCTAGTAAACTGGAATCTGAAATAAGAATTTTGCAATATCTATAAGCATTGGCACTTGTTCTTCCGTTCCTTGCTGAACTCCATTTTTCGTCACGGATAGGCCTACTATTTTATTTTCAACCATTTACACGCAACCGTTCTTGGAACAAATCGAGTGCAGAAGGGAAAAAAAACTATCTTCCCAACGCTACGTATTTCCTTTTAAAATATCTCTTCATGATGTACAAGTAAAGAAACGACGAAGATGAAATAAATAACGTGTCAGTAACTATTTCAATTGAAAACGCACCTAAACAACTTATTAACAAAACGTGAAAAAATAATGTAAGTATGGACACTTTCCTGACATATGATTGCAATGGAGTTTTAAAGGGTGTGCGGCCGATTTGTGTTGTGAAAAGACAATCCGTCGGTAGACCAGTGAATTCATTACGAAAAAAATAATGACGCTGAATTGTAGGTAATATGATTTCTTTTAAATATTATTTCACTCAATAAAAGTAAGTAAATGAAGTTTTGACAAATTAATAAGCAATTTCTGAAGATAAAAATAAATAAAAATATTTGATTCTGTGGAGATTTGATCTCGGGTCAGAAAATTATGAAACTAACACCCTACCGTACAGACCACGCTGCCACACGACATTTAAAATTTTTGTTTATTTGCATGCGAATATTTCAAAAACAAGGGTTCATTTTGAGAAACTACTATACCACAGACATATATGCTGTGTACCCTTCAACATATATGAAGGAGATCGAAATCCGTTCTTAACAAGTTTGATGGTTCACAAGTAAGACAAATATAAACATGTACATAAAGATTAGAGACTAAGAGAGGTGAGATTTTTTAGAGGAATCTAGAAAGGATACGATCAAAAACATTTGGGAGAGATTAAAAATCGAGGCATTACAAGGAAGTAAAAGAAGAAAAGATTACAAAGTCTGGAGCATGTCATTACACTAGAGATGGGAAGAATGCATTCTTGAGCAATGAGAAGGGACAGAGACATATTGGATGATCACTGGTGAGATGGATGTACCAAGCGATGAAAGATGTAGATAAAAAGATAATGCCACTGATTATGCCAATTCCATATATACCAGTGGGCCTTGATATTGATCCGTCTAGAAAAACATCTTCACATTACCTTTGGGGGTAAGAAGTATCGTCCACTAGTTGCGCCATTCCGTCTCTGATGCCTGTAATACAAAAGATGGTTAAAAGTTTTTTGTACTATTTTTCACTATTAAGACTATTTTGTTGGTAATAGTCCCTGCAAATATTCTTTTTCATTCATAAAATGATAACTAATTAGCAGGTGAACCCGCGAAAACATTATAATGGCGACTAAGCTCCAACAGGGAGTAGAAGAAAGTGGTTAGAATCGGTTAGAGGTGGTACGAGTCGGTTCGAGTAGTTTAGAAGCAGTTCGAGACTGTCAGAATTTGTTAGAGGCGTTTCGAGTAAGTTCGAGTCGTTTAGTATCGGTTAGAGTCGATTAGACTCGGTTCCAGTTAGTTAGATTGGGTTATTAGTTCGAGTCACTTCGAATCAGTTAGAGGCTGGAAGAGTCACTTCGAGTTACTTCGAGTAGCTTTGAGTTGAACAGAGTCTTTTAGAGTTGATTAGAGTCGGTTTGAATGCCATTGACCAATAAATTTTCATCATTCTGAAAAAAGGGAGGTGTGGACTAGTGTTAGTTATCAGATTTTACACCAAAGTAGTATATTAAATCCCAAACCTATCTGAAGAGTATGTGCAGTAATGACATAATGTGATAATGATCCACCTATCGGACAGCGACGTTAAGCTTGGCAACAGTATCGGTATCCTTAGGGATAACAAAACTGTATACATCTCTCATCCACAACATTAATAATCAGCTACACTGAATACCTGCCAAAAAGAAAAATACCAACTCCAACTGCGAATGCAGTATTAGCTAAAAAAAAAAAAAAAAAAAAAAAAAAAAAAAAAAAAAAAAAAAAAAAAAAAAAAAATTCATACAGAAGTCTGAGAGGCGATACCAGCCAAGTTAAAATTGTTTGGAAGGTGGTAACATATTCCCACGTAACTCCGTACACCGCAACAGCGGATTTCACGCACTTAGAAAAAGTATCTGCTGCTTCCTTAAAGCTTGCTGCTTGTCATGAATCACAACAGAGAGGTGAAGAGGAAGGCAATACTTGAGTATTACAACTTCATCTTTAGTACTACCACGAGAAACTACTTGCCGGAATGGTCCCTTCAATAGGTCATTACCGAATTCCTTCCAAATCCCTACCCCTAGTCCTTTTTCGTCTCTAATGAACCCTTCGTTGACGAGGCAAAAAGCCAGAAAATAAAAAAAAAAATAAAAAATAAACCTAATGCCAGTTACAAATGGCACAAACCTGTGATTGTGATAACTCTGAGATCTGTGGAGAAACCGAAAAGATAATTCTTAAAATATTCCAAACACCGATCAAAAATCGTATTTCAGTTTGCAGAATATCATAAAGCACAAACAAATTGCAAAAAAATAACCAGATAACAGTATCAAAGGATCAAGTCATCTTCTGTTGGTGCAGTGTGAGCAGGCCTCCAGGTAGTCCCTTGGCTGGACAGTCCATGACAATGTGGCCAGTGTTTTTGGACACCCTCACAGTCACACAGCACATCTTCAAGTATTCCCCACTTCAGTGCTGTTGCATTGCACTCTCCGTGTCGAGAACGTGTTAAGCTAGGACCAAAATCTCCTAGGCTGGTCGAACACGTATGTCGTCTTGTCTTTTACTAGTTCATAGTTGTGTGGATTGTTGGGGCATGCAAGAGATCTTCACACGTGCAGTTACACCAATATACGTTCAAATGCCAAATCAGTGAAAGAATAAAAGGTAGTGCTGGCTATTATCAGTCAGTTCAATCATTTACTGATGCGGCATCTTAAAGTCATGATCTTGGGCGATTCTCTGCGAGGTAGCTCCGACAACACTGTGAATGTCCTTGTCCCATTGGTCCGACGGTCTTCCTCTTGGTCTCTGGTGATCTCTTAGGCTCTCCTCTTATACTGTTTTTGTCTAGCTTTGGTATTTTCTACGCGAAATATGGCCGGCCCACTGCTATCTTCTCTAAGATGTCTGTGACCTTCGTAACAGACCTAACGTCAGGCGCTCTTTTCTTGTCTTTTCTCAATAAGCCTAGCATTGACCTTTCCATAGCTCTTTGGGCTGTCCTTAGTTTGCGTTTTGTAAGTAGTAGGTCTCACCTTAATATATCAGCACAGGAAAAATGCATTGGTCATAAACTAATTGCTTTAGATTTGGGGGCATTTTTTATTTCAGGATAATAGAATCTTCCCCAAATGCTTTCCAGCTCAGCTTGATGCGACGGAAAATTTCGTGTCTTACATTACTTCTCGTGTTTACTAGCAGCCAGTATCCCTGGAAATTAGTAGCGGCTGTAATTAGGCTAACTATAGCAGAATGCATTCGAGAGACAAACATGAGTGTTCATAAAACCATCCGCGTGTGCCATTTAAGCCTAGAGGAATTATTCAAGAATTAGAGAAGTCCTAGACAAGCTGATGCTCAGTCACAATGTGAATAATCCAGCAGTACAGGAGACTGATACCCGCCACTCCACAGACCTCAGGTTCAATGCCAACATCCCTGGGGTAGTAGATCATATCAGTTACCCTGTAAGGTACAGTCTTTATCAATAAATGACGCCAATTTCGCCAGAGACTATTTCCCCACTTTTTCACAGTGCGGCAACACAGGAAATGCACAACGTCAAAGGAACCTATAGCGCGTCTCTCGACTCCTCCCATAACGGCATCCTAATCTTCCATTTCTATATTTCAGATGATTCGTTTCCTAAAGTTGCCGCACCAAGCGTGGTGGGTGAGTGGTTGTAGTTTTCTCTTTTATGTTTGCAAAGGAAATTTTGTACTATTCTACAAAGGCTCGCCAAGCTAATGTTTCATTCTCGTGCAACATTTTCGCGAATTGTGTCTTTTATCACCTTATGGTTCAAAGTTCCATCAAAAATCCCTGCTTTAAGATTTTCCAATTTCTTTTCTGGAAACACTTAGCAGATATGCTTGAAGCAGTCCCCATGTTTGTAAAAAGTTTTGACAAATTGTTTTACCAATCCAAATTTGATGTGCAAAGGTGGGATGATGGTTTTTTTCTCTCTCAACTAAAGGTTCTTCCAGTATTTAGGCAACTCTGTTAGCAGCCATATCTATTCCTAGGCCAGTCTTTCCAAACATAGTGACTGTCAGGGTCTCTACCATCCCACATGCAGAGGATATAAGTGTATTGGCTATAACCCAATTGCAGTCTTAGGAGAAAATTCACCAATTTCAATGTTGATATCTAAAAGGGTTATAACCAATTAAAATTAGAATTGTGATGACAAATCAACGTAGTAGATGTATATATGCACATAGCAGACTAACGTTAAAAAAATAATGAGTGGAGTGAGTAGTGTTGCAAATTGAAAAAAAAATGTTTTTTTTCAGATTTGTGAAAAAAAAACATGAAAAAAAACTTAGCACCCTTGTTTTTTTTCTAAATTTGTTTTTTTTTCTTTATAAAACTATATATTTGATAAATTATAGTTTTAATTATGGAACCTTGTGTTTTAAATCTTACTGAATCATATTATGTCTTACATAATGATTCATAAATGTATCTACATAGGTAACATAATTTTATTCATCCTCTATGTCAGTACCACACTCACTAGTTTCAGCACTACCAACACTAGTTCGGTTTGTGTCGGAATTTTCTGTTTCTTCTTCTGTCTCCTCTAGATCCTTAACTTCAGTTTCATTTTCTTTTACTGGTTGTTCTTGTATTGTACGCAAAAGATTTTGAGTTTGCAATTTTAAATTATGAGCAAAGTATACACTGTACATAAAGACTGCGCCGATAGTTCTGTATTACGGTCTTTTAAGTTTGAATTTCAATCTTACAAAATAGGAGCTTTATTTCTTTTCAGTCGTTGGTTTACGCCAACGGTTGCAAGGAAACGGTTCATAATTACTGACAATTAAATGAGTCAGTATCACTATACACTGAGATTTTAACAAGTATACGAATATAAGGAAAGCACAATAAGTGATAAAAGGAGGCAAAAAACCGTAGATAAATTTTAAGTTCATAATTTTTTGAAAAATCCGTAGGTCTACAGATAAATCCGTAGGGCTGGCAGCACTAGTTTAAATAGCGAGTATCAGTCCAAACAACGGGGATTCCTTCTCGTGCAACCTAGCCTCTTCGGAAAGTCCCCGTCCATAAAAGAAAATTTCAGACAATGTTGCCAATATTTTCATTTTTTTTTTCTTTCTGCTGAATCAGAAAAATATAGTAGATTTAAAAATTAAGATAAGTACTTAGAATAAACTCTATAATAGTCATATAAAACGATAAATGCCTTACAAATTTGAGATTTATAATTATGAAAAAAACATATCCCAGAAAAAAAACATTTTTTTTAAACAGTTTTTTTTTATGGTTTCCTTTTGAAGTCAGAAAAAAACGTTTTTTTTACAACACTAGGAGTGAGTGAGTGAGCTTTAAACGTGGCGCCTGCGGTAAATCACTACGAGAAATGAATTGCAGACAGACATGAAGCGAAATTAAATACGACTACAATCGAACACCACGCTCGCCATTTTCCCATGTTAGAAAGGATATGGGCTGTCACTCAGCGCATATACTTATAAATGTAATTCACTTTGACAAACACCTAATATATTGTTTGTTGCCAATATACATGTGTACACAAGTTTCTAGCGAGGACCAATACATCTTACACAACAAGAATACCTTATAGTATAATGAATTCCAATATAAATGAATTCCATAGCAAACGCCAGGAAGTAAATTAAGTTACAATAATTCAATACAAAAATGCTATTACATACAGTTCACAACTAATTAAGTGTATATAAAGCCTTATTACATAGATAATGTTTTACTTCAGTTTTAAATTCATTTCATGACAATGACTTTAATTGTGTTGGTGGTTTATTATATTGGCTTGCTCCGATTTCAAATGCACTTTTATCTGCTGCCTTGGAGTTATATCTTTTGATATGTAAATTAGTTTTGATTCGAGTGTCATATTTATGAATCACTATTAGTGTTATTAAATTTTGGATTGCATCTAATCAGTAACAAAATAATATATAGGCCTATATATATAGAGAGAGAAAATATAGTAAGAATATTTTCTTGTCTATATATTTCTTTACAGGTGTATTCCTATCCAACTTGTATATTATCCTGATACATCTTTTCTGGAGCACTAACAATCTATTCATGTAGAAATGGCAATAAGATCCCCAAACTTCAATTCCATACAGGATATGTGGGAAGATTATTCAATAGTATGCAATTTTAATAACAAATGGATGTTGTATAGCTTAAATCTAGACCTGAAATGTCAAAATTAACGTCATATTTGGAATCAGGGGACCAATTTTGTATATAAATGGTGTTTTTTTTTTTTTTTTTCCTAAATACCAAAATCGTTGCCCAGTGTTATCTTTGGTGGTCAGATGAGGGAAGAAATGGAAAGAATGAATAGATGGAGATTAAAAGATGAGATGATTTTATGAAAAGGAGAAACTGAATCTCCCCTTGTTGTTGGTAAAGTTCGTTTCTGAATGTAAATAAAATGTTATATAAAAAAGAGTTTATATATGATCTGTGAATGTAGTGTACCGATAGAAAGCGAGCAGAAAATAAATATCAATTGTGAATTATAATAGTGCTGTAAGACGAAAAGTAAATTTTATCTTTAGTAAGTCAAAGAATACCACTGAATGCGTTATTTGAGGAAGTAGTTAAGTAAATGACTAACGATATTGAGATTAAGATTTTCAGATGTTAAATTATTGAACGTGAGTCGAATTTTGAAAGCCATAAAGAATCAATTCGAATAAATGGTTAATGTCTGGTAAGTAAAAGCAAGAAGGTAAAGGAAAAACCAAAAAAAATACACGTAAGCATATAAATCGGCATCTGTCGCATGCACTATATTCGTCGGAGGAATATTTTCATTGATGAAAAGTTTTGATGTACGGATAAAAAAAAAGAAAAACAATGTTTACAACCTGCAATACAGTATTGCCATATATTGTCTCTTACGTGTGTATACCATGGAGGAAGGAAATATACGGAGACGAGGCAAGAGACCTTCACCACGCATTGAAGTGAAGCAGGGCGGAGGAGGAGTGGGGGGGGGGGGGGCATGGCCGCTTCCATACAGACACGGGGAATATGTACAAAAACCTCAAGGGGACTCTAGGATAAACGTGACGCCGCAATCTGGTGATGGATTATTATGTAAATCGATGAGACAAATAAAAAATGAAGAATAAAATTTTTTGATATCCTGATTAGTTTTCGAGATATTGTCTCAAATGTAAAATGGTTTTGGTTGAAATTCAGAAGAAAAAAATTGGTCAAAGTCAAATTTGATGATGGATTCTTATTTAAAAAGACGAGACAAATGAAAATTTAAGAATAAACATTTTCGATATCTCACCTAGTTCTTGAGATATACTGTATCAAAAGTGAGGTGTCTTGAGTTGAAATGGAGAAGAAAAATTTCGCAAAAGTTAAATTTAATGATCTATTCTTATGTAACACGACGAGACAAATCGAAAATAAAGAATAAATTTTTTCGATATCTTGCTTAGTTTTCTGGATAAACTGGGATTGGGTTGATATGCGGCCTGGACCAGAAATTAATTCTGCCAAAGCTACAATGAATTACATGCAGAATGGATATTTCAGTTTTTTTATTACCACTTGTGGTTAGGTTGAAATGCGGCCTAGACTAGAATAAAAATAGTTATCTTGTTAACATACATCGTAAGCTTAGTTGGAAATGTCTGGAAGTAGTTTCCATCGCGATATACGTTTTGTCACTAACTTGGTTCTCATGAAATTACTAACAGTAATAGATAAATTCTTTGTCCCTCATGGAACAACAAAACCATTCTGGTACAGACTGCATTTAGACCTAACCACAATCTCCATTAAATTGCCGCTATAGAATCAAACTATGTAGACATACCCACACACGCGTATTTGAATCGCAAACTGTATTTGCAGTAACAACATCGTTTGCTTCATCAAGATTCCTAGATTGCATAGCATAATTTAACACATTTCATTTCATCATACACTGTCAGCATAAACTGCAACGTGACGAAAGAAAGTGCAATGCTAAATTCACTGAATCGCGATGTAAAACACACCCCTATAAATCTCATTTTCAAGACCCGTTAAAAAGTAATGCTAGTCTATTATGTGCAAAATAGTAAGGTATGCTGATTTTCTACACTACACCAACAAAAATTTGAGAACAAAGTCATCCCATTGAGAGCTATGACTAAATATTTATAGACATGCTCCAAAGTTTGCAACTTCTACTGTCCACTTCAACAACGATAATTAGAATTCAATTTGCTTATGAAATGATATTCCAGGTTCTTTCCTGTCTGGCCTATTTGTGCAACAGTACGCAACACAAGATGGCATTATAAAACACTTATACACATTACAAAACGATATAATCACTGCATCTAACACAATGTGAACATCGCAATTGATTGGAAGCGCAATATCGCCGCTGCCGCCACTGCGCATGCGCGAGAGTTTAGAGCCTGCTTCACCGATTTAACGTCACTTCTCCTCCATATATTTCCTTCCTCCATGGTGTATACAAGAAACAATGAATCCAAAGAGGATGAAGATGACTCGGATAATGAAGTATTCACTGCTAAGCGTACTATCACAAATTTCTCCTGTCAGACTACAGGACAGTGTTACCAAAGCAGTCCTGTGGAATGTCGATCAGAGAAAATATCCCTCCTTTTGTATTGTTTCAGCGCAACAATTATATAGGCCTAGCAAAAACCGCTGTAAATCAGCACTCCCCGATTGCATAATTTGAAATTAAACATGTTGTTCTCGGGCAATAAAAGTTGTAGGCTGATATTAAAATTGTATTAAATAACTGAAAGTGTTAATTCTTGGTATGCAGCTAGTATCGCACTTCATTGATGTTTTATTCATACTCTGACATTTCCAGGCCATTCTTTTGCTGGATCCCAATGGTATGAAATATCCCTACTGTCAGTCACTTCAGCGTTTCTCGACAAGTTTTGTTAAAGGGCTATATTGTATTTTGCACTTAACGCATTGTTAGCTACTTTCCTTTTTAAAATCAGATTGTGTGATTGTTAGGTTGTGTTTACAGTAATAGCAAAAGCCCATTCAGAGACTTTGTTATTAATTTCAGTTTTTGCTACGAGTTTTACTCTCAATAAAAAATCAGGAAAATAAAAACCCTTTGTTTAGTCTCACCATTTCTGGAGCTTCATATTAACTGATAAACCACATATTTTTGATGATAATAGAAAATCTCAATCAACATTTCCAATATTGCTTCCAAAAGACAGGAAAAGTAAATCAGTTGAAAGGAAGGGGATCTTCAGTGAAAATATAATGATATGTAACGAACTCGTACATCTGGTTCACATTTCTCCCTTTCTCTTCTGAAGTACTGAATAGAAGGAATGCACGTCTCATTCTACAAGATGGTGTTTACACTACAACGATATCCTACTAGAAATGAAATTATGTTGTTCCTGTTTTATAATAACGTGAAATATTGATCAGTGATACATAATAATTTTGTTTAGTAATGTAATACTTTAATTTATTTATTAAAAATCAATATTTATTTTCACTAGAGCCATAGATTTATTAAAACCATCTGTCGGTAAACTTTATAATGTGTTAGTTTATAATTTATAGATTCGGAAGGGGTAATTTCTAGAATGGCTTAGATCCACAGTAGGATTTAATACGGCTCAGAACAAACAAATATCCGTGGGTAATGACAACAAACTAAATTTAATTATAAGAAGATGTGAACTGCCAATAAGAAATAAGTTGTAAGCCTACTGGCATAATACTACACAATACTTGAGTACTGAAGAAGCAATGATTTAATAACAAAGAGATTACTCTGACATGGAGAAAGAAAAAAAAGGCAGTATCAGAAACAACGAAACGAAAAAGACAAACACAAAGACCTGAAATTAAGAGAATATTGAAGTAAATAATTGTAAACGTTCCGCGGACGTCGCAAGTGTTGCAGTATCTTGGTTCTCTGTGTGGATAATTAGGTTTTAACAAATCGAGAGAGCTCCACCCGGAGAACAAAGACAATAATAATCAAAGTAATAAAACGGAAAAGGTCAATCAACTGTGAAAGCAGTCAGATAAAAAAAAGACGATTAACCTACAGTGAAGCACTACCTTATCTATGGAGTAGAAGATAATAAGAAAAGAAACAAATTTTATCGCAAAGGCTAAAGCGGAATATAGCGATCAGAAATGAAATAGATAAACATGGCTGAATAAGGAAAATAACATTAGTTGACGGCAGAAGAATCTCGTAACTAAGAGGATTAGAATTAGCTACTCACTTTAAACGAGAACTAAAATATAGACCTTTCCTGAGCTGTGATGTTATCTGTTTCTGCGAAAGATAAAATCATAGCAACAGTTATCGGCTGCGAACGCTATCATTCGCTATAAACACATGATTCAACAAACTGAAACAAAGAGATTCGCCGCACAAATTCCAGCGTTAATTTTCCTTTTTTTTTTTTTTTTTTTTTTTTTTGATAATACAGTGACTAAACTAACTTTAAAGATGAACGTTAAACCCTAGTATTGAATTATCTCGTATTGGTGGAGTTTCAAAGCTTTATTCAGGCTGCAACCTGTTGTTGGCTGGATCTTCCTCAAGGATGCACATTTATCCTGTTAGTCAGAGGCAGGAGTGCAAAGTGACCAATCAGTCATTTGCTAAAGCGCGCAATAAAGGTCGGAAAAACAGAGTTACGGTGGCCACTGCAAACGGGTGTCGAACACTCGCCCCGGGGTCCAGTGTTCTTGGATCTTTGGCACGCTCGGCCAAATTGTTTGGATGACCTATTCGCTTATCCGTGGTTTCAGTACTTGCAAATTCCGTATTCATCCCTACATGCAGGTCACGATTGCTTTCTTCCCGCTTCCTTGTGCGTACGTTATGCTATACTCACAAGGGGAGGTCGCCAATTGTAAAATTCAGATTCGATACATACGGTATGTAGTAAAACCTCGTGGCCATAGGTGAAATGTGGCAAAGCAATAAAATGCTGTTGTCGAGAAAATCGGCGCACAGAATTAATTAAATCTTATTTTACAAATGGAGGGCTCCCCTTCTTAGTTGTATTAAATATTCATCGGTGACTCATAAGAGTAACAGAAAAAACGAGACAAGTATTAGTATTCGAGTGACATGTTAACAAAAATAGGCTATATAACAAGACCAATAAGGTCATACAATTATTCGCAGATAAACGGTGTTTGGGGAATTGGTTCTCTAAAGGTGATTTGCGATTTATTTGTTATGACCTTACTTAAAACTTTTATCAAGCAACAATTAATCTTGCACCTAAAAACAACATGTTTAACTCAGTAGTGAAGTCATTCCAGGAGTTAAAATGGCAACTTTAATGACTAAAATCGATGCAGGCAATAATTATTTTCCAGCCTTTGGATATCAGCTTTTCCAAACAAAACAAAATATTAAAGGAACAACCGCAAAACAGAAAAATTTAGCGCAATATATGTGTCTGTCGGAGTTTCTGGTTTATTGGAGTCGATGAAAAAGTTAGTTCTTAAAAGGAATAGGAAAAGTGTTAAGAGTAAGGAATACATTATCAAAGTAATAGAAGTAAATATGGGAGTGACACAGGGTAGTGTATCGGGACCGTTGCTATTCATCAAATTAAAATTGGAAATTAAATTAAATCAATATAATGAATAATTATGTCGATGATTTACGATTAGAATTTTTTTTTTTTTTTTTTTTTTTTTTTTTTTTTTTTTTTTTTTTTTTTTTTTTTTTTTTGCAGATGACACAATGGTATATAATTGGATTAAAATAGGAGAAGACTGTGAACAGCTGCAGGGTGACCAGGACAGAATATCTAAATTGGTAGGCCAGCATGGAATGAAGATAAATGCCAAGAAGAGTCAGCTTAATAGGTACACAGTTTGTTTATGATTATAGGATGGAGTCAGAATTGCTTGTTGAATGCTTGATGTGTAAATATCTTGGCATAACGTTTGGTAAAAAAAACTCAACTGGGCAGAGTACATTGGGCAGGAGGTAGGAAAAGGTTACAAAATCCTTCATTTACTGGAGAGGGTGATGAGAGGATGTACCAGAAAAGTTAGGGAATTGGGTTACAAAACATTGGTCAGACCATTGGTTTAATACGGAGGTGTAGTTTGGGACCCACATTATGTGTATCAAATACAGAAATTGGAGGGTGTGCAAAGTAGAGCAGCTAGATTTGTCTGTGGAAATTATCGCAGGACCCAGTCAGTAACAGATATGATAAAGGAGCTGGATTGGGAGTCATTGGAGGAAAGGAGGAAGGTGAAGGGAGTGCTGGGAATGTACAGGGCATATACTGGTGATGGATCTTGGAGGGATATTGGTCAAAGAATTAGGATTGGTACATGGAAGGGGAAAGGCGACCTTGACCACAAGCTTTTGCTCGATTTCATGCATAAGGGAGTGGGAAAATTATATTTTACGGGCAACGATGTCCGGCATAGGAACAAATTATCAAGTGATGAATTTTTACCAAAAACCGTGGAAGGAATTTTAAATTAAAATTCTTAAATTCCAAAGCAGATGGGGTAGCAATTTAACACTCAAAGAACATAAGATAATTGAATAAAAGGATAGTAAAATGACTAAGGGTTTTACCACTGGGGCGTGGGCTCCATCGCAAATAAATTCATAATAATAATATTTTTCTTTATAGTTTTACAATATTTTTGAAGTTACATCGCACTTACATTAATTTACACAGTCTCAAACGAATATAGCAACAGATTCACCAGATGTCTATAACTGAGCTGAAATCAATTCAGCTGATAATCTGAATAGCTTTCTACAGTTAACCGTACAATTGTTCCTGCAGCAATAACAGTGAATTTTCAGCTGTAACATCACATCTGGGTAAATGACATATCGCTCTTATTTAGCATCATCCCGCACTCGTTGACGACGCCATTCAAGTAATTCTTCAAACAGGCAACCTATTCAATGCCAAACACGAACTATGTGTGTCCAAAGCGTTGTTTATGGAACACAACACATAATAGGTCTACATACGAAACAATGACAACTAGTAGACCATAAAAATCGGAAAACAAATAGAACTAAAAATGATGCCAAATAATGGTGTACATAATGAAGTACATGGATCAAATGCATACTGAAAAAGCTTTTCTAAGAAAAGTAGATACAAGATAAAGAGTCAAGTTTCCAGACATACTGGATGTCCACTCAAAGCGTCTTTATCTGGTTAGCTTCTGATAACTATACTTCAGTCCTAGGTCCCTTTGTTCAGATGATTTATTTCATATATAACAATGATAAGACAGTTTTTTCTAATTTGTTTCTTAAATTCATATTTATCGCGAGCTCAGACACTTTCAATTTGACAAAGGGTTAAGCCCAAATTATTGTGTTTTCTGTATTTGTTTATTATTTCTTGTTGTTGCTTCCTTCCTCCCTTCAACTTTGGTGAGTGTTGGGTGTATTCTATCTAACCTTTCAATATAGATATTGCCTCGCGGCAGTTCATTCATTCCATTGTTACCGATATATATATATATATATATATATATATATATATATATATATATATATATTAACAAATACACTGTAATGCGACATTTGTTGAAAATTATTTTGTTTATTTGTAACGCATTTCGTCTCTCGTCGAGACATATTCAGCGATCCAATGTTGTCTGTAAAATGTTTGATGTTTAAAAATCTACAGACAAGTTTGTTTGAAGTTATAGACTAATAACATTGATGTGTTGGTATTATAGCAAAGATACTTTTCTACCAGGAGGATTAGTAGCTTATCTCGTGTTCCTTGAATCAGAATATCATTTCCGATGTTACACATGATTATAATTGGCGGCAGCTAATCATTTATGTCTTCGCCAGTCTCGGCGCATTTTACTATTATTATTTCTCCGCGATTCGTGGGTGTCGGAGGGTGAATTGCAGAGGAAAGGGATATACAGGATACGGCAGGGGCCGAGCATGGGCTATTTTGAGGAACCATCCTGGCATTCGCCTGGAATGATTTGGGAAATCCATGGAAAACCCGGATCAGGATGGCCGGAGCGGCTCATCAAGACCTACTTCTAACGAATTTTAAGTTTTCTCACTCGATAAATCGTTCCTTATCCATTCCCTAGCCGCTCGTGGAAAAAAAGGATAAAGGAACGAACCGGTTCTGGCCCTGATTTCTCTTATCTTATTTTTTCGGTCATTCCTAGGTACGAATGTTGCTAGTAGTAATATGTTTGCTGTCATACTGAAGTAGGATAGTCGTGAATTTTTCAATTAGCTTCTGCCGAGAGTAACGCCTTCGGTATTCCAGAGCTTCACAACCTAACTCCACCAACATTGCACTTACGCTTCTCCTGCAGCTATACATTATATACCTGGTGCTCTTTTTCATTTTACTTTCACAGTGATCAGAAGAAAGTTTTGAAACTTGTAAGCGTTGCAGTTATTCAATTTCTTTTATTATGACAATTTGTTTCCTTAGGTCATACAACCAGCTCAAGTATGAGTTTTATTTCTTCCAGTGTTTTCCGTTTCTCCATTGTATATATTCTCTTTCGAGTAATTCTAGACACACTACAGGACGAACACGACAAGCACTCACACACAAACACCCATGCCCTCGGCCGGACTCAAACCGACAACCCTCGGCGCTATTCAATTGTTTTTCCCAGTGATGTTTTGAAAAATATGTGTTGTTAGCCGGAGACTGAAATCAGCAATTAGTAAATGCGTTTTATGTGTGGTTTTTTTTTTTTTTTGTTAATGAATTGTTTCAAATCGGTAGCATTAATTTCGACATTTTACGTTACACCGACCTTATAGTTTACTTAGATCTTCCTTTAAATTTAATAAAATACAAAAATTGTAAAATGTCATATGCTACCCCAAATATCAATGAGACAAGAATTTGGTGAAAATGTGAGGAGTAAGGATAGAGAACGATGTACAAAAAATAAAATTAATAAATAAACTGAGTAATAACAAAGCGTACAAGGATAAATGAATTACACCACCCGGAAAAATATCTAAGCTTAGGAAACGAAAGACAAAAATATTCGAATACGTTAATTAAAACAATATTCACGTATAGCGTAGAAGTAGAACCAAATAGTGAAACGATGGTGTGAAAAAGGAGGGGGAATACTGCTCAAAACACGAGGAGAGAATTGAAACATTAGGGAAAAACAAAAATTGATAAATCAAAGACTACGGCTACAAAAGGCGATGTCGACGACATGATGGGTGATGACAGATTTACTTAAAAAGCAGCGTATTAGGCGGAAGGAAAATGCGGCGCCAAACAGTGAGATAGAAGCGCTCAATACACTAATGTGAAGTAATATTGTTTCGAAATACTATAATCTCACAAATAAAATTAAAAATTCACAGTACTCACATTAATGGAGAGAAAGAGAATGGGCTTATCGATATGTCTGCTGAAAAGAAAATGAGCTGAAAAATTTTCAGTGTCTGCATAAATATCAGCTAACAATGCTATCACTCGTTATCAGACATGTGATTTAATTTATCTGAAATAAGAAACTGCGTCGCAAAATAGCTGCGCATTTCTTCGATCTAGGAAACAACGTATTTGACAATGTGTTGTGAAAAATTAATTTATAAGATAACGTTAAAAGCTCAAAAGCTCACTAGAAATAAACATTTAGTCATGGAGTAAATTTTTAAACTGCATTGACTTCATAAAGATGTAATACCAGTGTAATGCTGCTTCATATCAAGAGAGGAAATTAACGGTTAATTTAGTTTATAAGCCGAAGGTAGATTGGATGATTCATAAGGGAACATACTAAGCTGTTTGGTGCCATGGAGGAAGGATATCGAAAAATGTTATTCTTTATTTTCGATTTGTCTCGTCGTGTTACATAAGAATCGATCATCAAATTTGACTTTTGCGAAATTTTTCTTCTCCATTTCAACTCAAGACACCTAACTTTTGATACAGTATATCTCGAGAACTAGGAGGGATATCGAAAATTTAATTATTTATTTGTTATTTGTCTCGTCTTTTTAAATAAGAATCCATCATCAAATTTGACTTTGACCAATTTTTTCTTCTGAATTTCAACCGAAAACATCTCACATTTGAGACAGAATTTCTCGGAAACTAGGCAGGATATCAAAAAATTTTATTCTTCATTTTTTATTTGTCTCATCGAGATACATAATAATCCATCACCAGTTTGTGGCGTTACGTTTATCCTAGAGTCCCCTTGAGGTTTTTGTACATATACCCAGTGTCTGTATGGATGCAGCCTAGCCCCCCCACTCCTCCTCCACCCGACGTCACTTCAATGCGTGGTGAAGGTCTCTTGCGTCGTCTCCATATATTTCTTTCCTCCATGGCTATAGGTACATAATTTATTTACAATCAGACGCGAACTTTACCAACAACGAGGAGAGATTCAGTTTCTCATTTTCATAAAAATATCTAATATATTAACCTCCATCAATCCATTCTTTCTATCCCTTCTCTCGTCTGTCCACCAAAGATGACACTAGGCAACGATTTTAGTATTTAGGAAATAAACACCATTTCTATACAAATTTGGTGCAAATGAACACTCTGCCTCGGAAGTACGTAGGCCCCACTGATTGTCTAGCAACATCGATTTCGGTTTTTCATTGCGTATGCGAATGCCAGTATGTAACCTTCAAAGGTCATCTCTGAATTCCTTCCCACACATTCTCCCGATTCATCTTCGCAATCTATGGAGCATTACGTTGCAGTTCATAATGTCTTGTGGTTGTCTTTGCTGTATTCGACATATTATCGTTAACTCTCAGGGGTAGCAAAAATAGCAATGTTGATTCTTGGCTGTCCGGGTGGCGCCGCGTCATGTTTCTTGAAACCGACGTTTCGACCCTCATTCTGGGGTCTTCTTCCAGGGCAAGAATCAACTGACTCTGGCCGCGGAAGCCTACGATTACAAAATAGTAATGTTTTACTTCCGTGAAAAAAAGACAGTCACATACAAGGTAGTATCGGAAAGTTTGTACAATCATTCGGAGAGGAACAACTATGACAACAATGAAGTCATCGCGGAAATGGTTCGTGTCTAGAGTCACCACGCTTGGTGATATATTTCCGTCAGCGGTGCTTCTGCTATAGCTGTGGTCAGGGAAATTGGCGGCAAGTGCAATAGCGCTGTTGCCGCACTTCGGAACATTCTAGCGCAACGCTCTCTCTCTCTCTCTCTCTCTAACACTAGAAAATGGCAACGCTGAGCGTCAACGCACAAACTAGTATTACAACTAAACGGGTGAATTTAACTGCTAAGTGCATGTTATGGTATGGGCACGATTGAAGCCGCCCAATAGTACTTCTGGCCACAGCTATAGCTTGAGGGTTTTTGAGCAACACTGGTGCTTGCGGTTGCAACTACCGTTCCAGGTCAGAAACTGTGTCAAAGTGTTACCTTTAGAGAGGACTCTTCCTAAACAGGAATACTTACCATTCTCCGTCCGGGCATCCAGATTTGGGTTTTCCCAAATCACTCCAGGCAAATTCCGGAATGCTTCCTTCAAAAGGCCATGGCCGAATTCCTTCCCATTCCTTGCCCCCCATCCTTTCCCGTCTATAATGACCTCGCTGTTAAGAGACGTTGAGCAGTTAAAAAAAAAATCTTAGCCATGTCTATGGATTTTTTACAGTACCTATAATAAGATTTACAAAAATATAAATATGTTGGAAAATAATTCAATAGTGGCGGGAAGATATCTGTCTCATGTACAAACTTCTGATCTCTTTCGTGAATTTTCCATATAGTTTTAAGATCACCAGAAGGAGATCACAGTAATGTTTTATGGTTGAACATTTTGGTGTTTGGGTAATTACCAGCGATGGCTCCCTCATATTATAGCGAATAGGCAGCCTTGCTTTATGTTCTGCTCTTTTCACTATTTCTTTATATCACTGTGGTAGGTGCTACTTTCTTAAACCAAAATTGCTTCAGACTCCATTCCACAAATGTTTTCCTTCAGCTCTCGTAAATGAAAAGAAGTTATTCACAATTAAAAATGTAGTTTATGAGTTCTTTTTATAGAATGCAATTTACGAAGCTATAAATTGACAGTAGTGTCTGGAAATTGCATTTAACTTGAGATGTCACATGTGTTCTACTACGGCTATATACTGTGTGCAGTTTCAAGATGATAAAAGTATATTTGTAAGCTGTGATTGGTAATATTATTAGATGAAATGCTCTCGGGTAACTAGCCAAGTTAACGAAGTGTTGTTATCACACGATATTTCAGCAATCACTATCATGGTCGCCATCTTCACCAGAAGAGCAGGAGTGCAGAAGGAGGCGTATCAAATACAGTATGCCGGCATAGTGCACCTGTCTGAAATGCCCCTCCTGGCTGCTCGGCCATGACAACTCATATTTTATGACAGCTTTCCAAGGTGATCTGTATGTTTGATGTATCACTCACCTTTTTCTGCCTCAAAAATTACACACACAGAATCACACATTCAAAAAAGTATACAAGATTTGCAAACTGATGGGGTGTTTCCGCTATCTCACAATTTGTCCCTATGATTTAGATATAGAACCAAATTTCACCTACTATTAATACTCACCCATTACGGTAGTCCCCTCCATAGATTACGTCGCAGGATAATATCTCTGATGTTGTTCCTGTCAGATACATTTAATAACATTTTATAACAAGTTTAACTGGGCAGGACACATTGGACAGGTGATAGGAAAAGGTTTCAAAATTCTGCACTTGTTGGAGAGTGTGATGAGGGGATGTACGAGAGAAGTAAAGGAATTGGGTTATAAAACTTTGGTCAGACCATTGCTCGAATATGGTAGTGTAGTATGGGACCCTCATTTTGCGTATCAAATACAGGAATTGGAGAGGGTGTAATAAAGGCTGCTAGATTTGTTTCTGGAAGTTATTGCAGAATGCAATCAGTAACGAATATGATAAAGGAACTGGAATGGGATTCATTGCAAGACAGGAGGAGGATGAGGAGGGTCATGGGAGTGTACAGGGTGTATACTGGTGATGAGGCATGGAAAGATGTTGGAGTAGGTATGAAAAGTAGTGCATGGAAGGTAAAAGATGACCATGACCACAAGCTGGCACTCAATTTCAGGCACAAGGGTGTGGGAAGATTCTCTTTTTTAGGTAAGGGTGTCAGGGATTGGAATGAGTTACCAAGAGAAATGATGAATAATTTACCGAAAACGTTGAAAGAATTTAAAGATAAAATTTGTAGAGGGCAAATGTAGGTGGGTGCAGGATAGGGGGAAGATGGGGATGTAGATAAATTGCCACCAGAGTCTGTGCTCCTTTGCAATTAAATTAAATTAGATACAGCGGTGTGATAGTGGGACCCATTTTTTATTAGTTTTGTGAATGTACATCTGATGTATGAGGTACGACAGCTATCCTGCAATCTCTCAATATTAGCCTCATCAGTAAACTCGCGTGAGGCACGCTCTTCCTCTCGAAGAATGGGACTTGATCTATCTCAACTGCACCAGTTGTTCTTACTTGTAACTGCATACACCAAGGTACCAGAATGATTAACAGCTGTAGCGTCACATCTACACAGACAGCCCCACACAGGTGTTAATCGCTATCCCATTCTTGTTGACAACACCATTCAACAGGTTCTTAAAAGAAGCAATGCATGGTTAACAAACATCAGTCTAGATATCTGTAATGATGAATCAATAGAGCACAGAACTTACAGAAAGAAATAGTGATTACGCTGAAGGGGGGAAAAAAGTGGAATGGTACTGTGTATTGAAGTTTAAAATTATATTCCTCAATAAAATACGAAATTACAGAAATCAATTATATAGAAATAATTATGAGCAACAGTCTTGCAAAACAAATAAAAAATACTTAGAAAATTGTATAATGGTAATAGAGTGTACCACAGAGACTGAGGAGCAATTTGTGGAGGGTTATTCATATCGGTCAGCAAAGACCTTACAGATCACTGATGTCCACATATCATGACCCTGAATTACTAGGGATAGACTGCCCTGATTATAAAGTAGAAAAAATCAATGTGTTGGCTACTTACTGTACAGAAAGAATGAACGATGAAGATGAGTCTCTTGGGGGGAAACTAATTTTTTTTTAATCTGCTTAACGTCTCTTCTAACAGTGAGGTCTTTAGAGACGGGAAAGGATGGGGGGCAAGGAATGAGAAGGAATTCGGCCATGGTCTTTTGAAGGAAGGAACCCGGCATTTGAAGCATTTGAAATGTGGTGCTACAGAAGAATGCTGAAAATTAGGTTTACAGACAAAGTAAGAAATGAATGAGTTTTGGAAATGATGGGTGAGAAAATAAGCTACAGAAAGAAGAGACAGGCTGGTAGGTCTTATTTTGAGACATGCAGGATTGGTTAATTTGTTAGTGGAGGGAACAGTCGAAGGTAAGAACTGTAGAGGAAGACAGAGATTAGAATATATGAATCATATAATTGAGGATGTGCGCGTTGTTAGGGGTATGTAGAAATGAAGAGGTTAGCACAGGATAGGAAGAGATGGAGGATTGCATCAAACCAGTTGAAAGACTGACGACAGCAAAAAAAAAAAAAAAAAAATTAGGCTCTTGTATTTGGATGTAATATGTTCTAAAATCTTAGCCACACCATATAATATTATATTATTTTAAAAATCTAAAATAAAATCTTGAAAACCGATTTCAGGGTTTTTTTTTTATCTGCTTAGTGTCTCTCTAACAGCGAGGTCTTTAGAGACGGGAGAGGATGGGGGGGGGGGGCAAGGAATGGGAAGAAATTCGGCCATGGCCTTTTGAAGGAAGCATCACAGCATCACCATGGAAAACAGAAATCTGGATGGGGAAGCGAACCGCCGTCCTCCCAAATGCGAGGCCAGAACGCTAGCCATTACACCACCACGCTTGGTGGGGGAAACTAAATTTATATTCACAGGATAGCTTAAAATATTCATTATTAGTGGGGATTTAAATTTATCATGTTTCAACTACGTAGGTAGGAAATAAGATTAATAACACAAGAGAACAGAGATTTGCAAATACCTTAGTAAAGGAAGGAGTCTTTACACTAGTGGTAGAGTAGATTAGGATACCAAACATGTTGGATATCTTTCTGATAAAGCCTAGTGATAATCTTGGAGATCTCTAATACCAGAAGTAAGTTATAATGACGCAGTTCTGATGGATGTAAGAGAATTCAGAAAAACAGTGGCTGTAATGGAAGGGAAAGTAGGTACAATTTAATTTTATTTAAATGCTATTGAGCGCTCACTCCAGTGGCAATTTCCCTGCACACCCATTTTTAAACTTACATGTTCCCACCTACTTTTTACCTCTAGAACTTAAATTATTTCAGCATATTTGCTAAATTATTCATCATTTCTCCTGGTAATTTATTCCAGTCCTTGATCGCGTTAACTAAGAAAGAAATCTTCCCATATTCTTATGCCTGAATCTAGTGCCAGCTTGTGGGCATGGTCAACTTTTCCCTTCTCTACACCTCTCCTCATTCTTCTACATATATCTACCCACACCTCAACACCATATATGCCTTGCACACACCCATGTCTATCTTCACCATCCCCCTGTCTTCCAATGATTTCCAATCCAGCTCCTTTATCATATCAGTAACGAATTGAGATCTGTGGTAATTCACAGATACAAATCTAGCAGCCCTTCTTTGCACTCCCTCCAACTCCTGCATTTGACACCCAAAAATTCAGTCCCATACTACACCACTGTATTCAAGCAATGGTCTGGCCAAAGTTTTGTAATCCAAATCAGTTAATTCTCTGTTTATTGTTAAAACTAAAAATAGCATTGACGTGTTGTTAGAGTTAGACAGGAATGAGCTTTCTGAAGCTATCGGTGTGGGGAAAAGGCTGTAAACTTGTAGGAAAAGTTGTCAATTTACGTCTAGTAGACGAGGGTTAAGGTAAAAGAAAGTCATGGAAATGGTGTGGGCCCACTGATGCAGGAAAAATTAGGATCAGATTCCAGGGTCATGAGTTTCTTTAAACCAAGTTCTACTCTTGTTTGGGTGGTAGAAGGTAAATACTTCCCAGATCAGGATCAAGTAGTTATACAGGGATGATACTTGTAGAATCAGAGGTGACATGGACAAAACAGCAACACTTCCGGGTCAGTATGATGGCAGTCCTGAGACTGCTATGATCGGTCTAGGAGGAACTATTTTTTTTTTAAACTTCATGCTTTACGCCTCGTTGACGGCTAAGGTCATTAGAAGTGGGATGGGACTGGGGAAAAGGAACGGGAAAGAATTTGGCCATAGTTTTTTTGATGGAAGCATCCTGGCATACACCTGGAGTGATTTGGGGAAACCATGGAAAACCCAAATCTGGATGCCTGGACAGGGATTCGAACCCACATCCTACCGAATGCGAGGCCAGAACGTTAACCGTTCACCCACCATGCTCGGTAGGAGGAACTCTGTCATGAGGTGAATGATTCTGAAGTTGGAACGACTTCTTTTGTCTGGCATCAGTTCTGATGTTGGCTTGGTACCATTAGATGCTATCGATACGTCGGATTTATACTAGACATAGCCTGCACCTCAAAAATAGAGGGAAGAGGTTTGTTTCAGATTTCATATTCATATGTTTAACTGAAGCCATTGACTCTCAAGAAATTAATGTAGTTAATGATGTTAGGGAAACCCCTTTTCCAGATTAAGATCAAGTATTAGACATAGAATATCAATAGAAGTTAGTTTAAACGGTAATAAGTTTTCAGACACCAAAATTAATAATTGTGTAGGGATTAATAGTCTCATTGCTAAGTATTAAGGCACTTGCTTCCACAAGTTTGCTACTCCAGTACTGGGTTCAAACCCCAGAATTGTGTCTGACTATATGATCTATGCCAGGTCATTTTGTGGTTAAGATTCCCTGCTAAACTGTAGGTCCCAGAGAAAAGGAAATGTCAGTCCTTCATCTGATATACTGGCTTAGTACATCTCCTTCATGAGGATCCAAGGTTGTGGACTAAGTTACCTTTTTTTTAGATATTAATATAATATATCAAACTATCAGACAGTTATCGAACAAAGTGGATGAATTGCAAGTTCACATTAATGAATTGAAAGTTATCAATAGATTTGGGTTTTATGCTTGCCTAAAAAACCACATAACTACAAGAAAAGGTATGTCAAACATAACTGTAATTTAGATTCTCGTTACTACAGAACTAACTTGGAGATAGGAGGCGTTGTCTAGTTAGAAACGGTTGTCGTAAAAACAGTAGAGAGTATTGTCTTCATAAACATTTGAAGGTCGTGTTATATGGTTAAATCTCAAAAATAAAAATTTCATAACAGTACTGCAAACAGAACACCCTCTGAAACTGCTCTTTTTCTGAAACAATATAAACTCTTATTAACATTTTTAAGCAGAATAGCTAACATAGTCTTTTGTGATGATTTTAATGTAGATTTGATAAATAAATAACCCTGTAATCAATGGAATCAATAGCCAGCTCATGCAATCTATTTTAGATATTTAATTTTCCCACTAGAAAAATGAATAATAGTTTCTAAGCAATAGATAATGTTTTCCTAGATACCTCAAAATTCAGTTATACAGTCAAGCCATTTGTTAATTGATTTTCAGATCAAGATGCCCAGAATTAACAGTCAACACCTTAATACTAACTACCTCCCAAGAGTATTACTTTTAAAGTTCAGTGGACTATTAGAAACTGCATTAATACTACAAACTGCATATATGTTTACAATGCACACGGTATCAATGAAAAATAACTGTGGGCATTAGAACATTATATATTTCTAAAAGGAAGTTATTAAACAAAGGAAAAAGGAAATGGCTTTAGGCAATATAAATTACAATGAAAGGGAAAATGACTCATCACTCACCAAAGTTGAAGGCAGCAACAGGAGAAGAACATATATTATGAACACAAAAATATACAATATTTCGGTCTCAAAAAGTCTTCATGTTAAAGAGAATGAGTCATGTGGCTCGGAAGGTGTGCACACGCTGAAGTTTCCTACATGTAGCAATTTAAAAGGTAGTTTATATGTTGCATCTAAGAACAGTCACAAAGGTAATATTAAAACACATACTGCAAAATATTCAAAAAAGTTATTAAATAATCTAAAAGTATGTTCATAAACATAAGATTCTTGAAAATAAAAATAAGACAGTATGGTATATTGAAAAAAATGAAATAGGAACAAATAATCAGGTCAATAAAGATACTTATAGCAAACAAAATTCAATTTTATCATTTATTAAAAAATCTTTATCTGTAGAAAATAAGCTGTCTACCAGTAGCTTAGTATAGATGTAATCAAAATAAGCTCCCAAAGAAAAATTTATACTATGTCTGTAAACTTAGCATCGCTAGCAGAAATATTATCATGTCTTATTAGAGAAAATACTCTAGTATTTATCATGGGATTTCCAGCATGTTAATTACACTCAGCTCCCTACACTTCAGTAATGTATTAAGTCATCTGTTTTATAATCTTGACTTGAGGGTACCTTCCTATAAGGCTTAAGTTTACTACCGGTACCACTCTATAAAAAGGTGGATAGGTCAGTTGTATCAAATTACTCTCTTATTTCATTACTGAGAAATCAATGTTCAACAGAGTTTACCAATGCCTTAAAAACAAAAATATTCTATCTAAATCACAATTTGGTTTTGAAAAGGTCGACTCAACAGAACAAGATATATTTGCATTTTCTGACAATATTTTAAAAGGAATAAATGATAGCTTACTGCCTGTAGGAATTTTGTTCCCGTTTAAGGTATTTGACAGTGTTGATCATGAAAATTTGATATAAAAATTAAAGTATTATGACATAGATTGCATTTTCAATAAATGGCTCGTAAAAAGGTCTAGCAGCAGAAAGTGCCACTAGAACATTTAGATGCTATTTCCAAATGGAATATATCAGCGTTACTATTGTTTTTAATATATATAAATGATACCATGTACTACATCTGAAAACTCAAAATTTGCCTCATTTGCAGATGACACAAGCAAAGGAATTAAAAATAGTACACATTTCTCTATCAAACATATTTCAAATTACATCTTTGGCATTATTAATAATTGTTTTACAGCTAATGGTTTGTGTTTAAACTTGATAATACACAATATATGCATTCCAAAACATCACACAGATTAACACCGAACAGAGTCATGAAATTTGAAGGCCCATCCATACATGTACACTTGTTTGCATAATTTTTTGTTTTTTAGATTGGCAGCTTTCCACACCCCACAGAGCCAGCCTCATATCTTTGGACATGCGGAAAATGGATATAATGTATTGTATTCATTGTTTTACAGTTATTATCTTTCCAGGAAAAGCTATATCAAAATAATATTTTAATAAACCTATTGAATTCATCATTTAGGGCATGTAATTGAAAAATATCTTACCACAATTTTGTAACTAATAAGTAAGTAAAATATGCAATTTTTCAATTAATAAAACGGTTTTATTTTCTATGGGATACAATGCTTATTTTTTACCATTAGGTTACTGTTTACTATCATACAATAAATAATAATAATACTGATTGTGATAGTTACTCTCTTGTTTTATATATGTCCCAACACTTGCTATAGAAGACAGTGGTTAGGATTGACAAACACAAGAACCTTATTCATGGAAGTAGATAAGACACTTATGAGGTCAAATATGATCCAACCTCATTAAAATGAATAACAATTGTAGTGAAAAAATATTATATATTACAAAAAATTCAATATTTGAATACCACCTGAATTTTACAAAAGTCATATGAGATACATTTAATTTTGTTTCACAAATTCTTGAAGGGGGAGTAAAGAGTTGCAAATAAGAGAAGTTTTTCTTTAAATATATTTTTAATATCTATAAACTGTAGACAGATGTGTCTCAGAACAATTAACAATGTTATTTTGGTTTCTTGTATTCAAATTATGAACATGTGAATCTGATGTATGCAGGTTAAAATAATCCATGACGAGGCACATGAGAGAATACATAAACTCAGAAGATATTGTTAAAATATTGAATCTACAAAGAGTTTTCTACAACAAGTTCTTCATTTTACCTTACACACCATCCTAATAGCTCCTCTCTGTGCTATAAATCACTGTATGCTGTGTGAAGAATTTCCTTTAAAAAAAAATATGTTTAACAACATATATAAAAAACTAACTTTTTCTAAGATCATGTTTGGTATAAACAAAACAGTTTTGTTAGTAAAAGTGTTAGAAAAAGTGTACTTATTGCAAAGGGGATACCCCTAAACTTCTCCAGTAGAAACGTGATATCTTCTTGCCAATTGAATTTCTGAAATATTGAATGCCAAAGAATTTAATATTCCTTGGTTTAAAAAAAAAAAAATTAAAAAAATGCAGTTTATATGTAATTCTTTTTTCATGTATTTTTTTGTTTTAAATGTGATATATCATCGTGTAGCTAAAGTTATTTTAAGTGTTTACCTTCAACCAGTTTGCTACTACACTGTTTCATTCGCATTTAATGATAGATTACTATTTAGCTCCAAGCTTTGACTTAAAAATTTCCATGTACATTACTGATGTATAAAAAATTTAAACCTTTTTTCTTTTTTCCTCATCTAATGAAGCATCTTAACTGATTTTACAATTAAGAAGGGTGGCTAAATGAATTCAACTCTCCAATCCATGAAAGACACCATTTACATTTAGTTATATACAGGGCGTTCGCCGGAAAACGCTACCCTCCCAGTCTGTTGCCGTCGGCAACTTGCTCGGTCAGTCGAGCCAGCAGCTCCCGCCACACGGCACCGTGAATCATCGCACTGTTTAACACCTCCGCTGCCCCAACAGTTCAGTGACGCAGTATATTGGGACCCTTACATTGTTAAGAACGGTTTCTTTGCATTGTAGCTAGTTTGTGACTTCAGTCTCTTATTAATCAGTGTTGTGAATAAACGTTTCTTCGCGGTTTGGCTGGTTTGGGGCTTCATACTCTTACTAATCTGTACCGTGTTTGAGTGTGAGTAAAATTATGGTACGTTACAGTTTGCAACAAAGAATATTTCTCTACGATACATATGTGAAGAAGAAGTCGTTTAAAAAGTGTCGCAGTAAATTTCGTCGCGAATTTCCTGGCGCTTTACTGCCAGCTAAATCAACAATTCTGCGTCTGGTTAAAAAAGTAAGAGAAACGGGTTCATTTTTTTAACAAAAAGAGACTCGGTCAACCGTATTCTCACAGAGGAGAAAATTGACGATATCGCTTTTCGACTAGAACAGTCACCCAAAAAATCATTAAGTCAGTTAGGGCAGCGTGTGTCTCGAAAAATGTTCAGAAGATGTGAAATGTGCATTACACAAGAGGGTCAATACTTCCAGCATCTTTTATAGGGTAAGCTAATGAATTACGTCACATTTAAATGCTTAGCACATACAAGTTTATGAAGCGTAATTATTATGAAATAGTCCGCGGCCGACGGTCGAACAATGCCGGAAGATGAGCGCTCGCTCGCCGGGAGCAGTTTCTTCCTTGTAGCGCTAACAGTGGGTTGCGTTTCCCGGCGAACGCCCTGTATATACCATAGTAATCAATTTTTTCCAATATTAATTCATGGTTAACACAGTTAAATGCTTCCTGAAGGGAACATCAGATTAATCAGTTCCTCAAATAAGTTATTTATGACAGCATAAATTGTCATGTGTATAGATTATGCTTTCTGGAATCTAAACTGTGAAGCAGTAGAAATACTATAACTTGTAACATGTTTTATTATTCCACAGTGCATGAATTTTTCAGAAATCTGTGAGAATCGTGGAAGTAAAAGAAATGGGTTGATGATCACATAAGCATGTCACTTCTCCTTCATTAAATAATGGGTTTCTTCATTTCAATTTTGGTGCATTGAATACTGGTACGTTTGCCATATAACACAATCCGGCGAACGCCATGATATTGCATCCTAGAAAGATGTTTGGTCTAACACAATTTAGTTCATCTTAAGTATCTGGCAAGGATTAAGATTAAACTCAGTAAAAATTGAAATAATTTTTACTGACAACTACTTCTACCCAAAAAGGTTCTCTTTCAAAGGTATATACAAAATAATTGCTAATATCTTGTGTAAATGTAGTTGATGTAATTACAGTACATATTTTGCTGTGACAGTATATTTTCTGGTATATATATATATATAACATTAGAGGATAGGATAAAAACCACTGCTTACCATAGAAGAGGATTCCTGTGGCGTTGGTACACGAAAAAAACACACATAGAATATAATTTTCGAGCCCATGGCACGCTGGTGGCTGGCAGCCAACTACGTAAGCTACAATGCCGGTAGCTCATGGTGGTGGGGGGGGGGGGGGGGGGCGGAAACAACATGGCGGGAAGTGAGGATGGGGGTATAAAAGCATAGGCTGGAAAATGGTAATGAATAGAAAATAGAAAGTAAAACTGTACATAGGTGCCCATCACGAAAGTGCAGTGGATCTCAGTTAATGGTCCTAAAATCGTATTAAGTAATGGACATGTGTGCAAACAGCTGAAAAACAAAATATTCAGAAATTTGAAATTAAAAATAAGCAAAATTCGAAGTTACAATCTATAAAGATAGGCTCTGGTGAGCGGTGGTTCTATGGGAGAAGGTGGAGATGAAGGGGATAGGTGGGAGGAAAATTGGTGCTATTTTAGATGGTAAGCAGTGGTTTCTATCCTATCATAATGTTTAATATATCCGCTTTCAGCGCCTTTGTTTTTCCTAATAACATATATATATATATTTTTTAGATAATTAATTTTCAATCACTCAACTTCTTTTAACAATCCTTGACACCAGTCTCTTATATTGGGAACTATGGAAACTGAATTTGTATTGTATTCTATAGTATTCGGCAGTACTGCCTTGATGCCCATGATCGGCTTGTAAAGCCTTCGGCTGTTGAGACTCTGATTGTAGAGGCTCAGCCTAAATTGTTTGAAAGGAGAAATACAAGGATGATGCAGAAAAGGGTGGTTGGGAGATGATAACATGTAGTAGGAGAAATACAGTTAACATGTTGAAGAAGCAAGACACTGCAGAAATTATGGGGAGAAATAGGATTGACCTGTCAGGAGGGGAAGAACCTCATGTGGATTTAGGAGCAGGTACGGTGCAGCAGGCCTTTAGGAAAAATGGCGTGCAAGAAAAAAATAAGGTGAAAAAGTTTCCGAGGCTAGGTAGTAGCCATGGGAGAGGTGTGAGCCTAGACGTTCCTGCTCGCAATATTGAAAGCTTCAGAACACTTAATAAAGTTCACATATTATTCTCAACTGTGTTCCTAAGCCAGTGTAAACTGTATTTATCAAACTGCAGTGCAATTTTTGCCTCCAGTATATTCTTGACTATTTTAGTAAGGATTGTGAATGTGACAGAGAGCAAGGATAGTTTTCTGACGGTCTGAGGAATCTTAGAGATAATGATCAGCTGGCATAAGTCAAGACATAGTTTGCCTTGTTTCCTGGAAGTATTAATGGCCTTATAGTGTTTTTAATATTGAGCTGGACCCCTGTGATTCCAAATATCAGGTGGAATTCCATTTGCTTCTACTGCCCTGCCACTTTTCAGCTGCCTGACGTTTATAGGACCACTACTCAATTGGGACTGTCATCTTATTCCGATTTCCCGGTTGTGGTTATATGAGATGGATGACTGCATCTTGAATTACGCAGTTAGTGCTGCTGAAGAGTCTGGAAGTGTCCTTACCAAATTTTTAGTATCGATCCACTTATCTGTGGGTGAAGTAAGGTAAGAATGTAGAATAGTCCTGTGAAACTGAAATGCTGATGAAAGGACAATCCAGCTGAACGGAACTGAACTGAATTGAGCTGAAAGTGGGAACATTTAGCTAAATTATTTGATGAATTTCCATTCTTGATTCTCCTGTGCAGTTAAGCTTTGCAGTGAAAGTACATCGGGCTTAAACAATATTTGTATTCAAAACATGAAGACCTATTACAGTACAATACGGGCACAAGCACTACTATATCAGCAGCAAAGCAGTAGAAATCCAATGTAACTCTGCTTATAGAAAATTCAATGCATGGAAAGGTACTGTTAAGAATTAAGTGACACTTCATGGAAATCATGGTTATTGCAGCAACTGATAATCAATTACAAAAGCATGATACTTCATCAATAACAGCAGCTATCATACACAAAAATGAACATAAAAAATATATGACATATCTTCAGTATAAAAAAAAAAAAAAAAAAAAAAAAAAAAAAACCCCTTCTGTGCAAGAAACATATCCAAATATTATAAAACATATTTTTCAAAAACAGCGCACAAATTTTACACAGTTTCATCCATTATATTGCAAACATACGCTACAACCATATAATTTTATCATCACATCTCTAAGTAAAACACACATGATATATATATCAAACAAATAGTCTCTTCAGTTCATTAAATAAGCATAAAAAATAATCAATAACACATCAGCTTCACTTAGCATGAGATAACATATGTGCGAACAGTAATCTAAAAGATAAAGAATGTTCAATTCCACACATTTTATACATTTTTTGAAGACTAGAAATCTGGTATTTTGAATTCATGTAAATATAAAAAAATAAAACCAATATTTCTAATTATAGTGTTCTCCATCTCTCTGAAAACTTACTACAAAACATTTAAATTTCAGAAAGGTTTCTATGATTGCTGTCACATATCATCATATTAGGTAAGACAATTTCCCGAGATAACAGTCTTTTAAATCTTTCAATTATCTCATAAAAATTATAACTCTCATTCAGTACTTGCCCATCTGATACACTCTGCTGTAATATCTGAATTAACTACATATCAATGCAGGTTTATTTGTATAGTTTCATTTAACTTCAATGTATATTCCTTTCTAAAATTCATAAGTTTCTTATTTTGTTTTTCATTTATTACATTACTTTATTTCTTAAATGATTTATATGTTAAATAAACTGATTTAGAGTTGATTCTAGAAGAAGAGTGGATATTCATTTTGTTTCAACTAATATGGGCCATGAAAAGTAAATGGATTGTTTTGTTTAAGATGATTCAGAATTTTTAAGGAACTTCAACAATTTTATTTAATCATTTCAGAGCTGGAAGACAAACATATTATAACATCCTCTCAGAAAGACATAAGAATATTACATAGAAGGTTCAGATCACTAAAACAAATGGTCTTGCAGACGTGCCTTAATCTACACAAAAGTAAGAATTTATTCTTTTATTAATCCTTGTTAAAACAACTAATGAATAAATGTGATAATCTTCTGCTAAATTTTGATAAATTAATAGACATACTTAAGATAATAATTAAGACTAACAGAAATTGTCTTGATTGGTATACATAATTAACTGAGTAATTAACAAACAAAAAGAATTAAACGTCTAAGAATCATCTCGTTTGTAGAGAACTGAATAAGTGATAAGTGCTTGTAGACACACATTCTGAAAGATTTTTTTCTCAGCTTGAAGCACACACTTGGACTACTGTAAAAATTTTTACAAAGCTTAGTTTATACTGAGCCTACTACATGAAATCAGAAAAGAAAACATTTTCTGCTGACATTTGAAACTTCTCACCATCTGACAGGAGAAAAATACTCAGTCTGAAATGGATTCCCGAGGTAAAAAATTATTATTCCATAAACAGATAAACTTAAGTGCAAATAACTGAGGAAAACAAAAGTTTATTTCAAACTGGTCAGTAACATACGATCTAAATATTTTATGGCACTCTTTTGGATAAGATTAGCGTGGAAACTAAACACTAGTAATTTTTTTTTTTTTTAAAACTTTTTCTATCTATACTGCTAAATATCATTCTGAACAGATTGTTTTTAGGTTTGCGTAGCTAAAACATCAAACATAAAACCATTGTAATTTAGTACCGTCCTACCAACCGTGTAAAACACAGCCCCTTCAAACAGATTGTGGTTAAATCTCGAGGAAAATGAATTTTACTTACCACAAAACACATCATTACTAAACAAAATTTGAGTTAGATTCCTTCCAACCCAGCAAAAAGGGAACAATTCTTCTTTACTCGCCTGCTCCATCCAGAGTGGTAATGTCGAACAGGTACCAAAAATAGACTAAATGTTGTTTTCTAACCATTATTAAGTTGTGAATTTTGTAGTAAAATGAGCTCTCAAAGAGATTAAAAAACTATGCCCCTCCAATTTTTTAACCATATGACTAAAGAATATCAAGGTGAGTACCTTGAATAAAAATAGAGTGAAGATAAAATACATAATTTGTTCACTGCGTTCTCGTCACTATTTCTTTTCTTCTGATATAGTTAGTACTCGCGTGATGCAGACATCTCACAACATCAGTGTGACCAGCAGCAGAGGCCATCAACATCGCTGTCTCCCTGTGACAGTTCACTGCACCAGCGGTCGCTCCGGCATCAAGCAGAACACTGACAACGTTCTCATGGCCAATGAGAGCTGCGAGATGGAGTGGTCGGTTACCGTTCTGGTCAGAGGCGTTGACACTGGCCCCGGCGTGCAGAAGTCGGCGCACAACAGCGACTTGACCTTCCTGAGAGGCTGTGTGGAGTGCTGTCTGACCGCTGTTGTTTACTGCATTGACGGGTGCTCCTGCATTAAGTAGAATGTCGACAGCGTCGATCTGACCTCGAAAAGCAGCGGCATGGAGTGGTCGGTTACCCAATTTGTCAACAGTGTTGACCTTGGCTTTGGCACTAAGAAGCTGGCACACAATATCTGTATGGCCTTCCTGAGCGGCCACGTGAAGTGCTGTTTGACAGTGTTCGTTTACTGCTTCAAGATCTGCACCTGCTCTAACTAGCACATCAACAGTTTCGATATCACCTCGAAAAGCAGCGTGATGGAGTGGTCGTTTACCCAGTTTGTAAGCAACATTGCATTGGCTTTGGCACTAAGAAGTTGGCGCACACTATCTGTATGACCTTTCTGAGCAGCCATGTGGGGTGCCGTTTGACAGCGTTGGTTTACTGCATTGATGCGTGCTCTGCGTGCTCCATTACTAACTAGAACGTTGACAGCGTCGATCTGACCCCGAAAAGCAGCTTCATGGAGCGGTCGGTCACGCAACTTATCTGCAGTGTTGACATTGGCTTTGGAACTAAGTCGTTGAACAATATCTGTATGACCTTCTTGAATGGCAACCTGGAGCGCTGTCAGGCCATTGTTGTTTACTGCATCGACAACTGCACTTGCATTAACAAGAACATCGACAGTTTTGATGTGACCTTGAAACGCAGCTTCATGGAGTGGTCGGTTACCCAATTGGTCAGGAGCGTTAACATTGGCCTTGGCGCCCAGAAGCCTGCGTACAACATCCGCATGACCTTCTTGTGCGGCCATGTGGAGCACTGTTTGACCACTTTTGTTTACTGAATTGACGTGTCCTCCTGCATTAACTAGAATGACGATAGCGCCTATTTGACCTCGAAAAGCAGCGGCATGGAGCGGTCGGTTTCCCAGCTTGTCAACAGCGTTGACATTGGCCTTGGCCCTAAGAAGCAGGCGCATAACATCTCTATGACCTTCCTGAGCAGCTAAGTGTAGAGCAGTTTCACCGACTATGTTTCCTGAATTGACGCGTCCTCCTGCATTAACTAGAATGACGACAGCATCCATTCGGCCTTGAAAAGCAGCGACATGGAGCGGTCGGTTACCCAGCTTGTCGGCAACGTTGACATTGGCCTTGGCACTAAGCAGCCGGCGCACAATATCTGCATGGCCTTTCTGAGCAGCCATGTGGAGTGCTGTTTGACCGTCATTGTTTACTGCACTGACGCATGCTCCATTACTAACTAGACTGTGAACAGCGTCAATTTTACCCCGAAAAGCAGCAGCATGGAGTGGTCGGTTACCCAACTCGTCGGCAACGTTGACACTGGCTTTCGCACAAGCAAGTTGACGCACAACGTCCTCATGACCTTCCTGAACGGCCATATAAAGCGCTGTCTCCCCCTTGTTATTTACTGCAGTTACATCTGCACCTGCTCTAACTAGCACGTCGACAGCGTCAAGTGTACCCCGAAAAGCAGCTTCATGGAGCGGTCGGTTACCCAACTTGTCAACAACGTTTACATTGGCTTTGGCACTAAGAAGCCTGCAAACAATATCCGTATGGCCTTCCTGAGCGGCCGTGTGGAGTGCCGTTTGACCGCCTTTGTTTACTGCATTGACGCGTGCTCCACCACTAACTAGAACGTTGACAGTGTCAATCAGACCTCGAAAAGCGGCATCATGGAGCGGTCGGTTACCCAGTTTGTCAGCAGCATTGGCACTGACTTTGGCACGAAGAAGCCGGCACACAATATCGGCATCACTTTCCTGGGAATCCATGTGACTAGCAAGAACAGCAGTTCGTGTAGTCAGTAACGCAGCTTGTCAACAGTGTCAACACTGCCCTTGGTGCAGAGGAGCCGACGCACAACCGCTTGACATTTCTGTGCTGCCCCGTAGACAGCTGTCTGAACGCTGACCACAAAAGTCTGAAAATGATAGTATTTTTTAGTGTCTTTGTTTGGATTTAATAAAACATGAAAAAAATGGTGATATCTGCATTTAAACACATTAACCTATTTCTAATATTAGTGAAAGTGAATATGATGGAAATACAGCACGAATGATAGCAAATGGTGTAATACAAAATAAAGTGATGAATAAGAGAAGCAATCTGTATATATAAAGATGAATGTATGAATGTTTGTTTGTTTGTATGTTTGTTGGTTTGTTTGTTCTTCATACAAACCCACAGTTTTCATCCGATCTCGATGATACTTTGCACACTTATCCTTTGAAACAAGGAGAAAAATACTGTCTACATTTGGTTGAAAAATTATCTGTATAAAGAACACATGTTGTATCATAATTTCGAAATACTACTGAACGGTGATAGTCAGGCGCGTTGGATATGGACGTCTGTGTACTGTTTTTTCCATGTAGTGGTCAGGCAGCTCAGTGTTTAAAGAGCTGGTTTACAAATGTTTAGGTCGTGGTCTCTGGTTCAAATCTCCGTGGAGGCTAAAATTTTTAAAAATTGTTTTTGATCGTAAGAGTCACGCCTGGGCCGTAGGTTATTCGGACTGAATGTTAAACCGTAGATATTAGAAAGTTAGGGGTGCAATGCAAGGCAAATCGTAGGTAGTCTTGCAATGCTGTAGGTGTACACTTTTTTACGTTATAATGATCCCTCAGGTGTTGTTTGCAGTCAGTGTGTGTGTGTGTGTGAACCGCATTAATAATATTATAAATACGGAAGTAAGTCTCTGTCTTTTTGTTACGTTTTGACGACTAAATGGCTATATCGATATTGATGGAAACAAATAGAATTCACTGTTACGAAAGAGAGATAACGTTTTAAACACAAGGACACATTAGAAACGAAAACAATAGAAAAATAAAATCACCCAGATAAAACAAAGACTATCGCTATGAAACGGCTACATCAACAAAAATGGGTGATGATAAATTAAGTTAAAAGCAAACGGATCGGGAAGGAGGAAAATCTGGCGACAAAGAATGAGAGAGACTCTTGTTACATTAATGGAGAGGAATATAACTTAGAAACGGCGTAATCTCCCAAATAAAGTGAATATTTCAGAGTACTCACATCAACGAAGAGAAAAAGGCTGAACTTCCTGAATTGTCTGCTGAAAACAAAATGAGCCGATAAAATATCTGTCTCTGTAGAAATACCTATTATCAACACTCAGTGCTATCCTGGGTTATCAGACACGTGATTTTATTTATCTGAAGTAATTAACTATGTCGCATAAATACCCTTGTATTTCTTCAGTGTGTAAATAACATAATGGATAATGTATTATGAAAATTTAATATATTATCTAGATTCAAAAGCTGAATAGAAATAAACATACTTGCAGACATACCATATTGTTACACACTGCTGATATTTCATTTTTGTAATTCCATTGATTTCATAATGATGTAGTATCAGTGTTGTGATGCAATTAATCCAGAGAGGAAATTAACTGTTAATTTAATTTATAACCCAAAGATAAATTGGGTCATCCTAAAGGAAACATTCTAAGCTGTATGGTGGTACTTGAAGATGAATTACAATCAGATGTACTGCCATCTACAATCACAATTTCAGTTTATCACTGCATTTCAGAAGTCAGTAGGCCTATGTATCATTAAAACGTCATGTTATGACTGAATTCGTTTCTAGACATTCCTCCCCCCTCCCCCACATCATCTCCGCGATCTGTGGACCGTGATGACACAGTTCATAATGCCTTGCTGTTGTGACCAAGGAAATATCAGAAAGCTCCGACAATTATTCGCAGAGGAACAAAACTTTGAAGTCATTGTGGAAATGTTTCGTGCCTCCACTCACCACTTCTGACAGCGGGCTTCTCCTAGTTTGATGCCTTTTGAACAATGCTGATGTCTGCGGGTTTGAAATGTCGTCACCTCTGGTGTTAAAGTTTGACCTCAGCATGGACACTTCCGCTCCAGAAACAGGATACACGAAGTTCTACCAGGTCTGTAGATTTGGCATCGTATGACATTTACAATCCAAACTTAAATAAGTTTGAAAAGGATTCAGTGATGGCGGGAAGATGGTGCATTGTACAACTCTCGTATTTTCCTTCATAAACTTTCAACACAGTTTCATCTTCAGTTTCCCTGGTAAAGAAGCGTCAATAAACTACGTGTCTCTGTCAAGGGGTGGGGGGGAGATGGCTGGATAGCTGCTTTGGGTTACATGGGGGGTGGGGGGTTCCGAACCAGGCCACATAGCTTTTTGATCATATTATTTGTCACAGTGAAAATCAGGTACAGAACACACAACAGCATGTGAATATTTATTTCCATCATTTAATTATCCCCATATGTAATTTATGATAGTCTGACAAGAGAAAACAATATAAAATGTCTTCTGGAATCAATAGGGAAAAAAGCTATGTGCTATAGGGTGGGGGGGGGGGAGGATTAGAAGCAAAAGCAAAGTCCTGCTACAAGGGGGAGAGGGGGGATCCACAGGAGGCCAAAATGGAGTTCATTGTATGTGGACACACTGTTTTTTTTTCTGTCATCAGCCTTTTGACTGGTTTGATGCAATCCTCCATCTCTTCCTATCCTGTGCTAACCTATTCATTTCTACATACCCCTTACAACCCACGTCCTCAATTATCTGCTTCATATATTCTAATCTCTATCTTCCTCTACAGTTCTTACCTTCGACTGTTCCCTCCACTAACAAATTAACCAATCCAGTATGTCTCAAATATGATTTACAAGCCTGTCTCTTCTTTCTGTAAGCTTCTTCCACAAAATTCTTTTATCACCCATCATTTCCAAAACTTGTTCATTTCTTACTTTGTCTGTCCACTTAATTTTCAGCATTCTTCTGTAGCACCACATTTCAAATGCTTCAATTTTCTTTCTTTCCGGTATTCCTAAAGTCCATGTTTCGCTACCATAAAGTGCTGTGCTCCACACATATAGGTTTAAAAAGTTTTTTCTAATTCCTAGATCAATATTTGAAACTAAAAGGTTTCTCTTTTTCGTGAAGGCTCTTTTTGCTAGTGCTATTCCGCTTTTAACATCATTCTTGCTTCGGCGATCGGTTATAATTTTGCTTCCCAAGTAACACAACTCACTTCTCCTATTGCATCCGATCCTATTTTTATATTTAAACTACTAGTATTGGTTTCATTTCTGCTACATTTCATCACTTTAGTCTTGCTTTGATTCATATTCAGTCCAAAATCTTCCTTCAGTATTTTGTTCATGCCATTCAGTAATTTCTCTATGTCCTCAGCCCTCTCTGCTAACAAGACAATGTCGTCAGCAAATCGTAGCATACTGATTTTTTCTCCCTGAAAACTTATGCTACATAGAAATTTTTCTTTGACTTTCTTCATTGCTTCATCTACATACAAGTTGAATATTAATGGGGATAGACTACAACCTTGTTTCACACCCTTTTTAACTGATGCATGTCTCTCGTGATTCTCTACTTTTATTATAGCCACTTGATTCTTATATAGTTTATAGAGTATTTTTCTATCTCGATACTTTAGACCTGACTTCTTTAAAATTTTGAACATCTTGTCCCACCTAACATTATCAAAATCTTTTTCTAAATCAACAAATGCCATAAAAGTATCTTTGTTTTTCTTGATCCGTAACACAGAAGAAAAATGCAGTAATATTTTTTGGTTGTGTCTTTGGGTGTTTGGCAGGAATCACAACAGACAGTTCCCTCACACTCTAAGAGAACTGAGAGCCTCATCACTCTGTCTTTTTTTAACGCTCTCACATATTATCACTGTGGTTGGTGGTTCTTTAGTTGGACGATCATTGGTTGTTGTTTTTTTTTAGAGCTGCTCAGAAAACTGAAATTTTTTATCACCATATTAAGTTTTTGTAGACTAAATACTTTAAATTATCAACTTAAATCTTAGGATTACTGTTAGTGATAAGAATTATTTAAAATTTCCTTAATAAATAACAATTTTACATTAGTGTCATTGTTGTTAGAGTGCAACTTCTATTTATAGCAAGTTTTTATTCAATTACATATAGGCAAAGCTTGGTAGTTTGTTCACTTAGAATACTATAGGATAGGTAAACATTATGGTTCTACCATTTAATATATTGTATCTAATTCAAATTAGTAGTTTGAACTTTGATTGTTAAGGTTTACTTTTTTAACTACGATGGACATAAAGCTCTGATGTTAATTCTCCTAGTCATCTAATTACCCCTTTTTACACTATTTCTTTTCAAATTTTGTAATGTCCAGCCTCTGCTGTCATTCATTTTCCACACCTCTCCATTTGTGAGACAGCGGAAGGTGGCGCATTCCTGTCTGGCGACAGGTTCCTGGCGCGCGCGCGCGTGTGTGTGTCTTTGTTTGTCGTAGGTAGAGATGCCACTCCCGGAGGCCGGGGGTGAGTGTGGTCAAGCTGTCGCGGGCACTTGGGGGCGAGACCCGTAAAGTCCGCACGTGTGTGTGTATACGGATTTCAAAGAAACGTGGAGGTCGCGATTTCGTCACGACAATATTTGTCGTGCTGTTTTCTTTATGTGCTTTAACAAGTGAACCCACCTCAGTTGCCAAATGGAGTTAAAAGTGTATCTTCATACTGAAGGAAACATCAAGGTCGCCGACAGCCTCCAGCAGTTAAGATAAGTGACAATTTCATATAAACAATTTTCACCCAGTATACGGCCAAACTGAAGGAGTTTCGTGCTCTCCCTAGCCGGGAACAATTTGTTTATTGTCTGTCAGTTTCTGTTCTTTTTCTTTGCTGGCTGAGTTCAATTTTTTGTGTAATCTTAAACAAACATGTATTTCTTTGTGTTTTAATTCCGCACTCGTGTTGTCCTTTTGTAATTAGAGGGTGTAATTTAAATTTAAGACTGCTTTTTTGCAATAAAAAATAAATATTAAAAAGAATATTTTTTTAATAATTAAAATCTTGCACCTCATGCACGTAAATGTTTTCTCGGCATAACGAGCCTCCGTTGGGGCCAAAATAATCAGGCCTGATACGATGTTCTTAAGGATGTTTATTAAATTGGAGTGAAGTTGTATTTTTCAAATTTTTGTGACAAACAGAAGTATCTAAATTTACGTTTCAAGTAAGCTTCCATGTCGGGTTTCGTATATCCCAATTGTGTATAAAACTATTAATTATATTTTTTATGTTAGCAATAATACACGCTAATATTTCTATTGCAGTTTTTTTTTTTTGATGCAGTGTACGTGGTGCAAATTTGTTTTGTTATAGTAGCTGTCGAGGTGTTTTTTTTTTCTCCCCTTAGAACAGCATGTTGATTGTTCTACAAATGTTGTTGCTGGTTTTGTCAATCTGTTTTTTTTTTATATATGTTTAGACAATTTTTGCTTTGCTCAGTGGCATAAGTTTTGAGTTTTCTTTTTTGGAGATGGAGATGTTGCTGGATATTCTGACATCTAATGTCGTGATATGTTGTACGATTTTTCTGCTGTTCGTCTGGAGTTATGTTGGCAAGTTCTATTTTTGACTAGGAGAAGTAGGAACTATGGATTTGATATAAGTGCTGAGTGGTTACATTGAGAGGGCAGAAGTTACCATTTTATCATTGGATTTGATTAAGTCAATTATGGACAATTTTCTGTCACCTGGTACAATCAGGGAACCACATGCAAATATGAGTCAGCCACTGGTATTATCAGCTGATTCTCATGAGATACCTAACAGCCTGAACGGAACATTATTTCTGTTGTTGCAGCAAATCCAGGGCAGTATAATTAAATCTCAAAGTCAAACTGAAAATATGTTAGCTGATATTAAGCAGGAAATTCGTGATGGATTTGCCTCAGCATGTGAAAAAGTCGGTCCACCTGTAATGAGTGTTGATTTAGAAGAATCAGTCCAGGAACCTTTGAATACCAATACTGATATCAATCCCATCGGTGACAAAACCAATGAAGAGCAGATAAGTAACACATCTGGGACACGGGGCAGAAACAACATGTTACTTATTGCGGGATATACAGTTCAATCACTGAATTATCCTTCAGAAGTTTATGTCAAGCCAGTTGACACAAAAAGACGCATCCCTTCACATAGATTTGGCAGTGAACATGCGGATAGAAGTTACGTTCAATTTCTTGAGGTTGAGAAAAAAGTTGCTTTGCTTGGCATAATGAGCGAAAACATTTCAGAGAAATGGAATGTCTATTATCGTGTTGGCGGAGAGCTCACAGGTCGAGGGGTGTCCAAGCCGGTTTTTCCGCACCGATACTTGAGCAGTTGCGGAGTGACAGAATCCAACAGCTGGGAATGGTTTCTGACATGCCAGAATAAGAGAATTTGTTCTAAAAAGTTACCCAGGGTACGCAACAGAATAATGGTTCCGAAGAAGAGATTAAAATATTTTCTCTTTGGAAATCACAGAACCAGATGACGCAATGTTTCCGTTTTTCATTTGGAGGGAAAGCGTTGTCTGCAGACAATTTCTGGTCTGTTAAAAATACTATTCTTTTGGGAGCTAATCTATTGGTTTTGTTTCAAAATATTATTTCAGATTTTTGTTCTTCTTTATGTAGAAAATATTAGTAGGAATAGTTTTGATAGTTTGGTCTGACAGCTGTTTTGTCCAGCATACATCAATTTGCTGTTTGAGGTGGAGGTATTTTTGATAGATTTATTTTTATTGTTTCTGAAATATACAAATAGATGTTTTTGAGTTTGTTCATTATGTATCGTTGATTTTTTTAAGAGGTTGTTTGTCACACTTAATTTTTTTTTTAATTCCATAAAACTCTTACCAGTCAACAGGGTCATTTGAATATTTTGTACAAGATTTAATTGTGGTATGGTTGTTTCTACGTACGATTGTAAGGGAATTTGTTTTTCATTTAATTTTTCATACAAATGGAAATAGTTAGTTTGTAGCAACATTTCGTTTCATATTTTTCTCGCATGAGATCAAGTTTTTATTTGTTTTGCCAACTTTTTAAGTACGATAAAGATGAATTTTTGATCATCAAGTTATTCTAGTAGGGGTGTAAATTCAGAATGCACACTCTAAAAGGTTGCGAGAATTTTTGTGTTGATTTTACATTAAATAATAAAAATAATAATAATAATTGTATGTTTCAAGAGATTAGATCATAGACTCTGCCAGAGATTAGTAAAAAGAATGTATGTTTGTTATAGATAAGATCATTAGACTAAGAAAAAGATTCAAAAATTTGTATGTTGTTGCTGTTCGATAAGGACTCAGCCAAATGTCAGTTAAAAATGTAATTAAGTAGAAGTGAAACAATGCTTCAGGCCCATCACCGTTCATTTCAAAATACGGGCATATTCACACTGGTTTTCGAGTGTCAGTTGGGCAGTAAGAGTTGTGTGGTGGTGTCAAAGTTTTGAAGGAAGTGAGAACTGAAGTGTAAATTATGGGACATCAAACCACGGACTTTGTTTTCTTCATCAAGAAAGACTTCAGCCATTGGTTTAGGGCTATGTAATGTCCAGCCTCTGCTGTCATTGAATTTCCACACCTCTCCATTTGTGAGACAGCGGAAGGTGGCGCATTCCTGTCTGGTGACAGGTTCCTGGCGCGCGCGCGTGTGTGTGTCTTTGTTTGTCAGGTAGAGATGCCACTCCCGGAGGCCGGGGGTGAGTGTGGTCAAGCTGTCGCGGGCACTTGGGGGCGAGACCCGTAAAGTCCGCACGTGTGTGTGCACGCGGATTTCAAAGAAATGTGGAGGTCGCGTTTTCGTCACGACAATATTTGTCGTGCTGTTTTCTTTATGTGCTTAAACAAGTGAACCCACCTCAGTTGCCAGATGGAGTTAAAAGTGTATCTTCATAGTGAAGGAAACATCAAGGTCGCCGACAGCCTCCAGCAGTTAAGATAAGTGACAATTTCATATAAACAATTTCACCCAGTATACGGCCAAACTGAAGGAGTTTCGTGCTCTCCCTAGCCGGGAACAATTTGTTTATTGTCTGTCAGTTTCTGTTCTTTTTCTTTGCTGGCTGAGTTCAATTTTGTGTGTAATCTTAAACAAACATGTATTTCTTTGCGTTTTAATTCCGCACTCGTGTTGTCCTTTTGTAATTAGAGGGTGTAATTTAAATTTAAGCCTGCTTTTTTGCAATAAAAAATAAATATTAAAATGAAAATTTTTTTAATAATTAAAATCTTACATCTCATGCACGTAAATGTTTTCTCGGCATAACGAGCCTAGACATTTCAATATTCTTTTATAATTGGAGTGTTAAATTCCTCTGATTTAACTTTTCAATTTACAAAATTTAATTTTAAAATCTTTAAGTGTTTTGGTAAATTATTCATCATTTCACTTGGTAATTTGTTCCAATCCCTTACACCCTTTCCTATGAAAGAAAATTTTCCCACTCCCTTATGCATGAAATCGAGAGCAGGCTTGTGGTCATGGTCGCCTTTCTCCTTCAATGCACTATTCTTAATTCTTTGACCAATATCCCTGCAAGCCCCATCACCAGCATATGCACTGTAAAGTCCCGGCACCCTCTTTAAGTCCCTCCTTTCCTCCATGATTCACTATCCTGCTCCTTTTTCATATCAGTTACTGACTGGGTCCTGCGGTAATTTCCTCAAACAAATCTTGCTGCTCTTCTTTGCACACCTTCCAACTCCTGTATTTGATACCCGAACTACACAACCATATTCAAACAATGGTCTGACTTAAGTTTTGTAACCCAATTCCATAATTTCTCTGGTACATCTTCTCATCACCCTCTCCAGTAAATGAAGGATTCTGTAACCTTTTCCTATCACCTGCCCAATATGGTTTGCACAATTGTGTTTGTTATCAAACGTTATGCTAAGATATTTATACTCCAAGCCTTCAACAAGCAATTCTGATCTTTCCCTATAATCATAATTTACATTTATTTATTTTTTCTGTATACCTGATAAGGTGACTCTTCTTGGCATTTATCTTCACTTCATGCTGACCTACCCATTTAGATATTCTATCGAGGTCACCCTGTAGCTATTCACTGACTTCACCTGTTTTGATCCTACTGCACGTCATTATATCATCTGCAAAAACCCTACATTCTGGCCATAACCCATCAACACAGTCATTCATTAGAATAATGAACAGGTTACTGTATCATCCCATATTTTAGGCTCTGTTTGGTTTAAAATATAACAGTGTGTATTTAATTAGTCCTGAAACAGTAATATAATAACTTGCTCATAATCAATTAGAAATAATTATTCATAAATACTTGGTGTTGTTTACATGACAGTTATATAATATCAATACATAAAAATGAACTATGGATATTTAAATTCCCACAGTCAGATTTAGAAAATACATACGCATCAGTTAAATAATTGGCCTGATCTGTCTGAAATATAATTGATGTTTAATTATTTTCTGCTGGGACTGGGGCAGGGAAAGGGAAAGAATCCGACCCTGGACTTTTCAAGGAAGCATCCCCTAACTCTTCTGGAGTGATTTGGGGAAACCATTGTAAACCCAAATCTGGATGCCCAGATGGGGATTTAAACCCACGTCCTCCCAAATGCGAGGACAGACCGTTACTGCCCACCCACCATGCTCGGTATATGTTAGAAAACTGGGGGGAAAAGAAGGTATTAAGACAATTTAGAATAAGAATGGAGCTGAGGTCACTAAGGATTTTCAAATTGCAGAGATACTGATTGACTGATTTAGTGAGGCAACAAGGGTCTATCATCCTGTGATGGGAAGGAATGAATCAGAGGAGAGTCTTCCTAAAAGTATAAATGACGAAACTACAAAAAAAAAAAAAAAAAAATACTAAATATTATATATGTGGCGACTGTAAAATAAGAACGAGGTAAGAAGGAATTGTGCTATTCACTTGAAATTTGTAATACACCTTTCTGTGGTCATACTTTTTAAGAAAAAGTGTACATGAAAGCGAAATGAAAGATACGTTAGACATGGCCCCTCTCAAAAGTTACAAAACGATGCATTTCAATAGTAAAAAAACATCCATTTGTAGTAAAATTGTTCTTGCCAAAGATAGTATCTGCAATCTATAGCAACGAATCTACACTAATTCCTCACATCTAATACTGTTGTAACAAAGTAAGTGTTTTTTTTTACTCTGGTCCAGGCTGCATTACAACCTAACCAACATGCCAGTATATTGCCGCAAAAAAAATCTGGCGACCTTAATTTATTAATGAAAACTAAATTCTTTGCTGTAACAATTTCCGTATTTCTTCAATCTGGTCCAGCTGTTCTGTTATCATGAAAACGTGGCAGCGATTTACATTCATTGCAATAGAGAGTAGATACTATCTTTCGCGTGAGCAACTTGAATGGAAATGGGGGTCTCTAATGTTTACGTTGCATCGTTTCGTAAATTTCGTGTGGCACCACGTCTATGGTACGTTTCTTTCGTTTCCGTGTACACTTTTTCTCAAAAGGTATGACCTGAGGTATATGTGTGAAAATTTTCAAACGAATAGTACAATTCCTTCTAACATCGTTCTTATTTTACTACTGCCATATATCTATTCATCCTACAATGTTGTAATGTCTGTGTACTATTATGTTGGTTCCTTCTATTACATGTACAACACTCATAACCTTGTATAAACTAACTTCATAATACTAAATTAGCTATATGATTTGCATACTTTATATATGTATATCACTCTACTTACGAAAATAGTGGTGGCTATAACATGCCAGTCTGGAACAGTACTTTCTGTATTTGTCTATACTAGTGCTTCGTTCTAAACTTTGGCATCTCCGATTGTGATCTTGCTTCAGCTGCACTTTCTATTTGTTTTGTACAAGCATTTCTGGTGATTACCCTGAACTGGTCTACACTACAGTCTCTGACTTTCTGCTACAGTGTTTACTGTGACGTTTCTTTTATATTTACAGTTCCACCAACCTAATTGTATTGATGTAGAATCTATGTTAACTTTATATTAAAATATATCTTTGTTTGTGTGATTATATTAACTATTGTTTGTTATTTATGTGGGACTTTCGTTGGTTTTCATGTGTCTTTGCTATTTCTATTGTTTTGAATAGAGTTTTTTTTTTTTTTTTATGTTAATAAATTCATTTCGCACTGTTTTTGCCTGTGCAAGGGCTTTGAGAATTTGGTAACTTTCTTGAACTGTTAATAATTGTATATGTAGTTATTAATTTTTAGAACTCTCATATCTGTCTGAATAGTTGTAGGTGGATCGTTTTGATCAGCAAATGTCGAATGGTTTGTATATGTTATTGATCTGATATGTTCTTTATATATCTAGTGCTGAAATTCCTATATGTCTGGCCTACAGAGATGTGACATATTTGAGATACAAGTATTTGAAATACAGATACAAAATACGTATTTTTCATCTTGTATCTAAAATTCTTTTCTTAATCTTTATTTGTATTTTGTATTTTACTTTTTCTTGGTATCTTTGTACTTTAGAAATAATAAATACTACTTATGCATTTTTTTACGTTACGGCATTATTAAGACAAATGCAATAACCAAACGCTTTCGTAAAAATCATTAAGCTATATCAAAGGACAATGTTGTATGGTCTAGTTACCTTTGCTGACTTCATTGTGGTGAACTATGAAAACAATAACCAAACACCCACCCACCCACCTGTCTATTGTATTACCAGGTACGGTAGGAAATAAGAGTAATAACACAATGGAACAGAGATTTGCAAATACCTTAATAAGAGAACGAGGATTTACACAAGTGGTAGAGCAAAAGACTTGGGGACAAAATATTTTGGATATTTTCTTCATAAAGCCCGATGATAACCTTTTGGGGTATCAAGTAGACCGAAGGAATGAGCGATCATGAAGCAGTTCTGATGGATATTAGAGGATTCAATAAACCAGCAGCCAAAATTGAAGGGGGAAATGGGTACAATTATAAAAAGGCACAGATTTCAAATTTGAAGAGATATTTCAGAAAACGTTTCAGCAAATGGAAGGAAGGCACAAGTACAGTAGAGTCAAAGTGGAAGAGTTCAAGGAGATAATAAGAAATGGGGAAGAAAATTTATAGCAAAGCAGAAAATAAAGGGAAGTAGAGAACCCGTGTGCTATAATTGGGAAGCGAGGAGGTTAAAGAGGTTGGTAAGAAGAGCACACAACAGAGTTAAGAGACAGCAGGGTAGTGGGGAATATTTTAAACATCTAAACAAGGACTTAATAACAACAAATAAAGTGGCTAAAGATGGGTTTATGAAGAGTATTGTCAGTGCAGGAAGACCTTTGACTGATGCATCTAGAAATTTCTATGTCTATATTAAAAAACTGAGGGGAAGGGAGAGATGCTTATAGATAAGGATGGAGAAAAAGTAAATGAGGATTTGAAAAAGGCAAAGATTTTAAGTAACTGGTTTAGATAGAGCATTAGGGACAATGAATCAGTAACGGGACGATCTAATTCGGAGAACGAGCTTAAAAACACAATTAGAATTGAAGATACCAAATAATTTGAAATTTATCCTCAGGAAATCATGCAGGAAATAAGAAAGCTGAAAAAACATAAAGGGGCTGGTATATATATCTTAAAGATAGCCGGATGTGACATTTCACCTTATCTTAAAATATTACTTAAATTGAGTCTGGATACTTGCTGCTTACCACAGAACTGGAAAAGTGCGATAGTAGTGCTGATACATAAAGGACGGGGGGAGAAATAGAGTCGAAAATTATAGGCTAATCAGTTTGACATCGGTGGTAGGTAAATTAATGGAAAGATTGATATGCAACCACATAAGAAATATATGTGAGGAACATTAGGGGTTTTCAAGTAGGCAACATGGCTTTAGGCAAAGATATTTATGCGAATATCAGTTGGTGGGATATATGCAAGATAGTTCACATAAAATCGATAAGGGAGTCAAAACTGATAATGTAGCACTAGATCAGTCAAAGGCTTTTGACAGAGTGAGCCACAAAATGGTAGTAAATAAGTTAAAAACTACTGGAGTGGATGACAAAGTGATTTGTTGGGTAAAAGAATTTTTAAAAATTAGAAAACAGAACGTTAGGGTAGGAAATGTGGAAGTAAAAATTGGAGTACCGCAGGGTAGCGTATTGGGACCATTTCTATTCATTATTCTAATGAATAAATGTATTGATTATTTACTATCTGAAATTAGATTGAGGTAGAGGACTGTAAACAGTTGCAGGATGATCTGGACAGGATATTTAGTTGGGTTGGTAAACATGGGATGAAGATAAATGCAAAGAGGAGTCAGCTTATTAAATGCACAAATAAAAAAAAAGGTTGATTATGATTATAAGGTGGGTAAAGAATTGCTTGCTGAAGACTTGAAATGTAAATATCTTGGCATTACATTTGATAACAAGTTTAACTGGGCAGGACACGTCGGACAGGGGGTAGGAAAAGGTTTCAAATTCCTGCACTTGTTGGAGAGAGTGATGAGGGGATGCACAAGAGAAGTAAAGGAATCGGGTTACCAAACTTTGGTCAGACCATTGCTCGAATATGGTATTGTAGTATGGGACCCACATTTTGAGTATCAAATACAGGAGTAGGAGAAGGTGCAAAGAAGGGCTGCGATTTGTTTCTGAAAATTATCGCAGAATGCAATCAGTGACAGATATGATAAAAGAGCTGGAATGGGATTCATTGCAAGACAGTAGGAGGATGAGGAGGGTCATGGGAGTGTACAGGGCGTATACTGGCGATGAGGCATGGAAAGATATTGCAGTAGGTATGAAAAGTTGTGCATTGAAGGGAAAAAGATGACCGTGACCACAAGCTGGCACTCGATTTCAGGCACAAGGGTGTGGGAAGATTCTCTTTTTTAGGTGAGGGTGTCGGGGATTGGATTATGTTACCAAGGGAAATGATGAACAAATTTGTGAGGGGAAAATATAGGTGGGTGAAGGAAAGGGGGAAGATGGGTGGTAGGGAAATTGCCTACCGGAGCGTGTGCTGCCAATTTTTACTGTGTCAAATTTTGTTTGGTGCAAAGCAGTTGTATTATTATTACTGAATCATAATCGATGAAGGTGGAATTGAAATGCAAGTAAATAAATAAGCGAATCATATTAATTTTTATTTTATTTAAATAAGTGTATACCAAATTCAGATTTCACTCTGCAGGGACTGAGTAATCGTTGGTTGCATATGTGAAGGCTGCTCACCAAACTCTGATTTACTATACTACTAACTTAATTTTGTAGACTAAATTTTGTATACTAAATTTCTTTAAAATGTTTATTAAATTGTTAGGATTCTTGCTAGCGAGAAGAATTATTTATATTTACCTACAAAAATAAGTTTCAAATTGCGTCATTGTTGTTAGATAGTATCTTTCCTTTATAGCAAGTTGTATTCATTTATAGATAGCTGAAAGCTTGGCAGTTAGTTTATTAAGAATACTATAGTAAAGGTAAACATTGTGGGTATAAGTTATTTAACAATTTTAACTTCTTAGTTACGTATCTAATTAAATCTGTTGAGGTTATTGTATTGCTACTATAGAAGCAGCTGTTCCATTTAGAATATGACAGTTTTTATTTAATAAGTTCTAAAACATTAAACTAACTACTTGTCGGTAGTAAATAGTAATAATAATTCGTAAATAACTGTTGGTGTTACTCTCGGTAGCATTATACAATATCGCTATTTTAAATTGAACATGCCGGGAAAGCTTTGTGCCTATCGCAGACGTCTGGGTATAAAAGTGGCTTCATTGCGAATTCAGGGCAGAGGGAAAAAGGGAACTACATGAGGCTCTACCATGGTATTGTACCTCTCAATTTAGGGAAGAGGAAATTTACAGACTGGAGCAGAAAAATTTCGGGGCAGGACGAAACGATTAGAGAGATGGACTTAAGAGGTTCAGAATCCTTGAAGTTCGGCCTGTGGAGACTCAGCGTATGGAGGCTCAACTTGTAGGTAGCAATGCCTGTGTGATGGTCTGCTTTTGGAGGCTCCACCTGTGGAGGCTCTGCCTACAATGAGTCAATCTTGTGGAAGCTCAACCTGCGGAGGCTCAGCCAATGGATGTAGAAATCGGAGATGGTAGGTTTAGTGAGGATGATGAGAAAAATGGTTGGGAGCTGATAATCAGATCGTAAGGTAAATATGATTAACAGAATCAAGAAGCCAGAAAATTCATAAATTTTAGGTAGAAGTAGATTTGACATGTTACCTGAGTCAGATTAGGAAGAGCCACTGTAGATAGAGGAGTAGGTAAGGTGCAACAGGCCTTTATTAACAGAGGCGTGGAAGGAAAAAAATACGAAGAAAGAAGGCTCTGCTGTTAGGTAGTAGCCATGGAAAGGGTGTAGTCCCTCTTCTGCTGCATTAATTACACACAGGCAACCAGGTCATAAAACTTTCAAATCCTAGTTTCAACATTAGTCCAGGTAATATAGGATCACATTGTAAGGATTTTACAAAGGACGATAGAGTAGTGACAGTGGGATTTGCGGGCATTAAAATTGATAGGAACACAAGTTATAGTATAGAAAGTGACCTGAGGAAGGTGGTGAAAGAGACACAACTTACCAGGGTGGAATTCATGCAGGTCATAAGTTGCCATGACCGGCCACAGTTGAACCACGCTGTGAGGTGTGTAAAAGTGGAAATGGAGTTACTACTTGGGAATGGTATTAGTTCTGTGTTGAATGTTGTGCCGGCGGATACCATTGGTAGTTGGAGTTTCACTAGGCGTGGCCCGTACCTTAATAGAACAGGCAAGGGAGTACTATCTGAGATGTTAGCAAAAGCTGTAAGGGATATTTACAGTTATGTTTTGGTTAGGACTGTGATTGTTTTTAGGTTACAAGAGATCAAAGGGATTGTGGCGTTACTCCGCAGTGGCGATACTTCGAGCACGCCCCGCCTTCACAAGCGCCTCCAGATGTAGCCGCTCGACGCGGCCCGGAATGAGTCACCACTTTGGCTCAGGGGTTCCGGGATCGTATACCGCCATCTACTAACGATTTTTTCTCACATATCTAACCCTTTCCAGATTGTTCTATAATTTTATACTAAATTCAGTTAAGTACAGAAAGTTCTGTAAATACGTTCTCGAACATTCGATCCTTTATATAAGATACCTCAACTGCGCCACACAGTGGTCTATATTGTACCAACTACTGGTGAATAAACAACTTGTCTTGGAGCAACTACTGAATATTTATTCGATAGCTGGACATAACCTCCTAGCTACAGGATAATTATTGCAAATGCGTGACGGGAAAACACACAAGCGCCATGAACCCTGCATCTCCAAAAGCACGTGAAACATATTTGGAACTGATAGGAAAGTCACCAACTTCTCCATGAAAAACCAGATTGAATTCTAAAAAGGCCTTTTAGCAGCGCCAGGACGTCTGAATGAAACAACACAAATCCTTAAAATATCTCATTTTAAGGAAGATGAAAAACATTTTAATGTGAATATGTGAACTGTTCAAAGTTAATAGTAGAAGCTATCCAAAGTCTGCGAGGGAATAAAGGTATCTAATACTATTGTCTAATACCCGAACAAATGAGAATCAAGCATATGGTTAAGTGTCTTAAAATGGAAACACAAAATATCGCGGCACTTTGTCAAATGTCATCGAAGAAAATCTAAACACATGTTTCAAAAAGGTTTTGCTGTTTGAGCTGCTGCAGCATACAATGCAATATTACCCTCAGTGTCCCATACATTTAAAAAAAAATGAAATGTGTATCAAAAGTATTTTAAGAAAACATGTAAAATAACGTATTGATTAAAATAGGAAAAATTATTCGATCTGGAAAAAAAAACCAGAGGCTTTAAACTGCAATGGAGAGGACATAAAGAAAAGACGAATATTATAGTATGTTTTTAGAGGACTCTGATTCCTTTATTGCGAATGCCACTAACGGCGACAACATAGAACCTACTGGCAGTATCATTGACTTAAAAAAACTTCAATACTTAAGTTATAAGGAAAAATTTCTAAAAAAATTAGATGTTTATCAAAAGTAAAAACAAAGTTTTTAAACTACAGCACCTGTTTGTTGAGTTCCATTCCTGAGCAGCGAATGATAATGAGACCTCATCGAAGAAAAATGAGTGATCAGATGTTTGAAGAACTGATTTTAACTTATTTAAATTTTAAAGATCGTCTTGTACATTGTATATGAGTAAACATATTTCAAAACAAAATAAAAATACACCATACAAAATTAATTTTATCTTGATAAAGTATTTGGAAGATACATATTTTGTATCTTGTATTTCAGATACTATTTACAAACGTATCTTATATCCGATATATGAAATCCATTACTTAAAAGTATCTTGTATTTCAAATAATTTTTATAAGGTATCTTTCACACCTCTGCTGGCCTATGTATATTGCTTGGCACTGTTGGGACTGTGATTGCTGTGTGCAGACGCGGGCTGAGGTGGATGATCTTCGCGCTAAGCTTGCAGATTTACTAACGAAAGTTACAAGGCTGGAAGCTGCCGTAGGCGACTGCAGCAGCTGTGATATGAGTGACCCTGATGAAGCTAGAGCTCTTATTGGTTCTCCCCTACCTTTCATCGTACCTGCAGTCCAGGCTGGGACTTTGGAATCTGTGCGTCAGTCACCTGATGGTGTCTGGCGTGTGGTTTCCGGACGTCGATGCCGCATGCGGGGGCAGTCGTACAAGTCTGAATCCCAGGTTGGCAAGCTTGTACCACTGTCCAATAGGTTTGATGTGTTGTCTGGGTCTGGTTCAGATCCACAATCGTCAAACTGCGAGTTGACAGCCCCACCGCCCACAAGGTCTGAGCGACCACAGAAGGGGATTTTGGTGGTAGGTAGCTCCAACGTTAGGCGTTTCATTGAGCCCCTTAGGGACATGGCGAATAGGTCAAGGAAGAAGTCCTGTGTCCATTCTTTGTGCATTCCGGGAGGTCTGATCCAAGATGTGGAACAGGCCATTCCGGATGCCATTGAAGGGACGAGGTATAGCCAGCTGCAGATTGTAGCTCATGTCGGCACCAATGATGCTTGCCGCCTGGGGTCGGAGGTTATCCTCTCTTCCTTCCGGCGGCTTGCTCAAAGGGTGACCTCTGTGGTTGATGACCGCAAGATTTCGGCTGAGTTAACTATCTGCAGCATTGTCGATAGAACCGACTGTGGACCTCTGGTTCAGAGCCGAGTCGAGGGTCTGAACCAGAGACTGCGACGTTTCTGCGATAATCGTGGATGCAGATTCCTTGATCTTCGCCCTGGGGTCGAGTCGTGTAGGGTTCCCTTGGATAGATCAGGTGTGCACTACACACGTGAATCGGCTACACGGGTCGCAGGGGCCGTGTGGAGTGAATTGGGGGATTTTTTAGGTTGAGGGAGGAAGACCCGAAACTGGGATTACAGTTACGGGCAACCCAATCAAATTCGGCACCATATGTTAGGAGTAGCGTAAGTCAGTCTCGACCGTTAAAAGTACTCGTTATTAACTGTAGAAGTGTTTGTAATAAGCAGCCTGAGCTTGAAAGTATTATTAGTAGCACAGAAGCAGATATTGTATTAGGTACTGAAAGCTGGTTAAAACCGGATATAAGTTCAGCAGAAATTTTTAACGATAGCATGAATGTTTTCCGTAAGGGTAGGTTGCATTCTAATGGAGGCGGTGTATTTATAGCCGTTAGTAAACACCTGTCGTGTAACGAAATAAATATCGATACGGTCTGTGAAATCCTATGGATTAGACTAAAAGTAACTAGGAAAAAATTTGTAATAGGTTCTTTCTATTGTCCTCTAGATACAGATGTCGCTATTGCTGAGGCCTTAAGAACTAATGTAAGTAATATAGCTCGTCAATTTCCGGATCTTGCAATAATACTAGGTGGTGACTTCAACTTTCCGTATATGAACTGGACTAATTACGTCCACGTTACTGGTGGCAGGGACAAAACATCCTGTGAAATTATTCTTGCCCTTTTCTCAGATTTTAATCTTGAGCAGCTCGTCACTGAACCAACGTGGTTGCACAACGACAACGAATTTTTTTTAGATATTCTCGTTACGAATAGGCCTGAATTATTCACAGACATTTCTACCACCATGGGAATAAGTGATCATAAAGCTGTAATTGCTACAGTAAAATTAATAGCCGCGCGCAAAAAGAAAAAAGGAAGAGTCGTTTACAGGCTTAAAAAGGCCCCCAAAGGAGAGTTTAAGAACGTTTTTGAGGGATAATTATATTACCTTTACAGAAGGAAGAGGCTCAGTTGAAGAGATGTGGCTTCGATTCATGCATATAGTCAGGGAGGGTATGGACTTACATATACCGAAAAGGACAATCAGGGATGAGAACGATCCCCCGTGGTATACGCGTGAAGTTAAAAGTTACTTAAAAAAGGAAATGAAGATACATGCACGCTCAAGGAGGACGATGTATAGGAGTACATATTCTTCGCGGGTTTGCCGCCGGATCACATTCCTTCAGTTACAACAGGCCTGATGATGGCGGCGGTGCAAGCCGCCGAAAGCTTGTGGTTAGATAATGTGATCCGGCGGCAAACCCGCGAAGAATATGTATCAATAATACGCCGGGAAAGACTTTTCTTTGATGTATAGGAGTGATTTAGAAAAGCTAGCTGAGACAAGAGGACAGGTCAAGAATGCGATGCGCCAGGCCTTTAATGACTTTAGGAGCAACTCACTTTCCAAGAGTCTCAACGAAAACCCAAAGAAATTTTGGTTGTATGTAAAAAAAGTTAGTGGTAGTGACAAAAATACGTCAGTTCTACTACAAGACGGTCGGTAAGTTGATGACAGCCGCGACAAGAGTACCGTATTTAACACCAAATTTAAAAATTCTTTCACTGACGAAACCATAGAAAACATTCCCGCTTTTGCACGGCGTGTAGAATTTGAGATGGACCCTTCTGCTGTGAAACAAAATACAGAGAAAAATATTAAGAAACAAAAATTTTATTATTAAATTAACTGTTCGAATAATAACTTAAGGCCCCTAGGTTGTTGTCCTAATTTGTTCAACAGCTTGTCAATAAATTCAGTATCCATAATAAGTAATAAGTGTAGTATATAACGTATAAAAAAGATACAGATGTACCACCCTTAAAGCAATCCTGCCGGCGCCCATATATATATATATATATATATATATATATATATATATATACAATTCATACATCATATTAAACATAAAACAGAAAAAACAAATATAAACAAAGTGTTATTTCAATGAACTCCTTCATGAGAAAATATTACAATCTCTTTCCTCTAACCAATTACCCAGCTTTTCTCTAAAACTTGCAACAGTTTTGGTCCTTTTTATTTCATCAGGTAATTTGTTAAATATTTTTAAACCTAACTTAAGGCCCCTAGGTTGTTGTCCTAATTTGTTCAACAGCTTGTCAATAAATTCAGTATCCATAATAAGTAATAAGTGTTATGCGAGTATATAACGTATAAAAAAGATACAGATGTACCACCCTTAAAGCAATCCTGCCGGCGCCCATATATATATATATATATATATATATATATATATATACAATTCATACATCATATTAAACATAAAACAGAAAAAACAAATATAAACAAAGTGTTATTTCAATGAACTCCTTCATGAGAAAATATTACAATCTCTTTCCTCTAACCAATTACCCAGCTTTTCTCTAAAACTTGCAACAGTTTTGGTCCTTTTTATTTCATCAGGTAATTTGTTAAATATTTTTAAACCTTTGTGCAACAGTGTTTTCTGTGCTTTACTACTTTTATTATAAGTCGAATGGAAATGATTTGCCTGCCTTGTCTTATAATTATGTACATCATTATTCTTTTGTACTAATCTAGTCACATATCTTGGTAATAATCTACTTTCAAACCTATATACAAAAGTCAGTACATCTCTAATTATTTCCTTTTCAATATGTAAATATCCTAAGTCCTTAAGCATATTACTGACATTTTCAGTTTGTCTTTTATTTAGAACAGACCTCATTCCCTTATTAAATTATTTTGCAATTTCATAATTTCTCTTTTGCTTGCCATGATTAATACTGTGGAGCACTGTTTAGCACCTATACTTTTGTGGATCCTTGCCAGCATTGAACCAATAAGTATTCGGATGTCTTCTTGGGGTATGTCTCTCTACGCCTGCATGTCTTGTGCTTTCAGTTGTTGCACAGTTTGTGCTAATTGACCATGTGGTCTAATGTGTCTGCTCCTGGCACCACAGAAATGCTCTATTTGGGAAAAATCTAGGTACCATATGGTCCAAATTGTGATAGAAACCCCTTGCAGTGCTTGTGTAGTGATGGTCACGGTATGAGGACGGGAATTATCCTGTTGGATGATGCCAATTGGATGGTGGACATGAGGAGTACCACTATAGGGTGCAGCACCACGTCCACATAGTGATGGGTTGTCATTGTGCCTTCAACAACAACCAACTCAGTCCTGCTGTCGAAACTGATTGCCCCCAAACCATGACATCAGTGGCTGCACCTGTGTGACGTTCTGAAATCACAGCAGAGTAAGCCATTTCTCCACTACGTCTGCTAACATGTTGTCGGTTATTACTTTGGCACAGACAGAATCGAGACTCGTCTCTAAATACAAATGTACCATATTCAAGAATCCATTTGCGTTATGCATTACACCAAGGTTACACGATGTTGGCAATGAAATCAGGCTAAAAGGCCACATTGCATAGTGGTCAGAGATTGTGACCCAGGCTCAAGCAATTGTTTTACAATCATCCGGGGGGAGACTCTCTCTGTAACCACTGCTTGGATCTGGCCTGCAGTCACCAGTCTGCCAGCAACAGCCACCCACACAATATGGCGGTCCTCACGTGCTGTTGTCCTTCTGTATGGACCTGTGTCTGCTCTAGGAGTACTACAGCCTTCTTTCATCAACCGTGTAACCAGTCTGTATACTGACATTGCATTACGGCCATTCCTTTGGCAGATTTCACGATATGATGCACCCACTTCAAATACGTCAATTCTCCGACCTCTCTCACAGTTAGGCACTTGGGTGTAGAGGGTTATCACTCATCGCCTTGGCATACTTGGTCAACAGGAACCTGTGGACAAACAAGTGTCATGCTATACCACAATTTTCACAAATTATACGCAAAAAAGTAGCAATTTTGGATAATAAATAGCCTTGTAATTCTCATACTGTTAAATGTAAAACTTTAAACTTTTAATTATGCTCTTCATGTGGGGATACCCGTGGCCAGATTTCATTCCGTTTCCAGAACTCCACCTGGGTATTGCACTTTTAATTTCCGTCCCTATATAACCGAAATCTGGATGGGCAGACGAGGAACCGAATGCGGGACCAAAGTTTCACTGCTCACCAACACGCTCGGTCTTCGTGAAGAGAGCTGGTGTCTGTATGAGGAAGAAGCCAGCGCAATGCAAGTGGTGACGCGCGAGGCGTCCAGACTGCGACACTGTGGCGTCCTGCCAGACTATTCTGGTGCGTCGCAGCCGATGTGGCACGACGACGGCCGACGGAAGCCGAAGTGGTCAGTGGCGCATCGACGTTCAACACGAGGTTACTTCCAGAGCTGGAGAGACAGACACACAGTAAGTAATGGTCGACTTCTGGGCGTTCCCACTACCATCGATATAAAAACATTCGAACTGACGTCACACGTGAGGAAGTTACAAGCCAGTCCCGCCTGAAGCAACGAGGAAAAGGGCAGAAATTATATTAGAATTCTGTGATTGTAATATCGTTTGAAAGAGGGATTTAGCTAAGGTATATAAAAATTACAATTGTTATCCGATGTGGGTATCTACAATGTGGTGTAACTTATCAGGCAGCTTGAGTTCGAAGGCACAGCACTAACTGTCAAAATTTAGGAGCCCTCTTTTAATTACCTTCAGCATTTTAATTTTCGCAACACAGTGTTCCTCTAAAGCGAATTGTTTACGCGAAACAAACGTTACCATTATTATTAATCCCATCCAAAAATATTAGGATTTAAACAAAATTACTAAATATTCCTTAATATATATGTATATATATATATTCCTTCTGTCTCTGGACTGGTTTGATGGAATCATCCATATCTTCCTTTGTTACGTCAACCTCTTCATCTCTGCATACACCTTACATCCTATGTCCTCAATTATCTGCTTCACAGGTTCTAATCTCTGTCTTCGTCCATAGTTCTTACTTTCAGCTGTTCCTTTCACTAAAAGAATTAACCAATCCTGCATGTCTCAAAATCGACTTACCATCCTGCCTGTTGTCTTCCACAAACTTCTTTCCTTACCAATCATTTCCAGAACTCATTCAATACCAACTTTATCCGTCCACTGTGAACAACATTTAAGGATATTAGTAAAATCATTAAATTACTATTTATCTGGTTTTTGGGGGAAAGAATTGAAACTGGTTTAATGGCGTTGGCATTATAAACGCGGGTCTTCCTTTGTTATGATTTGAGTCCTTCTCAACATCCCTTGTATATTCGGTAGCGCTCTATACTGTCATGTGCTTTTAGTATTTATTTTAAACTTTATTTTTCAGTAAATAAAACACAAGTTTTCGCTGTTACAGTTTTTGTGTGCATTCTTTTTCGTCGGTTTAACCTTTTTAGAGGTTACAATAAATCAACTATATTTACGCTTCATTGTCTTCAATCTTCTTTGTGCCCATACTTGTTTCATCCTCTCCAAGTGCCTTTCCTTCTCTTCCCGTGTCCTCTTTCTTTCATTGGATTTTTTCCCCCTTCTCTCTCGAAAACCTGATTTTTCAGTTCATTCAGTCCTTTAATATTACAACTTTGTTTATGTAAAAGTTTTTCTTACTATTGTACTGTGTGGCTTTGCTGTTCTTTCTTCGAATAACCCTTTTAGAGGTTACAATAACGCAACCATGTTTATGTTTCATTGTTTCCATTCTTCTTCGTGTCCATACTTCTTTCATCCCCTCTGAGTGCCATTTCTTCTCTTCCTATGTCCTCTCTCTTCCACTGACTTTTATTTTCATTTTCTCTTTAAAACCTTATTTTTTAGTTCATTCGTTCATTAAAATTACAGCTTTGTTTATGTAATCTTAAGAGGAACTTCATTTCTATAGTTCAAAACGCTCTTTTGTTCGGCAGCATTCAATGAATCGAATAATTATTTATAGAAATACCGAATGTATTTATCCCATGTTTATTTAAAACGGCCAACATTTAGATCGCTAAACAGTAGGGAGGATAGATACAAAAAATGCTCTATGGTTGATCGTTAACGCTCGGGCCTTGCTGTCTGGAGGGCGCGGGTTCAATTTCCCGTCCGGACACCTGACTGCGGTTTTCCTTGGTTTCATGAAATCACTCCAACCGAATGGTTACTTCAAAATTCCATGGTCGAATTCCTTCCTGTTCCCAGCCTCATTCTGTTTTGTTGTCCTTGACTTCGACGAGCCGTAAAGTCATAATTAGTGTTCGGATCTTTATGACCAACAAAAAAAATAGACGAGTAAGCATGCAAATGTGGCCTTAAAAACGGGTTAATATGACCTAAAAATAACAAACATTTAAATTTATTATACGTCAAAACATGCTCCATAGTCCATTGTACAGCATTTGTTTTATATAGTAGTGTCGCTTTCATGTAGACAGCACAATTTGCTTCCGTGCACTCACTGCACCATTGGGAAATTAAATTTCAAATCGCTTTGTTTAAGTCACTTTAATTTCACACAATTTACAGAAAAGAACTCTTTCCTCTTCACTAAAATACTCCCTTCCAAATTCCTTTACGAAGCTCCGTAACTTTGCAGTCTCAGAAAATTTTGTTTTCGTCATACCGGATACTCACTGATAAACTGCAGTTTTGACGCTGACTGGGGATTATTTTCTAAACTTTTGGCGACAGTGAGGCCGGGCGCACATTGACGCGCAGTCGACGCAGCGCAGCGCAGCACAGTTTCTGTGTCTCTATGTTTTGGGGCGGAACAGCGCGTATTGAGACGCAGAGCAGGGCAGCGCAGTACTGCGCCACGTTGTGATCACGACACATAAACTGTGCCACGCAGCTCACTCGTGCCGGTTTACAACGTAACGCTTCTTGCGTTATTTATAATCTTGCTTTACTTATAATTATTTTCAACTATGGAATAAGAAAAATTGATTAATCTGGTGCGTAACCAACCTGCGATTCACAATATCAGTCATAAAAAATACATAAAAATTAAATTTAAACAAGAGATTTGGACAATGAGCCCAACAAGTGGCGAGTAAATTCAGCATTTATTTATCATACAACTGTCCACTTACAATTTTCAATTTTCTTTTCTTTTTTTGAATTCATTTTTAATAAAACTTCGAAAAAGATTGATATATATAGGCTATTATCACATTATTTGTTTTCTTATTATTTGTACTACATCATTCAATAGTGTCTCCGAAAAACACTTAATTTGTTGACATTGCTTTTTTAGTTTCAAGTGTTTATGTTCTGTTATATAATTTTCTTAAAAATATAGTATGAAATAAAAGAGAGAAACATTCTTATAAATGTCATGTACCGTCAAACGCTAAATAATTAAATAAATAACCACGAAAATACAGCGAGATTTTCTTCAGTTCTAATAGATATTTGAGCTTTATCGAGAAAATAACGGGTTAGTTTATGCCGTGAATCTCCGCTCGAGTCATCCGGAAATTATCTTTTGAGAATTCTCTTGTCACTGCAAAAGCCAGATGAGAGTTTCTTCTTTTCATATACTCACTTTTGCATAGTTTTATCTAACTCAGCTTCTGTTAAAGTAATAACAATTTTCCAAGCTCGACATCCCAATCTGATTCACAAATCGAGTTTTTGCATCGACATGTTTTTGGTCACGCTTTATTGTCGGTTTATCGCACAACACAACAATGCTTTGTAAACTGCGCTCTAATATGCGCGAGTAACTGCCAGTCTGAGCTGCCCTGCCCTACTGCGCCACGCAGCTCAATGTGCGCCCCGGGTGAGACATTGATTGACGCGGCTCGACACAGGCATGCTGCTGCTGCATTGTCGAGATTAAAAGGCAGGCGGAACATTAACATTTACAGCAGGGGTGGCCAACCCAAATGATCTTGCGGGCAACTTTGGAAGAGCACCATAACTTCGCGAGCCGCATATAAAATCATATATCCCCACTAGACACATTTTTTACTATTATTTTTACATGTAAATATAGATAATATAATAATAATGATACAAAACGCACATCGTAAGGAAATATATAACATTAAAAATTTAATATAAAAAATATTTTGTAGAAATGTGATGAATCTCGCGGGCCGGAAAAACGTTCAAGGCGGGCCGCGGATTGGCCACCCCTGATTTAGAGAGTGACAATAATGTATAACTTTAATTCTTGACCGGTGAATTCCGACCAATTCAGTGACTAGTCATAGCCAGGGACAAATCTAGGGCCCCTTCTTTGCACACCCTCCAACTTCTGTATTTGAGACCCAAAATGGGATCCCATGCTACACCAACACATTTAAGCAATATTCTGAGCAAAGTTTTTTTTATCCCAATACCCTTACTTCTCCCGTACATCCCCTCATTACTCTCTCCAACAAGAGCAGAATTTTGAAACCTTTTCCTACCACCTGACCAATGTGTCCCGCCCAGTCATGTTTATTATCAAATGTTATGGCACTATTTACATTTCAAGTCTTCATTAAACAATTCCTTCCCCACTTTATATTCATATTCAATCTATAGCTTTTTATCAGTGTCCTTAATAAGATGGCTCTTCTTTGCATTTATCTTCATCCCATGTTGACTCACCCAGCTAGTTATCCTGTCTAGATCACCCTGCAGCCGTTTACAGACTTCTATCGTTTCGATCCTATTGTGTAACATTATGTCATCTGCAAACAATCTAACTTCTGACAGTGAACCATCAACACAATTGTTTACTAGAATAACGAATAGCAATGGTCCCAGTACGCTACCCTGTGGGACTCCCATGTTCAGTTCCACTTCTTTTGACACTGCTTTTCCTACACTAATTTTTTGCTTTCTACCTTTTAAAAATTATTTTACCCACTTGCCCGTACAAAATAAGCCGCTCAGTTGTTTGTAAGTCTGAATGCTTTATGCGTAATTTTACAAAGCAACCCACGAAATGGGATTACAGTACAACATAGGTCGTTGGAAAAGTAAATTCTAGACGGCAACTATAATGTTGAATAACTGTGACGTATCTATAAAATTACTTCGCATCTTCATCTCGAGTATTGTTGTGATCTGTGGGATCCGTATCGCAAGTGATCGATTAGTAGTATCGAGAATGTGTAGAGAAGAGTCGCGCGATTAGTGACCTCACTGAATTAATACGCAGACTGGACGGGTTTCTCTCGCAGACAGATGGCGTAGATTCCTCACTACTTACTGGAGTAAAATATCAACAGGCTGTCTCAAGACTTAGATCCATGATTTGGAGTTGTGAATATAAATAAACAAAAACCAATTATTTAATAATACGTTAGTTTATTTCAATGCTCTGGCAATTCATTTCCTCGGTGTTGCTTAGTCCGGTGTCGGAGGCCGGGCGTGCTACGTCAGAGCTACGGATGTACATCAACACATGTACTCTACAGTTCACAACTTTGTGGGTGGTAGAGAGTGCTTTCCACCAGAACTAATCTCTAATCCGTGCATTCTCAACCGAATAGCACGAGTTCATAGAAGCATCAGGGCGGCACCTTATTTCCCTAATCTTGCAGTGAAATACTTATACTACCAATCTGTTTGGGTCACAATAACAGGGAAATAAGATGCCGTACTAATTCGCTCGTGCTATTAGGGACTGAAATGCAGAGAATAGCAATTAGTATTGGTGTCCTCTGCCACTTACGATTTCCTGTGAAATGTGGAGTGTAGATAGGGGAGCGTGCATAAACTACTTGGTTCCAACTAGGGGAAGGGGTTGGCTGGAAAGCTACGCTGAGCTACGTGGAGGAGAGGGTTCCAAGCCAAGCCACGTAGCATCTTATTCATATTATTTGTCACAGTTGAAATAAAGTACAGAACACACAACAGCAAGTGAATATTTATTTCAGTTATTTAACTATCTCCGTATGTAATTTACGATAGTCTGACAAGAGAAAACAGTACAAAATATCTTCTAGAATCAGTAGGGAAAAACCTATGTGCTACGTGGGGGAGGGGGGGGGGGTAGAGGCAAAAGTCACGTCGGGATACGTGGGGGAGAGGGGGTTCACAGGAGGCCAAAATGGAGCTACGTGGTTTATGGACGCTCCCTAGAGGTGAATTGTGATGTAATTGTTAGTTTCCTTTCCATCACATTTCCCTCTCGGGTTTTTCAGTTCGCATGTACGTAGGAAATCTCTTTAACACTACGTTAAGGATAGTCCTGAAAACGGTGTGAAAAAGCACCACCATAATAAACGGAGCAAGCTACGGGGTGTTTCAAAAATGACCGGTATGTTTTGAAAAATCAATAAAAACTAAACGGGCAGCGGTAAAATACACCGTTTGTTGCAATATGCTTGGGACAGCAGTAAATTTTCAGGCAGACCAACTTTCGAAATTAGTTACAATTTTCAACAATATATGGCACTGCAGTCTGGAAAAATCTAAAGTACGATATTTTCCACCATTTTTTCACAGCAAACTTGCAATCCGTGAACAGCACACGCTTATAGCAGAAAGACGACTTACAGAATTGTGAACTCACAGACTGTGTTTACTTCTATATCTTTCAAATCGCCTGCAGCGCCATATGTTGTTGAAAATTGTAACTAATTTCGAAAGTTTGCCTGCCTGAAAATTTACTGTTTTCCCAAGCATATTCCAACAAACGGTGTATTTCTATCGCTATCCGTTCAGTTTTTATTGTTTTATTTTTCAAATATACCGGTCATTTTTTAAACACCCGGTATCTGCCTGCAACGTAGACCTGACCGCTACGCGCTGAGGTGCGCCTGGTTGCCTGACGTAATGAACACGGCGGCGTTCAGCGCTAGACTCGAAATCATTCATTACCATCATTTATACGAGAAGATTTGGCCACTGCGGCCTGTTCTGGCAACAGTTTACAAATATTAATGTTATTTGATTCCTGCAGTGGATCTTCATCAGGATTCTTTGGCCTACAGTTTAAGATCTTTAGATTAGACCATTCTCCATTCTAGAAAGATTATTTCTGTTTCTCGATGTTGTTACTTATTTGAATATTTGCAATTCTCATTTTTCTTATTTTATACAGGAAAAGTTATCCTGCTACAAATCTTAAGGATCTTATCTCTGGAAATATTAATAAATATAATATTAATATCTTAAATAAACTTAATAGCCGATGTATTTGGTTGCTAAGCTTAAACTGTGCAAGGCCCCGTGCTAAAATTTCACCAATACTGAACTAACCGAACGTACGATTTAGCAAAATGAGGAAGAACTGCGGAGAATCTCGCAGCCTGATAGTTATACAACACATGTTACACAATAACAACGCGGAGCAGCCTAGCGGTAGGGGTTACGTATAGGGATTGGTTATAAGTTATAACAAACCCCAACTGTCCACTATTAGCCATCTCCAATCTGATGATTACAGTCATGAATACTGTGAAACCTAAGTGTTTCCACATGTCTACGATTAGCTTAAATTCTGTTCTGTTTGGTAGGAGTATTTTTGTTTGTGAAATGTGTAGTTCATGAAGCGGAAATTGCGCACCATCCCAGGACGGCCGGTACTACAGCTCTAGCAAACCGTATGTATTCGTTACTGAGTAACGAGCTCATCGCTTGACTCAAAGTACCGAAACGTTACTCGCAAATTCATTTCATTACTCGCATTTGTCGTATGGATGTCAGTTTGATTAAATTAACCAACAAATACGACGCATCATGCGGGAACTGGAACGGTTCGCCCCGTGACTAAATGAATCTGAAGGAGAGAATTAACACTGGAACATCGTTCGTCGCCTATTTCTGAGAATTCTGATTTCAATTCGTTTTGTTACAAGGGAAAATTTGTAAGTACAAACATGTTGCGTACATTAGGTTCCGTTATCAACTACCGAAAGACTAGAATACGTTTAAGAGTTTCGAATTTTACGCAAATTTACTTTGCTTTGTCCACCATCTTGAAAACCCATTCTGTTGCTGTGATTTTTATTTTCAGGGATATTAACTGTCTGAAATCTTCGCAGTGCGTCTACTGATTGAATAACATATATGACTGCTTAACTCCATCACATATGTCTCCTAGTGCAATATGCATACAATAAGAATGTAACTTGAAAAACTGTCTGCAAATCAAAGATAGTACGAAGAAAATGAGTTTGTGGCACTATTAATCACCTATAGAAAGGAATAAATTGTTTTTAAATTTATGTCTGTCTAAACGAACGCAAAAACTACTGATCGGATCCTAAGAGGAAAACAGGCTGTTTTTCATGTCTACATGAAGTCGGAATCCAGAGAAATTTAAGATAAAATTTTCCACAAATTGGTACACCTCCTCGAAGTCAATAGAGGCGGGTAAGGATTTTGAGCAAGGAACAGGAAGCAATTCAGCCTCGGCCTTTTGAAGGAAACATTCCCAGATTCGTCTGAGGAGATTTCGTGAAACCATGGAATACAGAAATCTGGATGCCCGGACGGGGATTCGAACACGCGCCCTCCGGAATGCGAGGCCAGAGCGCTACCGCTCACCCGCCACGCTCGATCAATGCCAAGTGTTTAAGAACCCGTCAACAATCTCCTCCACGAAAGATAGCTAAGAGAAGTAGGCTCACGCCATGTTAACTGCGCTTCCCAAGTACGAAACAAGTAGATGGCGACAGTGCATGTGATCTCCGAAATTCGTGTGATAACATTTCTTTCACTCGGCTAGTCACCAAAGAGCATTTTATAACGCCGAGAGAAACTTTGTTCTTAGGTGAAATAAGTACTGTTGTTCAAAGAATATGGCCACATTGTGCTGTCGCAACTGGTAGGTTCTTGTACCAAGACTGTCAAAAACTGACTTTAAAATACAGCTGTTACGGATCTATCGTTCTTAAGTATTAAAGCACCCAATTTAAAAAAAAAAAAAAAAATCGTTGTGCCTGTAGACTGGGTTCACCTCAATAGCTCGTCAACCTCCGGCGTGACTCGATGATCCCCGAAGTGTTTGTTAGTTACGCTGACTGCCACCGCAGCGCTTCTAGGCTAACCAGGAAATATGAAATGAATAACTGCGTGGTCTTCATTTGCGCTTGTTTAGTTAAAAGTAAGTGTAAATTTCAAATAAATAATGTAATTTGATTTTATTTGCAATCGCTCGGTACGTTGCCCGTCTCCTGTCACGTGGCGGAGGCAGCTGGTGTTTGCGAGACTGTCTACTAGATCGTTTCCTGTACCACTTTCTTGCGTACCGATCGAATTAACCCGGTAATGGACTGTCTACAAACTACGTGGCTCTACATTGGCCTCCCTTGAACCCCGTCCTCTCGTGTGACACGAAGTTTATTTCCCTATTAATTCCGTAAGACATTTTGTACTGTTTTCTCTTAGCAGACTGTAGTTGAAATTAATGCGTATAGAATAAAAACAATCAATATTTGCGTTATGTACTTTTCTAAAATAATAAATATTCCGGATGCAATGTTGAAATCCTCTAAATGATCAATTATTGGAAAAAAAATCTATTTCTCAGGTACAGTCAGGGGTCCAACATTCTTCTTATCTGATTCATTCATTGATTTGTGAAATAGGACAAAGTTTACCTACCGAGTAAAAAAACTAAGAAGAGTTGCATTTTTTTCTTTTGTTACAGTTCTGCCATCTGCTTTCTGCATTACCAGTGAATGATGCATTAATCAGCTGATAGATTTCCATAATTCGCAGGATAGTTTAAACTTGTTAGAAAAACTTTTTCGATAAGCTTCGTAAAATTTATTTTACAGCTCCACTTCAAACCGCCCTTTGAACTTAAGACAATAGTTCAGCGAGCACTATAATTTAAGTAGCACTAAAATTCACTTGGCAATAAGATTAGAATTATTTTTCGAAGGAGCGCCGTGGTCACTCGCGAGCGATCCTAATGAAAACAGCTCTATTTCAAACCATCAAAACAATAAGAACTGTTGCTGCCTTGTCATCTGTAAGTGACGTCTCCAACGTTTTTCGAATCGTTATGCGCTATCGCGTGTCGGATAGTTAAAATACGCCGGCCGCGTGCAACCCCACGCTATGACTTCAAGTCACTCGCAAGCACGGTCCTGAGAGTATGTAGGATATCTAAGTTACGTGCAGAGATCACTAAGTGACGGGAATAAATATCCACATGCTGTTGTGTGTTCTGTAACTTATTTTAAATGTGACAAATAATATGAAGGAACAGCTACGTGGGTTGGCTCGGACACTCTGTCCCCCCATCGTAGTTTGGTATCCAACCCCGCTCCCCCTAGACGGAGCCACGTAGTTTATGGACGCTGCTGCACCTGCGCGGGCCTCTCGGTCATTGAGGTCACCGCGGAAGCGGCTGGCGGCGCGTTGTGATTCGCATCAGGACCGTGACGTGGAGGACGGGTCTAGAGAGGTCCGGACCGGCGCTCCTCATTACAGTCCGCCGTCCGTCAGCCGCACGAGACGTCGAGCCACTGCCAACCACTCTCAATCAACAGGTACAGACAAAGCGCTATTGGCTGTTTGTGTGTCTCTGTCCACACTATCCACCTGCTAGCCTGTATGCCAGCCGAGGCAGGTCCTGGCCACTCAGTGCTTCCCAGTGGCTTAGCCATATACAACAACTTTGACAACAGCAACATCTATGGACACAGAGTACACCGAAAACATCTACACCCAATATTTCACCGTTTTGGTAAATTATTCGCTAATTTTTTATGTAATTTATTCCTATCCCAGATTTACTTACCGACAAAAAACAAAATTTTCCCATTCCATTAAGCTTGAAATCTAGTGCCAATTTTCAACCAATATCTTCCCACCCCTCATCACTAATATATAGGGTGGGGCATTTAATATGTTTTCTGGAAATATTTCGGAAAGAAAGCATTTTAACAAAACAATAACCTATATAAAAAATAATCGTACAGTAGGGGGCTACAATTATGTGATACTGGTTTTTTCACAGGTGGCGCTGTTGTCGTTAAAACAAGGTCAACTTAATTCTTTTAAATGGGAACCCCTATTTTTTTTAATTTTTTTTTTTAAGATTCCGATTCCTCATGAAAAAATAAAAATAGTTTGCTTAACTCACTTTTCTGTTAGCCTCACAGATGGCGCTGTAATCGCGAAAAATGAATATTCGCGTTTTTTGTGTATAATTTTAATTATTGTTTAAATAATTACATGTAATTTTCATTCTGTAAACATGGAAGGTAATTTTAAAGGATAATGACGAAATTGATTTTTTAAATGCTTTTTCTTACTTATTTGCAGCCATGTCTACAGCAGGTGCTCAAAAAGGTGACCATTTACTTCCAGACATTTTCTGACCCTTTGCAGGAATGATGCCTGAACAGCTCGAAGTGTGTCAGAAAATGTCTGGAAGTAAATGGTCACCTTTTTGAGCACCTGCTGTAGACATGGCTGCAAATAAGTAAGAAAAAGCATTTAAAAAATCAATTTCGTCATTATCCTTTAAAATTACCTTCCATGTTTACAGAATGAAAATTACATGTAATTATTTAAACAATAATTAAAATTATACACAAAAAACGCGAATATTCATTTTTCGCGATTACAGCGCCATCTGTGAGGCTAACAGAAAAGTGAGTTAAGCAAACTATTTTTATTTTTTCATGAGGAATCGGAATCTTCAAAAAAAATAGGGGTTCCCATTTAAAAGAATTAAGTTGACCTTGTTGTAACGACAACAGCGCCACCTGTGAAAAAACCAATATCACATAATTGTAGCCCCCTACTGTATGATTATTTTTTATACAGGTTATTGTTTGTTAAAATGCTTTCTTTCCGAAATATTTCCAGAAAACATATTAAATGCCCCACCCTGTATACCGTGTACACCCCCAGCACTATCCTGATTTTCCTCCTATCTTGGAATGAATCGTATCTCAAAATGAAGGATAAATGCAATGTTGTTGAAAGCCATATTTCCGCATTTTTTTTGGATTAATTACTAGTTGAAAAATAACGCCAATGCAACTGTTTAATTTATTTATTGCTGCCTCGTAACCCGTTTCACCTCTCATAGAGGCATCAAACAAACCAGCTGGCAACAACAGACGACCGGGTGATGAGAAAGCACCAGTTTTGTAAATATGACGCAAGCAAAACATGCTTTGGATAATAAAACGGAGAAGTGCAGCTGCATACCGTAAATAACAAATGTAAATAATTCGTCACTGATGGTGCCTCAATGAGAGGTGAAACGGGTTACGACGCAGCAATAAATAAATTAAACAGTTGCATTGGCGTTATTTCTCAACTAGTAATTAATCCTAAAAAAATGCGGAAACATGGCCTTCAACAACATTGCGTTTATTCTTCATTTTGAGATACGATTCATTGTAAGATAGGAGGAAAATCAGGATAGTGCTGGGGATGTACAAGGTACATATATTGGTGATGAGGGGTGGGAAGATATTGGTTGAAAATTGGCACTTGATTTCAAGCTTAATGGAATGGGAAAATTTTGTTTTCTGTCGGTAAGTAAATATGGGATAGGAATAAATTACATAAAAAAGTAGCGAATAATTTACCAAAACGGTGAAATATTGGGTGTAGATGTTTTATCTGTCCATAGATGTTGCTGTTGTCAAAGTTATTAAAGTAAATTAAACAGTTGCATTGGCGGTATTTTTCAACTAGTAATTTTCATTAAGTTTCAAGGACAAATTCTTCAAAGAGCTAGATTACGTTTGCCAAATGCCGTGATTACTGATGGATAACATTATGAAGCGTTTTTAAGAGTCGATAAATCTGAAAATATTTTAGTATCAGTTTCGGAAAACACAAACAAAAAAAATTGAAGATGTTTGATATCCAACATCAAATTATTCAATTGGGTGTTGTAAACAGTAATTACTTTCACGTTAGTAAATTCTCTTTTTCTGTTCTGTGCATATGTCACCGGCAAAACACGATATCGAGTCAAACTAGTTTGGCCTTGGCCTAACCAGTTTTGCCCACGCGTGTCAGGATATGCAGGTGAGCCTAGGACAAAGTAGTTTGGCTTTAATACTTTATGCTTAACTAGTATGGCCTGCGCCGAACTGAATTTGAATTGTTATGACACACCTAAACACATGAAGAGCTTGCGAACATTTCGAGTAATAACAACATTGCCTAGTTCGCGTAGCATAAATTATCACAATTCATTTCAACATACACTTTCAGTATGAACGGCTAATGGTCTAACGCATGCACAATATTATAGTCACTGTATCGCTATGTAAACTTGAACAGAGAAATAGTAATTTTTAATGGATAATTAAAGTCATTCAGACATTTTGATTAACTATCTCAATAACAACTATTTAACGCTTTGTGATTAAATAAAAATTATCCCCACTAAGCTATTAATTTCTATTAGCGAATATGACTCACATTTCAGCCGCACCGACCCTATTAATATTAAATAGGCTCCACGTTAAAACGACGGAACCTACAAAAATTGTCCAATTGGTCTGAAATTTGATACACACATTCCTTAGACGATAATATTTTACTAAAAGCGTACAAAGTAAGCTTCGAATATGTGGAAATGAAATAAAATCATTCGAAATGTACTTAGATGCATACATGTTATTAGGCAATAAATGCACGTTAATAGCTGTTGATATTTATTCCACGTGATTTTAAGTTTCAGTGTTGGATAAAAACTGCTATTCACATTCAAATTGTAGATAGTTAATAAGTAGGAAATCAGTAACATTTACAATTTTTCTGTGCGTAGCTGACATTGAACTTCGTGCTAGTATATTTTGCGTGTCAGCCTACCTTCCAGGATGAAAAATGGTGACTACCGTAACCAATGTTTGATACACAGCATTTAAGTTAGTTTAACTTTTTGCTAATATCACTTGTGGTTAGGTTTAAATGCAGCCTGCTCCAAGAATTAAGTGTAAGAATCACGCGGAATAAATATTAACATGTTGTAACGTGTATTTCTTGCGTAATAGCACGTATGTATCTACCTACATTTCAAGTGATTTTACTTCATTTCCACATATTGGAAGCTTATGTTCGACACTTTAAGTCAAATATTATCGCCTAAGTAACGTGTTTAACACATTTCAGACCGATAGGACAAATTTTGGAGGTTCCGACGTATTAACGTGTTACCATTAACTGTATTTACTAATTGCGATTGAACTAATGCAGTTTTCGCTATCGTCTGCGGTTTAATTTTAGATTGTGGTACCGCTAGGACAACTTGTCGGTTCGGGGATCATACCAAGCTAAACTGCTATTTCTTCTTCCTGACGATTGTATTTAGCCTGAAATGCTGCCTGGACCAGAATAAAAATTTCACCTGTTGCAACGATTCAATCTAATTGCCTTCAATAACAATTCAAAATCGGTTCGGCCTAGGTCAAACTAGTTAAGCCTAAAGCACCTAGGCCAAACTAGATTGTCCTGGTTGTAACAGCCCTAATACCTGTATTTTGAATAGTATTGGACTGTGTGAAATATTTGTAGTGAGCCAAAGTTTGCTTGAAAGTGATTTGATATGTTTATTTTGTAAATTCTTGTAAATAAGTGTATATAGACTTTGTTTTAGGTAAGAAAATTATTTAAAGATCCATTTAATATGTTTAAGAACCGAATGATGCAAGAGAATTTCTTAAAAGTTTGTAATTCCATGTATTACTGTAATTTACGATGTCTACAGGACAATTTTCCTACCAGTTTGAAAGGATTTCTGTAAATAATTTTGTATTTAAGTATCTCTAATTACCATTTCTAATCATTTTGTAATGTTATTAATTAATTTTGTATCAATTCCGATTGTTTTTAATATGTTTGATTGTTTGAGTGATTGTTAATGATCGAGAAATATCGGGCGGATGCCTTTGAAGAATTCTCGTAATTTCAATAGACTCTATATAAACAGATCGCCTGGACAGAGAAGTCAGTTTGCATTAAGTATTAATTCAGTGTTACAGAGACATTCATGCAAGTTTTCAGTAAGTCAGTATTGCATCTTTGGATTGTAACAACTATGCTTGTGAATGTCGCAGACTTGTTTTGATTTGTTGAAAATAAACGATCATCTTCACATAACCTAGTTTTTTTGGTGGACTTTTAATTAATGCAGTAATAAAACCACCCAAAGAACCTTAACATGGCGACCGTTGACATGACGAGAAGTTCTTAAACATCTGTGGGATGTTTATCTTCTAAAAAGAATCTGCAGAAAATTGCGAGGAAATTTCGACCGGCGACGACACGGATTTGACGGCCTAAGGCGGAGATTTTTCATCGGCAATCGGCTGTAATCTTCCGACGTCGAGTGGAGAAGTTCTTAAACATCTGTGGGATGTTTATCTTCTAAAAAGAATCTGCAGAAAATTGCGAGGAAATTTCGACCGGCGACGACACGGATTTGACGGCCTAAGGCGGAGATTTTTCATCGGCAATCGGCTGTAATCTTCCGACGTCGAGTGGATTTCCTTCGACCTCAAAATCGTCTTCCTACAGTGAATTGTGAAAAGTGTGGTTAAGTGTTTGAAGTCAGTGTGGTGTTTAATGGTTAAATAAGTGCTTCTAAGTGAAATTTAATGTGATGCAAAAGTGAGGAATAACTGTAAGTACGGCATTGAATATTCAAGTGATTTATTTTGCATGTTATAGTGTGACAGATTGGAAAGATTTTAATTTTACTTAATTTTGTTTTTTATATTGATTTTGCTAATTACTAAAAATGGCTGATAATCAGAACCTGCAAGCAATTCTAGAGTCTTTTGTAGCCAGATTCGATAGCAAATTTTCTGAAATTAAGTCTCAGTTTTCCGAAATTGATGACAAATTTGATAATAAATTTTCCAAATTGGATAACAAATTTTCTGAATTTAAAAATGAGTTAAATCTTGATAGCAAATTTTCTGAAATTAATTCTCAGTTTGCAGAAATCAATGGTAAATTCGATAATAAATTTTCTGAATTTAGGAGTGAGTTAAGGAATGATAATGACAGAAAATTTGCTGAAATCAATGACAAGTTTTCTCAACTGCAACAAAGCAATGATAAAACATTCTCTGATTTGACTAAATGTTTTGATGTTAAAATCACAGAGCAATTTCAGGGTTTTAGCTCTCAATTCAAAGAGGATATTAACAATTTAGATTCTAAATTGGGGAAGGTAGTAACAGAATGTAAGGAAAAATTTGAAAAGGTTACAGAAATTTGTGAACAGAATAAGACTGAATGTGTAAATTTGATTTATAAAGAAGTCAGTGAAAATTGTGATAAGATGAGGGAGGAATATGTCACTTTATTCCAAGCCAATGATAGTAAAGCTGCTCAAAGGGTCAATGAGTTGAGACAGGAAGTGGTTGGTATAGGGAAAAATGTTAATGCATTGGTAAATCATCAGGAACAACTTACCCAGGGATTGGAGACAACCCAATCTAACGTTAATCAGTTAGAGAAAAGGGTTACTGGGTTGCAGATTCAGTTAAGTCAGGTTCCCTTAACAGGTAATCCAAATTTCAGTGTCGATGTAAAAGAAGAATTTGAATTCTATGATGATAGTGGGAGGCTTCACCCTATTGAATTTATAGATAATTTTGAAAGATCAGACTACTTTAATTTGTTACCCGACTAGTAAGAAAATTGCACTTGTGGGTAAACATCTAAAATCTTATGCTAGGGCATGGGGTGATAGACAAGCTAGGGAAGTGACTGACTACAAGCTGTTTAAAGAAAACTTTTTGAAACATTTTTGGTCGACAAGCAGGCAGATTCAAGAAAAGAGAGAGTTAATGACTGGTAGGCCCTATAAACCTGGTAGGGAAACTCAACATGACTTTTTTTCATAAATGTTGGATCCGTTGTAAGTACCTAGACCATCCTTATGGAGAGGAGGAATTTATTGATTTGATAGGAGCTAGGCTACCTCAGCAAACAAGAAATTTAATTGCCACTTTGGATGTAGTAAATGTGGATAGAGTTTCTGAATTGTTGAGACGCTTGGATGCCCAGGAGTCATTCAATGAACAACATTACCACCATCAACACCATAGGAGGGGCAGCAGGAGTCCCCCTAGAAGGGGTAATGGGTCAAGGGATGGTAGATCGAGGGGATGGGATCGTGATAATTACGCAAGGAGGAATGAATAATGGGGGAAGTGAGAGAACAGAACCCTCAATCTGAAAGGGAAAGGCAGCATGGGGGGCAGGCAAACTAAAGACCACCCCTGTTATGGGCCCCGCAGTGGTGGACAAGAAGGTGGGTCCAGGTACCAACTGCTATGGAGTTAATACCATTTTTATGAATAATCCCCGAGAAGATTTATTGGAAGAGGTGGAGGATAAGAATGAAGTTTTAGATAAAGTTCCCATAGTGCAAATTAATGCTTTTAATAAACAAATAGATGCTCTTATTGACACTGGGTCACAGGTTTCTTGCCTTGCTGAGGGATTATTTAATGAAATTGAAAGCACCAATCAAATTGAAGTGTTACCCGTTAGTAGTATGACAGTTATTACTGCTACTGGTTCTCGTAGTAAGAGAATTAAGCAGGAAATGTTGATGGAAGGTTGTATGGGGACTGTAAATGTAGAAATACCCATGTATGTAGTCCCTAAGTTGAATGTAAATTGCATTTTAGGCATGGATTGGCTTACAAAAGTAAAGGCTTTGGTAGACTGTGGAGAAGGTAACTTACGGATTAAATTAGACAGTGGGGAATACTGGGTTGATTTTGAGAAGACTGTTTGGAAAGGCATACAAGAAGTAGATCATGTGAGAGTTAAATATAAGGATGCTGGTGTAGCTAGAGTTTGTGACAAACTATTACCACAGATTTGTGTAAATGTGTTAAGGCAGAGTAGTGAGATTAATAGTCTGATTGAAGGTCAGGAGATAAGCGAAGGAAACGTTATTAATTACCCAAACAGTATGAAACTATTACCAGTCAGACCAACAAGAAACGCTGAAATGTCTAATTGAAGAATATAGGGACGTATTTTCTGACAAACCAGGTCTGATAAAAAATTATGAGTGCAAGCTTACTGTAAAGTCTGAAGAGCCTTTCTTTATTAAGCCATATCCAATCCCTTTGACCAAAAGAGATGAAGGTGAATAAGGAGATAAATCGAATGTTAGAGTGGGGGGTAATAGAGAGGTCAAGGAGTCCTTACAATAATCCCTTGGTTGTGGTAATAAAACCGGACAATTCTGTGCGACTAGTGCTGGATGCTCGCACATTAAACAAGCATTTAGTAACAGAACGGGATCATCCTCCACCTATCAGTGAGTTGTTGCACAGGTTTAAAGGTAAAAGATATATTTCGTCTATCGATTTGACTGCGTCCTATTGGCAAGTCCCGCTTTCAGAAGAATCCCGGAAATACACTGCCTTTCTATTTGATGGCCGTTGTTATAATTTTCGAGTGTTACCATTTGGGTTAAATATTTCTGTGGCTACCTTTATTCGTGCTTTGGATAGTGTGTTAGGAAAGGAATTGCTTGAACAAGTAGAGATATACGTAGACGATATTCTTATAATGTCAGAAACACTTGAGGAACATTGGGTGCTACTTAGAAAAGTTTTAGAAGCATTGAGAAAGGGGGGTATGACGATTAAGTTAAAGAAATGTACATTTTTGCAAAAAGAGGTTGAATTTTTGGGCCATCGTATTACACCACAGGGGATCTTGCCTAGTAATGATAAAATAAATGCCATTAAGAATTTTCCCCGACCTAGAGATAAGAAACAACTACAGAGTTTCTTTGGATTGTGTGAATACTATAGGAGATTTCTTCAGGGACAAGCTTTAAATAGTCCAGCCTTAAGAGATTTGGTTAAAAAAAGTGTCAGGTGGGTGTGGTCCTCAGAATGTGAAAGAGATTTTCAAAAAATCAAAGATGACTTATGTAATTCCAATATCCTCTATTATCCAGATTGGGATCTAGATTTTTGCCTTGCCGCAGATAGTTCTGACTATGGTTTAGGAGTTCATGTCTTCCAGGAAGTGGAAATCAATGGAGAACCGGATTTTAGGACTATTGCCTTTGCCAGTAGAAAACTACAACCAGCTGAAACTAGATACACAATTACTGAACGGGAGGCCTTATCTATTTTGTGGGGTTTGACTAAGTTTAGGTACCTACTGTTAGGTAGAAAAATTATTGTATATACAGACCATAAGGCTCTTTCATTTTTGTTAGAATGTAAGTTAGTCCACAGTCGGTTAACCCGTTGGGCATTGGTTCTGCAGGAATATAATTTAGAGATTCGGTATAGACCTGCTAGTAAAAATCAAGTTGCAGATGCTTTGTCACGTCTACCGTTAGGTCTAGATTCTGAAAAGCGATGTCTAGGACCACAGACTGAGGTTAGAATTGCTTATCTAAAAGGAGTACCGTATGAAACTGAGGTTAAGTGTTCCTTGCGACAAATCAAAGACGAACAGGACAAAGATGTAGCTATAGTAGAAGTAAAAACTAATCTTGATAGCCCAGAACACAGAGATAAGCTTCAGAAATATTATACTTTGCATGGGGAAGTATTGTTTAGAAGGACTAGTGAAGATGAGGATGATTGGAAGTTATGGCTTCCAGAAAGTTTGGTTGAAAAAATTGTTTGGCATCACCACTATAGTTATGGGCATTATGGGCCATCCAAGTGTTACCGAGTGTTAAGGGAAGATACATATTTCTATAATATGAGAAGGAAGATTTCGAAGCTATTAAAATCTTGTCAAGTGTGTCAAAGATCTAAAATAGATAGTGTTAAACGAGTGGGGAAAATGCAAAATATCATCCCAAGTAGTGTATTGGAATTAGTTTCTGCTGATGTTCTTGGCCCGCTACCCATGTCTCGGGGAGGGGTGACCCAAGTTTTAGTTTTATTTGATGTTTTTTCCAAATTCGTTAAACTTTACCCTGTAAAGAAGTCTACGGCTAAAATTTTGGTCAGAAAGGTGATTGATGAATATTGTCAGAAGGTAGGTAAACCTAAGAGGGTGCTTTCGGACAATGCCCCGCAATTCACTAGTAAAGTGTGGACAGAAAAACTTGAACAAGAAGGAATAGAGGTTATACATACTTCTGCTTATCATCCAGCAGGAAATCCCGTAGAACGCCTAATGAGGGAAATTGGACGTTGGTTTAGGACATATTGTACAGACCAACACAGTAAGTGGGCATGTGAAGTAGAAAATTTTGAAAATGTAATTAACTCTATACCTAGTGATACAACTGAAATACCACCCATTGAGCTGATGTTTAAGAAACCGGCTAACAGATTAATTCGCGAATGTGTTAGTTTTCCAAATAGAAAGAATTTCAACTATGAGGAAAAGGTAGCTTTAGCTCTTAAAAATTTAAAGGAAAAGGCAACAAGGAGAAAGAAAAGGCATGATGAAGGTCAGAAGTGTATAGGAATATAAAGTGGGTGATTTGGTGTTAGTTGAAGTTCATAGTAAGTCGTCAGCTTTGCGACAAGAGACTCGTAAGTTTAACCGTTTGTTTGAAGGCCCTTTCAGGATAGAGTCTATACCAAGGAAAAACTCTTATGAGCTAATTGACCCTGAGAGTGGTAAATGTAAGGGTGTGTATAATGTTGAAGCCCTAAAACCCTTTTATGAATAAGTGATCACTTATGAAATGTGCCACTGTATGTGTAAATGTCTAATTTGTAAATAAGTATGTCAATTGATGCATGTAAATAGTTTGTGTGAGTACTTAAGCTCAGATGCAGATGTAAGCATTTCAATGTATAATTTGTGACAGTTTTGTGTAGAGACTTTTGGTATTTTCATGATGTTGTGACTTTCTACATTTTGGTGACAAATTATCAGCTGTAAAATGTAAACAGACTGGTGTAATTAACAAGCAGACATCAAGTGTGTAATTTGGAGTGAAAATAATTGTAACTTAAGGTGATGGCATTGAACGTTTGTTGTGTAAAAACAGTAAATGATAAAATGATTGGACCTGAGAAAAGACAATTATTGTAAACAAAGTCAGTTTCATGGACTATGTGCAGATGTTGTATGAAGAATTGTATTTGTTCATTGTAAAAGTCATTATGGTTGATTGATTGTAATCTGTTCGTGTCTGCATTATGTGTACATTCAACCTGTTTAGATTCGTGACGGATTCAATCAATTTTATCTGTGTAAAATTAAGTGAATCCTGGGGAGGGGTTGTAACAGCCCTAATACCTGTATTTTCAATAGTATTGGACTGTGTGAAATATTTGTAGTGAGCCAAAGTTTGCTTGAAAGTGATTTGATATGTTTATTTTGTAAATTCTTGTAAATAAGTGTATATAGACTTTGTTTTAGGGAAGAAAATTATTTAAAGATCATTTAATATGTTTAAGAACCGAATGGTGCAAGAGAATTTCTTAAAAGTTTGTAATTCCATGTATTACTGTAATTTACGATGTCTACAGGATGATTTTCTACCGTTTGAAAGGATTTCTGTAAATAATTTTGTATTCAAGTATCTCTAATTACCATTTCTAATCATTTTGTAATGTTATTAATTAATTTTGTATCAATTCCGATTGTTTTTAATATGTTTGATTGTTTGAGTGATTGTTAATGATCGAGAAATATCGGGCGGATGCCTTTGAAGAATTCTCGTAATTTCGATAGACTCTATATAAACAGATCGCCTGGACAGAGAAGTCAGTTTGCATTAAGTATTAATTCAGTGTTACAGAGACATTCATGCAAGTTTTCAGTAAGTCAGTATTGCATCTTTGGATTGTAACAACTATGCTTGTGAATGTCGCTGACTTGTTTTGATTTGTTGAAAATAAACGATCATCTTCACATAACCTAGTTTTTTTGGTGGACTTTTAATTAATGCAGTAATAAAACCACCCAAAGAACCTTAACATGGTGATAGATGCTTCGTGGATTAATTAATACGATAATTAAGTAGTTCACGATACGTTTCAATTTAAAGTTGTTTATTTTCTTAAACACGTCGTCAAAGATACCGGTTACATGCATTCATACAATGCAGAGATAGCATACAACACTTCTTCCACAGACAATACAGTTCCCGGCCGTCGCAAACTGAGATTGGTGAAAACTCCTATTGTCTTTCTGCTGATTGCTTTAGTAGAAGCAACATTGAAATTTCTAGCAAACTTTAAAAGCGTCCGACAGATATTTCTCGAACATTAACAATACTTCAACAATTGAAACATATTAAAAACAATCAGAATGAATACATAATCATTTACAATCAATACAAAATGGTCAGAAATGGAAATCAATAGATACTTAAACACAAAATTATTCACAGAAATCGTTTTAGACATGTATCAAATTGTCCTTCAGACATCGTAACTTGCAGTTAACACTTGGAATTACGAACATTTTAAGCAATTCTCTTACACAATTCTGTTCTTAAACATATTAATGGCCTCTAAATTTCTTTTCATAAATCAAAGTCTTTATACACTGATTTACAGTAAATTGCAAAACAACATATACCAGATCATATTCAACCAAACTCTAGCTTACTACCAATACTTTATAAAATACAATTACATTTAATTTTAGGTTTGAGGGCTGTTACACTGTATCCTGACACGCGTAGGATAAACCGGTTCGGTCCGATATCGAGTTTGGCCGGTAACATATTCACTCGCTGAGTATTTAATTTTAATCATCGAACTATAGTTTAAATCTTTTGTTTTGGCATGAGGGGTGGAAAAATGAATGTGCCGTGGTTTGGCTCCTGCTTACTGGCCTCTCATGTTAGCGTTGTGTGTTGTTGCAGAACGAGACTGAAGAAGTCCTGAGCAGCAGGAGCCATGCAGCTCCTCTGGAGTCGGGTGCTGCAGGGTGAGTAGCCCCTCACTTTGGAGGAGCCCTTCACTGCGGGCGCATACCCTCCACCCCACCTTGTCGAAGCGTCTTCCTCCAGCAGGTAGCTTGGGCTCTCTCCCACTGAGGGTCAAAACATGCCAAGCAGGTCACGGTATAGCAATAATTCCGTGTGGTCGTAATGACCTGGTGACAGTTTTTCCATTGGCTGCGCACGCCGCCCCTGTCGTAGGCGCCTTAATCTAACCCAGTAGTCCTGCCGGGTACAGTGGACCTACTGCTTAACGTGGAATCAGAACCAGGGAAGCGTTCTGACGTACTTCACATTACACAGCAAGCTGTGCCAGAGGTGAAGATCGCGTTGAGGGCCTATGAAAATCCCCGCCGAGTCAGGGATTCGAACTGGGGACCTTTCGATCTCCAGTCAGACGCCTTAATCAGCCACCAAACGACTGTCCAAAGATAAACTCGGGTGACAGGGTTTATTACCAGCTGCCCAAACTGCCCCTATCGTAGCCGCCTAGCTTAAACCGATAATACTACCGGGTGTAGAGTACAAATGCGTTCTGGTGTACTTCACATTACACAGCAAGGTGTGCCAGAGGTGAAGGTCGGGTTAAGGGTCATATGAAAATCCCCACCGGGATGAGGATTCGTGCCGGTGACCTTTCGATCTCCAGTCAGACGCCTTAACCACTGAACCACCAGACCGCTGCAGGTCGCTGTGAAGATGAAGGTCGCGGCAGAGGCTTCTTCCATACGAAACAAAGGCATTGTTGGTACGCGTGGGTGCATGCCGAGCAGGTCTCCATCGACACTGACCGCGATGTCGATGAGAGAACAAAGCGAGACACGAGGCCTGCTGGGCTATGACTGGTTGAGCTAGGTCACGTGATCCCCGAAAGCAGCGTGCAGGGAGTAGTACTTTTGTTTACAACAATGAAAGAATAATTATTGAATGCAGTGTTTACAAGACCTACTCTAGGAGATCAACGCCACAGAAATCACTACGTTTTTTTATAAAACCGATTGAAATGGACAATTCAACACGATATCAATGATTATAATTTAGAAGGATGTGTATATTTAGTTCTTGCGTTAACCTTTGTCCAAAATAAAATGTACATTGAACTTACAAATTTCCGATTTTGAAATAAAAAATTCTAATTTTGAAATGGTAATTTCTGATTTTAAAATGGAAAATTCTGATATTGGATTTCAAAAATTCTGAGTTTGACTTGGAAATGGCTCTACTAAACGATACGCTGATTTATTTACCTTACGGTGACGACGAGTTCTTTCTTAGTATCTAGTGGATTACTGTGGTAACCCCTATAAACATTTGACTTTTCCAGTTACTTCTGAATTTTGTTGTAAATGTAATGAAAAGATTCTGGAGTCATTCCCACGTATGAATCCAATTCTTCTGGGTGATTTTTCAGTTCCTGAGATAAATGGTTAAATTCACCAAGCGATTGTCTCTGTTCATTTATCGTGTGAGACCTGAACTCTCTGATACCAGCTGTACGAAATAACTACCACTTTGTGGCTGCTGAGAGCCTATCACGTCACCATCGTTATCTCTTCCGTGAATCATTGCAGGTAACACAGACTAAAGGATACTCAAGGTAAGCATAAAACCCACACAATGTCGAGCCCATAGCTGCTACGAATGTGTGTAAAAGTAGGATTGAACACGGGAGTTCCACAGGGTAGCGAACTGGGACCACTGCTATTAATTATTCTAATAAATGGTTGTGTTAATGGTTTGCTATCAGAAGTTAGATTGTTTGCAGATGACATAATGTTGTGTAATAGGATCGAACCAGTAGATGACTGTGAACAGCGGCAGGGTAATCTCAATAGGATATATTGCTGGGATGAAGATGAAGATTAATACAAAGGAGATGTAACAGTCCTCATACCTGAACTTTAAGTGGAATTGTATTTAATGAAGTATTTGTAGGAGTTAAAGTTTGCTTGAATATGATCTGGTATGTTTGTTTCACAATTAACTGCAAATCAGTGTATATAGACTTTGTTTTATGAAAGGAAATTATTTAAAGGCCATTTAATATGTTAAAGAACGGAACTGTGCAAGAGAATTGCTTAAATGTTCGTAATTCCAAGTGTTAATGCAAGTTACGATGTCTAAAGGACAATTTGCTACAGTCTAAAACGATTTCTGTGAATATTTTTGTGTTTAAGTCACTTTGCATCTGCCAAAGACTGCGTTAGTAGTATCTCTGGATTGTATCTTTACATGTAAAAAATATCGCTGGCGAGTTTTCTGGAAAATAAACAAATATTAAACTGAACTTTATGTTGGACTTAATTAATTACTGTATTAATTAAACCACCAAGAATCTGACAAAGAGCCAGCTTATTAGGTACACAGATAAAAATCTAAATGTCGATTATTATTATAAAGTTGGAAAGAATTTCTTGTTGAAGACTTGAAATGTAAATATCTTGGCATTAAACTTGATAACAAGCTTAACTTGGCAGGACATATTGGACAGGTGGTAGGAAAAGGTTTCAAAACCCTTCAACTGTTGCAAAGAGTGTTGAGGGAATTGGGCTACAAAGCTTTGGTCGGACCACTTGTAAGGTCCCACTTCATCAGATATTTAAATAATGATAATAATAATAGTAATACTTTTACAACTTAAGCAACATATGAACGTATTTAAAAAAAAAAAATACAAGGCCGTACAGTATAGTAGTCTGTGTAAAAATGGGTAAATTTAAGTTTTATGTTTTGTTATGTTGAAGTTGGCAGGCTGTAAGTGTGTTGCTTTGTTTTAGCCAAGGAGAAAGCAGATTGTTTTATGAGATTTATTTATGTATCAACGAGAAGTGTAATTATTTGAATTTATTAAGATGTGTTAATAAATATCAGATTATTTTACAAAGAGTATATAATTAAATTTAATCTGCGAGTTGATAGCAAAAAAAAAGTGTGGCCACACGTATCGTCAGAACGTGCTATCAATTATAGATCAGATTGCAAAAGAACCTGGAAGGATTGGTAAGGTCAACCAGGATTTGTTTAATTATCGACTTACAAAGATGATACCTCGCACACTGCTGCCATATGGTGGAGTAGTATGGGATCCCACATTTTTTGTATCACATACAGGAGTGGGAGAGGGTGTAGATAAAGGCAGCTAGATATGTATTTGTAAATTACCACACAACACAATACGATAAAGTAGCTGCAGGTGGTATTCATATGCAAGACAGGAGGAGGGTGAAGAGAGTCATGGGAGTGTACAAGTCGTATATTAGTGATGAGGCATGGAAAGATATTGGTGTAAGAATTAAAAGTAATGCGTGGAAGGGAAAAGACGATCATGATCCACAAGCTGGCACTCGATTTCAGGCACAAGGCTGGGATAAGATTTTCGTTTCGTGGGGAAGGGTGTCACGGATTGGAATGAGTTACCAAGAGCATACCATACGAGGAGGAGAATCATATGAGTTGATATTATTGAATGGAAGGTAGTATTTTAAATATTATTGAATTCATGTTCTGTAAACTATTATACATGAGATTAATTTTCAAGTTTTTATTATCGATTCATAAAACAATATAATTTAATATGGTGTTCTTCAATGAGTAGAAGATCTTACATCCAATTACAAGAGCCTGATCAGTATTTGTAACCAAGGAATAGTGAGCACTAGACACCATCATCACTGCTCAGAGAACGACGGCCATCTTTGTTGGAAACGATCTTTAAAGCAGATTACTTTCTCAGACGCTACTGACGGGGATCAAAATTACAGTGACAAATGGCTTAAATTATAATTTTATAACATTAAACTTTTTTTCCTTTTTTGCCGCTGGGGCTTTATGTCTCCTCGGTATAAAGGTTACTAGAGGCAGGAGAAGATTGGAGATAAGGAACGGGAAAGGAATTCGGCCAAAACCTTTCGGTGAAACAACTCAGGCATTCACATGAAACGATATCGGGAAACCATGGCCAGACGGGGTTGGAACCCTCGTCCTTCTGTTTGGCTGCCCCTTATTAGTGTACTGAAACTGGTAGCTCATCATGATACCAGTTAAGCGTATAGAACAAAATGTGAAAGTATTAAGTAACTTAGTAGTTCCGAGTATTCGCAGTTAACGATATGATTCAAGAATGTTAACAGCACTCTAAATATCTGATTCTAATGCTGGAGTGCAAAGAATGCATAATTTTGTGTTTAGGAAGGAAAGACTCGCATATTGCTCGCGTTTTCGAGAAGTGGAAGATTGCGATGTTTTGTCCCACCAGTCGCGTATCAGGGACTTGTGTACACGTTGACAGGGCAACGGTCCAGCATTGCTGGTTGTCGCCCTTACAGGAAACACGGAATCGAAATCAAACAACTTCTCTACGGGAGATGTTCGTAGCTGTTTAACTATCGGAGTAGTATTAGAAGCAATATCTTGAAAGTGTTTACTTCAATAATGTCTCTGGGGAAACACGAAGACTCGAATCACGCGATAAAATTTACAAGAAGGGCTGATAACATATGAAGTAGATAACTGTATCATGTTCTGTGTGTGTAAACTAAATATTGCTGCAAGCTATTGCTGAATTTTTTTTGATAATAAAGCAAGCGAGCAAGAACACTTGGTTGATTGAGTGGTCTCACATTCAGAGCAAGAGAGGGTTACGCCAGGGAAGCGATGAAATTGGGCTATAAGAGATTAGTCAGACCATTGATTGAGAATGCTGGTGTAACATGGGGTCTCACATGTGTATGAAAAACAGGAATTGGAGGGGGTTAAAAGAAGGGCTGCTAGATTTGTCTTGGAAATTACTGCAGAAAACAGTGTGTATCTGATACTGATATAGTAGCTGGATTGGAAGTACATTGTAATACAGGAGGAGGGCTAACGTGAGTGCTGGGAGTGTATAAGCCGTATACTGGTAAGGTGGTAATGCTTGTAGGATATTGGTGTAAGGTGTTTTTTTTTTTTTTCGCCAGTATGGCTGCTTTGATTAAAGCGTCACCATGCTGGATACAACAGGACCGGTTTTGAGTCTCGATCGCCTTGAATACTGTTTGTACGCAGTTACCTAAGTGAGTGGTTCCCATTATTTTCCCCGAGTACCACTTCAACAACGAGCTCAATTTCGCGTACCCCCGACAGCCGAAATGATAAATAAAATACGAAACCAGTGTTCGGAGATTCATTAAACTTTAATTTAATAACAAAAGTCACAAAAAACTAACAAATCTCCAAAAGTGTTACTAAAACAATTATAATAATGATGAAAATCCAAATGCGCAAGTTTCTGTTTGAGCTTCAACCTTAAACTATCTTCGAGTCGAAATTAGTGGCGATGTTTGATTTTTATGTTTCTCGCAAAGATGCGTCGTGCAAAATGGCAGTAAAAATGTTACTGCTGACATGATAAACGCCAGCAAAATAATAATAACAATAATTTTCTCTCACACAGTTTGTCGTAAAATATATTTTGGCGAAATAACGTTTTCGTAATTATTTCAATTATCTTACTGATTATTACCTTATCCAGGAGATATCCTCCGTGTATTCCTTGATACAACCGCACATACCCCTGGGGGTATGGTACCATTACCTAAAAACAATTCCTTACAAAACCTGAGCTAGTTATCCGCTATTAGTTTTGTAGCATCACCCTCAGAGATATCAATAATAATTCAATTAATTGAAATTCGTTTAATCAGTTTTTTTTTTTTTTACTTGTGGCTTTAAGCCTCGTCGACGTCGAGGTCATTAGAGGCGAGAAGGGATTGGGGACAAGGAACGGGAAGGAATTAGGCCATGGCCATTTGAAGGAAGCATCCCGGCATTCGCCTGGGGTGATTTTGGGAAACCATGGAAAAGCCAAACTTTTGATGCCCGGACGGAGATTCGAACCGGCGCCGTCCCGAAAGCGATGCCAGAGCGCTAACCGATCACCCACCACGCTCGGTCGTTTCATCAGATTTCACGCTTCTATGTATGCAAAGTATAAATAAAAAGGTAAATTTAACTACAGTAATTTGTATTAGAAAGATTTATTTTGCCAAACTTAGCGAAATTCGACGAAGTATTTTGTAAGTAATTATTAATATATACTTCGACTTGATCTACCTATGCTTTTCTAAGTTTTATAAAGTTACTTCCGTACATTATAATTCACCATTTGTGTGGGAACGGTGAGCGGTTAGAAAATGTTACAATTAACAGAGATACGAAAATTGTTGACTACCCCTGAGCTAGGCGAATGCTGCAGCGGTCCTCAATTTCCACCTCGTAAACAACACATCTCACAAACAAAAATACACTTATAATACAGGACACAAGTCACACATTTCGCAGATGGTTCTTCCCTCTCCCCCCCCCCCCCTTTCCGCGCCCGCTCTTGGTTCATACCGGCTACCTGAGCGAGTGGCAGGTAGGTCGTGTCTGCATATTGCGTGTCGCCTGTGTTACGAGGCAAAATGAGTCTTCTTCCCCTCGATGGACGTCGCGAAACTTGAAGACCTGCCCGTCCGCCAGAGTCCTCTGACGGCGGTAGAGAATGCGCTTGCGCAGAAGTTGCGACGCGCCAGTTAACAAACTGATAGACAGCCCCGACACACTGTCGCAGCTGGTCACAGCTACTAGATACTCACACGGCATAGCTTCGCTTCTCCCTCCTCCATCTACTCTCAGTCCCCTGCCCTGCCGTGTCGATACTGTTCCGACAGTCGATACCGACCGCTTATCGAGCCCGCAGCCACCTGTTGCTGTTATCCGCGGCAATACGTGTATTAGGACCGGCACGTGCGACTAGGAAGCCAGCATGCCGACAGGTAAGGCGCCGCCAGCCGCCGCAGCACAGAGCTTAAGACGGAGCGATGAGTCGGACTCACTCGCTCATTTCACTTTAAAAACCCAAGGCGACCGCATGTTTACAGATAATTCTTTACCAACACTCTTCTTGAAGGAAAACTTAAAAGATTGTTGCATTACTGATAATAATTTTGCTAGAGAAAGCGAGAATTCGCATTACTTTATCCCAAATAAGCAAGGACAGTCATAAAATTCTTTCGGTTCTTCAGAATGCTGCAAGAAATCTTCGACTATATTTCGCACAGAATCACTTCTAAAAATGAGAAACAGAGTAATTTCAGCAATTGTAATCAACTTACGGAGAAATTAGCAGTAACATTGAGGTAAATCAACCAACATTTGTAGTACTGCAACCTGTTAAAAATTTAACAAATTTTTTTTATATATATATTATGAAATTTAACAAGATATACAAATTGGGAGGATAGATGTGCATATGAAAAGCTTTTACAGTTTTATATCCCTAGATCTAATGGTTTTATCAAATCAACTGCACTGATCCAAGCTCGTAAAAATGGACTTAAAAAAAGTGATTAATGAATGGAGGTTGTCTCAGTGTATCAAACGTATAAAGCGTTCTCGGACTTCCCACGGGCGAGAGCGTCAATTCGAAGCGAGGTTTCGAAATCGCTCTCCAAATTCATCTTCTGGCAAATCCACTTCAAAATAACAATTAGAATTTATTGGATACAGGACGTATTCAATATAAAGCAATAATATACGACGCAGTAAGTGACAGTTATAGGAAAATGTTGGAGTAATAGAATCAACGATCTGTTCAAGTAATATCATGTTACTTACATTTCTTTCCTTTAGCAAATAGTGTAGTACACAAAAATATAAAACGAAGTAAATTGCACAAAAATTTAATTAAAACGTCAGGTCACTTTATGAAAGTCTTTTGAGGTCTGATCCCATAGGTTTTCTACCACAAACTAAAGAAATTAATATCTCTGCTGCAAGTTCACTCGTGCGGCAGCAGAGAAAGACCAAGAGATTCTTCTCGTACGTAAACCCGCGAATACGTACGGCGTTCTCCCTTGCACTATGAGCGCAGTAACATGTTTTTCAGAGTTTTTATTTTTTTGTTTAATTCTGACGAAAACGTGTAAGTACGCACGACCGCCATGTGGTCGGAGTACGCATCCACTACAACTCGCCTCAGACCTCTCGTAACGCCGCACCAGAGTGTCCCGTTGTATTTCAGCACTACTAGGCTCAAGTTCCCCCATCGTGTTAGTTCCTCCACATACGAGCCTACAGAAACATACCTTATAGAAAAAATAATTAGTGCCGAAAACTGCTCACAATGTCATTGCGACAATTTGAAGCATTTTATGAAATTAAATCCTCAAATTATAATAAATTAGGGTAAGCCCGTGATCATTTTTTGCGTATCGTCACGGATCTCGAATAGTTCCTGTTTCTAGGATGAAAGATTATGACTGGTTGACCTGATCTGACCAAATGTCAACTTGACCTGTGTTTCAGGGTGAATAAAATCTCTTGAGCTTGAAGAACTCAGAAGCATTAATAGAGGTAGGTATTAAACACGAACAGGGACGATCGCGCAATAGTATAATTGTTTAATTCACTCTGCGAAATTTTAAAAATTCCTGTTTGCTTCGAAAGCATCACGTTGTGTTTTTTTATTGAGACTGGGCAAACACTCATAATGTAATCATTGGTCATAGTATCTGTAAAGGCCAGAGAACTTAATACACATTCCATATTTTTAAACAGTTGAGCAACTCCGAAGAACTTAATTTCCATAATACTCGATTCGGTACCATATTTGGTCTGATGTCCACTTAAAATAACCTAATAACTCAGCGAACATGAACAAAAGACTTTAACAATAGTGGTCAGTAAAATACCTAAAAAGCAAATTAACCGTCAAGCACCAACATTTTAATTAGATTGAAATTTTTCCTAAGGCCGGAATAACAATTGTCATTCATGGTTACAGCAAAGACCATGAGTAGTTTTTTTTTTAAGTTTCTTTCATTTGTAATTTGTTACTGAAAAACAGATCCACTTTTTCAGCCGCAAAATTTATCGATTATTTTTTTAACTATGAAACGCTACGAAAAGCAAACTTAATGACTGTATTATAGCTATTAATTTGGTAGCAGTTGCTTAGCTATTAAAATGTGGACATAACCACGAATTTCTTATAATGGTATCTCTGGTCGCTGTTCTGTGAGCGAAGGCTGGCCCATGACGTCACAATTTTCCAACCAATAGCTATCGAGGTGAGAGGGTGACCTTACGAAATTATATAGTAGATAGTAATAAAATGGGTAAACTCGTGTGGTCGCAATGACCTGGTGACATGGTTTACTACCCCTATTGGTGTCGCCTAGTATAACGACCCAGTAATCCTACCGAGTATAGGGGACCTACAATTTGAAGAGGAATCCGAACCACGGAAGCGTTATGGCGTACTTCACATTACACAGCAAACTGTGCCAGTGGTGAAGATCGCGTTAATGTCGAATGAAAATGCCCGCCGGAACAGGTATTCGAACCGGGGACCTTTCGATTCCCACTCAGACGTCTCAATCACTGAGCCAACAGACCATTACTAAATAGCAATAAAAATTAACGGTGCAAAAGAGATGTTCAGATTGCGGTGTTGTGATACAATCTTGTACTGCGGGTTTCCTACGATAACTATTGCCGACTACCGCTTCTTTCAGACGGTGAAATTCACTTACTGTAACCCTGCGGAGGTCTCCGCTTGTTCCACATTTTTCTTCATCTTCTTGCCGGTTTGTTAGGTTTCCTCCATTCATAAACCTGATTTGGCCACCTGTTTCCGTCCATACCCGGAAGGTGAGCTTGCCATAGGAGACGACCATTAAGTATTTGATGGTATGAAGCAAAATACAAGAGCATATCACATACATTTAATTATTTAAAAATATAAGGTAATTCTCAGTTGAGGGGTAGACAGGGGGTCCCACCACGTCTTACCAAATTTCACCAAGCGGCACAGGGGGAGTCTACATTTCTAAATTTAGAACAAGGAAAAAAAAACACTTCACATTGTAGAAACTTTTTGTTTTTGTCATCATGCATATAATTTTAGTGGTAATTTTGACACAAAATAATTAGGTGGTATAATAAGTTTTTTTTCTATTTCCCCATACATATTATAAACTACAAAAGGAGAGGCATAATGAGTTCCTAAGAATGTTGACCGCAACTGCCACAGTTTGAACGCTAATAGGCTGATGATGCACTAGTAAATGGTACCAGAATGGGAATGTGTGTTATAAAACAATGTACTAGATAAGATGTTGTAATTTTTAAACTATAACAGATAATTAATTAAATTTCTATATGCACGTTTAATTAATGTCATTCAGTGTTGGTACAAAATAACAACGTCCTCCGCATTATAGATCGTGAGTAACGTGCATTTAAACTAAGTCTGTTGACGGCTAGGTCCCCTTAATGGTCGTCTCCTATGGCAAGCCCACCTTCTGCATATGGGCGCAAACAGGTGGCCAAATCAGGTTTCTGAATGCAGGAAACCTAACAAACCGGCAAAAAGGTAGAACAAAAATGTGGAACAAGCAAAGACCTCCGAAGCGTTACAGTAAGTGAATTTCACTGTCTGAAAGAAGCGGTAGTCGGCAATAGCGTGTATATAGAAATTTATTTAATTATCTGTTCTCATATCTGTTATAGTTTAAAAATTACAAAAAACGCAGTCTGTTCACGTACAGATCCCCTTAAGTCTTAATACTGATGTACTACATTTCGTAATACAAAATCTTATCTGTTATACTAATGCATATTCTGTTACTTAAAAAGTTGATGTTAGGTTTTTGATGGCCCCTTCCCTTTAAATGATGTTTGGTGAGATCTTGTCCCCTATGTTTTGAGCTCACGTAATGAATAAGCGCCCACATATGAGTCTCTTTGTCTCAACTTCACTTTTCGAGGGCCGAAGACCTAAGACTTTTTCGATAGAATTATATATTGACTTCTCACTCATGTTCAGTGAGTTTCCGTTTCTGTAGGGATCAATTCTAAAGTTTTGCAGTCTTCTTCACCAATATCCCTTTCCTTTTCTTAGCCCTTTTCAAGATTCCATAGCCGACGGGACGCGGAGCGTCTTACCCGAACTGAAGCCGGATTGTGTCGTAGGAAGACAACGTTTCTACAAGGTTATCTGTTCTCTTCATCAGGAATTTGCTTCAGAGAAATCCAGAAGCATACGAAAACAAACATGACGAAGATAACAGAGAAAGTTGTCGGAACATTGTCTTTTTATGACACACTAGCAGTTACCCGCGACTTCGTCCGCGTTGAAGAGTGTTATAATATAAGATTTTTTTGAGAGGTTTGGTTGCTCTGTGGTTAGGGCGTCCAACTGAAGATGGAAAAGTCCCCAGCTTGAATCCCAGTCTCGGAGAGGATTTTCAAAGGTCCTTAGCTCGACCTTCACATCTGGCATAGGTTGTGTGACGTGAATTACGCCACAATGCTCACTTGGTTCTGATTCCGTGTTGAACTGTGGGTCCTCTATGTCCGGTAGGATTACTGGGTTACGTTAAGAGGCTACGAAATGGACTGATTGCGGAGACGTAAAGAAGCCTTGTCACCAGGTCAATACGACCATACAATTTATTTTAGAGCTATTTTTATTAGTAATAGTAGTAATAAATGTTGCAATAAAATAACAAAAATCTATTTATGTTCCACACTTCATTGAATTTTTAAAACAGTAAAAATATTCTGTTTGTAAGGAGTATTTTCAGTTTAATATATCCGTATATACAATATTGAGGATTTGCCTCCTAGGTTTTGCCTATTTTCATAGCCCTAGTTTTCTTACATTTCTTTGAAAGTTTTGAATTTCGTTTACCCAGCATCTCTTAAAATTACTTACTTCATCTCGCGAATAAAAATTAATATAGTTTTAATTAATGGAAGCTCGAAACGTCAAAATATTAGCAATACATTGATGGAATCGACTAAATATCAACAACAACAAAATACTAACATCCAAACAGCAAGTAAAAACTTAAGTGGCCCAAGGACGTTCATTTCCGTTAGTAAAATTGCGATTTTAAAAATGAATATTTTGATTTGCATTGGATATCTGAAAAAAAATCTTTAACAAAAGAGAACTTAATTTTCTCTTTGAATATTGATTTTTTTTTTTGGAGAATATATTGGTTCCATCAACAGAAATTTACATATTATAGAAGTAAGTATAATAGTAATTGATTCTTTTATCCAAAATGATCAGTGGTATTGTGGTAATGGTTTATCTTTGGAAACAACTGAATTACCTGTAGACCAGTTTACTATAGTTCATTCGTTTCGAACATTAATTCTGCGCTAAAATACAAATTTCAATGTTAAAGTAGTAATAGATTGTTTCTTCATAATTGGTTTCTCACTCTGCAAACAGAATTGAATGATAACCGGCGAATTACCACTCCGCTTGTCCGCCACTCCATTATCTGAATAAAACATTGATAAATTTCAAAAATTTACTTCGGGCAACGCCGCATGGTTCTGCTAAATCGTCCAAGCTTACTATAGATCTTTTGATACAATATCGGTACAAAGCGATACATGATGTCACTAAAATGGTGCTCATGAAAGAAGCTTAAATAATTAATAATGTTTCAGTTCTCATTTTGGCCCAGGCTGCGTTTTAAAATTACCGCTAGAAAATCAAAGCTTCTATCACTCGCCCATTAATACATTCACTATATTGTATGTTAGTGACGTCATGAATAGCGAAATAAAATTGACTTATTATTAAAACAGTAAATTAAATATTGAATATATCTAAAACTACATTCAGCCGCATGAACTATGTCGTCAGCTTCATGACAGTTATTGAGGTAACGTAATTAAAAAAATTATACTAAAATGCTTTTAACTTACAGTGTACAACGGAAAGTCCACAATTTTCTACGGTCGTTAATATTGCTGGTCAAATTTACATCGCGATAAAGTGACTTTTATTGCTCGTGATTTAGTAAGGTGTATAATGAAATTAATTATGATAGTAAATTATGATATAGAAAATTCTGTTACTACTCGAAATGTAGTTCCAGAGCATTTAATGTGCTGAGATGTGTTCGTATCGTTTGATTTTCTAGCAGCAATATTAGCAGAAATAGTGGTTTGGTTGAATTGCTGCCTGGACCAGAATGTTTTTGTTACAGCAGAAAGCAGAAGGAATTTAGTTATTATTAGTAATAAGTAAACAGCTTTCATATGCTCCGTGCAAATGAGGTGTATTGTGTTCTAAACGACTTCCAGTGTTACTTCACGAAACAATAAGTTTCTACATTAGCCCATTGAATACATTTGTTTTAAGTGTAGAATTCGATAGATATTTGCAGAAAATTGAACAGTAAGTAAAAAGCAGTACTATTTGTACAAAAATTCTGAACGAAAAATAAAAAGGGTTAGTTAAGTTTTAAATTTCGCCAAAAGTAATTTGTAATGCAGAGACTGTATAGTAACAAAAAAGAAACAGGAAATAAATTAAACCGAGATAGAATGGAATCCGTAACATTTTTATAAATACGACCTTTCGGGCACCGGCATTTTGCACTTTTAGTAATTCGGCTTTCGTGCTGGTATACTCACTCATAGCATTTTACGTTGTTTTTTTCCAAGTTCTGATTTTTTACATTTTGTATGACGCATATATTAAGATCGAAATTATGGTGTAATATTTGATATGTCATACTATTTTATGTAAGCAAATGAAAACATCTCCTTGCGAATTTGACAACAGTACCTACCTTTATTTTTAAATTTAAGGTTAAGTACAGATTTATATTTCCTGCTTCCAAACTATTATTTGTCAAATGCGTCGGTTTTATGGCTTTTAAACTAAACACAAACTTGCATATGTAAGAAGGTTCTGAAAAGTAGTGTTTGCGATTTACGTAAACAGCAAAGAGTAAACGTGGCACGGCTATCTACGAAGTAGGAAACTCTTTGTTGTTTCCGAATTGATATTAATGGCAATTTCTAAAAGAACTATGCGTTTTTGTGGGATAAAATCTATCCTATAACACTTCGCACGCAATTAACTGACTTCATGCCAAATTTCATTTAAATATGTTGAGTTATTAAGGCGTGATTGACTGCAGACGTACATCCAAACACACATCCGAACTTTCTTATTTTCTCATTTATAGATATATAGATTCCCCGGGAAGACTATATCCTATACACAAGCCGAGAAAATCCCCAATGTATTTTGCTGACCCAAATACGAATATCGTATGTAAAAGCTTCTAAATTTTTTTTTATTTTTTTTTTTTTTTTTTTTTTATTTTTTTTTTTGCTTACATGGTAATAAAGGGACGACAAAAGGTTTTAAAAATATCTACCGCAGCATATGTGGTTTCGATGTTTGTAGTCAGTACAGGAATAATATACGAGTATTTTTTTATTATTATTATTATTTGTAATTTCGTCAGTTTTCAATTCTAGACTATTTTTTTACAAGGACTATCTCGAAAACGATACTACCTAGGAACTTAAAATTTGACCCCAATATTTTATTTAACCTAAATTTAAACGACAACTACTAAAAACACTTTATATATATATATAAAGACGTTGTAAAGAAAATAAGCAAACTTTTCCTTTCTTATATTTCTTGGCGTATATCAACATGATTTCATTTAACATGTTCCATAGTAAACCTGTTTGTATCTGAACGATAGCATCTGCAGAGCAAGCAGCAAGGCTATTGGTCGCTTATTCCCAAACCTCCGAAGTGCAGTTATTTCTGCTTTCTACAGACGTTCTATAAATAGTTGTTTCGGTTTTATTCGGAATATTATCACTTCATGTGAACTGCGTGTTTTCCGTGTCCGATTTCAAATGCTACGTCAAGGGTGCTTGTGAAACGTCATTCTTAAATATATAAAAGAACAAGAATCAGAATAGTGATAAATGTCTTAAATATTTACTTAAAACGTTGGTAAATAAAATAGTGACAAAACAAATTGATACAGAAACTAAGCTATGTAAACAGTAACCGCAACCAGAGACCGTAAATTTTTTTTTTTTTTTTTTTGTTTGAAAAGTCTGTTTTTATGAAAAGCACAATAATGTAGCTTAATTTCAAAATAAAATCCCATTATAATAACGAACTTCAAAGTCTAAACTAGTGAAGAAACATTTAAAAGAATAACATACGCTATTACTTGATTTTAAAACATTCCAATCTACGACTGAAGAGCTTGAAACGAAATGTAAAATATTTAGCTAGTATAGCGCGTAATATTCGATACGGCACCAATTATAAAAAAAAGTGACATTACATGGAGATCATCCTTCTAATTAATAATATATTTTTCATAATATTTATTTTTAATGAAACTGAACAATACGCCAATGTTGTAAACATCTTTTTGTAAAGTAATTATAGATATTTTTATTTGTTTTTCTATGTATCATTTTGGGCACTTCACCTAAAAGAGGCGACATTGAATCATTGTTTTATAAAATGGGTTACAAGGTAAAAATTTAGAGCAATATGGGTTACATTATTAATTACAAGACTGGGTGTGAGTATATTTTTTTATAAGGGGGAAGTGTTTTGCCAAAAGGGGGTGGTAAGCCAAAAAATAGCTGTGATGTAACGGCTCCTAATTTACATGTTGCGTCACGTGTTTATTCTCTAGGTTGGAGGTAGGGTTATCTTCCCGTCGACGTCGATGTCATTAGCGACTGAAAAGGCAATGAACTGGAAAGGAACGTGCCAAGGGATTATGAAAGATCGTACCTTCATTCGCCTGAAATAACTTCTGGAAATAAAGGAAAACCGAAATCCGGAGGCTGTATTACCTGGGGTCGATCCCACGTCCGCTCATAACGGCAGCAGCGAACATCACCTGCTCGGCCATGAGGCTCCGTGCACACAACATGACAAATAGCGTGCTGAGACGTGTTTTCCACAATAGCGACATTCGATAACACTTTGGCACAGTGTTCATATTCTCATCAATAAATAGCACTGCAGCATCTTCTATTATCGTAAGAGCTTAGGGTGCCTACTCTTAGGTGATGGTTTACCTTAATGTCACTCATCATGAACTCTTAAGGGTGATGTTTAATCACCACGCCGCGCCTGCTTCAATGACGGATTGGTGATCCTCCTGCACTGATTTGCTAACCAACCGAACTTCCCACTGGGGTTGGTTTGTTTTGGCTTTTCGCCTCGTCGACGTCGAGGTCATTAGAGGCGGGATGGGACTGGGGACAAGGAATGGGAAGGAATTCGGCCATGGCCTTTTTGAAGGAAGCATTCAGGCATTCACCTGGAGCGATTTGGGGAAACCATCGAAAAACCAAATCTGGATGCCCAGACGGGGTTTCGAACCGGCGTCCTCCCGAATGTGAGGCCAGAGCGTTAACCGCTCACCCACAAAGCCCGGTGCTTGTGTTGGATACCATTGGGTTGCTCGCTTAACAGGGTGCGCTTATGTGCTTAGAGTAGGAGTCAGAGAAGCTAGAGGACTCAAACTTACCGAGTCCTTCTGTTACTGTTGCCATATGATTGCAACAACGCATATCACTCGCGTTATGTTATTTACCTGGAGGAAATAGCTCAAGTTCTACCTGAAATCATGACTCCAAGAGGCCACATCAGTAAATGATTGAACGGGCTTATGATGATAATGATATGTAACAAATTAACAGTGTCGTATTGTTTACTTTCTGAATTATGATGAATGGTTTTCGAATGTTTTATTATCGTCCATAAGCTGCCTATTGGCACCCAATCAATTTAGTTGTAAACCAAGTTTGTCCGCGTACAGTAGTGACGTAGTTTGATCTGCGACCTTATAACCTCTTATAATCATCATATCTAATTACAAGACGTTAAGTCATTCTGTGATTGGATTAATTATTGTTCTGAACCATGACCGGATAGTTTTAGTTCTCCATAAAGTAAAAGAAGTCCATAAATTTTGCTAACAGTAATAGCGCTTAACGCATTCAGCTTCAGTGAGACCCTTTCATGATCGATGAGAAATCAAGGACTGTCAGAACCTCAAATTCCGACATTGTGACGGTTAACTTTACCAGCGAGGTGAAATGTTGCATCAGTCGAAAACGTAGTCTTTCGAAAAACGAGTAATCCTTCAAATCCAGCAGAATTTACGGCAAAATTCAAACCTTTTTTCACGGTCGCCAGGATGCAGTGCTTGGAGTAACTGCAACTCATACGCCTTCACATGCAGACGTTTCTTCAGAACTCGCCAAACCGCTGTCTGCGGGATTCTAAATTCGCTGCTTGCCTGTGTAGTGGATTTCCAGGGCTCCGTGCGAAAACACTTCTAATAAGCCCAGTATCTTGATCTGAAGTTCGAGGACGACCAGTGCTTTCCCCGTTTGCCAAAGCACCTGTCTCCTACGAATTTCTTATGCCAATCGTGAATCTGTTTACGGCGAGGTTGCATTTTATCGAAGTTACGACATCAGCAATGGATTCACTTTTTGCGTACTGTAGCACAAAAAAACTGATTTCGGTGGAGTCGCCATTTCCACACAAACAGACAACAACGCTGTCGGCGGCTGCGAATGGAACTAATACGTCGGGATTGTAAAACTTACAACCTTCTTCTGTCGAATGATGTGTAGCTCGCCTTGGTAAGTTTTTAGTTTGTGAGTAATGAAAATGCAAAATAAGCTCCTTCTTTTTCAATAACCCTGGAAGAAGTACAGCCGATGGATGCAGAGATGTAGAATGACAAGAAAAATGTCGTGTCTCTTTAGGTGAGTAACAATTTGGTTCGAATCCCCGTCCGGCCATCCAGGCTCCGGCTTTTCATGGTTTCCGGAGATCACTCCAGGCGAAATGCCTGGATCGTTATTTCAAAAGGCCATGACCGATTCCTTTCGTTACCTCTAGTCACTTACCGCCTCTAATGACCTTCACGGCGACGAGGGCAGTGGCTGGGCGAGACCAAAATTTTATGTGGCGAGATAAGTTTGCGAGGCCCTCTGGAGGCGCAAGATGACAGGGTTTATAAAGTATTTTAAAAAACTTAAATTTTTTATTTATAAAAATACAGTCACTTTTACTGTGTATAATATTATTAAATAATGAGTAACAGTATATAATTAAAGAACAAGAAATTTTCTGCTTTTAGCCTTGCTGAACTCCTTAATTACTACATCATAATCCAACTTAGATGTTATATCTGCTTCAATCGATAAAACTGCCAAAGCTGAAAGTCTTTCCTGACCCATAGTACTTCGTAAATAATTTTTTATTAATTTGAATTTTGAAAAGCTCCTTTCAGCGGAGGCTGTACTTACTGGTACTATAAGCAAAATTCGTATCACAATACAAATATTTGGGTAAATTTCTTTTAAGTTATTTTCTATTATGTATTGGAGCAGTTATTTCCCATCTTTAACAAAATCGCGTAAATTTTGGATCATTGTTTGTAACTCTTCAAATAGTTCATAAGGCTGGAAATCGCTGTTCTCGCCTACTCTCAAAACTGTGTGTAGATCTTGGCAGTTTTTTTAAATTGGTCTTTTGGAATTTTTTTTAACTTACTCAGATCATAGAGAAATCTGAAATTTTTAAAGTGTTCATTTAAAGACATAAATCTTGACGTCCATATTGCTCAGTATGGAATCAATCATTGCATTAAAAAAATCTCTTTCATACCGTCTTTTGGAAGTTTGTGCAGGTTCATCGCTGCTTTCATAATCGAATGTCCTTTTCTTTCTGGCTACCCTTTTATTTTTAAAGTCTTTTGACAAATCATAACTGCTGTTTTCAATAAATTGACGAGCTTCGGATAAGCATTGTTCGAACCCAGTTTGTTGATATTCTCTGATTCAGTCACAAAATTTTCGTAAATGTTCAAGCGCTCTGCTTAAATGGACTTGGACAGATTGCCATAGTTTACTTAGGATAGTAACGAGCGATAATATCTCATACCATAGATGTAATGATATTACAAACTCTAAGCTGAGCATTTCATTCAGAATTGATTCACAATCATTAAGTGTGTCTGAATCTTCCGAAAGATTTTTTAGGCTTTCAATACATTCAACATCATCAAATTGAAGTAATAGGGCCTTTACTGCCGTGAATCTACTTTCCCACCTTGTGTCTGATAAAGGCTTTATAGTAAGTTTTAATTTGCCTTTGATTAATTCCCAGCGTTTGCTGGATACTGAAAATAGAAGATAAATTTTCTGAATAAAACCAATAAATGTTTTTACTGCCGCAGAGGACCTAGCTGCATCTACCAACAGCAAATTCCAACTATGACTTCCACATGGTGTAAAAAATGCCCTGGGATTAAAATTTAATATTCGAGTTTTAACTCCACTGTTTATTCCTACCATATTTGCCCCATTGTCATATCCTTGGCCACGGCAGTTTTGAATATCTAATCCATTTTTTTCCAGCTCTTCCAGTATTGCCTTAGTTAGATACACTCCAGTCGTCTCAGCGACAGCAAGAAATCCGATAAAGTTTTCCTCTATTGTTCCGGTTGAGGTATTGCAGAATCTTAAGATAACCGGCATTTGTTCATCTCGACCAGAGTCTCTAGTGCAATCGAGCAAAATAGAATAACATTTTGCCTCTTTTACTCTTCGAATCACTTCATCAGTAACTGTTTTTGACATCAATGTGATTAATTCATTTTGAATGTTGTGACTTAGATAAGGGTTTGCAAGTTGGTTGTCATTAATGCATATCATGTGTTCTCGTAGTGTAGGGTCATACTTTGAAATCAATTTAAACAGATCTATGAAGTTACCAGAATTTCCACTATCTTCACCAATCTTGAGAGATTCTCTGTGATCTCTAAATGCCAGATTATGTGAGGCTAAGAAATTAATTATATCAATCAGTCTCTCAAACAAATTATGCCAATGTTTTTGAGATTCACGCAGTAGCCTTTCATGTTCCTGGTCTATTGTTTTTTCATGTTTTATTCCTTTTTCTAATATTAACCATTGGAGCATGAATGCCATATGTTCTTTGGTGTTTTCATGTCTTTGTAGGATGCTACTTAAGTGTTTCCAGTCACAGCACCCTCCCTGTACCATTTGAGTTTGTGCATTGCCAAACAGTCTGCATGGAAACAGAAAACTTTATTTCGAGATTTTGAGTACACCAACCAGCGTCGATTTTGAGTTTCACCATTGTTTAGCTTCCTTGAGAAATAAAAATTTGAAAAGCGCCTACGGTCATTGTCTTTTGGATAATCCTCGTCACTGTTATATAACTGCTGTGTAGGTCCGCTTTGAACTATATCATGACACTGAGAATCCGTTATAGGAAACGACCACATTCCCGGATCCGAACTAACAAATTCTTCAACAACAGTGGCATTGCTGTTAATTGTCTGAGAACCTATAGGGTCCTCGTGAATTCTACTGCACAACACAGGTGTTTCATAATCTGATTGGCTAGAATTTGATCATGTCTCTCTTTCTGGCTGTGTTTCGACACTCAGTAACTCTGGAGCACTTTTCAAATTCGATGGAGTCTCGGTCGTAACTGTATCACATTTGGAAGTCGATGCAATCGATTCAGTTGGTTCTGTATTTTCTGATTTTTCCGATGCAGTTTTTTTGAGAAACTTCATCATACGTGAATTTAAAACCTTGTTTGACACATCTCTTTCAGCTTTTCTTTTTCCTGAACCAGATTCCCATTTTCTCCCGATATCTCTCTCTTCTGTGGCCTTGGCCTGACATGTTAAGGTGGTATATTGGTGAATATATCCTGTGAACAAAATAATATTTATACTTCTTTCCATAAAAACCTACTACCTATGTCTACAATGATTTTATTTATATGTATTTTCGAAATTATATAACCAATAGTTTGCAGGTCCTGCGGATCGTGCTGGTAGGGGCCCCCTGAACTGAGGATGGGGCCCTTGAATTATTCTTTAGGGGCCCATGAGCAGTGGTTGGGGCCCCCCTGAGCAGCGAGGGCCCTTAGTGAGGGGCTCCTGTGTTCTCAGGGGCCCCTTAGACGACGGTAGAGCTAAAAAAAAAAAAAAAAAAAAAGCTTCGTGAGGGCCCCGGTGCACTGCACCGCCTAGCCCCATAGTAACTACGCCTCTGACAGTAAAGTTTCTATATTTTCTTTGATAATTCACTCATTGTGTATTTGTAACGTACAAATTAATAATACTTTTTATTCTTTAACTCTCCGGGAACAAAACAGGCAGGACGTTCCGTCGACGTTGGTAACTGAAATAATAAACCAATCGCTTCACGATAATCGGATTTGTGACTAAAACTATCGTAAGCTTTAGAACACAGAAAAGTTGAATTATGCAGATGGTAAGGAGTGAGACGCGGTGATATTCTATACTACCTGCACATCTGAGAAGCCATTAAGCGGCAATTTTTAAAATTTGTTAATAAACTGGACATTTTGTGCCCGGTCGCATGTAGTGGACCGAGCACGGGAAATCGCGTTAGAACAGAATAAACATGAACGTAGACGAGAAGCAAACTTATTGAAATAAACCCGGTGGCCGAAGATTTCCCGATAGAGTCATTGTAACGCCAGTAAATATTTCTAAGCTATTGATATTGCCATATTAGTTGCGAACTTGTAGGATTTATCGCATTATGATGAGTAAAATATTTAGTCGTAGTCACGGCTTTTAATGGTGCTAATCTGTTTTACTGGTTAAGTTGCTTAAACTTTCTGTCCGCGAGGCCCCTCGGGGCGCGAGGCCGTAGGCGGTCGCCCACGCCTTGCGCCGCTTCTGGACGAGGGGTAAGGAATTAGAAAACAGAGTAACAATTAGTGAACATAATTTCCTTGCGGGATTAACGCTGTGTTGAAATACTCCTCCTTCTCCTTCTTCCCGACGTTTCGACCAGGGCTTAGATCTTCTTCAGGGGCCGTCTACCGAATCTGCTACAGCCTGGGATCTGCTGAAGACTGGCGTGCTGGTTGTTTACGTATTTGTACTGATATACGTAAACATCCAGCCACGCCAGTCTCCAGATCACAGTCTGTAGCAGATTCGGTAGACGGCCCCTGAAGAAGACCTAAGCTCTGGTCGAAACGTCGGGAAGAAGGAGAAGGAGGAGTATTTCAACGCAGCACTAATCCCCTAAGCAAATTATATTAATGCTGCAAAAACAATAAAATATTTTAACGATTAGCGAAGTTTTGAGTTAATTAGCGAAACAGAAAAGTTAAATAGAAATTAATAAAGTCACATAGGATACGTAGCTCAGGCGGCAGAGCGTCTGACTCCGGCCCGGGCGACCGGGGTTCGATCCCCGACGAAGCAGAAGACTTTTCCTCGAAGCTGAAAGTCCGTAACGGCCTCCCAGGCCCATTCAGCCTGCTGTCCTATGAGTAACGTGGGGGAAACTCCGCGGGAAGGGAGAGAATGGTCGGAGCGTGGCGTTGACTCCGTCACATCCATTCTAGTGCCAACGGTTGGAATGGGAATGCGGAGCTCTAACTCCGTGAAGCATACGGGAAGCGGCAGGAGCCATAGGAACCCCGTGACCTTTACCTTACATACGACACTGAACAGAATATGTAAATTTATCCACATCTAGAAACCAAGAGGCTACGAGAATGTCTGAAACGAATAAAGCTATTCCATTTATGAAGTCCCGACTCAGTCGGCCCGACAGACGTGATATGAGTTTGCGCTCGCGGCCACTGCCAGTGCAGGCCGACCTCGCACCCAGCTTTCACTTGTGTCAGATTCCTGTCGTCCTACTTGCGGACTACGCGTTCGATAATAAGATTAGCGGCGGGATTTTAGGCCGCATAATTATCGATTCAGTGCTAGGAAGCACCCGTAACACACTATAGTATTGGCATCATCCAGCGACGCAACAGAGAAACAGTTCGGAAGAGGATGAGCAGCAAAGCAAGAGCGATCAGGCAACCTGAGGCCAGCTACTCGCAGCTGGCGGCCTTCTCGGCAGGTAAGCTCCAGGCTAAACAAGTGCTGCCGGTGTTTCGTGTGCTTAGGCTATACTCACAATGAGTGTCGGTATTTGACGAGTAAGTGGGACGATGGTAAAGTTCTATTAAGAAAACCAAGGGCAAACTGAGAAATAAAATTAGGGTGCTAGTGAAATAAAGTAGGGATGTCGATAAGTACCGGGAAAAAGCCAATTACCTGTGTGGATGGACATAGATGTGGGAAAAGGTTTTAAAATACTAAAATTGTTGGATAGGGTGATACGGGGACGTACTGCCATGCTCATATGTATTCGAATGACCTGAATCGCACATAGTTACACTTCCTCCTGGGACTTATTCAACCCATTATACACAACCACGAAGATAGTACTATACCCTGTAGGTGGTATAGTCACGCCACTATCAAAAGATGAGCCACAACCATCTCACAGAAAACGAGGTACATTTCAGCATGTTCGTTTAATAAATTGGAATAGAGATTACATTTCGGTAATAAAAGCATTATACAAGCATTTACTACTACTTTTTGTAGATAATTAGGATTTTTTAAGTGTCTGTATATAGCAAAAAAAGTCATCACATCAAACAAAATGCTAATTTTTTTTTAGAAGTAATAGGATAAAAGACAAAAAAACATAGTGACTCCACCTATCTTCAGCAAAGTAAAATATGTAGAAATTAATTTTTTGCATTCTATCACAATTTCTTAAGAAAAAACAGCATGTAACCAATTTTTAGGTTTCTTCGACAGTAAGATCGTCAGTTTGCTTTAATTTAAATCTTATATCTGTTTTTAAATATTTAAACTATCGAAACATTATAAAAAATGAATATAACGATTTTTGGTGACTTGGGCAAGCGTCGATAAAAAAAACTAAAAATAAAAAAAACGGAAAGAACTGTTTTTTTGGATATATTTCAACATTACAAAATTTATTTTCCTTTACCGAAACTGAGAATACCTGCTCCGAAAGCAATGAACATACTTTTTTTAGTAAAAAAAAAAAAAAAAAAAAAAAAAAAAAAAAAAAAAAAAAAAAAAGCAGTTGTTCCGTGCATCTCATTTACAATAAAGTCTGCTACAGGTTCGATTCCAGCTCGAATAATAAGGTCTGCAAATGCATTTTAACTGAGAATTGTTTTCTGCATTTACACGTATTAGAAGTAACGGCCCTTGATTCGTAATGGAACGCATGCTGTAAATTAAATGTATTTTTTTATGCTATGATGTTTTTCAGTATGCAGTGGAAGTTAACTTTTTGTCGTGAGTATGGTATAATGGAATGACGAGTATACCTTACATTCTTAGCCGCAGATGACGAAGATGGAAGGTTTTCCATTCAGTGATGGCCTGATGTAACATAGTTTTTGCTGTTGAACAATTAATTAGCAACATTCTACGCCTCTTAGTTGTCGCGAGTAAAATCACTGACGTATTTCCCGTATTGTGCTTAATTCGGGGGGTAACGTTATTCTTGTAGGCCAAACTCTTTTACTCCGCTGACCTCTGCCACCATGTGTCGGTAGAAAATTCGCTGATGCGTGGTTTTTCATGATTTGAATCGTTGTTTCTGAAATTTTCTGCTCGACTGATTAAGCAGGAAGTTTCTGAAACCAGAAAAACATTGCTAGACAGGATTATGCGATATTGCCAGCTGAGCTGCCGTCTTTGCCAAGTCTCCGGCGTTGCCACTGTTGGACGCTTGGGATTGCGGGTGCCGTCCCGGAAGTTAGTGGCCAGCTAGCGACATGCTCAGCGTTCCGAGGGTCAGAGGTTCGATGCGGGCGTCGGGCATGAGTAGTTTAATGAAGTGTTATGCTCTTACTGGGTAACCCGTGCAGTGCGACACTAACTACGCATTACCGAATGACTGAGAAATTAAAATAACGGTTTTGTAGGCTGAATAGATTCTCTAATCTAAATTACTTATTATTGTTATTTTTCAATTGAGTCTTTAATTTATCTGATTTTCTTTACATTGCCTCAGGAAAAAAAAAAAGTAGGATTCGTCATTCGCTCGGATTTTATCCGTATGTCTGGACCTTGAGTTTAAACTGGGTACTACCTAATGCCATAGCTAACCGTTAACAATCACCTACTACGTTCGACGTTTCATCCCTGTAAGTATATACTTAGCAATTGCAGTTCTGAAATTATTTATAAACATATTTAAAAGTGGAGCTAATCTTTTTTAAAAAAAGAAAAACTGTCAAAACACAAAATGATTCGACGGGAGAAATAAAATAGTTTCTAACCCAGTGTTTCAACTCCGAAACGCAGCACCATGTTTTTATATAATTTCAAATGGTTTGAATAGCTGTTGTAGAATCAAGATGCATTTCAGGTTTGGTATCAGTAGACATTGCTAGTCTGAAGTCCTTGAATACTTAAACAGCTATAAAGACAGAACTGAAAGCAAAATCAATTTCCTAATTGTGAAGTAAATTCTTCATTGATATTGATTACCCTAAGGCCACGTTTACACCATGCGAGTTGACTCAGTAACCGCAACATCTGTTTGATAAATTCAAAACACTGGTTAAAACCGATTTTTTTGAGTTTTAAGCGAAAAAGTTTGCAATACTTTCATTATAATAGCAAAGTGAAAAACTGTTGCTCCAAACAGTTACGATCAAGAAAAAGTGATTTTATAGTTACAACCAGTTTACATACTTATCTGGAATGTAATATTATTCTTGAATTCTCTTATATCCCTGTCTCTAATCACATCAAAACAAATAATATTGAAGCAATGGTTATTTCAATCTTTTAGTTCATAAACGCAATGAAATGCTGAACGGAGCGCATTTTGAGGAAATAAATTAACAGTCTCCAGTGTATTTAGCGCGATTGTTAAAGACGATTTGAAAAACAACGTTGATACAATTGCTATTACTGACATATTAAGCAAATTAAAACTAATAGTGTAAATGTGAGAATAAAAATTTGTGACCTCTGTGTTGATACAATGCCTGTCCTGTATTTCAACCTTTTTTTTTAACAAATTAGTAATCATCATTTCTCACCAGCTAGCTAGATGTTTTATTACCACACTTTTGTATGAACTCTGATTTTATTAACACCATTGTAACCACAAAGGGAGAACGTGCGCTAAAGACCTATATGTCAGCTCATATTAACGCTGCTAGTCGGGCCTGCTTGATTTATTCCCCAAAAAAAAAATATATATATATATATTTATTGGAGGTTCTATGAAAAAAAGAGAAATCCTTTCAAAAATTATTATCGTGTTACCATCTTACGGTTTTACGATAAAAACACTAAAACTTTCTCTCCCAGGAATAATAATAATAGATTCAAAATATCAGTGAAGTTAATAGAAGTGTGTGTGATTTCTCACTAACAATGGAATTAGAATGTCGCTTATATCGTTGCGTTTAGAACAGTAACAAGATTATTATGAGTAGTAAGACACACAAATTCGTATTAGGAAGCGGAAACTGTGGACTGTAAATTAATTTCCGTTATTCGCCTGTGTGCTTATTTCCTTGTTAGTTCGCGGTTTCCTGTTTACTATCTATCGAGTACCACGATGTTCCGCCTGATCGTTTAAGAGCTCAAAATTTCAACTTTCAGGAATTTTCTGATGCATCATTATTGCTGAATAATATTTCATGGTATATCCGTTGCATAGTGCATTAGGATTAATTGGAATAAAACATAAAAGCAGTAGCTGCTTAGCGAAAGGTAATTAATTATTTTTGTGCAGATTTCGGTGGAAATAATTCGACAAATGTTAATAAATGGAGATGAATAGAATTAAGAGAGGTATATCTGTCTCCTAATCATCATCATCATGATCGTCATTAGATGTTTCCGCTTTTACAGGGCACATCCTCTTCCAAGTCTGGTGGTCTTTCCAATCTTTTTCCTCCACCACTTTCCTCCCAACGAGTCCCTTAGCCTCTTCATCTCTCTTCACTTGGTCCATCCATCTTGCCCGAGGTCTTCCAACTGGCCTCCTTCCCTTCCCGCTGTTCAGCAGTGTTACCTTCGGCATCCTCTCCTCCATCCCCATAACATGTCCCAGCCACTGCAGTCTTTTCTTCTAATGCTTCCACTTGTAGTCTCTCCATGATGTTTTCATTTCTAATTTTGTCTTTCCTCGTGACATTCTCTGTCCCTAGTCTCATAATAAAGCTTCTATTTTTTTTTCTCGCCTTGTTGACGTCTTGGACACATCAGATGGGAAACAAGTGGGAGTAAGGAACGAGAAGGAACCATCCTGGCATTCGCGTAGAGTGATTTAGGGAAACAATGGAACTCCAAATCTGGATGCCCGGACCGGGATTCGAACCCGCGTCCTCCCGAATGCGAGGCCAGAACGTTAACCGTTCGCCCACCACGCTCGGTTCACAGAGAAACAAACAGGGATACAGTCTCATCAAAGAGAAGGTAGAAGGTCATTTGAAGGTAAAAAACCACTTCGAAGCCAAGCTATCAGGCTTCAAGTAGTGAAGAAACTATTTTTTTTTTTTTTTTTTTTTTTTTTTGTAAACGTGTTACTATTTAACGAAATTATATTATTTTTTGTTAGCTTAATTTGTTATGGCTTTACGCCTCGCCGACGTCGAGGTTATTAGAGGCGGGAAAGAAGTGGGGGAAGGGGCTGGAAAGAATTCGGCCACATCCTTCTGAAGGAAGCATCCCGGTATTCGCCTGGAGTGATTTGGGAAACCGTGGAAAACCCAAATCTGGATGCCCCGACGGGGATTCGAAACCGCGTCCTCCCCAATGTGAGGCCAGAGCGTTACCGTTCATCCACCACGCTTGGTTCACAGAGTCATTATAGTAAAAGGGCGAAACGTGTGGGGCTACGGTATCATCAAAGGCGACGTAGAAGGTCATATGAAGGTTAAAAAAGAAACCTATCAGACTTGGTGAATTTTTTATGGCTTTACGCCTCGTCGACGTCGAGGTTATTAGAGGCGGGAAAGAAGTGGGGGAAGGAGCGGGAAGGAATTCGCCCATTTGGTTCTGAACGAACTATCCCGGCATTTTTTATCCAAGTGTTACTAATTAATATAATTTATTTTTAGTTAGCTGAGGTAAGTATTTTCGCGTACTATATATTTTTCTAACAGTATATAGTTTACCAAAACAAAATATAATACAGTACTACGCAATATACATTTGACAATCGTGGTCGGATCCCAAGTCTCACCAACCAGACAGATCTCGATTTACAAAGTTTTTTTTTTTTTAAAAAAAAAATCACTTTTTATGAAGACCCCGATAGTCTTCCAAAACGCGAAGGGCTGTATTCCTTCCCGTCTCTCGCCATGCAATCGTTCCCATATTTAATAAACTCAGTGTGAACAAGCCTTACGGCTCCCCTCGTACAAAGACGGTGCCTCTGGTTTTGAATAACACGAAACACTGCGAAGAAATCGGATCTGCAGTCATCCCACACGCTCAACGTTACCCTGTTAAGTAAGGGATTGTGCATAAACTACGTGGCTCGGTCTAGAGGGGTGGGGGGAGCGTTGGATGGAAAAGGGGGGGGAGGGGTTCCGAGCCAGGCCACGTACCTTTCCTTTCATATTATTTGTCACAGTTAAAATGAGATACAGAAGCATGTAAACATTTATTTCCGTCATTTAATTATCCCCGTATGTAATTTACGATAGTCTTACAAGAGAATACAGTACAAAATGTCTTCTTGAATCAATATGGAAAAAGCTACGTGCTACGAGGGGAGGGGGGGGGGGGTGTAGAGACGAAAGCCACGTCGGGATTCGTGAGTTCGTTTGCTGCTTCACTGTTTACACAGCTGGCAGAGGCTTGGTATTGTGAACGCGGCATACAGCTATACATACATACTACGTGGTTCGCGAGCTATCTGACAAAACGGAAGGCATCGTTTTTGGGACATAATGCAGTGCACCATTTAATTATTAGTACGTGCGAATTAATAATTAAGTTGGCCGTGTCGACACTGATTCCCAAACACGGATGCATTTGTCCTCCTTTGACAGAATGTGGTTTAATTTATATTTCGTTTAAATATACTAAGAATTACCGATGTTACAGTAAAAGATTAAAGGTTGATTACGATTATAAGGTGGGGAAAGAATTGCTTGTTGAAGAGTTGAAATGTAAATATCTTGGCATTACATTTGATAACAAGCTTAACTGGGCAGGTCATATTGGACAGGTGGTAGGAAAAGGTTTCAAAATTCTGCACATGTTGGAGAGAGTAATTTATTTATTTATTTATTCCAACGGAAAAAACCATTTTATATTAATATATCTTACGATAGCTATTTAGTAAACACAATTATAACTATTTACGAACAATTAGTTACAGCGAAAACAAGAAGATGACAGATAATAGTAATATAGGATAATATTACTGAAACTAGAAAAATAATTACACAAGAGAAAATTATAATATATCAAAAAAATAATAATAAGACTCAACATACAGCTGCATAAAAATAAAAATTACTACAGGAAGTAAGAGAGAGCAACAAATAATAGATGGATGAGGGTATGTACGAGAGAAGTAAAGGAATTATGTTAGAAAACTTTGGTCAGACCATTGCTCGAATATGGTAGTGTAGTGTGGGACCCACATTTTGAGTATCAAATACAGGAATTGGACAGGGTGCAAAAAAGGGCCGTTAGAGTTGTTTCTGGGAATTACCGCAGAATGGAATCGGTTACAGATATGATAAAAGAGTTGGAATGGGATTCATTGCAAGACAGGAGGAGGGTTAATAGGGTCATGGGAGTGTACAAGTCCTGTATTGGTCATGAGGAATGGAAAGATATTGGTGTAAGAATTAACGGAACGGAAAAGATGACCATGACCACAAGCTGGCACTCGATTTCAGGACCGAGCGTGGTGTGTGAGCAGTTAACGCTCTGCCGTCGCATTCGGGAGGACGGCGGTTCGAATCCCCATCCGGTCATCCAGATTTGGGTTTTCCATGGTTTCCACAAATTCCAGGATGCTTTCTTCGAAAGGCCATGGCCGAATTCCTTCCCGTTCCTTGTCTCCAGTCCCATCCCGGCTCTAATGACCTCGATGTCGACGACGTGTAAAGCCATAAGTAAAAAAAAAACAGGCATAAAGGTGTAGGAAGATTCTGTTTTTTGGGCAAGGGTGTCAGGGATTGGAATAAGTTACCAAGAGAAATGATGAACAATTTACCAAAAACGTTGAAAGAATTTTTAAGGTTAAAATTTGCTGAGGGCAAATGTAGGTGGATGCAGGGAAGGGGGAAGATGGATGGTAGGGAAATTGCCACCGGAGCGTGCGCTCCATTGCAATTTAATTAAATATTATTATTATAGTCGCTTCGAGACCCGTTGATGGAAATAGTTGTAATCAATCGCTTTCTAAAGTGGAGAGCTACTCAGAGCTGATATTGGAGTAGGAGAACAAAAATGGCAGATGTGTAGTACAACTGGGGTTGTTTGGAAAAATAAGAGTACATTTCTGTATTGGATGGCAAAAAAATGGAGAACACTGTACATAAAAAGAGTATGTTTATTGTTAATGTTTGAACACACACTTTCATTTCTTCTTGACACATTCAACAAATACTTAATTCTAGACATTTCCGCAGTATCTGTACAGTCTGTGTTTAAATTCAAATACCTGATGAGCTCATACTTTATCAAGTACAACGAAGAGTTGTTTCTTTCGTCTCTCCGCGATGCATTCATGACAGAAAAAACTCTCCCAATGAATTCAGAAGTGGCAAGTACAGATTTAAAAAGAAAAAAAATATTTCAAAAATGTTTGGTAAATCTTCACTTTTATTGAATATGCACTGCCATTTTTGAGAAGTTGGCAAATCAGCAAAACTTTAATCTTCTGCAAGTTTTCCATGAAGTACATTCAGCAGTATTTTTCCTTCATGTAAGCAGTCCATAGTAATTCACAGTTGATGGACTTTTAAAACTTCAACAACACGCGCAAAATGTTCATATTGAAAGGGTGATTTTGAACTAAATTTGTTTGATGAGAATAACCAACTTTCTTGAGTGAAATCAAAGCTTTGTAGTTGGAATGCTTTTTTTGTTGGTAAAAAGTCAACCAATGATGTGAGAATGTTTGTTGGATAAAAAAGACAGTAATTCAATGTGCTCTACTAATTTCGCCTACGAAAAATAGAGTACATTACTCTATAGTGGAGTAGACCTATATGTGGCAACCCTAAATACGGCTCTTCCGCTATCTCAGCCTAATAGCCTACCATTGTCTCTGACGGGCCTTTACGAGAAATTGCGATTTAACAAGCGTGAAATTTTACACGAAACATCTGAAGACAGTGTAGAAACCACTGAAACAAGTGATGTCAGGTATCCACGTGGTTTAAGGCGTCGTCTCAGCAAACAATAGGTGTTGGTATCAATCCTCTGTTGAGGATTTTTTTTGTGCATTTTATATAACTTTTATTTACTGTTTGCAGCATTACAGAATCATTTTTACAAAAATTTAACAAAATATTTTTTTTTTCGAAGTATTCAAAAAATTTTGGATGATTGGTGTCAAAGAAACTTTTAAAACATAAACTAGTCCCACATTGGAAAATTTTGAAGAAAGATATCCTTCCACATTCACAAAAACTTTCTGTTATTGAAGTGTGGAAGCATATTTCATTTACATTTCTAAATTCCCGCAGACTGTGAAACTTGTGAATATCTTCATTATTAAAATCAAAGCTCTTGCTTTAAATCATAGGGAGGCGTATGAGATTTTGGGGAGGAGGCGTGGCATCTTGAGGAGAGAAACATGCACAAACTTAGTAAACATATAAATGTTTGAGAAAAAATACAAATAATGAAATTTTTGTATTTGTTTACTGATATGTCTCATAAAAACTTGTAAAACGCATTCGGTTTTAACCTAAGTGATAAATTTTTTTGTATTTGAATACAATATTATGGGATAGTGAGACATGACCTGAAACAATAGTCCAGAGGACGGGCGTATTCCCAAAAAGTTTAAGATCCCCTGCTTCAAACGATTGAGGGAAAAAGATGCGCGGCATTATCTCTTCATATGGATTTAATCCAAAGACTCCCGGTAGCAAATCCACAGATCCGCGTTGGATACGAAGGTTTTGCCAACTGGTGACGTGAAAGCAGAATGGAAAATCCCCAGCTCTCCCTCTCTTTCCGCCGGCGAAGTTTTGAATAGCGCCCCCACCCCTCCCAATCAGCGCAACCCGCGTAAAAACGGCCGCGGGGCTGGATTACGCGCCAGGACACCTGTTGCGTGTTGACTGAAATAATTCGTAATGCATCTTAGTAACGCCGCCAAACCCTGCAGCGTGCAACAGGTGATAAAACCCAGGTCTGCGAAATTAAGCGACTTCACACAATTGACTCTACGCAAGAGACTTTACAATCAGAATTGTTTTATTGTTAAAAATTGGGATAGCGCTTTCGCTGCAGTGGTAATATCCCCACATACTTACTATCGCTTCATGAGCATTTTTAAATTCCTTTAAACTACATCAGCCAAATCATTCATGAACGATGTCCCCTGTTGGAACCTTGAGTCCAGGCAGAACTTGATCAGTCTTCTCCAGTTAGAACAGTCTGAGCGAATCTAACTCCAGCGATCCTGTGGATGTCTTTCTTCCGTCGGTCTGGATGTCTTTCACTTGGTCCCTGATGAACTCTTTGACTCCACTACAATATCGTTTCTGTCAATTTTCCTGCGAGCAACTTGGCTTGCCCATTTCCACTTCAAGGTAGCCGTCTTGTCCAAGATGTCTTTAACCCTTGTAACTGATCTAGTGTCGGTTGGTGTCTTCCGGTCTTTTCTTGTGAAACTCGGCATCAATCTTTGCATTGCTCTTTGGACTGTTCTAAGCTTTCCATTCGTAAATTACCTGGGTGTTCAGGTCTCAGAAGCGTAAGTCAGCACAGGAACACTGCAATGGTGGTAAACATTTTTTATTTTTCGTTTGAAATATCTCGCTCATAACTTTCCCTATAACTTATTCAAGAATATGAATCCTTTACATAAACATGAAAACAATTGTCGCATCTTTATATGCCTGAAATCAAGTGTTTATTTATGTTGATATCTCTTTCGATCGTAGCTAATTCTGCTATCAATATGCAAGGTCCATCATGAACTCGCGACTTGTACATTCCCAGCACTCTCTTCACCGACCTCCTGCCTTCCAATGAATTTCACTCCAGATCCTTTATGATGACAGTTACCGACTGTTACCATCATTCTCCAGGTCTTCTACTTCCTGGACAAGATTAGTTTATGTTCATCAGTAGTTCTCCAATCTAACCTACATCTTCCAGATCATCCTTGATTTGTTCTATCCATTTCTTTCCAGGCCTTCCAATACGTATTTTCGCTTCGATGTCCCATATTAAAATAGGGCATTTAACCCCATTAAAATCCTGTATTTGATACACAATATTTCGGGCCCATAACAATCCCAACCTATTCGAGCAGTGGTCTGAGCCAATGATGCACAGACCAGTTTCATTACTTCACTTCTACATGTCCAATTAATCTTTTCTGATTGATGGATCAGTTTGAAACTATTCTCTATTCCATCCATCATGTTAATTTATTATCAGATGGTGTGCCAAGATTTTACATTTTATTCGTCGGAACAGTAGCTGTTCTGGAGCTATATAATCACACAAAACTTCTACTTTCCTATAGGTAGGTAACTAGTACACTGCATTTGGAGTTTTTACATCCTTTTCATATCTTCCTGTACCTGCTAACGTTATTTTTCTGAACTTAATCCCAGTACGCAGGATCGCTCCATCTGTAAACCACGCAACATGTGTCTGGAAAGCAACAATAGGACCATTCGTCAGAAAAATCAACTGGAATGGACCCAGTACAGAACCTTGTGGAACCTCTATTCTGACTTCAACTTTCATAGTGTAATTCTTTGTTTCAGAATTCCACCACTTACGAAAACCAGCGACATTGCTCTATCATTTAATAAGACCGCAATACCCAGCGACTTGTGTCCCTTCAAATTATTTGACAAAACAAATGCAAATTGTAAAAATTTACTAGTACTTCGTATACATCTGTACATAGCTAAATTTAGTTGATTTTAACATGGCGTAACGACTTGGATTTAATATTACTTCAAAGTCAGCCAGGTAGCAAAAAAAAAATGTAAATAGGTAGTTTTTAGTGTTGAGTAGCTTATCCCTATGTTTCACGTCTGTCAGACCTCAAACACGATTTTCGTTCGGTTGTACAATATTTCGTGAAGATAAAATCCGTCCGTTGATGGTGTTTTGGCTTAAGTCGCGTTAACATGTTTGTCATTAGCGCTTAAGGGCCGTTAGTGTCGGCGCCGTTAAGATCATAGACAGAGATGTGAGTGTTTGCTCTCTGGCCGGATATGAGCGGAGTCAGTAGTATGGTAATCTCTGCCTCCACGACGTGTATTCAGTAGCTATCTTAATAGGTTTGGGCGTTAATCTGCCATTGCTTCGCTGCTGCGGCTGAACCTCGTGTCGACGTGCAGGTTATTAACGACTACCTAACATGTGTGTCGCCTCAGGTGGTGGCGGCACCGTGATGGTGGCTGGTTCCAGTCCCGGTGGTGATACATTCATAAACTTCCATCACCAAGGAATGGTGCGGAAATTACCCTAGACGATTTTCTCAGTAAACCCACCGAGCGTGGTGGGTGAGCGGTTAACGTTCTGGCCTCGTATTCGGGAGGACGCGGGTTCGAATCCCCGTCCGGGAATCCAGATTAGGGTTTATCATGGTTTCCCCAAATCACTCTAGGCGAATGCCGGGATGCTTCCTTCAAAAAAGCCATGGCCGAATTCCTTCCCGTTCCTTGTCCCCCAGTCCCATCCTGCCTCTAATGATCTTAGCCGTCGACGAAGCGTAAAGCCATAAGGAAAAAAAAAACGAATGCCGGAATGTTTCCTTTAAAAGGCGATGGCCGAATTCCTTCCCATTCCTTGTTACCTACCCCATTCCGCCTCTAATGACCTCGACGTCGACGAGGCGTAAAGCCATGACTACACCACCTCCACCCATATTATTGCACGCTGGAAGAGGCAATTACGGAGCTCTACCTCCGCAAGCCTAGAGTCGTGAAATTTACTCTTTTTTAGTCTACCTACATAAGACAATGTTTCCCCTTTCTGTGAACAAGGAGTTAAAGGACGGAATGAATATGGGAGTGCCACAGGGAAGTGTATTGAGACCACTGCTATTAATCATTCTAATTAATGATTGTGTTCAGGGGCGGATCCAGGGGGGGAGCTAGGGGGCTCAAGCCCCCCCCCCAACGTATCTGGGTCCACCCCCGACATTGTACTTTTGAGACCTTTTTTTTTAGCTCTACGGATTTGAGGCCACAGGAGGCTATAAAGACTACCCCATGGCCGACTCATGCCCCCCACCCCAAAACCAAAATCCACTGAAGGCAAGCCCTCTGAGCCAAAATTCACTCAAGCCAAGCACCCCCCCAAAACCAAAGTCTGCTCAAGCCCCCCCCCCCCAAACCAAAATCCTGGATCCGCCCCTGATTGTGTTGATGGTTTACAGTCAGAATTTGGATTGTTTTCAGATGATATAATGGTATATAATAGCATCAAACTCAACTGGGCAGAGCACATTGGGCAGGTGGTAGAAAAAGGTTATAAAATCCTTCATTTACTAGAGAATGTGATGAGAGGATGTACCAGAGAAGTTAACGAATTTCGTTATAAACCGTTGATCAGACTATTGTATTGCTTCAATATGGTGGTGTAGTATGAGACCCACACTTTGAGTATCAAATACAGGAGTTGGAGAGGGTGCAAAAAAAAGAGAAGCTAGATTTGTTTGCGGAAATTGTCGCAGGACCCAGTCAGTAACTGATATCCTAAAGGAGATGGATTGGGAGTTATTGGAATACAGGAGAATGAAGAGAGTGCTGGGAGGCATATGTTCGTGATGGGGCATGGAAGGATATTGGTCGAAGATTTATGAATGGTGCATGGAAGGAAAGACATGAGGCCATGACCGCAAGCTGGCGGTCGATTTTGTGCATAAGGGAGTGGGAAAATTTTCTTTCGCGGATAATCGTGTCAGAGATTGGAGTAAATTACCAGGTGAAATGATGAATAATCTAGCAAAAATGCTTAAGGAATTTAAAATAAAATTTTGCAAATCACATATGTAGATGGGAGAGGGGGGTTGGGTGTGAAATTTAACATTCAAAGCATATAATTTCTATAAAATAATAAAAATTGGGTAATCAGATGACTAGGGGAATTGCCATGGGAGTATGTGCTCTATCGCAATTAAAGAAACTGAATGTAATAGCTCTGGTGCTGTGTGTTATTTATTTATTTTTTATTATTTTTTTTAAGATGAAGAATGGCCATTTTCCTTAGGACTTCACGGCCAAGGTCATAAGAGTGAGAGAGAATGTAGGGCAATGACCTGGAAGGAAATCGCGCTTGGCCTTTTGATGTAACGTTATCGTCATTCGTCTGGGGTGATTTGGGGAAGCAATGGGAAGTCGAGATGTTGATGGTCGCACTGGTGTTCGAAACCGCATCCCCCAGACCGCCACGCCGCACTGACCCTGTTTAGCCACCGTGCTGCTTACTAGAGCCTGTCTCCACGCTTCCAAGCCAAGGGCAGATCGCACAAAACCGTGATAGTGGTGTTTATTGAATCGTCCTACGGCTTTACGTGTTTTGTATGAGGGTGAATTGCCTATGCCTGTTGTGTGTGATAGTGGCCTGTCTTATGTGTTTTGTTTATGAGCCTGAATTGTCTTACAAGTGTTGTGCATGAGGATGAATTGTTTTCTGTGCGTTGTGCATGAAGATGAATGGTCTCATGCATGTATGTATGAGGATTAATTGTCTTACGAGTGTTGTGCATGAGGATGAATTGTTTTCTGTGCGTTGTGCATGAAGACGAATGGTCTTATGCATGAATGTATGAGGATGAATTGTCTTATGCGAGTTGTGTATTAGGATGAATTAATTGTCTTGTGCTTGTTATGTACGCCGAGCGTGGTGGGTGAGCCGTTAACGCTCTGGAGGACGTGGCTTCGAATCCCCGTCCGGGCATCCAGATTTGGGCTTTCCATGGTTTTCCCAAGTCACTCCAGGCGAATGCCGGGATGCTTTATTCAAAAGGCCACGGCCGAAGTGCATCCTGTTCCTTGTCCCCAGTCCTATCCCGCCTCTAATGACCTCGACATTGACTAGGAGTAAAGCCACAATTTAAAAAAATTGTTCTGTTCGAAGACGAATTGTTTTGTGCGTGTTATGTATGAGGATGATTTGTTTTCTGCGAATTGTGTATGAAGATGAATTGTCTAATGCGTATTTTGAGTGAGGATGAATTTATCATGTGTGTTATGCGAATTATCTTATGCGAGATGTGTGTGAGGATCAATTGTCCTGTGCATGTGATGTACGACGACGAATTGTCTTGTGCGTGCTGTGTTTGAGGGTGAACTATCTTGTAAGTGTATACGAGGATGAATTGTCTTACGCAAGTTGTGTATGAAGATGAAATGTCTTGGGTGTATTGTGTACGAGGATGAATTGTCTTATGCAAGTTGTGTATGAAGATGAATTGTCTTGTGCTTATTATGTGCGAGGATGGTTTGTCCTATGCGTATTGTGTGTGAGGATGAATTGTCCCATGCCTGTTATGTATGAGGATGAATTGTCTTGTGCGTTTTGTTTATGAAGATGAATTGTCTTGTGCGTGTTTTGTATGAAGATGATTTGTCTTATGCGTATTGTGTATGAGGATGAATTGTCTTATTCATGTTGTGTGTGAGGGTGAATTGTCTTGTGCGTGTTATGTATGAGGATGATTTTCCTAGGCGTATTGTGTATGAAGATGAATTGTCTCATGCGTGTTTTGTATGAGGATGAATTGTCTTGTGCGTGTTATGTACGAGGGTGAATTGTCTTATGAGTGTTATGTATGAGGATGATTTGTCTTATGCGTATTGTGTATGAGTATGAATTGTCTTATGCGTGTTGTTTGTCAGGATGAATTGTTTTATGCTGTTTACGTATGATGATGAAATCATGGACAGTGTTTCATTTCTCAACCTAAGCAAGCTGCAAAATTTTTAGATGAGTCTGTGAGCTATTTCAAAAAAGTTTTCACGACTTTGCATCACGTTTAAGCAATCTTGCATTGTGAGCGGGTGACGAAGAGGCGTGGTGATTTTGGTGGCGGCTGGGTCTAGCCCGTTTTCAAACCCTCCCGAACAGCACGGGGGGAGTGGCTCTGGGATTTTCCACTGCGGCCCAAGACAACACAGAGCCGGGTCGGGCCTCCAGTTCAGAACCAACACAGCCACTGGTCTGCTGCAACATGTGTCTGGTGCGAAACAACGGCGGTGTCGGCAAGCCCTCCTTGGGGTACTTCATCCAGCTGCCCGTACCTGCCATAGGTAAGACTAGGATAATCACAAGAAAGCATTAAGAATGCGCTATATTTAATGGTCAACTGATATTGATCCCACGATTCCGGCAAAACTACTTTAGTGACGCAGTAGGTCTGAACAGTGGACTGTTTGTCGCATGCTACTGCTTCAAATAGTGAAAAGGTTAAATCATATGTAAATGAGCTGTCTAGTCATCCACCGGTCGATTCGATGGAAGCACCACAATACCCTTGCAGTTTCGGCGGGTATATTATTGAAAACATGCTTGAGACCATTTTCTTCCACGAACTTGGCTGCGAAATATAATTCCAGTGTGATCTTTGAGTCAGACAAAAGGCGCTGAATAGTGTTGTAACATACTAATCAATAACATCGAAGGTATCTGGTATTCACAGAGTAATTATTAGTAATATTATAAACTAAATGCTTGTAGTGTCCTTTTATCTATGACGTTGGCAGCGAAGTGTGATCTTTGACACAGACAAATGGCGCTGAAGACAGTTGCAACGTACTATTCACTAACAACGCAGATATTTTCTATTCACGAGGTAATTAGTGGTAACACGATAAATAAATTGCTTTTAGTGTATTTTTATCTACATAGTTCGCTGCGAAGTGGAATTAAAGAATTAACTTTGACTCACTCACTGGCCCGTAAGTATGTCGTAACGTACTCCTCATTAACATCGCAGAATATTTGTTTACACACACTAATTCGTGGAAATACGAACAACTTAATGCTCAAAGTAAGTTTCTATCCAGGACGTTGGCTGCAACTTGTAATTACAATACTATATTTAACTCATAATGCTATCGCGGAGAGGAAGAATCCAGAAACATCGTCTTCACTATCAACTCAGATTTCTGTTATTGTCTGTGAACATATAAGCCCATACTTGTAGTGTCCTTTCATCTGCGAAGCTGGCTGTGCTTTTAGTACCTTTGGCCCAGACAATCATGAAGGGAGGAATAAATCGAGACAAAATAACGCTAAATCTGTGAGACCTCATATAAGAACTCGTCTCCTACTGCGCATGCACGGTGGCCATATGAATAACCCCAAAACATTGGACTGTTTGCACTGTGTTTGCTGTTGAGAAAGTGTACGATGAATTTAATTGTGATAATTTGTGCTGTTCGAACTGTGAAACGTGATGAAGCAAACGATATTGTTACCCGAAATTTAGTTCGCGATGCATTTCATGTGGTTAGTCGTGTCTGCATAGTTTGATTTTGTAGCGACAATATTATTGGAAATGTAGGTAGGTTGAAATGCAGCCTGTACCAGAAGGGACAAACAATTTATTATTCGTTGTTAGTAATTTCAAAAGCACCATATTAGTGACACAACGTGTATCGCGTATCCCAATGTAAACTACTCCCATTTAAGCTTCTGACTTTTGGAGACAGCATATCTCGAGAACTAAACGAAATATAGAAAATTTTTACTGTTTACTTCAAATTTCTCTCGTCGTGTTACATAAGAATCTATTATCAAATTTGACTTTAGGGATAGTTTTCTTCTGGAGTTCAACCTAAAATACCTCACTTTTGAGACAGTATATCTCGAGAACTAAGCGAGATTTCGAAAATTTTTATTCTTTATTTTCGATTTGTCTCGTCGTGTTACATAAGAATCTAACACCAAATTTGACCTTGGTGAAATTTTTCATCCAAATTTGAACCCAAAACACATCACTTTTGTGACAGTATATCTCGAGAACTAAGCAGGATATATATATAAAAAAATTATTCTTCATTTTTGGTCTGTATCGTCGAGTTACATAATAATCCATCATCAAATTGCTGTGCCACGGTTGTCGTATGATTCCCTTGAGGTTTTTGTGCCTATTCGCCGTGTTTCTACGGCCTACCAATATGGCGACCTCCCCACCCCAAATCTCTCTGCCCGGTTTCACTTCAGTGCGCGTCATGTCCATATATTCCTTCCTCCATGCAGACAACTAGTACACTGGAATTTACTATCGCAGTCTTCACTATTATCGCAGAGTTTAGATTTTCAACAGTAATCAGTAGGTATTCGAATAATGTGATGCTTGAAGTGTATTTTTATTTATGAGATTGGCTGCTCATTGTTACCTTTGGCACAAACATCAGTATTGTGCTCTTCAGTAATGTCGCCACTTTTTGTCTTTTTGTTTGTTTATGAGATAGTCTGCGCTGTATAGTTAAATTATCTTTGATACAAACAGCCATCGCAGATGAATGCACTACCGTAGTTTCTTTAAAATAAATAAGTGAAAATTATGCGGCCATAATTATTTTCCTCCGCACCTGGGATAAAGCATTATCCTCACGTGACAGCAAACATTTCAAATGGAAGGACCCTACAAATGGCGTTACTGTTATTTACCTGTAAGCTACTAATGAGTTCTGGCACTATTACTTTAAATTCTTTTTGAGATATAATGTTCAGATCAGTCAATAACTTATTATTTATTCGATGATTCTCGCACCATCAAACGAAAACGTTCACTGACCATCAGAGTAACAAATGAAAGCTTTCCCTCTACCTTTGGGGTTAATATTTAGTTTATGGTCATGGCCATTAATTTATTTTAATTTAATTGCGATGAAGCATATACTGCGGTGGCAATTTCCCTACACGTCTATTTTCGCATTTCTCGTTTTTAAATTTCAGTTCTTTGAGTGCAGTTTGGTTGATAAAGCATCCTACATCCAGCCTATACGAATTTTATTTTTAAATTCTTTCTTAGTGTTTCTGGAACATTGTTCAGCAATTCCTTTGGTAATTTATTCAAACCCCGAGTCCCTTGGAAACCAAAACAAAACAAAAAATCCCCACTCCCTTAGTCCTGAAACCGAGTGCCACCTTGTAGTTATGGCCATCTCTTCAATTCCATGCACTGCTCCTAATCTACTTCAACCAATATCCTTCGAAGCTTAATCACCAATATACGCCTTGTACACTCCCAGCAGCCTCTCCACCCTCCTCCTGTTTTCCAATCTATCGTATTCCAGCTCCTTTACCATATCAATTACTAATTGAGCTTTACGCTAATTTCGACAAACAAACCCAGGAGCCTTTCTTTACCACTCCCTCAAACTCCTAGATTTGATACCCAAAATGTAGGTATCATACTACACTAGCATATTCAATCAATGGTCTGACAAAGGTTTTATACTCCAATTACCCCACTTTCCTGTTACATGCCCTTACTACCGTAAATGAAGTATTTTGAAACTTCTCTCTACCATCTGCCCATTATCAAATGTTATCCCAAGATATTTACACTTAAAGGTCTTCAGCAAACAATTTTTCCTCCACATCACGTCACAAGAAAATAAAATAAAAAATTGCTACCTATGTGCCTAGTGAATGTATTAAGGAACTGTTTTGTCTTTCTGGATACAGTGAGAAAATCTGATATCAGTGCCATCAGTTGAACTCTGATTGGTCAAAAGCCAAGTTGTTAGTTCATCTGGGAGTGATAGCTGTTTGTCCTGAGCGACATATTTGTGATTGCGATAGCTGGAGTATATTTAGACGTGTGATCTTACTGAGTGGTATTGTAACTTCGTTACTGCTACTGTGCTCTTCACTACAAAGTATCTGGCGGAGGGTGCGTTGCACCTGTTGTAGTGTGTAGTGGTGTATGTACTCGAAGGGATGCACGGGATAAGACAAGAGGCGCCCATTAATACATGAGCTCAAAAGGGGGGGGGGGAATCTCACCGAGGGGGTTGGGTACGACAAAATGCCACGTCAACTTTTTATTTCAGATTGCCGCTCCCAAACAACAGTAGAGCTTTTTTTTTTACTTATGGCTTTACGCCTCGTCGACGTCTACGTCTACGTCTACGTCATTAGGGGCGGGATGGGACTGGGGCAAGCAATTCGGCCATGGCCTGTTGAAGGAAGCATCCAGGCATTCACCTAGAGTGACTTAAGGAAACCATGGAAAACCCAAATCTGGATGGATGCCCGGACGGGGATTCGAACAGGCGTCCTCCCGAATTGGGAGGGGGGTCCCAACAAATCTCACCAAATCTCATCACGAAAAAGGGGAGGTTCCAGATTTACGAAAAAAAAATAGCTCACGTGATTAATCGACACCTCCTAAGACAGGAAGCGCCCCTATAATACTCTGAGAAACCGTTCCTGCATTCACCAAGAGTGACCTAGGAAAATGACTGAGCGAGTGAGAAAATGACTGTATAGAGTGATTCATGGGGAGCCATTCCTGTCGGATTCTAAAGCTGTGTCATCACTATTATGTTTTGCTGAGTGCCTCTGGGGTCGTCCATTCCCCCCTCCCCTCCCCCCCTCCTCTGGTGAGATTTGGTCGAACATCCCCTCTAAAATGACGTGAGATTTTGACGGAGACCCCTCTCCCCTACGAATCAACCTCTCAACTTTTTGATACATTTTTTTTTTTAGGTCTCATGTTCAGAAGGGTCAGTTTTTGGACCAAAATAACCCCCTAAAATCGTCTTTCGCGTCATTTGTAGTTCTTGTTTTAGCTCTACAATTCTACAAGAATTTCAAAACCTCACGTGAGATTTCCGTTGTCCCCTTCCCCCCCCCCCCGTCCCCCTGATGAGGTTTCGTGAGATTTCGCCTGACCCTTCACCCCCCCCCCCTATTTCACCTAACGTTATTAACGAACATTGTCACACGGGGAAATGCTATAGAAACCACCCCAGTTCGTCTTCCAAGTGCTAAGGAGGGGTAAACATCCCCTCAGCTAAGTCCATATGCCTGGACACCTAGCGCGAAATAGATATCTAAAATGATATCCCTACAGTTGAATAAGAATAAAGAAAAATATCGACATAATTCATAACTTCATCACATTGAAACAATTGTATATAACAGGATGTTCCAAACCAATCCTTTATATAGATGAGAATGAAATCATTCCTACGGACATCTAGGAAAAGGTGATTTGATCTTTCTGACAGGAACGGGTGATACATATTCGCCATTCCCTGAAGGAAGAAGAAGATAATGACGACAGCGCGAATAGACTTGAATCTAAATGCGTGGACTGTCTCGTGATTAGAATGTGTCTCGTTGAGGTGGACCCAAGGTGGATCCTTGTGGGCCGGGAGGCCAGGCCTTCACTGCGGACGCCACATAGATTATGATTGCAGTCACGGCGCATTAACGTCCGGGCTCATCGCCACAAGCTAATGCACGCAGCTAGTGGGCCGGAAAATCGATCAAACGCGCACCTGTTAGTCACAAAATAACAGCCTCACTTAATTCTCGACTTCCTTCTGTAGCATCGCATTACACATGCTTCCTGTGTTTCACGTAGTGAATACCACCTGCCAAGACATCTTCGTCACACAAGATAATTTCCAGCCACTAGCCGGAAGTGCAGTCTTCTCCATCACCTTCTAGTCTCCACTATAGTCAAATAAGTCCTCTTACTGCCTCGTATTTCCTTCAACTGCCTGTAGTTTCATAATCAGAACTCTCATTTCCTTTTAATTTCCATTTTTTTTTTTTTAATACTGCTTAACGTCTCTTAAGAGCGAGGTCTTTAGAGACGGGAAAGGATGGGGGGCAAGGAATTGGAAGGAATTCGGCCATGGCCTTTGAAGAAAGTATCCCGGCATTTGCCTGGAGTGATTTGGGATACCATGGAAAACCCGTATCTGGATGCCAGGACGGGGATTCGAACCGCCGTCCTCCCGAATGCGAGGCCACCACGCTCGGTTTTAATTTCCAGTGTGCACGTTTTCTTTGGCAGTTTCTCGTCACTCGTCTTGCTCATCCGTTCATACCACCTCAGTTTCCATCTTCTTGGTCTTTCTACATCTACATCTATACTATGCAATTCACAAATATTGTGGGTGGCAGAGGGTGCTAAGCACCAATCCTAATACAGAGGATTCCAATCCCGAACAGAACGAGGAAAGAAAGAATCAGTACGGCATCTTATTTCTCGAATCTTATCCCTTCTCTCATTGCGAGCTAAGTAGGTTGGTGGAAAAAGTGTTTCGTTGCACTCGTAAATTCCCCATATTCTCCAATAAACTCAAACAAAACCGACGTCGCCTGTCCGCCAAACAATCCCAGCCCAACCCACGAATCAGCTCTGTGACACTTACGTAAGGACTGTAACTAGCAGTCACGAATCGAGCGGCTCTCCTCTGTACTTTCTCTAACGTGTCAATCAATCCCTTGCGATACGGATCCCAAATTCCACAACAGTAATCCAGATGCGGAAGCACTAGTGTTTTGTATGCTATTTCCTTTGTATGAGAATTACAACTTCTCAAAATACGACCTATGAATCGTAGTTTAGAATTAGCTTTACCTACGACTGAAGTTATGTGGAAGTCCCATTTCATGTCGCTTTGTAATGCTACGCCAAGATACTTCAGGGAATCCACCGTATAAACAACTGAATTGTTAACTTTGTACTCGTAAGAAAACGGGATATTTTTATTACTTATTTGCATTGCCTTACACATTTTGCAGTTAAGTGTAAGCTGCCATTTACGGTACCATTCTGAAATAACATCCAGATCGCGCTGAAGTTCCAAGCAATCGTCAGAGCACCTCCCTGTAGTTAAGTGACCTATCAGCAACAAATCGCATCCTGCAATTAACCCTTAAATGCATGATTTTTTTTTTTTACTTTAAAAAAATAATTTTGTGTTCCATGAGTTGTAGAAAGAAAGGGAAAAATAGTGAAAAAATTCCTACGTTGCTAATTTTCCAATAAAAGCACTTTTTTGTGATGTTGCATATATGCAACATCGCGTATATATGTATGGTAGACAGACTGTAAGCAAAACCTTACAAAATAAAAAGACGTCGGTATTATACATTTGTTTCTTATTTATTTATTAAAAATCAACTTACATACATATCCAAGCATTATTCTATGTATTTTAGACAATATATTTAACACTTTTGGAACCATAATATATTGAGTGAATCATAATCAATTTTCTTGATCAACTGAGGTTATGATTCAATTTCCCTACTACTGGTGGAAATTAGTAAAGCAGTTCTTATCCTTGTTGAAACAAAGGTATGCATTACATTTACTGCAGGTAACGAATATATATCCTGTGCATCCTGGATACTTGCATCGATTTCTTTTTGCATTCCACATAGGCCAATGAGCAATGGAGTCACTTCGGACATCCTGTGGTGGGATAATAGCTCTGGAACACTTCTTTCTTGCTTCAAGTTGGTTCTGGATGTCATTGCTTGGTCTACCTCTCTTTGATCCAGATCTTCCTAGCCTACAAAGACATTGCACAACCTCAAGCCTGAAATGCTTCTGATTCAACGGTTTCTCAGATCGTCTTTTCATTAGTAACACTTCCTTATAAAGGATCCAGGCATTTATAATTGCAAGATCAAGCAAGTGATAAAACAGTCTGAAATACCACTTCTTGGATTTTACTCTAGTCGAATGACGTCCCAGATGACTGTCCATCAGATCTACTCCTCCCATGTGTTTGTTATACACTGTTACAATTTCAGGACAATCAACTTCTTTGTGAGTTTTTGAACTTCGTTCATACCGTCTTACTTTAATTTCTGACAATTTTCACGTAAACGTTGACAGAAGGGTCACACATTTGTTGTCCTTCCATATCACAGACGAGATGTCCACACCATCCACACTGGCTACAAATTCTTCTGACGTACCTCTGGGAAGCTTAGTTAGTTCCTTTTCTGTTGGTAATTTACAGTCAGGAATTCGGTTTATTCGAACTGTACCCAGACACAGTATGCCTTGTTTGTGCAAGTACACCATAAGAGGTACTGATGTGTAATAGTTATCAAAATAAATTTTATGATTCGCATGTTTCGGAATGTACCTCGCAAGCCTGACAACAACATTTGAGCTTGCTCCCAAATCCGGTTCTGTTGGTAATCTAAAAGTAGGATCATTCTCTTGTCCAGTGTAGATCTCAAACCTGTAGGCAAATCCTGTGGTTGAACAAAGAACAAACAACTTGTAACCCCATTTGTGAGGTTTGTTTTGAATATACTGTCTTAGATGGTGTCTCACTTTTGTTGCACACATTTGTTCGTCAAGTGACAAACTCTCATCCATTCGAACTGATGAAAAGCTTTTTTGAAGGTATTCAATTACTGGCCTGATTTTATACAGTTTATCGTAGCCTGGCTCTCCTTTAGAAATTTGTTTACTATTGTCATTAAAATGTAGATTTGAACGAATTTTCTCAAATGTATTCAAAGACATAGTTTTCTTCACCAAATCATTTCCAATTATATCATTCCAAAAATCTCTAACATTGCTGCTGTAGCTGACAGACGTCAATAAGCAGATTCCAACAAACTTTTCCATATCAGACGTTGTTATTTGGAAGACTTTTGTTGGATCTTTCTGTCAAATATAAAGCATTCATTCATCTTTTATTTTTTCGAATAGTTCGTCCTTGAAAAAATACTTGAAAAACTGATATGGTGTCTCCTCTTTTTCTTCCATGTACAGTGGATGCGTTTTGTAGTTGTTTTTATGCTGTTAGGTGTACCGTTCATCTGAGATTGCTTTTGTGAAAAATCAATGGATTTGTCATAATTATGATCATTTAGTGGTGCAATAACGTGAGAAACATATTTGTTGTCCACCCTTTGTGAAGTACTTGGTGATGAATTGGATAAGTCAACACTTTCTGTTCTATATTCACTTGAGGAATCATTATCGGAACTGGTATAATCAAATAGTTCTTTCGGATTTACTGTAGGATCTTCATCACTGCAACTACTAAAGCCACTTAAGTTATCATCATCACTGCCAGAAGGTAAATCTAGTAGCTGTCTGAGTTCTTCTGCAGAAATATCTTTCTTCAACATACCGCTGTGATTCAACCATCGAGGCATTATCTAAAAGTAAGGACCAACGATTAGCTACCATAATAACAATAATACCCTATAAAATAATGTTAAACAGTCCTAAAAGTCCACTGAATGTAAATAGTCATGCAAAAGTAACGAGAATGCAAAATGGCCACAATGACACAGTTTGTCAGTATTCACGCAATGTTGCACATATGCAACATACATAAATTGTTATATAATATTCAAAGCTGGATAGTATATGTGATTTTTTGTGATTATTATGGTTCTGCATACCTGTCTTAGTTGGTGTGATTTTTTCCTCCTTCCAAATCTGGCTCTTTATATGGAAAACACAACGTCAAACTACGCAAAATTTTTACACCACTATTTTGTCCAAACAGAAGCAAAGATGTTAGCAGAATATCACACTGCAGCCAACCTCGACATAACTGACACCAAAGATAGTTTCTACAAACTCTGCTGCAACTACTAAACACATAGTAGTTCACAAAACTCCCAATAGAAGCGCAGAAAACAATTTTAAAGTCGATGTTGCAGATATGCAACACCATGCATTTAAGGGTTAACGCTGTCACCGAGATCGTTTATAAAAGTTAGGAAAAGAGGTGGTCCTATTACACTTCCTTGAGGAACGACCGAAGTAACATCTAGCTCTCCAGTGCCGAGTATGGCGGGTGAGCGGCACGTTCGAGCATTGCTCTAGGAAGGGCGCGGGTCTGAATCCCCTTCCACCCATCACGGTTTCGGTTTTCTATAGACCCAGACAAAATTCCAGGTTGATTTATTTATTCGTGTCCAAGTCTTTAGCAGATTTAGCAGGAGGCTACTCTCCTAGTCCCCTGAAGACGCCATTAGGCATGGTCGAAACGTTGGAAAGAAGTAGTAGCAGCCTTAAACTCGTGAAGATATTTATACCATCAAATTAAACAGTTACATACTGGTTCCTTCAAAAGGCTACCTCCCATTTCCTTCGCGACCCTTGGCTGCTGTGTTTTCACGTCCTTAATCACCCCGGTGCCCACGAGGCGTAGAGCCTTAAGGAAATAAATATCTCTCCCCCACAGCAGAGGTTCCTGACCTGGGGAGGCGCCCTCCCCCTCACAGGGGGTGGGGGATGCCATGTAGCTTTACTGCCCCTGTGGACGATACCCTAGTTCTACATCGTCGCAAGTAGTATATCTGCTTCGCTGCCTCTTACAGTTAAAATCCTTTATTCTAACATCACATGCTTAGTGAGTTGCCTCTGACATTTCATTGCTACTACTCAAAAAGTACGCATTTATCTGGTTAGTAAAAAAATTGTGGTAGGGGAAGGGGGGAGGCGTTGAAGAATTCTTTTGATGGAAAGGGGGGCATAGTACAAAAAACGTTGGGTATCTCTGCCCTATAGGTTTCTCATGCACTCTTTACTTCACACACCGAGCGTGGTGGATGAACGGTTAACATTCTGGACTCGCATTCGGCAGGACGCGGGTTCGAATCCCCGTCACGGCATCCAGATTTTGGGTATTCATGGTTTCCCCAAATCATTCCAGGCGAATACCGGGATGCGTCGTTCAAAAAGACCATGGCCGAATTCCTTCCCGTTCCTTGCCCCAATCCCATCCCGCCTCTAATGACCGCGCCGTCGACGAGGCGTAAAGCGCAAGCAAAAAAAATTACTTCATAGGAGGCATCCATAAATTACGTGGGGTGTTTTTCCGGATTTTCGGACCCCCCCCCCTCTTTTCTGGTGAGACTTCGTGAGATCTGGTCCGACCCCCCCTCCCTCTCTGGTGAGATCTGGTTCGAGAACCACCCCCCCCTAGAAAACGCCCTCAAAACTTTTTGAGACCTTTTTTTTAGGTCTCACCTTTCCAAAAGCCGGTAAAACCCCCACATTCCACTTTCCGACGTAATACCCCGCTAAAATCGACTTTCGCGTCAATTGTAAAACTTTTTTTTTTTTTAGATCTACAGTCCGACAATTTTTCCAAAACCTCACGTGAGATTCCCATAGTCCCCCCCCCCCCAATTCCACCTCACGTAATTTATGGATGCCCCATACCTCATTCCGCAAGCTGCCCAAGCCATTTACTCCAATTCTGGTATTCTGAAATTTCACCTCCATGTCCTTGCTTCTATTAATATCCCCTTCTTTAACTATCCACGATGCCAGACCTTACGTCTACTTTGCGAGGTGGTAGGTCGTTTACGTAATTCGTTTGCACTTGCTCCTTACTCCATACTGGGAGTGGTTTACGTAATCGATCGGCTGCGCCATTGAAGACGCAGACATCCTGTCAAGGTCGCCATGTCGCAACGCGATCAGCTTCCTCCCGTCGCGTGTCGACCTCCTGGCAGGTGGTTCAGGTTCCCCCAGCAGGTCACTGCTCCGCGTGGCACTGGTCGAGCGACCTGTATTTACCTTGCGCCCGGCGATGTATTTGTCGAGTGGTCGACACACATTCAGTTATCGTTATCTGCCGGACAGCGATTTGTGCTGGCTCTCAACAGTGATGGCTCACACTTAGCCGGACAGTAATTTAGGAAATTTTAAACGTCACTACTAACTGGCTCAAGGTCTCCAAACTCCACCTCATAGATTACATATTTCACAAGCAAAAAATACACTTATCACACGCAGAAGATAGTTACAAACTTTACAGACAGATGACAAAACTTTACTTCATCTATTAGTGCGCTGTACGACCTAGCACTAAGTATAAGATACTTGGCGTCAGGGAGAGCATAAGCTACAAATTCGACGATATAAGCAACTCATCAAAGTCAGCCGATCCCAAAATGTTGAGAAAAATGGTTAATAACCAGAAGAAGAAAAGTTACTACGAAATGAGTGGCGGCGATAATCACATCCACTGCTTATACAATATCATGCTGAAGTAAAGAAAGCGTTTGGAACAGACTGTTTTCTCCGAACGAAAGCAGTAAATCAAACAGTTCTAAATATGAATCTCGGCGAAGAAATCCAATAATCCTCATTATTTCCGTTGAGAGATAACACCTGTTTTTATTATACTATATATATATATATATATATACTAATATTCTAGAAATACCAGACTTTTTCCTGTTCATTGAAATTCGTTTCTTAATTTTTATAAACGATCTCCGAGACAAAGTGAAAAGCATTTTTAGATTGTTTGCTGACGAGGCGGTTATTTATAGGGAAGTAAGGAATTTTGTCCGATTGCTTAGAAATTCAGCGTGATCTGGATGTTATTTTGGCATGGTGCGCTGAGTGGCAACTCACACTAAATTTTAAAAAAGTGCAAGACAATGAGCATAACTAACAAAAAGAATCTGATTGTTCAGAAATACGAGTTAAACAATTCAGTTATTGATATGGTCCATTCTACGAAATATTTGTGAGTAACAGTACAAGGGAACATGAAATGGGACTTACACATTAATTTGTTAGTAGGTAGAGCTAATTCTAGGCTGCGATTAATAGGTCGAATCTTGAAAAACTGTAATGAACAAACAAAGGGGATAGCGTACAAATCTCTTGTGCGTCCACATTTGGACTACTGTTGTGCCATCTGGAATCCGTTTCGTAAGGGGTTGATTGACAGTATAGAGAAAGTACAGAGAAGAGCCGCTCGATTCGTGACCGCTTGCTACAGTCCTTATGAAAGCGTCACAGAACTGATTAGTAGACTAGGCTGGGAGTCTCTGGTAGATAGACGACACACGTTTCGTTTAAACTTATTGGTAAACATGTGTACTCCCACTTTCACTTACGAGTGTTGCGAAATACTTCGTCCACCAACTTATTTAGTCGGAATGGCAGGAAAGATAAAATTAGAGAAATAAGGTGCCGCACTGATTCTTATAAGAATTCTTTTTTCCCTCGTACCATTAGGGATTGGAATGCGCAACAAAGATTTTAGCTTTGGTGCTGAGCACCCTCTGCCACCCACAATTTTGTGAATTACAGAGTATATATATGCAGATGTGGATGTAGATTCACGGCTTTAACAAAGTTTGATTCATAATCTTACAGCATTAAACAATACCGCGACCATTTTATGTGCATTATTTTAGTAACTTATTGGATGACATTATGTCCTTAATACAATTAGAATCTAATTTTTAATATTGTACCTCTGGAGAACAGGCTAAGAAACACTGTTCAACACTAATATAAATATCATTTGCGTCTTTCTGTTCCTTTGTCCAGGAATAATGTAATAATTTTGGAACCACTTGGGATGCGATTTTCACAAATTGATAGTTTGTGATCTAAGTTACAATTTGCGGTATATCTTATGAACTCTTACTGACCGGCGAACGAAGCACCAAGAACAGATAGACGCCATGGATGACACTGCATCACAAATGAACACTCCTTCACAAACAAGTTAACAACCCACTGTCCCGACCGAAATAGAACCGCTGACACCTGATCAGCAACGTATTTTTTTTTTTTTTTTTTAAATGTACGGCATTAGAGACACACGATTTATTCTAAGACTTGTCAAAACGCGAAAACTGAATGTGGTGGGTGAGCGGTAAACTCTCTGGCTTCGCATTCAGAAGAACGCGGGTTCGATTTCCCATTCCGCCATCGGTTTCCCTAAATAACTCCATACGAATGCCGGGATGGTTCCTTCAAAAAGCCACTGGTGAATTCGTCCCCGTTCCTTTCACACCCTCCCTCGTCTCCATTGACTTAGACTTCGACGAACCGTAAAGCCAGAAGTGAAGAAAAAAGTTTGGCATCCATTTTAGTAGGAAAATTTACTTTGTAATATATGAGATCTTGTAATACACATTCTTTTTTAATATTTTCTGTTCTTATCGCTACACGAAATAGTAATATTCGCGATATGCTGAGCTCCTGGCTCGCACAGGTGGACAGTTGAAACAAAAGGTGACAGGGCTGCTGTGGTATGCGACCTTGAGGCAGGTACCCAGGCGCCGTCAGAGCACAGTAGACGATCAGCTGTGTGGTTCGGTGCGTCGCTAGCCGACGGAAGAACATGATGTGTGGTGACTACTGTTAGCACGGTTGGTGGTGGTGCTCTGTGTTCCATGTCGCCAACAGTGTGGATGACTCCATCCAACGGCAGGCAGATCAGTCATCGCTTGGGAGTACCACTGGAAGCACACTTGGCTGCAAGGAAAGCCCCTTGAAGTGTCGTATTGATAAACAAAACCTGTCGCCTTAGAGATTCTCACCGCCCTGCTGAGCTTAGTAAAAGGACATCTAACAAGCCCTGAGAACTGATATATTGAAACTACTGTATTATACGTTCATTGCTTAATTGTAATTGAAAGGAGTTATTGTAATAAATATCAATGTTAAAGGTACGTGAAACGGTGTTGCCAACCTTTAAAGCAAAATCCCAATTCCTCTTCTCAATATTGAATAATAATAATAATTTTGTTGAGAGAATAATTAAAATAAGAAGTGATTTAATTTTAAAAGAAGGAATACAAGTTGTATACTTCAACCTTTACCCGACATTTGGAGTTCGGCTGCCTTTGACGAGTTTTACTAATCGTCCACATGGTCGAGTTTGGTGCTTTAGTTTTACGTCCGCGCGCCCTTGCTGGTGCCAGCTTTTATAACTGCTGCCAGGTCGTACTAAGGGAGCGTCCATAAACTACGTGAATCGGTCTAAGGGGGGGAGGGGTTGTCTGGAAAGCTACGCTGGGCTACTTAAAAGGGGGGTGGGGGGTTTCCGAGCCAAATCACGTAGCTTTTCATTCATATTACTTATCACAGTTAAAATAAGGTACAGAACACAAAGCAGCACGTGGATATTTATTTCCGTCATTTAATTATCTCCGTATGTAATTTACGATAGTCTGACAAGAGAAAACAGTACAAAATGTCTTCTGAAATCAACAGCGAAAAACGCTACGTGCTACGCGGAAAAGGGGGGGGGGGTAGAGATAAAAGCCACGTCAGGCTCACAAGAGGCAAAAATGGAGCTTCGTAGTTTATGGACGCTCCTCTAACGTATGAAGTACAGTGTTGCCATCTATCTGCGAGATGTGTAGCTATGTTCAGCGTGCGATCAGTGTATTTTTATTTACTTATGGAATTACGACTCGGTGACGTCGAGGTCATTAGAGGCGGGATGGGACTGGGGACAAGGAACAGGAAGGAATTCGGCCATGGTCTCTTTGAAGGCAGCATCCCGGCATCCGCCTGGAGTGATTTGGGGAAACCTTGGAAAACCCAAATCTGGATGCCTGGACGGGGATTTAAACCGGCGTCCTCCCGAATTCGAGGCCAGAGCGTTAACCGCTCACCCACCACACTCGGTGTGTATATATATATATATATATATATTTGTGAAATGTGTAGTTTATGACGCTGATATTGGGGAACACTGGCGGGTAGTAGAAAAAATTAATTACCTGATACCTGTGCAGAGGTGATTAGAGATATGCCAACAGCGCTTCAAAAGTCGAGTGACAGCAAATACGAAATCACCAGCAACTCGATGACATCACGGCCGTGGGAGCATAAGCTGACAGTATGACATCGAACTCAATGTTCGCAGGTATTTCCATATCTCGAGTCCCTAGCCACTTGTCACGTATGGATAGCTACTTACCGCTCACCGATAATTCATGGACACACGGTTTACGAGCGCCGGGACTTTTGATGTGCTGATACGTTCTCACTGGACAGGACAGGCGCTGCGCAGATTAGCCTGTAATCACACACAATCTCTGTCCACCAGAGGTACTGGCTGCAGTTTTATGCATGACGTCCTGCAGATAACGTTCCTCCAGTAGCTACAAGAGATGGGAGGTTTGTCTTCAGTGACCACAGGTGGGTAACCGCTCCATCAAAGTGGCAAAATATTTTTCTCTTCATCTTGTTTTCCTGTAGGCAACTAATTAACAGAAACGACCTGAAGCGAGAGATGGTAAAGCGAATGTTAAAAGTGTGCAGATTTGGTGAACTGTTTTGGTGCTGGGGTATGTTAGCTGGCAATACAGGACAGCGAACTTCAGGGATAAAATAGAGTGGGCAGGCTACACCAAAAAGTTATCTCTGGTGTACGGGGGGTTAAAGTAATACATGATTGTTGGTTAGATCATGCGACGACCAAACAGAATTACGATTGGCTGCAAGACGAACAAGACAGCCATGTTGAAAGGGCAGTGATTTCCAGGCAGTCGAGGAAAGGTGCCGTGCCTTCTTGTGGTGCTGGGTCCGTTACTGAGCCATGTGGACTGTTGGCCGGGTCGCGGGCGTTTTTCACTATCTCGCCTAGCAGTAATTGGTGCCGCAAAGACTGTCGAATTCGTACGACAACCCAATCAGATCTATATTAATTTGGTAATAGTCCATGTTTCCGCAGTTGTTGGACAATAATTTTATAAATAATTTCGTCAAGAACAACTGTATTGGTGAATTTTGGTTTCATTTGATTCCCCAGACGCGTTTCGCCCTTGTGGTGTAGAGCATCTTCAGTGGCTCATGTCTTAATGCAATAATTATCTAAAGTACAACTCTTTATAAATATATATATGAACTGGAACCGATCTGGGAATTTGTGTTTTAAAATAAACAGTTTATAATTGATCTTTTGGAATCCGGTGAACATTCTTTACTAGTTTTCCTCTAATTTTCCTTTAATAATCTCATTGAATTTCCCGGACCCCGGGTGGCGACCGTTATTGAGTTTTAAAATCTGTAAGAAAACTTGCCCTGTGCTCAGTAGTACATTCGTTCCACTGTCTAAATTATTCCTATCATCTCTGTTAAGTCTTCAAATAATAACAACACACTGGAGAGTGTTTTCTGAAGCCTGTCACAGAGTAACGAGAACATGTGTGGGTCAACAAGTTAATGTCTGGAAGCACACCCACCAACCAAACATTACATCGCATACAACATTTCATCGTTATATGTTCTGAAAATCAGCACCTTTTACCAACCTTCCAAGGTTTTGTACGTTATTGAGGTATTGATATTGATACGAGTGTTTTGTGAGCCGAAGTTGTCGCAACGCTCCATGCTCTCCGTTTAAGGACAACAGCGCCAGGTAGTGATAAACTGAGGGTCGTTTTTGATGATACTAATCTACACTGCCGGCCTCAGTAGTGTAGGGGATAGAGTACTGGCCTCTGCGTGCCGAAGGTCACCGGTTCGAGTCCGGCCGATGGCATGGATGTTTAAGTGTTGTGTGTCTGTGTGAATGTCCTGTCCGGCCTGTCGTGTCCATACTTAGAAGATACAATATATAAACACTGGATGACTGATTCACTAGAGGTTATGATAATCACATTGAGCTGGTTGTATGGCCTCAGTTGCCGAAAGCCATTAAAAAAAATACTAATAAATTACACTTTACACCACAGTACGGAAAAGCTGTGTCCGTACATGGAATTTTATTTCTGAAACAGTAGTTACAATCTACGCTCCTGACAACAGAGATGTCAAAACCATAAAATTTGAAATTTTTGTATGTCTATCTGTTTGCGCATCATGCAAAAAATAATGGATTGATTTGTGCAAAAAATTCATTGGTGGATTTTGGCAAAACTACGCGCGGTGACAGCTGGCAACATACAGGATACGTTTTATACAGATTAGTAACAGTCCGCGTTGATACAGAGGACAAACCCGTAAATTTTCAAATTTTTTGTCTATCCGTGAACACAGATCGCAAAAATTAATGAACGAATTTCAACAAAAATTCGCAATGTCATAGCTTACGTCATTAGTGAACATAGTTTTTTTTTATCTATATCAGTAACGTAGTTCTTGACGGTACGGAGGTCAGACTGTAAATTTTAGTATTTTTGAATGTGTGTACACGTATCAAGCAAAACTATTTGCTAACTGGTATTAGCGTGTGGAAGCAAACCGCTTCAGTTTTCGTTATGGCCGCTAATTCCGTTACAAACACGATGTCACACGGCTAGAGTTGCAAAAAACGTTTTTTTCTGATTTAGAAAAAAATGAACATAAAAAAACTATGAAAAAAACACGTTTTTTCTGGGACACGCCTTTTTTTATATCTACATCTACATCTACATCCATACTCTGCAAGTCACAAACATTGTGGGTGACTGGCAGAGGGTGCTAAGCATCAAACCTAAACCCGCGCATTCTAATCCCGAATAGCGCGAGGAAAGAAGGAATACATAAAAGCATCCGTACGGCATCTTATTTCTCTAATCTTATCCCTCCGGTCATTACGACCTAAATAGGTTGGCGGAAGAAGTATTTCCTTGCACTCGAAATTTAAATTTGTTCGCATATTCTCCAATAAATTCGAACGCAAGCTACGTCGTCTGTCTTCCAGACTATCCCAGCCCAATCTATGTATCAATTCTGTGACGCTTTCATAAGGGCTGTAGCAACCAGTCACGAATCGAGCGGCTCTCCTCTGCACCCTCTCCACTGAGTCAATCAGAACCTTGCGATACGGATCCCAAACTCCACAACAGTAATCCAGATGCGGACGCACTAGTGTTCTATACGCTGTCTCCTTAGTATGAGCATTACAATTCCTCAAAATACGACCTATGAATCGTAATTTAGAATTTGCCTTGCCTACGACGGAAGTTATGTGCATGTCCCATTTCATGTTGCTTTGTACTATCACCCCCAGATACTTCACGGAATCAACCGTGTCAACAGCTGTATTGCTTATTTTCAACTCGTGAACAAACTGATTCTTTTTGTTACTTATCCGCATTGCGTTGCAGTTTTTGCAATTAAGTGTAAGCTGCCATTTACGGCACCAATCGAAAATAGCATCCAAATCACGCTGAATTTCTAAGCAATCGTCGGAGCACCTTATTTCCCTATAGATAACTGCATCGTTGGCAGACAATCGCAACCAGCATTTGACGTTATCACCTAGATCGTTTATAAATATTAAGAAAAGAAGTGGTCCTATTACACTTCCTTGAGGAACGCCCGAAGTAACATTTATCTTAGAAGAGGCTTCCCCGTCGACTACGACATACTGTGATCGATCAGTTAGAAAATCACGTATCCACTCGCAGATCTGAGCCGAAATACCGTAAGCTCGAATCTTCGCTAAAAGTCGGTTGTGTGGTACAGAATCAAAAGCTTTCTTGAAATCCAAGAAAACTGCATCAACTTGCGAACCTACATCAATAACTTTCATTATGTCATGGGAAAATAGGGCTAATTGTGTTTCACACGATCTCTTCTTCCGAAATCCGTGTTGACACGGTGTAAGTAACTCGTGCTCGTCTAGAAACTTCATAATGTTCGAGCATATGACTTGCTCCAGAATTGTAACTACTAAATCTCAAATTTGTAAGGCATTTCTCGTTTAATATGACTGTTTTAGAGATTTTGCTAAGTACTTGCCTTAATTTTTAAATCTACTATATTTTTCTGGTTCAGTAGGGAAAAAAATTACGAAAATATTGGCAACATTACTGAAGTTTTCTTTTACGAACGGGGACTTCCCGAAGAGGCTAGGTTGCGTGAGAAGGAATCCCCGTTGTTTGGATTGATACTCGCTATTTGAACCAGTGCTGCCAGCCCTACCAATTTATCTGTAGACCTACGGATCTTTTAAAAAACTTAGGAATTTAAAATTTATCTCCGGTTTTTTGCCTCTTTTTATTAGTTATTGTGCTTTCCTCGTATTCGTATACTTGTTAAACTCTCGGCGTATAGTGATACTGACTCATTAGATTGTCAGTAATTATGAATCGTTTCCTTGCAACCGTTGGCGTAAACCAACGATTTAAAAGAAATAAAGCTGCTATTTTGTATGAAAATAGATTTAAATTCAAACTTAAAAGACCTTAATACAGAACCATTACAAGTGTGTACTTTGCTCACAATTTAAAATTGCAATCTCAACATCTTTTGCGTTACAATACAAGAACTACCACCAAAAGAAAACGTAACTATTTCTGATGTTATTGGTCTAGAGCAGACAGAAGAAGAGACAGAAAATTCCGACACCGACCGAACTAGTGTTGGTAGTGCTGATACTACTGAATGTGGTACCGACATAGAGGATGAATAAAATTATGTACCTATATAGATACATTTATGAATAATTATGTAAGACATTATATGATTCAGTATGATTTAAAACACACTTGTAAAATGTATGTTCCGTTAATAAAACTATAATTTATTAAACATATTGTTCAGTTTCTCAAACATATTGTTTTCTGAAGAAGAAAAAACAAGGTTGCTAGTTTTTTCAGTTTTTTTTCACATAGCTGAAGAAACAAATTATTTTTTTTCAGTTTGCAACACTACACACGGCTATGACTTAGAGAGTTAAAATTAAATGTGATCTTACAAACACACGTTGGGGGTCAAGAAATCGTCTTGACTTTCATATCACACACGGCCGTCACTTGCAGAGTTACAATCATCTGTGATCTTTTCACCGCTACGAATTCTTATCTCGACTTGCGTAAACTATTGCTCCAAACTGAAGTTATCTTTCTGGTGGTCCTTCACCTAATAATGTCCTCGCTATACGGGCCCGGTAGCGCGGGGCTAGCGAGTTGGCTTCGCGTTGCAGGGGTCGCCGGTTCGACTCCGGCCCAGGGTACGCCGGTGATTTTAATTAAGTGTTGTGTTTGTCCTATGTGGTCCTTTCACTTGAGTATCAACAACACTAGAAGAGAGTGATACAATTGAGTAAAACGAAACGAAGATGGTGCTGGCTGAATGGCTACAAATCCGAATGCCATTTAAATTAAAGAACTATGAACATTCCCTGTCCTTAGCTGTCAGACATACGGCTGCAGTATTCAACAGTTTTCCCTTCTATACCATTTCATTACATCGGCAACAACGAATTAGGTAGAATTTTTTCATAGCTTTACGCCACGTCGAGGTAATTAGGGATGGGAAAGGCCTGGGGACAAGGAACGGGAAGGAATTCGGCCATGACCGTTTGAAGGAACCGTCCCGGCATTCGCCTGGAGTGATTTGGGGAAACCATGGAAAATGCAAATCTGGACTGCCGGACGGGGATTCGAAACCGCGTCCTCCCGAATGCGAAGCCAGAGCGCTAACCGCTAACCCACCACGATCGTTGCGCTGTGGACTGGAATCTAATGGGGCCGCTTCCTATGACGAGTCAGGCATAGCCGCGCGGACGTACCGGTCCCAGGGCAGCCTGCGGAAAGATCATATCACCGTCCAACCCACCTCTCTCTAAACTACGCATTAGTATTAATGGCGAACTCCAGTAGACAAGCATTTAAATTGTGACAAACAGTGCTGCTTCTGATCGACATCTAACAGTTACTATGAATGAACTGAAGATGACTAACACAATAAGGGCGAAACGAGTACGAAAATAAAATATTTATAATCAGAAACAGCTTGTGGAGCTTTCATTTAAATTATTTATAGGTAATGGGCCTCATCTCATAATGAAAGAAATCTAAACAAAAACGAAAACTTGAAATTATGTAAACCGGAAGCGTAATGAGAATTTAAAGAAACTCACTTAATGAATCTGTAATTTCAGCAGAATATTCTCTTTTTTTTTCTTATTGCTTTACGCCTCGTCGATGGCTAAGGTTGTTAGAGGCGGAATGGAACTGGGGACAGGGAACGGGAATGAATCCATGGCCTTTTTGAAGGAAGCATCCCGGCATTCCCCTGGAGTGATTTGGGGAAACCATGGAAAACCCAAATCTGGATGCCCGGACTGGGATTCGAACCCACTTCCTACCGAAGGTCAGAACGTTAACCGTACACCCACCACCCTCGGTGATATTCTTCCTGACATGACGTAAGAGCAACATTTATTGTAAAATCCAGGTTTTAATTTGGTAACTAGAAGACTCAAATTTAAAGTCAGGCTCTAACTTTTCAAACCGTGGTAACCCTGAGAAGATGAGCTAAGCAGTGTGAAGCAGGAACAAGCAGACGGAAGATTCAGCAACATGGAAATATATAATCTCTATGAGTTTATTGCCAAAGTATGTACGAAAAAAATTGTGGCGGTTAGACCCGGACAGGAAGTCAGTTCACCTCGTCCTCTCTCGCCCCCCCCCCCCCCATTTGTCTTCTTTCACACTGGCAGTGTCCACGTGGTGCTTCTTTGCCGAATCGGAGAGAGAAAGAAGTAAGTTAATCAGACCAATATATCAAAGATTAACACACAAATTATTATTCTTAATGATTGCATTGCGACGGAGTACACAATCCACTGGCAATCCGTTGGCCATCTACTTATCCCTTTTAATTCCATTTTTAATTACCTTATATAATTTGAGTATTAAATTCTTCCCCTATCTACTTTTCCGATTTACGAATTTTAAATTTGTTCAGCCTTTTGGTAAATTATTCATGGCCTCAGTTGGTAATTTGTTCCAATCTCTGACACCCTCATCCACAAAAGAAAATTTTGCCTGAAATCGAGTTCCAGCTTGTGGTCATGGTCATCTTTCCCTTTCCATGCACTATTCCTAATTCTTCGACCAATATCCCTCCTAGCCCCATCACTATCTTATGCCCTGTACATTCCCAACACTCTCTTCACCCTCCTCCTTTCCTCCAATGACTCCCAATCCAGCTCCTTTATCATATCAGTTACTGATTGCGACCTGCGATAATTTCCACAATGCAATTCAGCAACTCTTTTTCGCGCGTCCTACAACTCCTGTATTTGGTAACCAAAATGTGGGTCCCATACTTCGCCACCATTAACGATATTGTGGAATTAAACCTACAGCAAATTTTACAAAGATATTATATTAGAATCGTTTACGCTTTGCTACTAGAAGATCAGGAGGCAAACGCTTTAATACGCAAAGCGTGGCCCGCATGGGCTAAGAAGTGGTAATTTGGTAGTCATTAACTAATACTTCGGCTAGGGTAATGCAGCCTGCTGACCTCAGAATCAGCAAAATTAATAGGCTTCTCATTCCCAGCGGTAGTATTACGCGGCTCTTCTTGCACGGACATATAAAAAATTTTGCAATGTGTGCGAAACGATCTTTAGTCTTCGTTAATGGAACAGTGCCGAGGTGTCCAGTCGCAGTGGGATTATGGTCTGGTCAGAGTTATGAATCGGCTGAGAGGACTGACAGATATATGGCGGCATCAAAGTAATCTGTGGACAGCACGACGGCCGCCCACAGAGTCGGTGACGGCTTTACGTAAGAGATATCAAAACTGCGGTGTAACTCGAGTGGAAAAATCCAGGCCAAGGATTATATCTCTTTTTGTGTCGGCGGGGTCAGAGAGTATCTGGGCTTTGCTATTTGCTATATTTGTAGCGTGTTAGGGCTATCTGGGAGGTTGACCTGTTGCGCACTGGACACAGATAGCGGTGCTCGGTGCTGCTACAAGCTACCAACTGCATCGTCTTAAAATACACTTGTCCGACCCTGTTATTGGTTCGTATCGCTTTATATATATATATATATAGCACGGGGGAGCACCCAAAACTCGCTCCTCCAAGCATGGCGGCCTTCCTGTTAACTACTGCTCGCCTCTGCACATGCATGAAGTTAGTAATTCTATAGGAGATCACAGGAACGGGATTGTGATGTATTCCATGCGTCCAGGCGTCCGCCCGTTTACATGGGTCCATCGGATAAGACAGACAGAAACTTTTGAAAGAAGAGACAGGGCAGAGTGGAAAAAGTGCCCCTGGGGAAAAAAAAACCTCTGCGATAGTTAGGTAGGGAATAAGAGCGGCTGGGTAAGATACTGCCAGTATCGGGACAGATTCTATGTTACAAGGATGGATGTATGAAGGGTTTGTTAGTTTTGTTAGGATATGGTATCATGCAACAACTACAGCTGGTCCACACACCGCCGCTGAGGTTGTCAGCTGGTGCCGCTCGCCGTCGCTGTCGTTGAGGTGGTCCTGGAACATGCCGAATCGTTATATTAGTAACAGCTGTGTGCAACAGGTGTTGTAAGTGTTGGTGAGACGTGATTCGCACCACCAGGGCGCCAGAGCGTAACCGCCGCAACGCGCAGAGCCTTTCCTCATCCCGGGAGTACACGGTAAGGGTTTCACCGACGGCGACAGCCACAGTGCTGCTAGATGACCACCCCCGACTTGCCCGGCTTTAGGACGATGACGGACACCACCGCCATGACCACCCCCGCCAGCACGTGTCATCGCCACCGGGTAAGACAACCCCGCCATGATCATTCTAGGAAATGTTGGAGCATGAAAACACACCGTGTTGTTAGTTCGTCCGGTGCAGTCCCCACCACTTCCTACTTTGAGCACCCCTCTTCACCTCAGCGAGCGTGGTGCGTGAGCGGTGACGCTCTGGCCTCGCATCATGGAAAACGTGGGTTCAATGCTCCGTCCGGCCATTCATATTTCGGTTTTTCATGGTTTCGCTAAATCACTCCAAGCGAATGCTGGGATGGTTGGTTCAATAAGGCCGAATTCCTTTCTGTTCCTTGCAACCGGTCTTTCCTGCCTTCAACTACCCCAACATAAATAAATTTTCTAAAAATATTTCTTCGATTTGTCAAAATAAATAATACGTAGGCTATGTATAAATTGTATATTTGTAATAACGTCACAGATTTACTGTAGGCAAAGGTAACCACACAAATAATGGCTCGCACCACCACTGGTTTTTATTTTTCGCTTATAGCTTTAAGCGTCGTCGACGTCGAGGTCATTAGAGGCGGGAAAGGACTTGGGGTAAGGAACGGGAAGGAATTCGGCCACGGACTTTTTGAACGAAGCATCCCGGCATTAATCTGGACTTATTTGGGGAAATCATGGAAAACCCAAATATGGCTGGCTGGACGGGGATTCGATCGGACGAGGATTCGAACCCGCGTCCTCCCGAATGCGAGGCCAGAGCGTTACCACTCACCCAGCACGCTCGGTCCAAATAACAGTTAAGGAAAAGCACGCGTTATCTTGTGAAAAAATCTTCGGAAGTCGTCAGCCTTAACAACAGCAGCTGGTTGGCTAATCACCGTTAGTAATGTCGTATGCCCTCATTCCGTACGAAAGTCCGACATACTGCTAGACCATGTGCTTGGTACAAAATCATCGCGATTAAGGATTGAATACAATATTTTGTCCTGGCAACAAATACCGTATCGTCAAAATTATGGTTAGGGTTGCCACGCGTACTCTATTATAGAGCATTGTACTCTATTTCACGTGCGCTTACTCTGTAATCTAAGAAGATAGTGAAGTACGTTAAAATATTCTCTTTTTTAGTCAACACATTCTCACATCACTGGTTGCCTTTTTATGTACAAAAATACTATGCTAATGACAAATCTTTTGATTATGTATCGAAATGCTTTGATTTCACCGAATTATAGTGATTATTCTCATAAAACAAATTTAATTTAATATCATTAAAAATCATCCTTTCGAAAAGGACAGTTTGCGTATGTTATTGAAGCTTTGAACTGCATCAACTGAGAATTACTTTAGATTGCTTACATCAGGAAAAAATACTGCTGAATGCGTTGCATGAAATACTTGTAGGTGATAAAAATTTTACTGAGTTGCCAACCTCTCAAAAAGGGACAGTGTTTTCAATACAAGTGAAGATTTTGCAAATACTAACTAAAATATTTTATTTTATCAGTACTAGCCACTTCTACATTCATTGAGAGAGTTCCTTCTGTAACGAAACCAGAATGAAGAGATCAAACAAAACAAGCCAAAGCTCGACTTAATAAATTATGAGCTCACCATATATTTTAATTTAAGTGTAGACTGTACAGATGCTGGGTAAGTTTCTAGGAGGAATAAGTATTTGTTGAATGTGACAAAAGACATTGAAAAATGTGTGTTTAAACATAAGAAGTAAACGTACTCTTTTTTTAAACAATGTAGTCTAATTTGGCAATCAAACTCAAATCTAGTTTTATTTTTTCAACAAAAGGAGGCAACCTTATTTATCCTGTCGACCACTCCAGTTTGGTGTTCCATTTATTGCAGGATATTCCACTTCCGTTCTGTTTTTATCGACAAACGGTGCGTGCGAAGTGCAAGGAAGTGGGGACGGTGCTGGTGTAAACTTCACTTCATCGCCTGGAACTGCACTCCGATTTAAAAAATGATTGGTGCGTTCATAAAGTAGACGCGTTCGGCCGCGTTTCCCGACCTTTCCAATATTTCGGTGTACGCCCTTGTTTTCTGTTGCTGCTGCCCCGTTTCCTTCGAGTTTAATGAGCAGTGGGTATAGTTTATCTTGCTTTTCCATATAAATATCGCCTCAGGGCTTTTTCTTTTCTTAGTCCAGTGTTGATTGAGTGGAAAAAGTGACAGACATATATACCGCATTGTACCCGTGTGAAGGCGGGGCGAGACGCAAGCATCTTAATTTATTTATTTATTTAAATATTTATTTAGCCTGGCAAGATTAGGGCTGTCAAGCCCTCTCTTACATCATACCAGGTGTTTACAGTAAATAATATACACCTTTCACAAACTAACAGTATACAACACTTATATAACATTTGGCATAATTTAGGTTCAAGAGTAATACTAACAAAAAATCTTAATAATATATATGAGTAAAATACTAACTAAAATCTTAATAGTATTCGTTCTTAACTAGTTAATAATTTAATGGTATAAACTAATGCTACAAACTTAATACTAGTAGAATGAAGAAACAAGACAAACTAATAATAGGGAAGGCAGAATAAGAGGTGAACACTGTATACATCAATATTATTCAGATCAAAAAATTAAGTTAAGAATGGAAGGAGAGATCTTTTAGCTAGTGCTCCAATAAGTAATGCTTTTTCAAATGAGTTTTAAATGGGCCGATTTTTTTGGTAGTTCTAATTTTCAGGGGAAGATCATTCAACAGTCTAGCCGCTGAAATAAGAAGGAATTGGCTAGGGTTTCCGAGCTGTGGGAGTGGATGGTTAGTATGTTTGAATTCAGGGATCTGGTGTTAATATTATGAGAAAGTCCTAGATATGAGATATTGGAACAAAGCTAGGAGGGAGTTTTCAGATGTATGAGGCGGTGAAGGAGACATAGAGTGTGGAATCGTCGTCGATCCCAAACACGTAACCACTGTAAGCGGTCGTATGAAGGTGAGACATGGCCGTACAATCGTAGGTCACAGATGAACCTTACACAGGAATTCATAACAAGTTCAAGTTTCCTTATGTCTGCCGAACTCAAATTTTACTGAACAACGTCACAGTAATCGAAATGGGGTAGCAACAGAGTCTGCACCAATTGCTTTTTCAAATGAGTGGGGAAGAATTTCTTACATTTATACAGAGCATGAAGAGAAGAGAAGGCTTTGCGACATACTGAAACAGTATTTTCAGACCAGTTTAAATTACTATCTACTAGGACTCCAAGATCCTTTACAGAGTCGCTGTATTTTAACTCTGTTCCCTGAAGCTTTATTTTTGGGAGATTTGATGTGAAGTTGCTGCCTATCAGTTTTGGACTTGCAATAACTTAACTAGGTGACCTTCCGGTATCTTGCTTTTCATATAAATATCGCCTCAGGTTTTTTATTTTCTTAGTCCAGTGTTGTTGGAGTGGAGAAAGTGACAGACACATATACCGCAATGTACCCGTGCGAAGCCGGGGCGAGACGCAAGTACCTTAACTAGGTGACCTTCCGGTAACGAGCCTCCTAGGCAGAGAGGTGTGTACAGTTAGGCACGTGTGAGTCTCATTAGCAGCCTAATGTCAGCCTTTCAAGACGCACGTCATTCATTGGGCTGTTTCCGTCCCGTGAGATACAAACAAAACAATGGCCAAAAAGTTCCCCTCCCGCCGCCGCGCCGCGATTCCGTTGCCCCGTCCCACATACATCCGTCGCCGCAAACAACGGAAGAGAACTGCCCGCTAAACCAGACACACATCAATGGCAGGACCACTGTGTGCCAATATCAGCGTTGCCAACTTAATTGAAAAAAGTAAGTATACTTATTTTTCGAAGAGAAAAATAAAAAGTAAAATTAAGAAAAGGAGAAAACTTTTGAATTTATGTATTTATTGCCTTAAGTATACATTTTTTATAAACTAGCATTAGAAGCTATAGACGCTGGCTTTACACCAGCGCCATCGAGACTAGAGTCCCGATCAAGCTTCCTGCGGACTTCTAAGCCACTAAATGGAGCACCAAGCAATGAATGGATGTAGAGAGTGAAACATGATTTCGAGTGAATCAAGCCAAAAGTGGGTCTACTACCTGGGTCTGAACAGCCATGGCCCATATGGAAGTCGCTAAACAGGCTTCGAGTTGGGATGGCCGTTCCAAAGATACTCTTGCCTCATGGGGATACCTGGGAGAACAGCCAGATACCACATGTTCGTGCGTGGAGAGAGAAACCATGGTACATCTGCTGTCTTGACCACAAATTGGAATGAATGTATCTCAATTTGACCTCCAATCAGCTACTGACAAAGCCATCGCATTGGCGGAAACACTACCACATATGTGTGCTATCATCGACACGAGAAGAAGAAGAAGGAGATAAACTAGCAACTAATTTTTTGCTTCCTTTCAAAATGTTACAACTGATACCACCTTCCTAAATCTAGATTTGTAAATAAATCAACAAATTATTTATTACTATTGTTATTAATCATTATTGCCCTTGAAGACAGCGTTTAAACTCAAATTATTCAGGATTATTCGTTTTTGTTTGTTTGTATTTGTCTTCTTACTCCTCTCTTCCCAAAAACTATGCATGCGTTCATTGTGATCCTGTTTCTTTTGTTCTGTCCATTTTGCTGCTGATTTTTCTGTAATTTAAATTTTGTGTCCATAATTTTGTTTCTGAATTGTCTCCTTTTCTGTGTCATTTCCTTGCTGATCCCTTTCTATTGATACCAGAAGACAATTCGTATTGTTTTCTCTTGTCGCACCATCGTAAATTACATACGGAGATAATTAAATGACGGAAATAAATATTCACATGCTGTTGTGTATTCTGTTCCTCATTTTAACTGTGACAAATAATATGAATGGATAGCTACGTGGCTTGGCTCGGAAACCCCCTTCCCCCACCCATGTAGCCCAGGTTAGGTTTCTATCCAACCCCTCCCCCTCCTAGACCTATCCACGTAGTTTGTGGACATTCCCTCAACCACTCGTCTCAGAAACGCCAATATTGTTTACATTTGTTCGCATCCCGAAAACAATGAACCATCAATTGATAGTAGCTAAAATCTATAAAATCGAGGTTCTAATTATCTTTAAATTTAGCGAATAATGCATCTAGTGTATTCCTTGATTCCGCTGTAGCCTCTCTGGATGGAATAACTTAAAACAAACGATAGGCACCGATAACAGTTGCCTCAGATCACCTCTATATTATGTAGTCAGGGTCAGATTACGAAAGCAAACCTATTTCAATAGCTGTTTTCTTAACTTTTACAGAGGAAGGCCATGTTTTCATTGTCGTACCACATGAGACACACGCTACATGATGTCTGTTGTTAGTCTTCTGTTGTGTAACATCTTTCCTGACTCGGTGATGTCACCTTCATCACGCATTTCCGTCAACCCAATAAATGAAATCAATCTGTAGCCGGTGTGCAATTAGAAGTTTCATTTCAAAAATTTGAATTTTTTTTTTTAATTTCTAATCATTAACTTTATTTAAGAATTTCACTGCCAATCATATTGTCTTTGCTGCCCATCTTGGTAATACGCTATTTGGGAAGGAGAAACCAAGGCAGTTAGAAAGTAAAGAACACCATTTTTAAAATGGAGAGACTTTTTATCTGCTTGAGCAAATCTAAAGCATCTTTGCCTATGTGAATGTCCACAGAATTGTGTATAACTGATTTGGCACTTTCTGTGGGAAGTAAGATGAATCTTTCGTGGGTATAAACTACCGTTGAGACCGATTAAGTTAGCATATGATAATAATATCTGATCAACGGTGATAACACGACATTCATTATTCATCACATTATCAATACACTCAACATTTCTCTAAACAAGGTTTATTTTTTGTGCAAGGCTTATTCAGTTGTAGGCCTAAGCCTATTATGAATGCTATTTTAGATAATAATACGGGTAAAAAAATTAAGGACCTTGATTATAAAAAAAAAGTTTAACTTAATTATTATTTTTATTCGAATCTTTATAATAAAAAAAGGTTAGTGAAGTCAGGTTAAAACACAACCTGTGTATAGAACTCTCAATGCGTGATAAATACTCGAGCTGAAGGATTTCTTTTTTACTTAAATACATCGGAAACGACGAAAAAATTGATTTACGACTATTTTCCCTGCCGTATAACTTCCAATAGGAATGTTTTTTTTTTATTATGGTTTTACACCTCGTTGACGTCATCAGATGCAGGAAAGGGGAGTGGGGGCAAGTACCTGGAAGGAATTCTGCCATGGAATTTATAAGGAAGCATTCCGGCATTCGCCTGGAGTAATTTTCAGAAACCATGTAAAGCCAAAATCTGGATGCCTGGACGGGGATTCGAACCCGCTTCCTCCCGAATGCGAGGCCAGAGCGTTAACTGCTCACCCACCACACTCGGTGGTGTTTGTTGAAAACAGAATTAGTTGATTTAAACTATCATCGAAAGAGATTAGCAAACGCGAACTAAAATTGAGGATCATTGTACTTCAGCATTTTTTTTTTTTTTTTCCGTCTACGTAGTTCCGACTGAGCAATGTGAATAGAACGCGGTAGCATGGAATCAGTAATGGTTTTATTATGCTCTGGTCTCCATCGTTTCATTGAGTTGTGCGTGTCAACTTTTTTTTTTAGTAGACCATATTTTTCGTTTTGTGATACCGTCAGTCGTCATCAAAGGTATCTTAGCCACGTCTATTTCGCTTTGCGTTTGTATTAATTTCCGGGAGTAGTTTTCACCGCGATACAAATCTCAAAACGTGACGTCACTAAAATGGGAATCATGAAAGCAGCTTATTAATGACTAAATTATTTCGTGCCTTATGCTGTAAAAAGAAGTTTCATCCGTCATTCTGGTCTAGGCTGCATTTCAATCTAACCACAATCTCCGCTAATACTGCCGCTACAAAACCTAAGCTTCAGTAGCACGCGCACTGATACAATCACTGTACCGCACTTTATTCGACGCTATGTATCGCGATATAAACTTAACACTAAGTTCCTTACGTTTTCTATTTAACTTTGACAGTTTCTAATGTCCTTACTGAACGTTTAGACTGGAAGTACCTTTTTAAGCGGTCATATACTGCAAGCTGTGAACAAAGGATCGTGGTCGGCGAACTGATCGGCATGTTCCCACGGGCAGAGCCGTTCCCATAACTAGCAGTCACACGGGCAGGACAATGCCTTCCGGAATAAGCTGTGCGAATTCATAAGTTCCTAACGCTGATTGTGAAGCTATGTGCCAAACGGTGAACTATATCAAAGTGCCCTAAAATGCCTTACTTTCTTTGTCAATAAAAACGAGCTTAATTATTTAGGTTATACAGGTTGCCAGTGGACCTGAAATATCGTACAGACATTGTTTAGGTTGTGCTGAGAAAGCGAGAGAGTATAACTCTTTATGGAAAAGTATAAGAACGCGGAGGACAACATTAATTGGACATATCTTAAGACATGAGAGCTTATTAAAAACAATGCTGGAGGGAATGGTAGAAGGGAAGAGATATCGAGGAAGACCACGGTTAAAATACATCCAGCAGTTTAATGGGTGATGTTGGCTGCAGCAGATATGTAGATATGAAGAGGAGGACAGAGAATAGAGCTGAATGCAAGACTGCCGCACACTAATCCCAGGACTGACTACCGCAGAAGAAGTTTAATACTAAGCGTACAACAGAACCGAGAAGCGGGTACTGGTGAAATAATGGCCCCAAGACGTTCCAGAAGCTGAGCAATGGTAGTCATGTTGGCAGAACTGTGACGTCAACGCTGATCTCTGTTTTGATAAGGCAATTGATACCTTCACACATAATTACTTTATACATACTATTAATGCACTAGTTTATTATGTTTACAACATTTGTTCCTTTATATTGCGAATGGTATGTCGTATAAGACTATATGTTTATCGATTAATGAATAATTGTGTTGATTGTTTTTATTGTCCTGCAGAAGTTTCTAAGAAAACTACGATTACAAAAACGAATAACTCTTTGAAAGAAAACTTCGCTCTTTATCATATGCCGCCAAAAAAAAAAAAAAAAAAAAAAAAAAAAAAAAAAAAAAAAAAAAAAAAAAAAAAACTTAAGAGTAGTTTACACCGCGATACACGACGTTACTAATATGGCGCTCGCGGAAACAGCTTATTAATTGCTAATATTAACTGTATTATCGTACCTTATACTGTAACAAGAACATTCTGGTCCAGACTGTATTTCAACCTAACCACTATCTCGGCTAACATTGCCGCTAAAAAATGAAACGATTTTCTTCTGGTCCAGGCCGTATTTCAACCTTACAACAACAACTATGAAGAAAATAGAACACCTTTAGTGCATTTCCACCATATAGGCATAGTGGTTTTAGTGATTTTTTTTTTCTTGTCCAGACCGGATCACACCCTAACCTCCTCACTTTTGAGATACGATTTCTCAAGAACTAAGAGAGATACCAGAAAATTTTATTATTTACTTTCAATTTGTTTCGTCGAGTTGCATAATAATCCATCATCAAATTGCAGCACCACGGTTATCGTAGAATCTCCCAATTTCCGCATCTAATTGTCGCCACAAATAAACAACAAGCAACATGTAGATTCATACGAGATACATAACTTTGTTTATAGACAGAAAGCGAAAACATCTCCCGCCGTTGCTAACCGGGCAAATGTGGCCAGGTGCATGACGTCACAGAGCTAGTGGACAGAACGCATTTTGGGGACTGCACCACTTTCAACACCTGCGCAGAAATGGCACTAACCTGTTGAAATTTGGATTAACTGATTTGTTTATAACGGAAGCAATCGATTCTGTCCGATTGCTTGTATCGATATAAAATGACAGGCATTCCTGTACTACACCTCCGACTATTTGTAAATTTTGTGCAATATTTTACAAGGGAAGGAAGCTGAAAAGGCAAGAAAACATTATACCAAAGGATTCAACTAACATTCCAAGAAATTGTCACTGATTTTGCAGCGTTAGCGGCATCTAATAGCGGTGCGTCCCTCCTATGTTTCGGCATTTTTAATTTAATTTTTGATGACTTTTCCGTAATAATAGAGTGGAAAACATGTCGAGGACATTATAAAAAAAACAGTTAATCCAAATTTCAACCGATTAGTATCATTTTCGGGTAGATTGGGAAAGTGGCGCAGTCGACCGCATTTTTGCTGAAGTAGATATCTCGCTGATCCGTTGATTTGAATTCAGATCGGTAGCACTCATGTTTATTTTCAGGTCATAAATCTTTCGGCTCCACAAACGCTGCCACACTAGTACAACAAACCGTCCACAGAAGTAGTAAAGTCTTCTGATGTTTAACACATACTGTAGCACTTACGAACACTATCACAAGAAGTGGAAGTAAAAATGGGTGTGCCACAGGGTAGCGTATTGGACCATTGCTATTCATTATTCTAATGAATAATTGTGTTGATTGTTTACTATCTGAAATTAGATTGTTTGCAGATGACATAATGGTGTATAAAAGAATCAAAACGATAGAGGATTGTAAACAGTTGCAGGGTGATCTGGACAGGATATCTATTTGGGTTGGTAAACATGGAATGAAGATAAATGCAAAGAAGAGTCAGCTTATTAGATACACAAATAAAAAACAAAAGGTTAATTATGAATATAAGGTGGGGAAAGAATTGCTTGCTGAAGATTTGAAATGCAAATATCTTGGAATTACTTTTGATAACAAACTTAACTGGGCAGGACACATAGGACAGGTGGTAGGAAAAGGTTTCAAAGTTCTGCACTTGTTGGAGAGAGTGATGAGGGGATGTACGAGAGAAGTAAAGGAATTGGGTTACAAAACTTTGGTAAGACCATTGCTCGAATATGGTAGTGTAGTATGGGACCCACATTTTACGTATCAAATACAGGAGTTGGAGAGGGTGCAAAAAAGGGCTGCTAGATTTGTTTCTGGAAATTATCGCAGAATGCAATCAGTGACGGATATGATAAAGGAGCTGGAATGGGATTCATTGCAAGACAGGAGGAGTATTAGGAGGGTCATGGGAGTGTACAGGGTATATACTGGCGATGAGGCATGGAAAGATATTGCAATAGGTATGAAAAGTAGTGCATGGAAGGGAAAAGATGACCATGAACTCAAGCTGGCACTCGATTTCAGGCACAAGGGTGTGGGTAGATTCTCTTTTTTAGGTAAGGGTGTCAGGGATTGGAATGAGTTACCAAGAGAAATGATGAATAATTTACCGAAAACTTTGAAAGAATTTAAAGATAAAATTTGTAGAGGGCAAATGTAGGGGGGTGCAGGATAGGGGAAAGATGGGTGTGTAGGGAAATTGCCACCGGAGCCTGTGCTCCATTGCAATTAAATAATAATAATAATAACTATACACATTGTATAAGGAGAGATGAAAGCACCGCGGTTAAATTTACCTAGTAAGCAGCTTTGCAAGGTGTAATACAGCCCACTCCTTGGCTTTTCACAATCGACAGGAAGGCTGCGGAAGATTGTAATGGTGGTATTTTGTTGCGTAGCGTCCTCATATCAATTTTTGACGTGAGTTATCATTTGTGACATATAAAAACTTTAATCACTGAACGCTGTTATTCAACCGATAATGTGGCTTTCGAATTAGCACAAAAGTTTGCGAGTTTTATTGTACTGCTCCATATCGAGTAAATATCGCTATCAATGTTGCAGTCAGCTTAGTACCGCTCTCAAAGATTTGATCTCGCTTATCACTGCATTATCCCATCGCACAAGAGCAAAAGATGATGCAAACAAAAATGTCGGAACTGACCTTTTGATTTCCGTGAAATAACATCGGTTGCACTTCTTTGCTCAGGAGTTCTTAAACAACAGTCAGTTTAGAGTAAAATAATCTCCTGTCCGCAAGCAATGTACACAAATACGTCTCTTTTATGCAGTTTTTGTGTCACTCTCCGAAACAATTACTCTCTGAGCTACTTTTATAATAATTTAACAAAAGACTGACGCGCACTGCAGCAAAGATTCTTAATATTAAACAATACAGCAGCAAAGACTAAACATACTACTTTCATGTGAACTTCTGTGGCCATAACTATGCAACGGAAAAACAATATTAACAAATTATATACATGTTCAAGCCTATGATGAGCTAAAGCCACGTACTAGTAAAGCCGGCAAAATGAACAATCTTTTTAAAAGTCGTAATTTATCAATAGCCATAAAGATGAAACTTTGGCACTGCTGATGTGTTCTCTTCCTCCTGTGTGGCTTTGAATCGTGGATATTAACAGAAAAAGTCTGTAAAAAGTTAGAGGCTTTTAAAATGTGGCCCTACTGAAGAATGTTGAATATACCATGGACAGACCATTGCTGTAGTGTTCCGAAAAATGAAAAAGGATATGCAAATATTGACCATCGTGAAAACTCGGAAAAAAACGATATCTTGGTCACATGATGAGGAATAGTAGCAGTTGCCAAGTCATGCGGCTTACAGGGTAAAATACCAGGAAAGAGAAGTGCTGGTAGAAGAACTTCCAAACCTGGACATCCAACACAACTGCTAAGCATCCGGAATAATATCAACGAAGTCTGGCCTAAAGCGAGGGTGTTTTCTATTTTTTTTTTTTAAAATTTAGTGTTGTGCCATTCGTATTTCGTCTGACATGTTGTAAATACGAATACTTAAGGAGTGATGTATGTATGGACATACAATTGATACAAACTTGAAATCTCGATTAACGATATACATTTGTGTAATTGATATAAACGATGTGTACCTGGTTGAATGGCTGTGAAAACTGAAAGTCCTGTTTTTTTATATATATATATATAATAAAAAAGTCCCTCCAATTGTTTCTAGACCAAAATTTTATCCTAGATGTATAAAATTGAAATATAAGTCAACATTTTGCCCCATAATTCCATTTTCGTAGTTTGTACCGAACGTGGTAACTCTTAGGCCTGGCGATCAGGAGGACACCGGTTTGAATCCCCGTCCAGCCATCGAAGCTTATGTTTACGATAGTTTCCAGAAATCACTCCAGGCGAGTGCCGAAAAGGTTCCTTCACAAATCTGTGGACGAATTCCTTCCCGTTCTTAGTCCCAAATCCTATCAGACCACTAATGAAATCGTCCGGCCATTGAAATTTAGATTTTTCATAGATTCCACAAATCACTCCAGGCGAATGCTGAAATGGTTCCTTCAGAAATCTGTGGCCGAATCCCTTCCCGTTCCTTGTCGCCAATCCTCTCCCACCACCAATGACATCGACGTCAATGAGGCGAAAAGTTCTACTCCTTCTGTCCCCCAAAAATTTGTTTGAGGGTTTAGGTTGTTTTGAATAATATCCTGGACTCTGGAGGGAAGCAGAACAACAGTTGATACAGACAACAGTGTAGTGTCGTGTAGAGACAGGATGACCAACCTTGTCCACAATTAGCCTGACCCATTACCAGCCGATAAACAAGCTCAGTTTGCACAACGCCGGGGTTATCTGGTGGCTACACTGATAAACGCCAAATGCCGCACTGGATTAAAGCCGGACAAATACAATACACTGCGTGTACCGTACAAAACGAAAATCTCAAAATAGTTGCGGATGAAACTGTTCGGACTAATTGTTGCTGACACCGTGCACTGTCAGGATTACAATAAATCTCAGAAGCGTTAAGACAATAATTCTCAGATGTGTTTATTATACACTAGTGTAAGCCCGAGACAGTTTTTTGCGTGTTGTCTTGGTCTAGAACAGTAGTTCCCAATTAGTGGTAAGCGTACCCCCAGGGGTACGTGAGGTTTCTTCAGGGGGTACGCGCGGTAGTCTCTTGGCTAAGGTGATCACTAAAATAATTGAAAAAAATCCACTTTTATCAGCCAAAAGAAACATTACTATCACCCAAATATATTTTAAGATAAACTGTGTTTGTGTCGATTATATTATTGTAATCTTGTGGTTGTGAGAAGCACTCTACTGGGATAAACGAATTCATTTATTTATCATTTCAACTGTAAGGGGTACGCGCGGTTGAGCTCCTTCTTGCAGTGGTACTTGGGAAAAAATAATTGGGAACCACTGGTCTAGAATAGTTCCAGTATTTAAGCTCGAATATTATGACAGGTTGACGTGATCTGTCCAAATACGAACTTGAACTGTAATACACCCCTAGGGTGAATAAAATCTCTTGAGCTTGAAGAACTCAGAAGTATGAAAAGACGTATAAAACACGGACAGGGACGATCGCGCGATCGCATTATTGTTTTAAAGGTCGCGGTTGGTAGATTCGAACTAGGTGAAATACAAACTTATATTTGACCCTAAAAATTAACTCTGCGAAATTTGAAGAATTTCTGTTTAAAGGAAGTGCACAATTACTTCGAAAGCATCAATTTTTATTTTTTAATTTTTTTTTATTGAGGCTGGGCAAACATACTTGTAATCTTCGGGCATAGTGAATATAACGGCCAAAGAAATTAATACAGATTCCAGATTATTAAATAGTTGAATAACTCCTAAGAAATGAATTCCAGAATACTCAGTTCGGTAACATATTTGGTCTGAAGTCTGCTTTCAATAACTTAATAACTATGTATAGCAAACATAAATAAAGAACAGTAAAATACGTACAAAAACAAATAAACCGTAATGTGTAATCTTTGGTCAAAAACAATTTTTCAACACTAAAGTTTATCGATATTTTTTTTACTATGAAGTGCTACAAAAAGCATACTTAATGAATGTATAATGGCAATGATATTTGTAACAGTTGCTTAGTTGTTAAATTGTGAACATAACCTCGAATTTCTTCTAATGATATATCTGGCCACTGTTAATTTGCGAGCGACGGATGGCGCGCAACATCACCATTCTTCAGCCAATAGCTATCGAGGTGAGTGAGCTTAGATAATCATATATAATAAAGGAGAGAAGGAATATGGTGGGAAAATCCTTCACTAGCCACAGATGAAGGCAGGAGTGCCGCAACGAACACACTTTACAATATTTCTGTAAAATCCTTAGTCATAACTAGAGTAGAGCGTATGGCAAGGTAATGGGACGTCTCCTAACAGAGACACACACGTAAATAAAGGATTACTTTCCACATCCTTCCTTATTTTCTTTACCTAACCGGCTAGGCCCGTCGTACTTAATCTATTGGAGGAGAGTCGAGGTTGCCATTTGTCTGCGAAAGTGTAACTTTGTGTGTTGTATATGATAAGTGTACTTTTCGTTTGTGAAATGTGTAGTTTGTATATCGTCCCAGCATTCGCCTATGGTTAACAATTAATTTTTTCCGAGTACCACATCATGGAAGAGTTCAATCTCGCGTACCCCTTGATACTTGAAATAACAAATTTAAAAAATGAAACCAGTGTTTACAGAATTATTAAATTTTAATCCAATAAGAAACATCAAAAAAATCACAAATGTTCAAAAGTGTTATTATAAAAATTCTAATAACTCTTGAATGTTCATTTGAGTTTAATGGGACAAATGTACACGTTTCTCTTTGCACAAATATGAGAAATATGGTATCTGTTTACTCAGCTTCAACTTAAAATCATCTTCGTGTTGAAATCGGTGACGATGTTTGGTTTTCATGTTTGTCATGGTCGAAAATTCGCTCTGTCAAACAGACTTCTTGCATCGGTCTTCTGGAATCAATAGGGCGAAAAGCTACCTGGAGGAGGGGGGGAGGTAGGAGCAAATGCCACATCGGGCTTCGTGGGCGGAGGAGGGGTTCACAGGAGGCCAAAATAGGTCTACGTAGTTTATGAACGCTCCCCAAATAATATGAATGAAAAGCTTCGTGGCTTGGCTCGGAAACCGTCCCCCCTCCCCACGTAGCCCAGCGTAGCTTTCCAGCCAACCGCTCCCCCCTCCCTAGACCGGGCTACGAAGTTTATGGACACTCCCATTCAGAAATGCACATTTGAAACAATGGATCAGCATGTCTTTGCTGATTAACCCGACCGAGCGTGGTGGTATAACGGTTAGCGCTCTCCCTCGCATTCGGGAATACGCCGGTTCGTATCCCCGTCCGGGCATCCACATTTGGGTTTTCCATGGTTTCCCAAATCACTCCAGGCAAATGCTGGGATGCTTCCTTCAAAAGGCCATGGCTGAATTCCTTACCATTCCTTGCCCCCCATCCTTTCCCGTCTCTAAAGACCTCGCTGTTAAGAGACGTTAAGCAGGTAAAAAAAAAAATGATTAACCCGTTCAGGCAATAAAAGGGGTTTTAATTCATTTTATCTACATGCTTGTATTAGTCATTTCAAGCGTTAGTTACTATTAAAGTGAAAGACAATACAAAACACTTGTTTAAGATCACCCATGGTCTTGGCCGGAGTCGAGCCGGCGATCATCAGCACGTGCTAGCCCCTGTGCTGACGGGGCCGGCGACCTCCTCACTTATCCAACAAGATCATCGTCTCAATTGCTTCAGCCTACAAGACTTCCTGCCTTCGTAATGATACACATTTCTTCATTAACATCCTTAATTACTATTGGCGAGTAGCAATATTTTTGTTTACTGTTTATACGAGATAAGTCCAAAGTTATAATAAAGTAACTTTCATGACCGTATCTGTTGACGCAAGTAAGATCAAGAAGAATACGGCGTTAAAAATACCACTAAACACTCAAAAGTGTGCGCTTCGATTTTCTATCTTTAGAACTGTAAACATCTTTAACAGCTATGTCGGCGTGGTTACAAGAATTTCACAATCTCAGAATAGATCCAGCCGTCACAAACAGCCAAGAGTAAAATGGACTCCCTTCCAACTACGATTTGAGAATAGGAAAGCGAAAAAAATCACGAGTAGTTACTTGGAATAGAAAGTTGTTTGTCGAAATAATCTTAATCAACTGCTAAAATGAGCTCACTTTCTATCGTTTGGAGTCAAATAAAATTATTGCTTGCGTTCACAACACTCATTCACTCACAGCTCAAGATTACCGGTCTTCTCGTGAGGAATTAATACCAGACAAGCTCTCGGATGTCCCCTAACATGGCCATCGGAGCAGGTACGGGTTTGGCGAACTCGCGGTGCCCGAGCTGGAAACTTGTGAGCGCCGCAAGTTTCCCACACCGTAAACTCCTACCATGCTTCAACGACCACCGTAGGGCGTGGCGGTGGAACGTTGTGTGCCTAGGAGAACGGGGATCTTGGCTTCATCGCCCGGATCGCGAGGACGGTACAAACCTCTATAAAAAAAACCCTCAACCTCACGGTCGGACACGTGCTGAGGAGGTGGATGAGTGGTGAGGCGAACCACCCGCTAACGTGCAACCTCAGGGGCACCTGCGCACCCCTGTTGTAGCAGCATTCCTTTATAAACCTGTTTTGCTCGTGGGATCAAAAATTACTCCTCACAAACAAAACAAAAACCCCTGCGGCCCGGGTGTGTCGCAGGCTAATAAAAATACACCCAGTTCCAAAAAGCGGGCGAGGGTTGAAAGCCCTCCTCCAGAAAATGAGTACAGTAACAGGAAGGACTTTGTAATTGACAATGCCTTCATAATAATGTCCAGGAAGGAGGGATCCTTCGAGAAGGTGTCCCCCTTTTATATACAAAAAGGGTTGGAGGGTCTTGCTGGGACCCTTAAATCAGTCAAGAAGTTGAGGAACGGGACCCTGCTTTTGGAAACATCTACCCATAAGCAGGCTGTCCTTCTCCTTAAGTCTGAGAAACTCGGGGAGTTCGCAGTTAAGTGCGAACTCCACAAAACTCTTAATTCGAGTAAGGGCGTGGTCACATGCCGCGACCTTATCGATATTGAGACCGAGGAACTCCTTAAGGAGTGGTCAACAGATCACGTGGTCGAGGTAAGGCAGATCAAACGAAGGGTTAACGGCAATCTTGAGAAGACTGCCACCTTCGTCTTGACGTTCGACACTCCAACGTTGCCCAAAGCCATAAAGGCCGGCTATTTAAATCTAAATATCCGTCAGTATGTCCCGGACCCTATGCGCTGTTTTAAGTGCCAACGGTTCGGGCATACGACAATGACGTGTAAGGGCAACCCCACCTGTGGGAAATGTGGAAAGGCTGCACACGAGCCAGGTAGTAGTTGTACCCTCCCGCAGGTGTGTGTCAACTGCTCCGGATCACATCCAGCCTGGAGCAGGGAGTGTCGATTGTATCTCGATGAAAAGAAGATACAGGAGTTAAAGACCAAGGAACGACTACCTTATGGCGAAGCGAAGAAGAGGTTTAAGGCCCTTGCGCCTCCCGTCTTCGCTACCAGTTTCGCCAAAACCTTGTCTACTCCCGTCAAGAAGGAAAGCGTTGCCACACAGACGTCCTTTGCAGACATGGGCACAAGTACAAACGTGCTCATGTCAATGCAATTGTGGCGCCAAAGCCACAAAGGCCATAACACCTAAGACCGCGGACGTCGGTAGCAGCGCGTCTGCAACCTCGACCAGCAAGACAGCAGGTCCAGCAGTCCCCACCAGCAGAGGCACAGCCTTCCGCTACAGTAGCCACAGCCGTGGTGTCGTTGGCTACAATACGAAAAGATGAAGCTGTAACAACGCCATCAGCTAGTAGCGGATGGCAAACTGTGCAGAAGGTTCGGGGTCCGAAGTTTAAACACACGGACCCCACTGTGTTCTTGAAGTCCCCTTCTACTTCCCCTCCCAGTTCTCCAACTGGCAGGGAGAAGAAGGGGGGAAGGCCTCAGCGGAAGAAAAATCCGCATGACTCCGAGGCCTTCCAACGAGAATCGTCTTCGGACCCTGAAGACAACACAATGGTGGTGGACGATCCTGGTCCCGTTCCTCAGGAGACACCGGACTCTGACCCACCCGACCCGGGGCGGGTGGTCCTGCATAGGTGAGATGGCTCCCATACTGCAGTGGAACCTGAATGGTTTTCAGGCTCACAAAGAGGAAGTAGAACTCTTAGCGCGGTCTAAACCCTTGTGTTTGTGTCTGCAAGAGACACACTTTAGACCGACACACCAACCTGTGCTAAGAGGCTACGACCTGTACAGGAAAGACGATACCGAGGGTGATCGAGCGAAAGGGGGAGTGGCGGTGTTTGTCTTAAATACCGTCCATTCCGAACCCGTTGCTCTCACCTCCCCATTACAAGCAGTAGCGGTGAAAATACACGGTCCTATCCAACTGACCGTATGCTCTATCTATCTGCCACCCAGTTTGTCCGTCGACTACGACGACCTGGTTGGTATTATACGACAACTCACTCGGTCCTTTCTCCTTTTGGGAGATTTCAACGCCCACAGTGCGTTGTGGGGTTCCACCACAGATTGCCCCCGGGGCCGAGTGGTTGGTAGATTGATAGAGCAGGAGGAAATTTGTATCCTAAATACAGGGCAAATGACTCATTTCACCACTGCTACCGGTACGTCTTCTGCCATTGACCTTTCTTTGTGTTCTCCCTCCATCGCGGACTCCGTGCATTGGGAGGTGGATCGCGACCTACATGGAAGCGACCACTTCCCTGTTTGGATGCACGTTGAGTGTGAGCGGGAGGAGGTAATAAACCGGCGTAAATGGAACGTCAGCGGTGCAGACTGGCAGCTCTTCTGCCGTTCTGTACTGCTACAGCCCTGTGGCAGTATACAGGAGAAGGTGAATCACTTGACCGAAGTGATTCACCGTGCAGCTGACGTCTCCATGCCGAAAGGCTCCGGAACGCTGCGAAGGACGCCCGTCCCCTGGTGGAACGACGATTGTCGTTCCGCCATCCAGGGTCGTAGACGGGCGCTACGTCGTTTTAGGTTGGGCCCTACAACTGACAACCTAGCAGCGTTTCGTATTGCTAGAGCTAAGGCGCGTCGAGTTATTAAAGACAGCAAGAAAAGGTCATGGCAGAACTTTGTGAGCACTATTAATCGTTCCACTCCTTCGTCAAAAGTATGGGAGTCCATCCGCCGAATATCCGGAAGGTACTCTCGCCCACCAGTATCTGGATTACTGGATCATGGACGTATTATTACCGACGAACGAAGCATAGCGCAGCTGATGGCGGAGAACTTCGCCGCCGTCACTTCATCGGCCAACTTTGAACCTCGGTTCCAGCGACAAAGAGTTGCTGCCGAGAGGCGCGCGCTGTGCTTTGATTCGTCGAATACAGAGGCATACAATCGCCATTTACATTTTGGGAACTGGAGTCAGCGTGAATAGCGCTAACGACACTGCTCCAGGGCCTGATCTGATCCAGTGCCAGATGCTGAGGCATCTTAGTAAAGATGCTAAGGAGTACCTTCTGGATACTTTTAATGACATATGGACCGGTGGACACTTCCCCGACTCGTGGAAAGAAGCAACACTAATTCCAGTTTTAAAACCTGGCAAAGACAAATTGTTGCCAGGTAGTTATCGTAGTATTGCCTTGGACTAGCTGCGTGGTTAAGACACTGGAGAGGATGGTTAACCGCCGCCTCGTCTGGTGTCTTGAATCCCGTAATCTGCTGAGCCGCTTTCAGTGTGGATTCAGGAAGTTCCGTTCCACCTTGGACACCTGATCCTGCTGGAAGCGGCGATACAGGATGCGTTCATCCGCAGCCAACATCTGGTGGGGATATTTTTCGATATCTGAGAAGGCCTACGATACTACCTGGCGGCATGTTATTTTTAAACAATTACATGACTGGGGTTTTTAGGGGAAACCTACCCCCGTTTTTTAAAATCATTTTTATCTGGACGTTGCTTCCGGTACCGAGTCGGTAGTGAAGTGTCTGACATTTTTATTCAGGAAAACGGTGTTCCTCAGGGGTCAGTTTTAAGCGTGACCCTTTTCGCCATAGCGATTAACAGTATATCCACTCGTCATAAGGAGTCCCTTACGGTTCTCCTTATATGTGGACGATTTTTTAATATTTATTGCTTCATCCAGCCTGAGAAGCGCTGAGCGGCAGTTGCAACTCACGCTGAACAGGCTGGATGAATGGTCAGTGCACACCGGTTTTCGTTTCTCTGCCGAGAAAACCCGGTGTGTACTTTTTAGTCGTAGTAGGACTCTTTTACCAGAGCCTCACCTTACCTTGAGGAACACCGTTTTACGTTTTACTGACACTGTTAGGTTTCTGGGCCTCATTTTAGACACTAGGCTAACCTGGCTGCCACATCTTAAAGATGTGAAAGCCAGAGCCTCTAAAGCTCTAAATGTTTTTAAAATGCCTGTGTGGCAGGTCATGGGGCGCTGACCGCTCCTGCCTGCTACAATTTTACAGAGCCTTTGTACGGTCACGGTTGGAATACGGTTGCATAGTCTATGGTTCGGCACGGGACAGTTATCTGCGTATATTGGACAGTGTCCACCATGCAGGAATTCGGCTCGCCATAGGTGCATATCGCACCAGCCCTATTGTCAGCATTTGTGCTGACTCGGGCGAGCCGCCCGCTTGCCATCCGCCGGCAACTCCTCATGGTGCGACACTACCTGCAGGTTGCCATAACACCTGGCAGTCCCGTGCACGACATAGTGCTCCATCCCAACTACGAGCGGCTCTATACAACCGGCATAGAGCCACTAAACCGTTCAGCTACCGTACAAAGGCTATTTTAGAACAATACGGATTCGAGCTTCCTTCCTTTTATCACCAGGGTTGGAGTAAATCTCCTCCCTGGCTTTTAAAGAGGCCCAGAACAATTTTAGAATTATCGCGGCACAACAAGCTGTGTACCGCCGATAATGTTTTTATTAGAATTTTTAGTGATGTTTTAAACCAGTATCACATGTTTACCCCGGTGTATACGGATGGGTCTAAGCAGGCTAACGGAGTTGGTTGCTCCGTAGTGTTCCCTCGAGCGACTTACACATTCAAATTGGACGGCACGTGCAGTGTTTACACCGCCGAATGCTATGCCGTGTTGAAGTCGCTCCAGCATATGAAAGTAATGCGCGATAAGTTGTTCATCATATGCTGTGATTCCCTCAGCTGTATTCAGGCCATAGGGAATATGTATCCAGCAGATCGTCTAGTCCAGGACATCCAGGACGCCCTCCTTTCCCTTCAATCTCGTGGAAAGGAGGTGTTATTCTGCTGGGTACCAGGCCATGTGGGAATCAGAGGGAACGAGGCAGCTGATGAAGCTGCAAAGTTAGCCTGCAACAAGGTCAGAATTGACTTTGATCCGGTCCCAAAGTCTGACCTTGCCTCGGTGGGGAAAAGATTTGTTTTCGACGTTTGGCAGAGGCAGTGGCTGGAGGTCGAGCATAATAAGCTCCGGCTGGTCAAACCGACCGTTCAGGCGTGGAGCAGCTCCTTCCAGCGGGCGAGGAGGGATGAGGTTCTCCTTACTCGCCTCCGTATAGGGCACTGCCCTCTCACGCACAGCTTTCTTCTCCGCCGGGAGGACCCTCCGGAATGTGATGCCTGTGGCGTACCTCTGACGGTACGCCACATTTTAACCGAATGTGTATCGTTTTTAGATCTAAGGGCAGACGTTGGCTTAGCCAACGATCTGTCCCTTATTTTAAATGACGACGGTGACAACGTGGCTAAGGTTTTAAAGTTTTGTTGCTTGGCCGGTCTTGTCCCAAAAATTTTGGGCAGATCGGCCTAGGTTTTAAATTGGATTGGTGGCCATTTATAACCACCAATCCAAGTACCGTTTTTAGTTGTGGCACTACTTATATGGCTGGTTTTTTTTACAGCCAGCCAGCTTACTTGTTTTTTTAAACTGGTTGGCCCTTTTACAGCCAACCAGATAATGTATGTTTTTTTATATATTTTATTGCCTTGTTTCGGTTTTATTTCTTATGTAGCCGTCTGTGTGGCCGAACTCTTTACAGTCGGCCACGCAGACGGTATTTTAGTTGGTAGGTTAGTATTTTATTGTGCTGTCTCTGTGGCCGACCCCTTTACAGTCGGCCACACAGACGGCAATTTTGCCACGTTGTCACGCCTGGTTGTTGCTAGGGCGCTAATGACCCCGTCGTCGACGCGCCCTAAAACCCTAAAAACAACAACAAACAACAACAGCCATCGGAGCAGCCCACCGATGTTCCTTCCGTTATTGCGTGAACCAATTTAAAGGATGGAGAATATCCGGGGTTCCACAGCAAAAATGTCAAAAAAAAAAAACGGTACCCTTACAATTTCGTCATGTACTACATGAGTCCGATCCCGCAACTACACCAACTCAGCATAGATTGCTTTCCCCCCTCCCTCGCCCCCTCTCTCTCCTCCCTCCACCGCAATACATATCTGTAGACATTTTAACTAAACACCGCCTATTAGCACTACGTTTTAAACACCGTTAATGATTAGGGGTACCACCAATCGTAGTAGTAGGAACTTCTTCTGGATAAGTTTTTAAGAAAAACGAATAACAATTAATTATTATATTTTTTATTGATTTATTCGTGATCTGAGTGTATTTCTCTTATTAGATTACGGAGTATTTCGCTAGGATGTTTCTAAATAACTCCATCTGAATTTAAATGACTCAAATTTTTATTGTTATGTAAAAGTTTCTAACTAAAGTATAATTTCAAAAATGAATAACTATTATTTATTTGACTTAAATATTTCGCCATTACCTACCGTTCGCGTAAACTTTCTCTGAGTTTTTAATAAACTTATTTGTTATTTATCTTCCGTCAAAAAAAAAAAAATATATGTATAAAAAATCCTAGGTTATATTGTGAATTGCGGCGGAAAGTAAAGCACAAACATAGGAATAGGATGCTTTCTGCATCTAGCTGTCGTAAATTAACAAAATGCAACATTTAAATTCAAACGAACGTTGTGCTGTATTTTTTTTTTTTTTTTTAATCTTTGCCTCACATTTTTTTTATCTCTGTCCTTCGTAGTTATGTGCTGTTATTCCAACAACAGACAATTGCCTTTGCATCGTTGTTAAATTTCCTTTTAACAGTATAGGGGCAAATAAATTCAAACGTAGTTGTTTATTTGTAATTTACACTTCCTTTGACAATATAAATGTAGATAATATAAAATGCATTTCTTTGTTTGAATTTTCCTGGTTATCCAAGCAGTGTTGCGGTGGCAACCAGTGATACTAATATTTCGAGCCTCATAGGGATCGCCAGGTTTCGAGTTCGCGCCCAGTCTCCAGGTGCTTTGTTTTATTGATGTTTCCACCACATGCGTTTCGCCCTTTTGGTAAGGGTATCGTCAGTTGCTGTAAATGTACATAGTGTTACTGTAATACCTGTTATACAGACATTACAATTATACAGATATTTCAATAACGCTACGTACAGTACATTTACAGCCATTGTCCACATCCCTTACAAGAGCAGAACGTGGCTTGTGAAAGTTGTTAATAAACGGCGTTTAGTTTAAAATATTTATGAAGCAACTGTGGAACATGGCGAATTTCCAAGTTATTCCGCAGATATTCAAAAAAATTTCCAGAAACTTCCCATTTCGGAAAAAGAAAGAGAGAGAGAGAGAAGCAATTGCTTTTTCGCGTACTCCATAGGCTAATATAATACTGTGCAACCAACGCTGTATTGAGACATTTCTATTTCATTCCCTTTAGTATGTGTTCCCGTAGTCGTTAAAAATGTCTCCACCCAACTAAATTTTTACGCTTATATTCATGCTTCCCAATATTAACTTACCAAAAACACTTAAGGAATTTAAAATTAAAATTTATAAATCCGAAAAGTGAATAAGGGAGGAATTTAACATTGCAACTATAAAATTTTTTTAAAAAAATAATATAAAATTGGGTAATTAATGACTGGGGGAATTGCCGCCGGAGAGTTAGCTCCATCGCAATTAAATTAATAATAATAATAATAAATGGTTACTTCAACAATGCGCATAAAGAGAACATATATCAACAAATGAAGGGCGCTATGTAAGATTTCGGCCGACATGCTGCAGTTTTCGTCAGAGATACAACTACACTTGTTTACATAGCAAAGAGCGCGAAGCGTCACAGAATATTAAGTCGCTGTCTTCAATGAAGTTGTCCGCTTTCTTCATAAGCCAGGGTGAAAGACCTTCTAGACCTACGCGTGTTTATGAAATCCCCTGCAGCTGTGGCGGTGTTTACATCGGTGAGACGGGTCGCACTTAGGGAAAGTATCCGCAACTACAGGGCGTTCGCCGGAAAACGCTACCCTCCCAGTCTGTTGCCGTCGGCAACTTCCTCGGTCAGTCGACCAGCAGTTTCCGCCACACGGCACCGTGAATCACCGCACTGTTTAACACCTCCGCTGCCCCAACAGTGCAGTGCAGTGACCCTTACATTGTTAAGAACGGTTTCTTTGCAATTGTAGATAGTTTGTGACTTCAGTCTCTTATTAATCAGTGTTGTGAATAAACGTTTCTTTGCGGTTTGGCTGGTTTGGGGCTTCATACTCTTATTAATCTGTACCGTGTTTGAGTGTGAGTAAAATTATGGTACGTTACAGTTTGCAACATAGAATATTTCTCTACGGTACATATGTGAAGAAGAAGTCGTTTAAAAAGTGTCGCAGTAAATTTCGTCGCGAATTTCCTGGCGCTTTACTGCCAGCTAAATCAACAATTCTGCGTCTGGTTAAAAAAGTAAGAGAAACGGGTTCATTTTTTAACAAAAAGAGACTGTCGGTCAACCGTATTCTCACAGAGGAGAAAATTAACGATATCGCTTTTCGACTAGAACAGTCACCCAAAAAATCATTAAGTCAGTTAGGGCAGCGTGTGTCTCGAAATATGTTCAGAAGATGTGAAATGTGCATTACACAAGAGGGTCAACACTTCCAGCATCTTTTATAAGGTAAGCTAATGAATTACGTCACATTTAAATGCTTAGCACACAAATTTATGAAGTTTATGAAGCGTAATTATTACGAAATAGTCCGCGGCCGACGGTCGAACAATGCCGGAAACTGAGCGCTCGCTTGCCGGGAGCAGTTTCTTCCTTGTAGCGCTAACAGTGGGTTGCGTTTCCCGGCGAACGCCCTGTATAAACAAATCAACAGCGACAAATCCGCTGTGGCTCACGATGCCAACACCTGGCACAAAGTAAAGGTTTGGAGACACGAGGCTGCTGTAGAGAGAAGACAGGTGGTGGCCTCGGCGAATGAATCAGAAATTCTGAAGAAAATGAACAACTTCAATGAAGCTAGCGACGTAGTACCAAAGCCAAACTCCAACACTACCACACCGTCGTTCTTCCAGGAGCACTGTATGCGACGGAGACATCATCATTAACGGTAAATGTCAAAGGAATCGAAAAAATAGAAAGACAGATACTGAGAAAAATATTCGGCCCCAAAATCCTGGTTGCGCAAAAGCTCAGAAGAACTGTATTCACTGACAGAAAGATTCACCTCACTCGCACGGAAAAGACGCATGAAATTTTATGGACATATAGCACGAATGGATGACTCACGACTTACCAAGAAAATTTTCCACGTCGTCAACGGTCCCCGAAAAAACAAAGGACGCTGGTTTGTAGAAACCCAGAAGGACCTCGCAGAAGCCAGCCTTGACCCATTGACATCTACACGCATTAAATACAGACAATTGATCACCTCACATAAATTTGCCCCTAAGAGCCCTACATCGAAAAATCTGAAACTCAGAAATGCATGGACACAAGAGAGACGTCAAGCCCACGGCGAAAGGATGAGGAGGTTTTGGGAAAATAAGAAGAACAGCAAGAAGAATAATGCAAATTAATGGTTCCGCGCGCTCCTTAGCGGGCTAAACGATATAATAAAATAATAATAACACATAATTCCTGGGGAACACTGTTGTTATTAACAAAGACCGTCGGGGAAACCTGAGAAATCAATTGGTATCAACAAGTTGTTCAACTTTATAACCAGAGAGATTCTGTGCCGATCGAGGAGCTGCATGTTGGGTTTTACCCGTGAGTCACGGCGCTGTGCGTCGTTGAATGTGTGAACGAATGTTCGCTACAGCAATGAGAAAGTCACAGAGGTCATCCTGAGAAGGCGAGACTTGCTCAGGTCAGTACGCCGCCGGAGTTGATTTCGACGCAAGGTCGGCTAGTCCAGGACTGGTGGCACAACAAAACGTGAGAAAACAAGATGCATGTCGACTGCGGAAACAAGTGCTTCTCTGGCTTCTCAGCCAGTCTCAGGAGGTTCACCAAGGCGGCGACTAGGTAGAGAGGCCTGTGAGACAACTGACGCGAACCTGCAACTGCACGCGATGAAAACCTGCGTTCTGTTAAGAGGTGAGGAACCTGGCTCTTGTGTTTCACAGCAGTGACTACGAAGTGTTTCCAACTGAAATCGCCGAGTCCAAGTCGCTCTCTGACATTCGTCTTAATACGAAGCCCAGCACTTGTTTCGAAGATGAGTGTCGCAGAGCGATTCGAAACGTCTCATCAAATTATGCCTTCCTGCAGTGGGATACCCGAGAACATTTTTACACTCGACGTTCTCAAAGTTCTGTCATGCGTCTCACGACACGCAGTCTTTTCCTTGTAGGGTGGAACATGAGTACGCCTCGGTGGCTAGGGACTGTCCATAAACTACGTGGATAGGTATAGAGAAAAGGAGTGGTTGGGTAGAAAACTACAGTGGTATACATGGGGCGAGGGAAGGGCGGGATGTCCCGGGCAAGCCACGTAGCTTTAATTCATTTTATTTGTTACAGTTAAAATAATGTACATGAACGCTTGCGAATTTTTATTTCAGTCATTTAGTTGGTTCGGTTTGTAAGGGAGCGTGCACAAACCACGTAGCTCCATTTTGGCCTACCGTGAACCCCCCCCCCCCCACGTAGCCCTACGTGGCTTTTGCCTCTACCCCCCCTCCCCCCCCACGTAGCACGTAGCTTTTTTCCCTTTTGATTCCAGAAGATATTTTTTACTGTTTTCTCTTGTCAGACGATTGTAAATTATGTAAGGAGATAATTAACTGACGGAAATAAATATTCACATGTGTGTTCTGTTCCTCATTTTAACTGTCAAAAATGCTATGAAAGGAAAGCTACGTGGCCTGACTCGGAACCCCCCCTCCCCCCACGTAGCCCAGCGTAGCCTTCCAGCCAATCCCTCCCCCCCCCCTGGACCGAGCCACGTGGTTTGTGCAGGCTCCCTAATTTAGATATCCTGCCGGCCTCGGTAGCGTAGGGGGTAGAGTACTGGCCCTGGTTCGAGTCCGGCCGCGGGCATGGATGTTTAAGTGTTGTATGTGAGTGTACTTGTCATGTCCGTCCTATGGAGTATCTAGAATTACTTGAAAGGCAATACACACATGGAGAAACGGAAAGCACTTTATGAAACAAACTCATACTTGAGCTGGCTGTATGGCTAAAGATGCCAAATGCCATTTTTTTTTTAAATTAACTATCCTATATATCGTATATACTGACAGTGCCACGCAGGCGTGTGACTTGGAGTCGTAGCGTTGGGCTGCACGCGGTCGCGCAATAGAACTAACCGACACGCAACGCCGCATTACGATTCGAAAGACATTAGACACGCCGCACTCGGATTCAAATTCGGGATTTTCCAAGGCAGTGACAGATCGCATTGCTTTGATGATTTTAAACAACCACATCGCTCGTTGATAAAATGATTGTAATTTTGTAGTGTCAAGTGAATTTCAGTCTAGTGCCCGCAGAAATGTTCTTTCAAGTTCAAAGTGTGGTGTGATATTGTACAATAAACTATACATCGCTTATCGAAAATGTTTTTCCAACGATTTTTCATGATCCAATGAATTATTATTTTTTTTTTAAATTGCTTTACGTCTCTCAACAGCGAGGTATTTAGAGACGGGAAAGGATGGGGGCAAGGAATAGGAAGGGATTCGCCCATGGTATTTTTAAGGAAGCATCCCGGCATTTGTCTGGGATGATTTGGGAAACCACGGAAAACCCAAATCTGGATGCCCGGACGGGGATTCGAACCGCCGTCCTCCCGAATGCGGGGCCAGAACGCTATCCGTTACACCACCACGCTCGGTACCAATGACTTATAGAAACCTCTTAAGCAAACCAAAGAATCATTCACTGTTAATGTAAAAAGAAAGATGAAAGAACTGCAGCAAAAGAAAACAAAAATAAAAAAAATAAAAAAAAAATAAAAAAAAAAAATGTAACTCTTCTCAGTTTTTTACGGAGATATGGAGAATGTTTGTAGTAACACATCAAGAATAAAAGGTTCCCTGACTGTACGTGACAAAGAGGTTTTTCCCAATAACTGATTATTCGGAGGAGTGCCTAGTGTCCATATTTCATTCAGAATGCTGATAATTATAGAAAAGTACATAACGCAGATATTAGTTGCGTTCATTATATACGCAATAATTGTAACGATAGTTTGTCAAGAGAAAACAGTACAAAACGTCAACATCGCACTTACGCTTTCCCTCCAACTATATATACCTGCCACGAATCGGGCGGCTCTTCTTTAGACCATCTCTAATGCCTCCATTAATCCCTTTTGATGGGGACCCCATACAGAGCAACAATATTCTAAGTGAGGCCGCACTAGTGACTTGTATGCAATCGATTTAACTTCCGGAGTGCATTGTTTTAAATTACGACCTAGAAATCGAAGCATACGATTTGCTTTCCCAATTTAATTCTCGATATGCTCATTGCACGACAAATTATTACGAATTGTTACCCCTAGGTATTTAGCGGAATCTACCTTTCTAATGACAGTACCAATAATTGTGTATTCAAAGCTAAATGGTATCACCTTTTTACTTACACGTATGACTTGGCACTTTTTAGCGTTTAACTCCAACTGCCAATCTTTACACCACGCAATTATTTTCATAATATCGTCTTGTAACAAAGCGCAGTCGTCCTGGGTTGTGATGTCGCGATAAATAATAGCATCATCGGCAAATAATCTTTTCATCCCCCTTATTATGTCACACAAATCATTAATGTATATGAGAACTAACAGAGGCCCTATCACGCTTCCCCGAGGAACCCCGGACCTCACTTCAGTTAGTGATGAACGCTCACCGTCCAGAACTACACACTGTGTTCTGCCCTCCAGAAAGTCTGCGACTGGGTTACGTGGTGCGAGGAGAGTTTCAAGGAAAGCCTGAATGGAACCACGTGGTTTATGGACGCTCCGTAACCAGTCGCGTGACACTGCGTCCAGCGCGGTGGTGGCTCACCAGGCGCGACCAAACTGCGGGGTCCAGTACGCAAGAGCAACCTTGGAACCTTGAGGACGCTGCCTGGGTTTGGCCGACGTCACATCTGATTAACTGGGTGTTTGTACAATGCATGCCCATATCCGGTGCTACTGCCAGTGTTTGGACAGCGAAACGGTCTCTGGGGTGACTAATACGCAGTACTCCCATCGAGCTGCTATCATTCAAACACTGTCGTTTAATTGAAGCCTGAATGACATACACTATTTAGAAAAATATAACAGAAGAAACTGTCCACATTCTAACCAACAAATCTCTTTGTAAATATGACAGCAGTGAAACGAATGAAGATTACTTTTCTTTGTTTATGTGAATGATCAATATGTTTTAAATTGCAAAACAACCGTAAAGAAAAGTATTTATTTCGTTTAAATCTACTTATTAATTATAATTCGCTTTCTGTTTAATTATATTTACCGAGCGTGGTGGTGTAACGGTTAGCGTTCTGGCCTCGCATTCGGGAGGACGGCGGTTCGAATCCCCGTCCGGACATCCAGATTTGGGTTTTCCATGGTTTCCCAAATCACTCCAGACAAATGCAGTTATGCTTCCTTCAAAAGGCCATGGCTGAATTCCTTCCCATTCCTTGCCCCTCATCCATTCCTATCTCTAAATACCTCGCTGTTGAGAGACGTTAAGCAGTTAAAAGAAAAAAAAATATATATTTGTCCGATGTAGATGTTGTCTTTATATTCTCTGTCCTTAGATGTGGCTACTAGAGCGAGAAAAAATTTAGGTTACTTATTTACATTTTTGTTATGGTTAAATATCTCTTCATTTTAAATTGAAACCAAACATACAGAAAGGTATATGTTTCGTTTACGTCTACTGATGTTGATTATGAAGTGTGTTGTGCAGTGGAAAGAGATGGAGATGTACATCATTGCAAAATCATGGTTATTAACGTTATTTAATAACAATTTTAATTTAATTAAACAACTGCGAATAAATATAATGCCAGAAAATTCAGTTCGACCCTCCATTTTTGACGGGCTTAGAAAGCAGTAACTACAGAATTGCGAAAATTAGTATAAATGTAATGAAGACAGCAGAAGATCCTTTTTTTCGTGAGTAAACATTATACTTGACGCACAGAGGGTAAATAGTATCAAAGACGATTGATGTTTTCTGTATGGTGACGTGGACATACAAAGTCACTATGAGGAACTGTGTCGGTTGCATGGAATTCGACAGCTCTGGTGAGGTGTGTTGCGTTGAGTCTGGTAGGTGTAACATCAAACTCCGATCCTCTTACACCTGTTGCATGTGTTCTCCCATCAGGTGTACGAGATAAGGCCATATCGCCACGCATTATTTACCAGACACGCATTATCTGCGAGTCGATGCGATGTCCTCCTGGGAACTCCATCTGATGGTTTAGCAATCAACGCAGTTTCCACCTCGAAACGCACGGGAACAGAATATCTTCATAGGACCAGAAATCGGAAATGTTCTGCTAGTAGGGATACTTGCATAGGTTAGTCAGATAGATGACTTCACAAATTTCGGTAGGGTCACGTACTTGTTCGGGTCGCTAGCTGTGACGTCAGTAAAGATGATAGTTCACGTACAGATATGATTAATGTTACAGAACTGGCTTCAACATTTGGAATAGAGCAGGCAATCTCAGGAAGTTCAGCGCCCGCTGCCGCGGCATTGAGGCTAACGCACTAGCCTTTCGTTCTGAGGAACCTCGAACGGTGCTCGACATTGTTGTTGGATACCTTCAGTTTCTCTTATTTCAAGCTATCTGAAAACCTCAATTCCTCAGAATAATTCGATGGTGCTCCTAGTACAATTATTTTGTCTAAGAGAAATAGCTAATTCCGAAATGTAATTGTTGCGTGAGTTGTGCTCAACGAAACACGGATACCAATTCCTGAATAATTAACCAATAAATCCAAACGAAACCGTCTATCTGTTAGACAATCCCAGCCCAATCTCTGCAAGCAATTTTTCGACAGCTTTCGTGAGGAATGTGCATTATGCTTATGCTCATGATTAGTACGCCTCGTCGAGATCTTTAGACGTGGGAATGGACTGGGGGCAAGAAACGGGAAGGAATTCGGCCAGGGCCCTTTGAAGAAGCATCCCGGTATCCGCCTCGAGAGATTTTGGAAAACCAATAAAACACAAATTACGGATGGCTGGACGGCGATTCGAACCCGCGTCCTCCGAAACGCAAGGCCATAACTTTAGCGCTCACCCACCTCACTCGGTCGGAGTAATGTGACAAGCAGTTGCAAACTGAGCTGCTCTTCTCTGTAGTGGTCAGTCAATCCCTTGCAATGTGGATCCTAAATGTGGACAAATATGAGGGTTTGGCATGGTACGCTATCTCCTTTGTACCTGCGGTTCTTTTTGTGTCATCAGTCTTTCGACTGGTTTGATGCAATCCTCCATCCCTTCATACTTTGTGCTAACCTCTTCATCTCTACATACCACTTACAACCCACATCCTCAATTATCTCCTTCATATATTATAATCTCAGTCATCTCTTCCTCTACAGTTCTTACCATCAACTGTTCGTTCCCTCCACTAACAAATTAATCAATCCAGCATGCCTCAAAATATGATTCATCAGCCTGTCCGAAATAAAGCAGTACCTGCGTTACTGTACTAGTTTGTTGCGATGACTTTTTAGTTTTCCCGTCTGTTTAATTGTTTAAACTAACATGGCGACCGTGCCAGTACTCCTCTAGGTGAACGCGGGACACTGCAGTTCGAACCTTTAGGACAAGTTATATTTTTTTCCTGCCTTCTTTATGAGTTGAAATGCTGAGTTAAACACTGATTAAACTTTTCTGATTATATTAAAATGCATTTTATATAGTATATAAATGCATATTCAGACAATTTTCCTAGTTTTGGTCATATTTCGATAATATTTATGGTCATATTATGAGGAAAAATTTGTTTTATATATATTTATAGTACCGTGAATTCACTAGCGTCGTTGGGAGAGGAGGCTTAAGCACTGAATCTTTCACTAAACCACACACACATATGCACACTCTCACACTCCCACACGCTTAGGCCTGTTACTACACACTGATGTGAATTAAATTCAAGCACAACATAAGCTTGATGAGAAGAAATTAAGATAATTATTCATAGAACAGGACTTTTATTATACAGGTGAAGGGGGGCGGGGGACTAATTTTCACTGTGGTCAGAATTCACCAGTCAAGAATTGAAGTTATACATTATTGTCACTCTCTAAACGTAATGTTCCGCCCGCCTTTTAATCTCGACAATGCAGCAGAAGCATGCCTGTGTCGATCTGCGTCAATCAATATCTCAATGAAATATCCTCAGTCATCGTTAAATCTGCAGTGGACCAGTGAGTAAACCTGCCGCCACGCCGATGGTAAAATTTTCTTAAACTGCGAAGTTACGGAAGGGAATTTAGAGAGGAGTAGCTTAGTACAGATGAAAGAGTTATATTCTGTAAGTTATGTGAAATTTAATTTCCCAATGGTGCAGCGAGTGCACGGAAATTAATTATGCTGTCTACATGAAAGCGACACTACTAGATAAAATAAATGATGTACAATTGAGCATGTTTTGATATATAGTAAATTTAAATGTTTGGTCATATTTTGTCATTTTGATGTCATATTTACCCATTTTTAACACGTTGAGTGCTGAGGACGTCTTCGGCCGTCCGCTAGGGAGCATCCCAGTGACGGTGGACGGCTTGAGACGTCCTTTCCCTATTGGATTGTATAGAACCTGGCCTACGAGCTTGCCCTTTCTGTCAGCCATTCATTCAAGTCTTACCTTTTACCGAGTGAAGACCGTTTTCTAATCGGACAACTGGTGTTTTCTTAATAATTTTTCAAACTTGGTGTTCTTCCTTGCTACAAGCCGCCTGTCCCAAGTCCCTCTTATTCCTCTCGATCATGTTCCCTACGTCCTATTCCTTCCTCTCAATCTTCTTCTTCACAATCACCACGTGAGCCAATACATTTCCCAAAACGATATGACATACCTGACGGATAGACGAGAGCCCCGCAAAAGAAATGTCGACAATGTTCGAAAAATAAACTGTGGAAAGATACCGCCTATTATTGTCTTGTCTGCCAGAAACATCATCCTTTGTGTCGGGAGCAATGCTTTGAAATTTTTCATCGAGGAAATTAAAATTAATTTTATATTTTATCATTTTATTTACGTCCTGTTCTATTAATTTATTTTTTCCAAGACTCAATAGTTAAATTTGGTTTTTTTGTAACTGAACTAAATTTAAATATATATATATATATAAATAATGAGTATTTATGTAATTCTATATGATTCACACGTTTTTTATTTAATAAACTTAATTTATATGATAATTACCGATTTTTTCCCCCTAAACTCTTATTTATTATATTTTTTCAATTAAAAGTAAAATAAACAGCTTAAAAGGGCCGAAAATTAAAATCATCTGCCGTCTCAGGTAACATGGTCAATAGAGTGACGGCGGACGTCTAGAGACGTCCGCGTTATGTGGGTTTGCATTCAGAGTTAGTCACTGACAGGACTCTTCATATGGCCGGTAGCGGTCAATGTGTTAAGGTCATAATTGCCTGCGTATTACTCTATTTTTTAGTTCATAAATATCTGAATCTTCCTGATAGCAGTAACGTTTATGATTAGAAATCCCAGACTGAGATACGCCCGCGATGTCATCGTGGCGGCCGTTTCTTTGTGTATCGTGGGAACTCCAGTCCCAGCGGCGGCCAATGACGTGTTGACCGCTTGACCGAAGCGCAAACAACCTGCGGGGAACCAGGCACAACCGGATTGCGGCGCGGCGGTCTAAAGTACACCCTATGACCAGCGACGCTAGTGTTTGCCGTCGAGTTCCAACTCTCGATTAGATTAAGTCGCTGTGCAAACAAGAGCGAGGGCATTCCGATCAGTGACTCGACCAGATTTTAATTTCGTAATACTAGGTGTTACAAAAAACTAGGTGAGCTGATAACGAAAGTGAGAAAAATATCTCACGTGGGCACTTTACAGAGAGGAAAGTAAAAGGCAAGCAGGGACGATAGCGTGCTACAATAAGTGATGGCCACACAACATCAATGAAAAGAAGGCCACCTAGGTTCAAGAACAGCCAGTCACGTTGCACTCTCGCCACTGTTCGCTATCCTCAGAGGAACAGATCATTTGGTGTATTTGAAGCAGAAGTGAAAGGCTGTCGGTTATGTATTTATTTTATTTTTCGAAATAACACATAGCCCAGCACCTGGAATCTAATCTGGGCCATTATTCCCATTATTTTACGTCCATATATGCTTATACATTACCGGTATGTACAGTATTAATAATTTCAATTTATAATGATGAATACAAGATAGATTGAAGTTCCAATGTCAGACTACCTTACTTCTATTAATTTATTAACAGGGTGTGTACCTCACTACTACTTCTATTACTACTACTATTGCTACTAATGTTACTATTACTACTAATACCGCTATTGATACCTCTGCTCCACCACCAACTGTCACAACCTCATTTCGGTTCCACCAATATTAATTTTCTCTTGTTGCTGATTGCACTCCAAAGGTAGAGTCCCCTGGAACCGGCAGCGAAGTCAGCCGCCCAGGCCATCGGGAGTTGACCTCCTGGAATACCAAGACGGCCCCAGCTGTCGCTCAGAAGACGGCCTCTCTGGAGCACACTGCAGTTTCTCCGACGATTGAAGTAACTTTCATTAATAGGAATTGGTCACGTATGTACGATGTCTGTACACCAAATTATGTATCAAAGTCATGCGTTAAATCCCGAACTTCTTCGCACTCCTTATGCAGTGAAGGTATACCGCAATGTTGACGGTCGTTCGATCATCGGATATAGCGAAAACCGACAGTACAACGCGCGGTGCCTATCTGATGGTACAGCTCCGTGGCCAGACTGATCGAAACGTTTGACTGACGAACGTCACTGCTTGTACTGACTACCAGCAAAAATTCGTGTGGTCGTAATGACCTGGTGACAGGGTTTATTACTGGCTGCGCACTCCGACCCTGTCATAGTCAACTAACCCGGAGGAATCCGAACCACAGAAGCATTCTGGCGTACTTCACATTATAAAGGGCTAGTCAAAATGATTGCAGTGATTTCAGAAAATTACTACAGGTTTATTATTTGACATATACTTACAAAATTACACAGATATGTAAACAAACTGTGAAAGTTTTTCTTATTTTATTTTTTTAGTGTCTACAGATGCTCCTTTATTGCACCTTTAGTGACTCTGCACACATCAGATCTATAATCGAGTTCTTCCCATACCCGATGCAGCATGTCTCTGTCAATGAGAGTAAATGCATTGGTGATGCGAACCCGCAGGTCTGGCAGATCAACTGGTACTGGTGGCACGAACACTGTGTCGTTTACGAAACCCCGAACAAAGAAGTCGCAGGGGGTTAGGTCAGGGGAACGAGGAGGCCATGACATCAGCTGACGATCAGCATCCCCGGCACGACCAATCCATTATAGACTTGATGTGTGCAGAGTCACTAAAGGTGCACATATTGAGCATCTGTACACACTCAAAAAAAAAAACTTTCACAGTTTGTTTATATATCTGTGTACTCTTGTAAGTATATGTCAAATAATAAATCTGTAGTAATTTTCTGAAATCACTGCAATCATTTTGACTAGCCCTGTACAACAAGCTTTATCAGAAGTAAAGGTCGGGTTAAAAGTCAGTGAAGCTCCCCGCCGAGACAGGGATTCGAACCGTGAACCTTTCGATCTCCAGTCAAACGCCTTCACCACGGAGCCACCAGAGCGCTCACTGACGATCAGTGTAAGTTGGGGATGCACAATAGACGCATTTGTGAGTTCTGTGCAACGATCATTCACGTGGAGGGCATATGACAGCAGAAGAGCAACTCGCGTTTCAAAACCTCACAACTCTTCTTCGTTGTTAATGGTTTTTCTGGATGAGCATTGGACTCAATATGATTGAAAGAACGCAACTTGGTCCGATCAGTAACGCGTCCATTTGGTCTGCGGTGATGGTCGCAATCAGGTGTGGCGTAAGCCCAATGAGGCTAACGATCCAAACCGTCAGAAACGCATTGTTGGTCAAGTTCACCAGACATGAGTTGAGTCCTGTGGTCTGACTGGATCATTCCGTGCTAGGGTACGGTGGTTGATGTCAATTTGCTACCCCTTGTCTACTTCACGCATGCCGACAAAGATAAGAAGTTCCACGATGATAATGTACAGTGGCACGGGCCCAGATCGGTATGAAAACAATCGTGGACAGTTGCGGTAAATTGTTCGACCTCTTAGATCGCTAGTAGTGGGCCCTGTGGATCACATCTGAGAAAAGATCAACACAGCCGTTCTTATCACAACCGCGCAATTTTTGGAGGCTGTAAATGACTGCAAATCACTCCTTGTGTTTAGTTGAGTCCAAACCACGTCCAGTTGAACCATTCCGCCGATTTTAGAGAGGTTTCTTATTACGTTTTGCTCGTCACTGTATGACTGTATATAACATTGGGACAGAAGTACCAAGTCATGCATATAATTAAAAAATTGACATCATTTAGATCCAAAATATAGTTAATGACATATTCCTTATTACGGCAGATTCTGCTAAATTCCTAGGGATAAACATTCATAATAATTTGTTGTGGAATGAACAAATTCAAAGGGTAACAGGGAACTCAAACCATATGCTCCATTTTCTTGGTCGCAATTTAAAACAATTTACGCCTGAAGTAAAATCATTGCATACAGAGCACTAGTGCAACCTCGCTCGCATTATGGTTTTCATGCATGGTCCCCCCATCCTAAAGAGTTGATAGAGGTATTAGATTTTTTATATTTATGGCTTTACTACTCGTCGACGTCGAGTACATTAGAGGCGGCATGGGACTGGGGTCAAGAAACGGAAAAAATTTTGGCCATGGCATTTTGAAGGAAGCAACCTGACTTTCGACTGGAGAGATTTGGGGGAAACCATGGAAAACATAAATCGCGATGGCTGGACGAGGATTCGAACCGGCGTCCTCCCGCATGCGAGGCCAGAGCGTTAACTACTCACCCACCACGCTCTGTAAAGCGGACAGAGTGAACGATTGTAGTTTTATCACCATAGGCCCATTTATTTCCATTTATGATCAAAAAAGACAAAAAATAATAATTTCGCAAAGCTGTGTATTCAATACGAAGCTTGTTTATCCTGATGCCTCATAACTTTTTACCACGACGGGAGGAATTGAAAATTACGAATTAATGACAGCAGCTGTCAGTGGCCTAGTCGTCCATGAATGCCACTGTGTCAATATTGTCCCTAACGTCCCCTCTGACGTCAGCACGGCCTATCGGTTACCCTTATAAAAGGTGGACACCAGCTGCGGAGCTCCACAATGAGACAGCTCCTGCCGGAATACGGCACCTTCCGCCTCCGGGAGTTTGGCGACGTCAAGTTGTCAACACTCGGCGCCTCCACCACAATGCGCGCTCCAGGTAACCGGCCGCCAATCGTCACCACACTACCAACTTACAAACTCGAATTGTCACTAGAATATCCCCTCTACACGTTACGCTCCAATTCTCGTATTTCAGACAACAGTTGTTCTACTTTTAAAAGTAAAGTCGGTGATCATAATAACAGATGAATTGCTGATGCAATTGTAAAATCTCCCCTATGTTTCAACTCTCAAATTTCGGACACTCCTTCTCACTTTTAGAGTTTCTGATTTTACCAACAGCTAAACTGGGATTATAATATTATATTTTCTACATATGTTACATTTCAGTTCTCGTGTTTTAGGTAGGCCTACTAATTCACAGTCTGTAATTCTACCAACTTCTGAACTCGAAATGTCACTACTGTACACCACATTCGTTTACACTCCATTTTTGATGTTCTTCACAACCTTTTTTCTTCCAGTTTTACTCCTCGTTGTGGTCTTTAGGATTCGGGTAAAGGCAAAGGCAATTCGGTCACGACCTTTTGAAGGAACCACCCAGATATTCACTTGGAGTGATTTCTATAACCGTGGACTACCGAAATCCTGGTAGACGGACAAAGATTTCAACCCGTAACAACCGTCCTCACTTTTATGAGTCTGTAATTCTATCAGATTGTAAACTGGAGACGTGGTCATTGTGTTCCCCCTGCATATTATGTTCCAACTATCGCGTTTCAGTGAAAAATTGTTATCATTTTGCAGCGTTTGTAATTCTACCAGCCTCTGAGTCCTGAATGCCAATAACGCATTTCAGTTACACCGTATGTACCAGTTTTCACTGTTCAGATAAAAATCGTTCCCTGTTTTAAAAATTCGTGATCCTACCAACATCTGATTTCGAAATGTGACTAGTGTATTCTCCTTTCACGTTGCGTTCCAGTTATCTCGTTTCTTGATCTTTATATCTACTTTAGTTTCTTGCGTATCGGATTAGAACCTCAAATATAAACCTTGTGACGGCATCAAGTATACGCAAATAAGTCGACTAGAAAATGTGAACAAATTTCCTTTCCACTTGCTAACAACAAAGATTTCGGACAGTAGAATGTTTTCTTCTTATGGAAGTTATGTCAGTAGAAATCGTATCACATTTTATTTCTGCACGAATACAGTATCTACCGTTGGATAAAGCAGTGTCGTAGCCAAGTGGTTAAGGCGTCTGACAGGAAATTGGTAGGTCCCCGGACGCGGCGGGGATTTTCATAGGCCCTCAAGCCACCTTCTCCTCTGGCACAACTTTTTGTGTAGTGTGAACTGAGCCAATCGCTTCTACAGTCCGGATTTCACGTTAAACTGTAGGTCCCCAATACCCGGTAGGATTACTGGATTAGGTTAAGGCATTCTTCGACAGGGGCGGATTGCGCAGGAAATAAGAATCCCGGTCACCAGGTTATTATGACCACGTGAGTCTTTACCTATAGTGGACGAGCTGGTGTGTTTATTAATGTCTTCAGAATGGAGGTGGAGTTGGCGCCTTGTTATGTGCCAACACCGAAATGATTCTCCACCAGTGTGGCATAGGGTTGAGTCTCAGCTGACAGTCCCTATCAGATTCACTACACACTTCAGACAACTTGCCGCTCAAGTGTACAGTCACAGCTCAGGGTGATTTACAGGATACGAAACTTCATAAAATAATTAGCTGAACAGTTGAGAAACTGACAATTCGTCAGATGTTAACTAAATCCAACTAAGTGGCAGATGGAGTAATTGGATCTCCTCTCAGGGCAATGAAACATTTACGTTTTATCATTATCATCAACAATTTCAAAGTACTGGCGTGGTCTGCTTTGTACTCTTCTTTCTTCCCACCACCTCACTTTCACCGCCTAAGTCCAGTCCTCTTCACTCGTCTCAGCCATCTATCCCTGGGCCGTTTAAAATGAAACTTCATTTCATGCATTTCTTCAATATTCTTTTCCCCTCCATTATCTTAACATTACCATATTATTTTAGTCTTGTCTTGACTATTATTTAGTGTAGGGGTTCTTCTTTTACTGTATCCATAATCATTTCGTTTTCAAACTGCCCATTCTTGTAATATATTTTATCAAAACCTGTTATTTTTTTTGAACATATAAGCAAAACTTAGGCACCCAAATCACAGCCATAATATTTAATTTACGCATTACAGTTTGAATGAGTGAATGAAGCACAGTTTCTGATACAAAATGTAGTGTGCAAAAAACGTTTGGAATTTCAAAGATTTCTCAAACCACTTCAAGCAAATCTTCAACTGGTTGTTAAACAAGTAAAACTGATGAGTATTATTATTATTATTGTGTTTCGTTTCTTCGTATTGAACCACTGAATCTACCCGATATGCAAACAAATATGTTGTTCTACATCGACTTGAGGTTTTAAAAATTAATGAAATAGGTGTATTTAACCAAATAAACTCATACGGGCTGCTGTATCGATGACGTAAGATGAGGCTGGGAAACCATCTGTAATAACTCTTCCTCGACCAGGGTTTCGACAGTGATTTGTTATTTTTTGGGTGGTCTACTGCTGACATTTTCCAAATAAGTCTGTCGCGTACTATTCGCTTGTCGTGCTGGGATATGAATACTCAGTATTATAATTTCTATTTATTTATCCACCATTCCCGTGTACTTTACGGGAATTAAGTGACTTGTGTGTACAGATGTGGAGCCAACTTCGGTAAATGGTCGTAATGTTCTGGCTGATCAATGTGCGAGAGCCTATATTAAACGTTTAGAGGACAAGCCACGTATAGAACTAATCAAGTCACTTTAATTTATTTTAATTGCAATGCAGCACACGTTTCGGTGGCAATTTCCCTAAAAACCCATCTTTCCCCTTTCCTGCACCCGCCTACATTTGCCCTCTACAAATTTTAACTTTAAATTCTTTTAACATCTTTGGGAAATTATTCATCATTTTCCTTGGGAAATTATTCATCATTTTCCTTGGTAACTTATTCCAATCTCTGACACCTTTACCTAAAAAAGAGAATCTTCCCACACCCTTGTACCTGAAATCGAGTGCCAGCTTGTGGTCATGGTCATATTTTCCCTTCCATGCACTACTTTTCATACCTACAACAATATCTTTTCATGCATCATCGCCAGTATATGCCCTGTACACTCCCATGACCCTCCTCATCCTCCTCCTGTCCTGAAATGAATACCATTCCAGTTCTTTTATCATATCAGTTACTGATTGCACTCTGCGCTAATTTCCAGAAACAAATCTATCTGCTATTTTTTGCACCGTCTCCAACGCCTGTATTTGATATTCAAAATGTGGGTCCCATAATACACTACCATATTCGAGCAATGGTCTGACCAAAGTCTTGTAACCCAACTCCTTTACTTCTCTCGTACATCCCCTCATCACTCTCTCCAACAAATGCAGAATTTTGAAACCTTTTCCTACCACCTGTCCAATGTGATCTGCCCAGTTAAGCTTGGCATCAAATGTAATGCCAAGATATTTACATTTCAAGTCATTAGCAAGCAACTCTCTCCCCACCTTATAAGAATAATCAGTCTTTTGCTTTTTATTTGTGTATATAATAAGCTGACTCTTCTTTGCATTTATCTTCATCCCATGTTTACCTTATTACTGAGACCAGGATACTTTGCTCTGTAAAACGACAGCGGTGTTTTCCTTTTTGGTTCAGGTGTACGGTCAGCGTTCCGCAGGGACCCCTCCACGGGTTCCGTGTTCGGCCGCCTGACGCCCCGAGGCGCCACCGTCGTTTTCGGCGCCGAGATGCTGGGCACCGCCATCTTAATGCTGCTGGGCTGCATGGGCACGGTGAAGGGCGTCGGCGCAGAAGACCCCACTCACCTGCTCACCAGCATCGCCTTCGGACTGGTAGTCGCCTCCATCATACAGGTGAGAGGCTGCTCCTCCAGTTGCGAGATTTCGTGTTGAGGGTGAGTAGTGAGGTTGGTAAACATAGAGCCTCTCAAAATGGTAGAGCTTAAGTGCAAGCCTGGCAGAAGCGAATCGTTCACGAATGAATGTCTCAATACGGGCTTAGGAGGCGTCCACTAACTACGTGAGGTGAAATAGGGTGGGGGGTATCTGACGAGAGGCGTAGCTACTGTAGGGCTAGGCGGTGCAGTGCACCGGGGCCCACACGCTCAGGGGGCCCCCAAGCGAATCCCAGGGCGCCCCCAAGTTCACCTCAGAGGGCCCACGGGCCTTCAGGGTCAAATGGGCAATCTTATTTTTTTAGCTCCTAGGGCCTTGTGAACCTAAATACCCTATTGCTCAGAGGAAATCCAGCACCGCTCAGGGACCCCAATCTCAGCTTCGGGGCCCCCAAGCTCAGCTCAGGGGGCCCCTACTGGCAACTTGGCAGAGCTAAAAAAAAAGGTCGCTCATAATTTTATTTTTCACCGGGGCCCTTGTTGACCTAGCTACGCCACTGGATCTGACGAAATCTCACGAAACCTCACCAAGGGGAAAAGGGGGGGGGAGGTTAACGGAATTGTCGTGAGGTTTTTAAATTCTTGTAAGATTGTAGAGCTTTAAAAAAAGGTCTACAAATGACGCGAAAGTCGACTTTAGGGTGGTATAACCGCCCTTGGTACCATGAGACCTAAAAAAAAAAGTCTCAAAAAGTTACGAGGTCAATTAGTAGGGGGGGAGGGGTGTCTTCGTCAAAATCTCACCTCATTTCAGAGGAGGAGGGGGGGGTATGACCAGATATCATGAAGTCTCACCAGAGGGGAGGGGGTGTCGGAATTCCGGAAAAACACCTTACGTAATTAATGCAGGCCCCCTTAGAAATATGGTTGTGTTGTGACTTTTAATGCTATCTGGTGTCACCGTGTCAAGTTTATTTCCGTTTTAAATGGTGGTAGGCATCACCATGACATCGTCACGGCAGGTTTTTAGCGTCATGTTACGTGTTAATCATATAATTAACTAGATTCCAGTCAGATTTATCTCAATTATTGGATTCTGTCATCCCATCCACCGAACTTTAAAAAGGCCACCTGGTGCGCCTCTGTGTGGTGACGCGCGCCGCACAGTGGATCAGGGAGGGGGAGATACAACGGGCCCGGGCATCGAACCCAGGACGTCCTGACAGCCATCAAGACGCATGCCGGGACGGGCCCCAACACCGCCTCATAAAATACGCATTACACAAACAAAAAGTACACTTATCACATACAGAACATAGTCACACATTTCGCAGACAAATACCAACACTATTTACATTTTCGCGGCGGCAGTACGGAAGAACTTCTGGGATTTTAAGCCGCGGCAAAGTAGAATCGTCTGGCGACGATATATACCCAAAAAATATCTGCTGAAGAGATAAATTTGTTGAAATTACTAATTTAGTTATGATGCGAAAACGATAAACTCCGGAAAGATCACTAATATTTTGTTCAGGACGCTAAATATCGCTGTAAATTTCAAAAGTTTTTTTTCCGAAAAAAAAACTAACTAACTCAATTGAACGCCACTTGTATCATTGAAAACTGAAAACTATTAATATCATACGCGCAAGACGACATACTTATAGCTACAGATATACTACATAGTAATAATTCCGTGTGGTCGTAATGACCTGGTGACAGGGTTTCTATTGGCTGCGCTTTCCGCCCCCGTCTTAGCCGCCTTAACCTAGCCCGGTAGTCCTACCAAGTACAGGGAACCAACAGTTTGAGGTGGAATCCGAACCACGGAAGTGTTCTGGCGCACTTCACATTACACAGCAAGCTGTGCCAGAGGTGAAGGTCGGGTTAATGTACGAAAATCCACGCCGAGACAGGGATAAGAATTTACCTATTCAAATATCGCCCAAAGCGCCTAAAGAAGTTTTTACTTCAAATACTAAAAATCTAACTTAGTCCACAACGCGACCGTTCGTCGAATCTTCCCGAAGGAGATGTACCAAGCTGTTTTGTCAGAGGCAAGAAGGATAATTCCTTTCCTCAGGGGTCTGCAGTTTAAGATGGAATTAGAACCACGGAAGGTCCCGGCGTAGCTCATATAATCAAATACAACTCCTGAAAATTCCTGCTCATCACGGGATTTGAACCCACGACCGGAGAGAGGAACTTGAAGTAAGTGCCTTAACCACTGAGCTATCATACCGCCTTGTTTTGAAGTTTACGTGTGCTCACTAATATCAAAACCGGATAAAAACTGTGGATTTGTATGAACAACGGTGACAGAAATTAAATTGAAGGGGGGAAGGAGGAGAGGAGTTAGGTTTTTGTAAATCAAATCTCAACATTGTTTTTCTATTTGTTTTTAAGTATATGTATTTAAAGTTTCAAAATCGGTAAAAAAAAAAGACTGTGTGTAGATTTTGCGAAAAGCGTTCAATGCGCAAATCATACGCCCAACTGGTGGCATCTCGGGAACTCACAGATTTGCCCCCGTCGGGTAACGCGCCTATAGAAGTTTTCACTTCAGCAATGAGCTGAAAACAGATATTTTCGTGGTTTTTCTAAAAAAAATCATAGCTATCTCTGAACATTTCCAGATTTTTCTGGTCGTCAGCTTTTATTTGATACCAACGAACACATCAAAAAAGAAAAGAACAAATAAATATATATATAAAATACAAGATATAAAACAAATACTTGAACTCTTCCCGTACCAACAAACTTTGTGCAATTATATTCATACTAGCTGATACCCGCGACTTCGTACGCGTGGATTAAGAATTGCTTTGCCAGAATTGTATATAAAAAGTTGTTCGTAACGAAGGATTGCTCCCAAACAACACCGAGTTGGCAAAATATGACAGGAAAGCCATCACTATATCATTCTACCACCGAACCGGTCTCTTGAAGAGAATCAATTTCCAACATATTTAAAAACAGAAAAACAAACGAAGGTGATGTGGGGGAGGGGGCGGGGTGTTAACTAAGGTCAGCGTTATTTCAGGTTGGTCTTTTCTTCTTTCTTCAGCATCAGCATCTGATTCTTGGGTTCTAATACCTTTAGCTGCTCGTGCTCTGCTAGAGATACAACTTAGGCCAGTTTACGCCCCCAAAGAAGGCAAAAAAAAAACTGGTGCCAGAAACATTTAAGCAGACTCAAATTAATAGGACAGGGCAAATCGACATCTGTACTAAGTAATACGTTTTTTCTCTGAACGAAATTTATTAACAAATTATACAATAACATAATACGCGAGAAGCACAACATGAGCAACCGACGTAACATTACAGAATAACACACACATCCGTCTCCCTGTCACCAATCGAAAATTCTCAAAATTTCGTGACTACAATTGTTAATAATACCGGAAAAAAAGTCCCCTGCCCTTCCTACAGATTTTCTGGTCAAATTTCGTCAATATCGGTAGAGGCATTTAGTCGTTAAATCGTAACAAAAGACAGAGAATTGCTTCCGAATTTGTAGTATTATTACTGCACACACACAAACACACACACACACACATACACACAGACAGACTGCAAATCACCCCTGAGGGTTCAATATAATGTAAAAAAGTGTACACCTACAGCATTGCAAGACTATCTACGATTTGCCTTGCATTGCACCCCTAACTTTGTAATATCTACAGTTTAACATTCAATCCGAATAACGGACTGCCCAGGCGTGACTCATACGATCAAAAACAATTTTTAAAAACCTTAGCCTCCACGGAGATTTGAACCGGAGACCACGAGCCTAATATAAGTAAGTAAGCGCTCTAACCACTCAGTTACCTGGCCGCTACAATAAGGAAAAACAGTAGAGAGACCTCCACATTCAACACGTCTGTCTATCGCCATTCAGTAACTTTTCGAAATTATAAGACAACATGTATTATTTATACAGATAATTTTTCAACCAAATGTAGATAGTATTTTTCTCCTTGTTTCAAAGGATAAGTTTGCAAAGTTTCATCGAGATCGGATGAAAACTGTGGATTTGTATGAAGAACAAACAAACATACACACATTCATCTTTATATATATAGATTTACGATTTTTCAATTTTTTTTAAAATAAGTTAATAGTCTTACAATCACCTTTCAGTATATAATTTCTCTCATGTGTTTTGACGCAGGACATTCTAACTGTTTCCAAGTACACAGTTTCAATACAAGAAACAAAAATAACTTGCTCGATACTCAAACATTATTATCATTAATAAAAAGAATGGCTAATTATTCTGGGACCCATCTGGTTCACAATTTTCCCAAAACTACATTCAATTTTTAGATAATGAAGGTATATTTAAAGAAAGAAACTGATAATTATTTTAGCAACTCATTCTACTCCGTCCAAGAATGTTTTCAAAGAAATTAATTGTATGATATATGATTTTTAGAAAATTCGGTTTTAAATTTTAATTTTCTATTATGTTTTTGCTTGTAACCAGGGGCTTCAGCTTTATGCTTAGTCATATGTCGCCACAGAATTGAGTGAACTGGAGTTATTGGAATAAAGAAAATGAAAAGTTGTCACATTGTTGGTACTCTCTGTTGCCGCGCCGCGCCTCTGGCGCCTGTTTTGTGCATTTTCGGCTGTGGTCTTGGCATTTATTTGTACTGTATGCGGTAGCAAGTGCATTGTGTTACGAGCTCCAAGCAAAATCGAAACGTTATTTATCGGTGAAACGTTATTATTGTTGTTGCAGATATTCTGTGAGTATTCCGAATGTTATGTAATGTTAGATATTAAGTAACATGATGTTGGTAACATACCTATTTAAATAATTCCGAAAGCTTCTGCGGTCACTGTATGTATTATCCTGGTTCTCCGGGTGGAGCCGCGTCGATTTATTAAAACCTAACGTTTCTGCTATCGTGCTGTGGCTTCAGTCCTCTGAGGAAAGCCACACAAGGGCGCCGGCAGTATTACTTTAAGGGGGGTGCATCTGTATCTTTTTTATACATTCTATATAACACTTATTATCTAAGGATACTGAATTTATTGACAGTGTGAACAAATTTGGACAACAATATAGGCGCCTTAAGTTATTATTCAAGCAGTGAATTTAATAATAAAAATTTTGTTTCTTAATCTTTTTCTGCGTACTTTCTTTCATAGCAGGGGGGTGCAAGTGCGCCCATGAAGCCACAGCACGATAGCAGAAACGTTAGGTTTTAATAAATCGACGCGGCTCCACCCGGAGAACTAAAATAAACAAACCTATTTGTTTTTGCATAGATAACAATATACCTAACCTGGTATTCGTTGCTTCCATAGTAAACATTTCTGAGTGACAATATTTTAGGGCATAGAATCATAGCAGAAACAGAATAGTAGGTTACCTTGATACAAAGATACCGTGCGTGGTTTGTGTGTGTGCCGCCTGTACGCACGCACACATCGGGAATATCTCAAGGTGACAGGACTGCGCGAGGTAAATAATTTGTCCCCATGCTGTGTGGTATGGCAAAACTCACGTTACTGGAGGTTCGTCCTTTTAACTTGTCGGATTAATTCGAGTCCTGCGCAGTTCTCTCTGCGCAGGATTGTCGAATTCCGAGTAGCCCGTTTCTCGTAATAAGTTCTTCTTCAGTGTTTTAGCTGTTCAATTCTTAATTTTTTTTGGCTATCGGTAATAGAAATATTTTTAGTAAAAATGTTCGACGTTTATAAATCGGACTGTAAAGAAGAATTAGCATGTACCGCGTCGGATTATGAACGATTCTGTAGTTAGTTTTGCAGAGGAAAATAGTGAAATGAAAAAGGCATTGGTGGATGTTGACACCAAATAAAAGTCTAAAAACGTATTTATAATAATACTGAAACTAATTCAATCAATATAAAATTTAAATTGGGCCGATTAAACAAACAATATCTGGTTTATTTGTTTGCATGCTAAGTGACGAGAAAAGAACCATCTGGCAGATTTGAAAACATTTGCGGAATGTCAGCAATTTATTTTGAACATATATAGAGATGAAATACAAACATGAGAAAACGTATCCCCATTCAAAAGAGGCTGGCTTTTACATTACCTCATTACTCCATTCAATAATTTCTGCTGAAAAATTCAATACACAATATATTTTCTGTTGCAAAATCAACAATCGCAATCAACAATCTACAACAAGCTGTGTAAACATGTGGGCAAGCCGAAGGCTTGTCAACAGTCGAGTCGCAATCCTTTGATGTGATGCCGCATTTACACACTCGCCTCGCGCTTCGTGCACGAAAGCTGACACGAACTGCCGTTTACACTCTCGCAAGAATTCATTCACGGATGACTAGTGGGCGTTTAAGATTTCGTGGTAGGCGGTAGGGGATTTGTCTTATACTGAAGCACTTTCTTTTAAAAAAATTTAATTGATTTTTAATTTTTTTTAAAGAGATTTAATGATGTCAATATGTAGCTTCAAGCAGCTAATAAAACTTCAATAGGTCGTCAGTGTCTTTATTTATTGACAAATTTTAACTACTGCTTTATAATATTTTGAAAACAGAATTTCATCAGTTTCCTGAATTATTATCTATAGACGATAAAAAACTCCAGAGTATACTGACAGGTTCAGTAAACTTTAGACATGGAAAAACGATTTGAAGATATTTTGAAATTCGAGGTGTATGACTGGATGAAAAATTCTTGTACCGCAAATATTGTAAACGCTGATACAGCTTGACAGGAAGAATTGTCAGAAATCAGATATGATGAAGAAAGTAAACGTAAATTCGATAGTGATGAATATGTAAGACTGTGGCAAAATGAAAAAAAGGCTTGTCATATTTAAATTTATGGCAATTGATTTTTTCATTTTAATGAAGCCTTTTCCTATTTCATATCTCATCTAATAAGACTTTATTGCTGTTAATCGTATTATCGCCAAAGAAAGACCCCGCCTGAAAATTTCCGAAAGTGGTGACCCTCGTTTGTTCCTTACGAAAAATGATCTAGGTACCAAGTTTTTATTTTAGCAGAATTAGCCTTAGGAATCTGATTAATAAATTAGATAATAAAATATAATTTCACCAAACTTCATACGCAAAGTGTAAATAAAAAGACAGATTTAAAAAAGGAGTTATTCTGCTAAATATAGCGAAAGTCCGAGATAAAGTGTTTAGTAGGTTATTATTATATCGTCCCATTATATTTTCTGTTAAAAGAAAGACTGTATACGCCTCCCCCTAAAAAAAAAAAAAAACGTGTGGCATCGGCTTAGCAATCGTAGGTATAATTTCAGGAGACAGAAGTAGTAACATGTGTTTCATCATTTTCATGCCCGATGCACTACTAGCAAATACATTTCTATGAATTTGCCCATAGCTCCAATATCAACGGTGATGAATTTGTAATCCTCATACACTGCTTTTCGAGAAAATATACTCATCATTTCTTCATTTATTCATTTCTTACTCAGCAAGGAATAAAGCATCATCTGACTCTAAATAATGACAAATGTTTTCATCGCGTGTTGTGTATTTTCAGACGCGAGTGGTACGCGCGCCACTTGGAAACTGCGTCTCAATATGCGGACCACCACGCAACGCGACTCTCACGCTCGCATCATGCCGCTCGTGTCACGTCATGTAACACGCGCTATACGCGTCTCATTTTGCGCCTCGTGTTCGTGCTGTGTGACCTCACCTCGCGGAAGCTCGCGCGAAAGTGGAAACGCGGCATCAGACCATTTCCACGGCGCGAGAGAAATTTTTTTTTTTGTGTTAGTTGTGGCTTTACGCCTCGTCGACGTCATTAGAGGCGGGATGGGACTGGGGAGAACGAACGGGAAGGAATATTGCCATGGCCTTTTGAAGGAAGAATCCTGGAATTCGCCTGGAGTGATTGGGGGAAACCATGGAAAACCAAAATCTGGATACCCGGACAGGGATTCGAACCGGTGTCCTCCCGAATGCGAGGCCAGAACGCTAACCACTCACCTTCCATGCTCGCTTTATTATTATTATTATTAATTTACTGTAATTACGATGGAGCACATGCTCCGGTGGCAGTTCCCCTAGTCATATACTTACCCCCTTTCTATTGTTATTTTTTATTCCATTATAGACTTTTACTGCAAAATTCCACATCCCGTCTGCATATGTGATTTACGAATTTTAATTTTAAATTCATTCAGCGTTTTTGGTAAAGTTTAGAACTGTATCGCCAAGCCACATTCCGTGGAAACAAGACTTAACACACACACACACACCGCCCCGACCGCTTATTTAGATTTTTTGAATTATAAATAAGTAGATACTAATTAATATGAGCTCATACACTTGGCATTTATTTTAGTCAACTGGAGTTTATGACAATTTAAAGATCTGAAGATGTTTTAATTAGAATTATTCTGTTACCGACTCATAGTTTGGCACTCGCAGCGAACATTGATTATACAGTAGGATATAAGTATTTGTTAACAAACCCGAAAACTATATTCATAAAACTATAGTGTAAAAGTAAAGATATGAGAAGAACCCTTTGTATCCGACAAAGTGTATGTATTATGTCCCGAACGGGGCGAGGGTCAACCTACTTATCTGTTTCTACTATGTTAGACATTAGATGATTACACTTAACGTAGGTATCGTCTATATTTACAAAGTATAATGTGTCTTTTACAGACAAGACATGTCGCTACCTCCAAAAAAACTATCTAGGGCACAAAACTTAAAAAGAAAACAGAAGAAGCAAGGTGAAATTGAGAAAGCTTCAAAACTGCTGGCAAAATTTTTAAGATTTGAAAATTCATCTGAATCTTCATCAGAACTAGTTGAAGACGCAACGAAAGAAAACTTATCTGATATAAGATCTTCAGACCAAGCACATGATGATAAAGAGCAGCATGTTCTAGAAGATTTGCCTGTAACTGAAATGTCGTCTGCAGTTAAAAATATTACGAAAGAGAATACACTACCACCACCACCACCGCTTTTTCAAAATACAAATTTGGACGATATTTCAAAATGGCCGCTCATTGATTCTGCAATCAGAGATGAAATAATTATTCGAGGTCCTGTAAGTAATGAAATGAGCAACGAAAAATATCCAAGAAAAATGATGGACGTCATTTTTCAAATACACATTTTCAAAAATGCCAAATGGAGAAAGTTATAAAAGAAGATGGCTTGTTTACTGTAAAGCTACAGATAAAGTATATTGTTTTTGCTGCTCTTTATTCAACAGAACGTCTCATTCCAATTTGGGGAAAGAAGGATTTGACGACTGGAGGCATTTATCAGTGCGTCTCAAAACTCATGAAACTTCCTCAAATCACCAGCACGCCATGCACAGTTGGATAGAAGCGTCTATTCGATTAAAGAACTTCACTGGAAGAGACAAGCGTTTGCAAAAACAGATTGAAGAAGAGAAATCACGATGGACTGCTATCCTCGAACGAATGATGGCCATAGTATTCTTTTTAGCGGGCAATAACTTGTCGTTCAGAGGAAGCTCAGGATCTGAAACACTGTATACTCCTAATAATGGTAACTTCCTGGGTATAGTACAACTGCTAGGAAAATTTGACCCTGTGATGATGGAACACCTCCGCCGTATTTCTGATAAGGAGACTAATGTACATTACTTTGGAAAACGTATTCAAAACGAGTTAATCGGCTTACTTGGAAGTGAAGTTCGCAGCAAAATTTTTAATATGGTAAAGTCATCTAAATACTTTTCCATCATACTGGATTGCACACCTGATGTCAGTCACGTCGAACAATTATCTTTAACATTGCGTTTTGTTGAGACTATTGAAGATGAAGTCCAAGTGCGTGAGTGTTTCGTTGCTTACAAGCCGGTAAGTGACTCTTCGGGAGCTGGACTCACTGGCCATCTTTTTTGATGATATTGTGCAAGAGTTCAATTTGGATATGAACGATTGTCGAGGCCAAGGATATGACAATGGATCCACTATGGTAGGAGTAAATAAAGGTGTCCAGAGCAGAATTCTAAATCAATATCCAAGAGCTTTTTTTAATCCTTATGGCTGTCATAGCTTAAATTTGGTAATAGCAGATGCGGCTAAAACATCAGTTAAATCAGTTTCCTTGTTTGGATTTCTTCAAAAATTGTTTGTTCTATGCTCTGGATCAACAAAGCGATGGGAAGTGATATCCAAGCACATAGAAGGACTATCGCTAAAAAAAGTTTGTGATACTCGTTGGGAGAGTAGAGTTTCTAGCCTATCTGTAGTGCGTTATCACTACTCTTCAGTTCGTGACGCCCTTCTGGAATTTCATGAGGAAACGAATGATTCAGTTGCATCATCAGAGGCCTTGTCCCTAAGCCAGATCATGGAGAAATTTTAATTCATAGTTACAATGGTGGCTTGGTACGATATATTGTTCCAAGTAAATATTGTAAGCAAGGCTATGCAGTCTGAAACTATGGATTTACCAAACGCTTCACAACTGCTGAAAAACTGTTCGGAATTTGTGAAAGAGTACAGGTGTTATTCGTCTGCTATATTAACAGCTAGAGAAATTGCTTCTCAGACTGGGATAGATCCTAGTTTTAATCTAGTCCGATTCCGAAGAAAGAAGAGATTATTTCAGTATGAGGCGGTAGATGAGACAGCAACAGATCCTGAAGAATTGTTTAAAAGGAATGTTTTTTACCCTATGATCGATACCATTGAAAATGCGTTGGTCACTCGATTTACTCAGCTATCCAAATTTAATAATACATGGTCCTTTTTATACAATATCAAAACAATTCCAGAAAAGTCCGATTTGGAAAAAGCCTGTGCAGATTTAGAAACAAGTTTCACTGATGAAGAAAAATGTGACTTATCTGGTTGTGAATTGGTTGAGGAACTTTCAAGCCTGAAACCATGGTTAAAGGAACTTGAATCAGCAGAACCAATAAAAGTTCTTCAACTTATGAAACAAAACGGCTGGCAGGATATATTTCCGAATGTGTGGACGGCACTTCGAATTTTGCTAACCATACCTGTAACTGTTGCTAAAGGAGAACTAAGTTTCAGTAAATTAAAACTTATCAAAACTTATTTACGGTCAACTATGTCTCAAGATAGACTGTCCGATCTTGCTATTTTATCTATAGAAAATGACATTGTCCAAGACTTGAATCATTCTGATTTAATAAAGAAATTTGCAAGCGCGAAAGCGAGGAAGGTGGCAATCTAGGCCTTTTATTTATGATTTTATTTCCACATTTGTTTATTTTAAACTAAGTAGAATTGACTTACATGTGATGTGAGCGTTGTGTGCGTCATAAATAAATCTTTACAAATATACTTTACTGTTGTTTCTCATTATTACTACCTATACCACGCTAGTTTTCAGTGGTCTGTGTTATTAATATATGAAGACTATCTGCTGCTTTGCTCGCTTGGATTTCTTAACGCATTCATATACGTATTCGAATCCCACTGAACTATTTCTTCGATAGGGATTAACATAGGTCCTAGGTGTTATTTGAAATTTTATCCTAAGCCGTTCAGTCGTTTCTGCGTGAAACAGTGGCAATATGCAAACAAACAAAATGTTAAATTTTTAATTATAGTAGGACGTAAACAAATGTAATATTCAGTTTTCATGGACAGCTTAATCACGAATAAGCGAATGTACATTAGGGGCGCCACGATGAAATCTCGCACCACCTGAAAAACTTGCTAGGGCCGCCACTGCTTGTAACATATAATCACATCTTTAGCTGTGATTGTATGTACACATGTTAATCTAGACGTGTTCCATATCGAAAAGGTTTTTCCTCAGTAGAAATGTATGGAACAATAAACAGTGCTTGTAATAGGAAAAGCTGAATAGTGTGTAATTACAATTTTCGGAATTAATACGTTCATAAGTTATGAGAAAGGACAAATTAATGATTCCGTCAGAGTTCAGGCTTTCATTCAGAAGGAAGGGATGTTTAAAAACTGAAGGTGTGAGGTTATTATGAGACCTGTTAGCCATGTTGCAGAACATTACGGTAATTGTACAATGTCATTGTGGAAGTGGCGGCTTAGTATCCGAGGCAGCGTGTGTCGGTCGCGCGGCCGTTTGAGAGTCTCCGGATGTTGATCGTTGCGTGTCCTCGGCGATAATGGTTGAGACTGTGCGAGGAGCGCGATTAGTTAATTGCCTCTTGCTGAGTCGTCTGCTGCGGGAACGACCCTCTAAATGTGGACCACTACAGACAGCAGCATAGAGCAGACTCCGACAGCCCCGTTCATTCGAATAATGGTCAAGGAAACCACTTCTTTAACACCATCAGTATAGCTCAGCGGGTACAGCCACTGACTGGGATATGGAAGAGTGGGGTGCAGATCGCCAAAGAAGTTTACTTGAGTAAGGGAAAAAATTGAGTGAGTATACAAGGGGGGGGGGGACAGAAATAACCATAAAATAACAATAGGAAAAGATGAACGAAATGCCAAGTCGGAAAAAACTTCAAAGAAGAATTTGTCTTCTCAAGGGCTGAGGAAGAAAAGAGAGATGGTGTGGGGTCCTGAAGTTGAATGTCCAGATAGGCTATCTACATTGATGAACCAAAACACTGCTAAACGCGAGTCTGTAAGTCGTCTTGTGACCCTGCAGTAACTAAGCAGATCAGATAAGCATGGTGGGTTGTAATAGCTTCTACAGGGTGATTCTGGAGGAATGGTAAATATTGAAGGAGGGGGAAGAACGAACACTAGTGGGTAAAAATTCTCATACACATGTGTGCGATTTCCATTCATTTTTTAGATACAGGTGCTGGAGTGTTATGCACAAAATAAACGTCGGAAAATGATCAAGAGCACACCAATAACTTATTGAAACATGTGTAAAGATGTGCAGCATCGTTTTCGTTAGTTCGAGAGCTGGTAGACATTTCTGGGAAGGTATTTGAGCAGAGAGGGCTGAGGATATTCAGAAGTTACTGAATGGCATGAAAAAAATACTGAAGGAAGATTTTGGACTGAATATAAATCAAAGCAAGACAAAAGTGATGAAATGTAGCAGAAATGATACCAATTATAGTGGATTAAATATAAAAATAGGATCGGGTGCAATAGGAGAAGTAAGTGAATTCTGTTACTTGGGAAGTAAAATTACCACCGATGGCCGAAGCAGAATAGCACTAGCGAAAAGAGCCTTCATGAAAAAGAGAAAACTTTTAGTTTCAAATATTGATCTAGGAATTAGAAAGAACTTTTTAAAACACTTTGTGTGGAGCACAGCAGTTACGGTAGCGAAACATGAACTTTAGGAATACCGGAAGTAAAGAAAATTGAAGCATTTGAAATGGGGTGCTACAGAAGAATGCTGAAAATTAAGTGGATAGACAAAGTAAGAAATGAACGAGTTTTGGAAATGGTGGGTGGGAAAAGAAGTTTGTGGAAGAAGCTTACAGAAAGAAGAGACAGGCTGGTAGGTCATATTTTGAGACATGCTGGATTGGTTACTTTTTTAGTGGAGGGAACAGTCGAAGGTAAGAACTGTAGAGGAAGACAGAGATTAGAATATATGAAGCAGATAATTGAGGACGTGGGCTGTAAGGGGTATGTAGAAATGAAGAGGTTAGCACAGGATACGAAAGGATGGAGGAGTGCATCAAAAGAAGTGTTATAGAAATTTTCAGAGTACCCAAAATAACTACCTAAAAATTTCTACCAGCTCTCCTAATATTAAATTAGGATACGTACTACAAGTAGATGCTTGTCGCAGCCTCGTAAATTAGCAACTAAAGTTTTTTTCTGAGATGCACGCGCATCGGGACTGATGCATTTCAGTTTGTTATCATTTCTTCTTGGAATGACCCTGCACATATATACAAAGTTTCCTAAAATTCCTCCATTCCTGTCTAGGTATTGCACTTTTAATTTCCGCTATTGTATTGTTCATTCAAAGCGTTTTTTTTTCTGTTACACTACAGGGCGACACAACATGAACATATAAATTAATTAAAACCACCCATACCCTAGCCAGAATTCCAACTACAGAACACTCAGCTAGGCTCTGTAGCCCTTGCTGTAACGCTGTAGGGCTTTTGAAGTTTGAAGACAGACAGACGTGTGGCTTATTAAAGAACGACATACGATATACACACGTATATCCTCCTTCGTATGGAGCAACTGGCAAGGCAAACAGCTTAGTATTTGCTTACTTGTTGACCCTTCCCCTCACTGCTCTTTAACTCCTTCTCCTGCCGGTCCTGGCGGTGTAGTGGCTAGCGCGCTCGCTTCGCATTGCAAGGGCCGCCGGTTCGAGTCCGGCCTTGGGCGTGGGTGGTTTTAATAAGTGTTCGTCTTGCGTTGTCCTCACTGTAGTGTCCACGATATCATAGTGAAATTCTGATACAGCAGTTGCAACGTAAACAAATTGAAGCTGGCTAAATGGTCGAAAAGACCAAAGGCCATATTGTAAAAAAAAAAAAAAAAAAAAAAAAAAAAAAAAAACACCTCCTTCTCTTCACTGCCTACGAAACTTTAACCCTGCTGTACGTATCAGAAAACTTACTTCCTACAGTCACAAAACATGTGAGCGCCTTGAGTTCCATTCGGATCCCTGCTGTTAATAGCTACGAACATCCAGTTAACTAATTTGCTGATTTACAATTGCTTACCTTCCACACCAACCGCCTACCTATCAGTCGATCATACGATAATGTCATTCGTAGACATATTCCATAAAAAAAATCCTTGCTCTTTGGTTCGTCCGTTTATCATTATTCCACTTGAACTCAACGACATATACTATCGGGTGTCTATTTTTACGGTATATGTGCAGTGGGTTGTACTCAATTGCTGGTGGCGGATCTAAAACGTTCTGCACTGTGGCACCTGTATTGATCAGCTATTACTCCAGGAACTTGTCAAGTACCAGCTTCTTAATCCATCAATTTTCTTTGTCACGTCAATTCTTTCATACAACTAACTAACTTAGGAATCTTTGCGTAAGTGTCCGTCTTTTTATGCCTATTCTTAGCCATAATCTATATATTTCTTATTGTAAAACATTTTCTTTTGTTTGAACTAAGAAATCAAGATTTTCATGGATTCGACAGTCCTAATAAACTTCGGTAACATTGCTTGCGCCATTTTCTTTGTTTAGTTTGAAATCTATATCTATAAAACTAAAACCGCATAAATTTGTCTTGTAAAAACTCGGAAACTACTGAACAGATTTCGATGGGGTTTTCACCGTTTTAAAGCTTAGAATCTCAATTCAGTTGTTTGGCATGTCTTATGTTTCAACGTTAAATTACGCAGGAGCATTAAATGTTATTCTGAACTTATGATAACAAATCCCAAAGATCGAAGGATTAGATGTTGCATACTTCGCATTAAACACACAACTACAATGTCTCTGACCATAGCCTTTAATGAAAGCAATAAGATTACAATAATAACTATTTTGCACACTAAACAAAACTTGAAGTATTCTTTCCTTTAATTCGGGATATTCAATTTTTAAACAACATTGATAGCCGTAGAAACAACAGAGATTTTCTTTAATCACGGTCTCTGGTAGCACCTAAAAATTCTCTGGCCACCAGCATTATTCTTCAGTTCATTTATTTACGATAATATTATTCTGGATTCACTTTTTATATTTGTACAAAAGGCTTAATCTGCGGAGTTAAATTATCTGGCGTTTCGAGCAAACAGTATATCCATTTACTTCGCAACTGAATCAAATATGAGTTGCTAACATAATCTAGCGTTGTTTAGTAATGTAGAAATGCAATTTCTTTACCAAATTAATGATGCTTGATACACGTGAATCTTTTCGGACGGATGAAAATGGTGCACGTGCAAATAAACTTCAACCCGCCCGTTTCTTGGTATGGTTTGCTTTACTTCCGAAAAAAATTGGCGCGAGTTTTATGAATCTTTATACAAATGTTTCTCATTGCAGGAATAAAAATAGCGTACAGGTAAATCTACGCCAAATATACCGGGCAACGCCGGGAACTCAGCTAGTATTTTATAAGATGTAATGCCAACGTATTACATTTTATAATAGAAATCTTTTATAAAATATGTCCCATTACACTATAAAATATCTTTGAAGTTGTGGAAGCAGAAACGCATGTGGAGAAACGTGCGGAACTTCGGCAGTTGCGGAAGCTGTGGTCTGTGGCATCGCTAGTGCTGATGTACGTTTTCGTCGCTTTGTGTCGCGCAGGTGATCGGCCACATCTCGGTGGCGCACATCAACCCCGCCATCACGCTGTGCGCCTTGCTGCGTGGAGACGTGAACGCCGCCGCCGCAGCCGGGTACGTCGTCTCGCAGATCGTCGGCGCCATCCTGGGCTTCGGCATGCTGCTGGTCAGTACTCACAGAAACTAAGGTTCACTGCACAGGGGGGCTGTGGGCAAACAATTACTTGTCGAAGACTTGAAATGTATATATCTTGACATTACATATACCATATTATTATTATTATTGCAGCTATATCGATCCTTTTTTCAGGATGTAGCCTCTTTAAGTCTAATGAGCTATATATTAGAATTTAATTCTACATAGTTTTGCTGTAGTTCTTTCCAGGCTGATCGATCCTGAGCCACCCTCTTCCAGTTCACGCCTGTAACTCGTCGTATATCCTTATCCCAGCGATCCGGGGGTCTTCCTCTTGCTCTTTTCAGGTTTCTCGGTATCCAATCCAGCACTACCGTAGTCCATCTGTCATCTCTTTTGCGAGCAATATGACCAGCCCATTGCCATTTTTGGGTGATGACTCTTTTTAAGATGTCTGTCACTTTAGTTATTGAACTAATGTGCACGGCCCTTTTCCTCTCTCTTCTTGTAAACCCTAACATTGCTCTTTCCATACTTCGCTGGGCAGTTCTCAGTTTTTGCTTCGCGTGACTATTTAGGGTCGAAGTCTGGCAGGCATATATGAGGACCGGAATTACACATTGTTCAAATACCTGTTTTTTTTTTTTTTTAGATTTACTGGCATGTTAGATTTAAAAACTATGGAATTTATTCCGTATGCTCTCCAGCCCAACTTTATTCGTCTGCAGATCTCAGGCTTTGAGTCGCCATTCATATTGATCAGTTGGCCAAGATAGATGTAGTGATCTACGGACTCAATACCAGAATCTTTCGCGTCTGCCTTGTCTTTATCTTTTTCTGCCCATTTGTTTTGCATGATTTTGCTTTATGATATATTTAAGGCCCACTTCACTGCACGCTGCCTCTAGTTCATTTATCAGTTCTCTGAGCTCTTCGAGACTGTTTCAGAGTAAAACTATATCATCAGCGAATCTTGAGACTTCTTCCATTTATTCTCAAATCTCGGTTTTGCCATTGCCAACTCTAGGACTGATGTGAATAGCTAGGAGGATATACAGTCTCCTCGTTTTACCCCTATTTCTACTGTGAACTCTTTGGTGGCTTCAGCGATGTTGACAAAGGCAGTGGAAGTGGTTTAGATGTTGTACAGTAAGTCGATATAGCCTGGATTCGTTTCTTGTTCTAAGAGGACTTGCATGATTGCTGAGTGATGGACTGAATCAAAAGCTTTTTCAAAATTGATAAAGGCCAAACAGAGTGGCATCTGGTATTCATTTGCTCGACTTATTACTTCGTGGGTGACTTGGATGTGATCTACTGTGCTGAATCCAGACCTAAGGCCAGCCTGTTCAATTGGTTGCACTGTGTCTAAGGTGGAACTGATATATATACAATGCAAGCCGTGTTTGAGACGCAGCGAGCAGTGAGGGCGGACGTGCGTTGCAGGCGGTGACTCCGTCGACGGCGACGTGCGACTGCACGACGGTGCCCAGCGCGCTGGTCAGTCCCCTGCAGGCGGTGCTGGTGGAGGCGCTGGTGACGGGGGTGCTCGTCCTACTGGCGCACGCCGTGTGGGACCGCCGCAACAAGCACAACTCAGACTCCGTGCCGCTCAAGTTCGGCTTCCTCGTCGCCACCATCGCCATGATAGCGGTGAGTACCCACAACAGACTCTCTAAAGTATCTTAAAATGTCGGGGCTGACGTAGAACCTTTTTTTGGGAGGGGTGCTTGAGCCCCCTAGCCACCCACCCCTGGATATAGGTGAGGATAGTAAAAAAATGTTTTCCGTAGTAATAGCCAGTTAACATTCAGTAGCGTAGCTAGGTCAACAAGGGCCCTGGTGCAAAAAAAATTATTTTGGGCCCTCAGGCCAGATGGGCGACCTCTGTTTTGCTTTGTGTTGCTGGTAAGGGCCCCCTGAGCAGTGAGAGGGCCCTTATTGAGGGGCTACCTGTTTCTCAGGGGCCCCCTTAGACGACTGTAGAGCTAAAAAAAAAATAGGTTGCCAGTTTGTTGCCATGAAGCCTCGTGGGCCTCTGAACTGCGCTTGGGGGCCCCATATGTGCACTTTGGGGCCCCCAGAGGTATGCTTGGGGGCCCACTGAGCACCTAGCCCCATAGTAGCTACGCCCCTGTTAACATTTGTCACCAGTACAAAGAAACTAATGTATTAAGAAGAGAAACACTTTTCTCCTTTCATCAAGTTTTGCAAGCTGTCCAGGATTGAAAGGATAATCCTGCATCATGTCCTACTACATGTCAAAATTTTATTTTATTAAAATCTATTTTCGAGATATTGATTTTTTTTTAAAAAATTTATTCAAAACACATGATTTTATTCAGCTTATTCCATGCCATTTCTACAAACTAAGACTTTTTGAACCGTGTTTTCTTTTTTTTACTCAAGGATGTTTGAGTCATCTAGAACAATGTTCTTTATTTTCATAAAACATTCAAAACACCCTAATGAATCATCACTTTTTACTACAAGTTTAAAAAGCACAATTGTCTCTTTAATTAACAGATTGATCAACCATAAAACAATAATTGTAACAGAAGTATAAAATAATTATACCATACAAGCTTTTTATAAATTTTTTCAATTTCTCAAGGAAAAAAGAACATTGTTTCAGATAACTAAACTATCTTTAAGTAAATAAATTTAAAAAAAACAGGGGTTTAAAAAGTCTATATTTGTAGAAATTGTATGGAATAAACTAAACAAAGTCACATGTTCAAAATAATTAAAAAAAAATCAATATCTCGAAAATGGTGAGACTTTTAGTAAAATAAAACTTTGTTATAGAGTAGGAAAGGATGTGACATTTGTTTTTGATTAGGTAGCTTTCAGTTCCTGAATCACTCAAGTTATATCCAAATGTTCTGCATATTATTTCCTTAAATTCAAATATTCATTAACATGATTTATTGCTTATGAACTTCTGTAAAAAGTAAGATATTTGGATCTAAAAATAAAATTTCTATAACTGTCACTTAAACATTTTATTATGCAACTGATGTTGTAAACCTGACAGAATCCATTTGAGGTACACTTTATTTACATGATGTTTACTTCTTTCTTTACCAATTAATTGCATGATTTTAATTGGAAATGAAAAATCATTTTCCAAGTCAAGCAATTATGAGAATTTAAACACTGTTGTCCTGCATGTCTGGTTTGACTCTGAGATATGCCTTTCATCCTCATACAGGGTGCGTTGACAAAGTTTCAGGACTGATTTTATCCTGAGTTGGGAATGGCACGCAGACCAATTCCATTGGCAGGGTGAAGTAGTGGGGGGTGTCAGCTAACCCACCACACCAGCGGCAGTTGCCTCCGAGACGCTGGAAGGGAGGGGATAGCTAGTGGCGTGAGTACATGTCAGTGAGCGCCGTCGAAAACTCGAAAATGCAGCAGCGTTATTCGATAAAGTCCTGTGCGGAACTGAAAAATAAAAACTGCTGCAGACACTTTTGGTATGCTTCAAGATGCCTATAAAGAATAAGACATGTCACGTGCTACGGTTTTCATGTGACACAAGAGGTTCAAACATGGTGGAGAGGATGCATCAAAAGCATGTTTTCTTTGATGCCAAAGAAGTCATCCACAAGGAGTTTGTTTCTGCCGGACTGACTGTCACAGGTCTATCCTATTTTATGCTGAAGGACCGAATTAGCCCGGAGATCAAAGACAATTAGGTTCTCCACCACGACAATGCACCTTCTCACACGTCGCTCACCACTGGTGAAGTTTTGACCAAGTTCAACGTAGCAACACTGCTGCAACTACCGCACAGCCGCGACCTAGCTCCCAACGACTTTTTTTTGCTCCCCCGAATCAAGAGAAATCTGAAAGAGACGGGATTCGATACGATTCCAATGGTCCAGGCAGCTTCAACGAAGTCGCTTGACAGCGGTGTACTGATGCCCAAAGGTCATATTTCGAAGACTTATAGATCGCTGTACAAAAATGTTTAGTAATTTTTGTTGTTGAGAGACCAGTATTGAAACTTTGTGAACACACCCTGTGTATTTCAGTTGATTGGAGCAGGGTTTTGTTTGCCACATCAAGTGTGTATTTGTGTAGTTGAGATGACACTGTTTCTGTTCTCCAGGGTCCGTACACTGGCGCCAGCATGAATCCTGCGAGGACACTGGCTCCAGCCATCTGGAAAGGCGTCTGGACGTATCACTGGGTCAGTAGCTACCACACATATCCGAGTAACTCTCAAATTTGTAATAATAAATTTGGCTGGTTGAATATCTCTGGATGACAAACTGGAATATTTACACACTCGTCATATATCCACAAATAATCTGCCAGTCACATTGTAGAATAATCTACCATTACTTAAGCATAAAGAATAACAATCAAATTTTGAAATAGTGAAGTTACTTTTGTTTGGCGAAAATTTGAGCAATTTAATTTTCAGGTTTAAGGTTCATAATAGCAATTACCATTGCCATAAGTTACTGAAAAACTTTATCATCTCTGTCATAATCTTCTGAAGAGAGAGAATTTTATCCATATCTCAAAGTGATTAAATGGTTAGTAGGCAAATTTGATATATATTGGGATATGGAATAAGGAATTAAAGACATTCTGTACACAAAAATTGGTAACTGACTGATTAATTCTTCTAATATAAAGTTTACTAAGGCTGGAATGAACTATTATAAATAAATATAATAAAGAAAGCAAATATAATTTCCAAGGTGATGTATACCAGAAATACTGGTTCTTTTCTTCTTCATTGAATTTTCCCACAGTTTTTCAAAGTCTGTTTTTTAATTCAGTAGGGATAGTTCTGTCATCACAAGGTCTTTCATTATAATGTTACCACTTGGCTGTGGAATTTGTGTTCTGTACTATAAGTATAGATATTTTTTGCGTATGTCTTTATGCTTCATCAATGTCTAGGTAATTAGAGGTGTAATAGTACAGGACACAAGGTACAGGAAGGATTCGCCACAGCCCATTAGAAGGAACTATCTTGACAATCACCTGGAGAGATTTCGGGAAACCAAAATCTGGACAGCCGGGCAGGGATTCGAACCTGCATCTTCCTGATTGCATAACTTATAATACATAAAAAGGAGGCATTCCCACCATTTGGATACGTGTTAAAACAACTAATCCATCAACTACAATCAGTGTGAATGAGATTTGAACCAGAATTATGTTGTACAGAAATCCATGGCAGGGTGAGAGGAGGGTGGGGGGAAGAATAAAGATGACTGAATTAGATCTGTATGAACAAAAAATGATACGTAACTTAGTGATACTACTCCCTATTCGTTACCACATAAAACTGAATTTCAGAAATGATTTTCACTCTAAGAAAACCACACTTGTTTCCTACAAACAAAAATTGAATCCAATTCTAGTGTCAAATATTTAGTCTCATCAAATATTTTTTTTATTTTTAAGAAAAAACTTTCATTTCCTCCAATTTAGCAACCTCTTAAACTAGCAGGCAATGTATTGATGGGAAAATTTTCTATAAAAAGTATTTCAAGATATATTATCTATTTCATGAAATGAAACATTTTTTATTGGAAAAATTACTTGATTAAGTATCAAATTTGTAAAAATCAGGGATTTTATTTATTCATAACACCACAAAAAGCTCTCTTACATACAAATGTAGGCATTTGAAGCTAAAGGATTGACATAATGTTTTCTCTCAGGTGTACTGGGTGGGACCACTGGCTGGTTCTGCAGTTGCCACACTGGTGTACCTGACTGTCTTCGAGGAGAGAACTCCTAGCAACGACACACCGACAACAAATGCTGACCCAGAAGCTGGTGAAAAAGTGGAAAGCATTCCATTAAACTGAGGTACGTACTCATTCTCCACGCTCACACAAGGTACATTTGAATATTAACAAACATGAATGCATTGCTTCAATTTTTTAGCTGCTATCCTTTTCCAAAACATTTTTTCATTGTTCTCAAGCAGCTGTTACTTATTAGCAGAAAGCTCTGGCTTTAGTGACCCCTGTTAGAGACACCAAAAATTTACAAGTCCAACTGTCAACATTCTTGTCGCAATGAGTCACAAATTCTTCCCACACCCTTGTACCTAAAATTGAGTAGCAGCTTGTGGTCATCTTTTCCCTTTCAAACACTACTCCTAATTATTACACCAATATCTTTCTACACCTTATCACCAATATATGCCTTGTACACTCCCATGACTCTCTTCCAATAAATCCCATTCCATCTCTTTTATTATATCGGTTACTGATTATCTGCAGTAATTTCCAGGGACAAATCTAGTGGCCCACTTTTGCACCCCCTCCAACTCCTGTGTTTGATACCTAAAATGTGGATCCCAAACTACACCACCATATTCCAGCAGTGGTCTGACCAAATTATTTTTAACCCATCCCCTTACTTCTCTGCTACATCACCTCATCATTCTCTTCAATAAGTGAAGGATTTTGTGGTCTTTTCCTACTACCTGTCCAATGTGTCCCGCTCAGTTAACCTTGTTATCAAATTTTAAGTGAAAATATTTACATTTCAGGTCTTCAACAAGCAATTCGTTCCCTACCTTATGATCATAATCAACCTTTAGTTTTTTTATCTGTGTACCTAATAAGCTGACTCTTCTTTGCATTTTTCTTCATCCCTGGTTGATCTACCCAGCTAGATATCCTGCAGCTGCTTACAGTCTTCTACTGTTCGAATCGTACTAAAAGACAAATTAAAACTACTCAAAACAATGTTAACTGTCTAGAGCTCAGAAAAATACAATATGCAGATATTCTAATGTATGGGTGTGTTGATTGTATATCTTATAGGGGGGGGAGGACAAAATAATACGAACACCTGCGAAATAATAGAAAATCTTTGTTAATAGGGGGTTGGACCACCCTTTGACTGAAGTACAGATTTAATGCGATGTGGGATAGATGCATAATGGTCATAGACAATATTTAAAAGTATATTAAGCCGTTCCTCATGCAGAACGGTCTCTATTTCCGAAAGGCTGGATGGAGGAGGAAATCGGGAACAAAGTTTGGACTCCAAATATTCCGATAAATGTTCAATTATATTCAAGTCCGGAGACTGAGGAGGCCAGGCAAGATGTTCAACTTCATCGCCATGCTCTCCAAACCATGCTTGAACACACCTAGCAGTGTGGATAGGGGTGTTGTCGTCTTAAAAAAGCGGTCGCTCTCCAGGGAATAGAGTCTAGACAAAAGGTTGGACATGATCCCCTAGAATGCTTAGATAGTGATTGGATTTGATTCTACCATGAAGAATATCGATTGCTTGTGCTTTCGGGCTACTATGCACTTCAAGACCCGTCTATCCCTATCAGTAAGCTTTGACTTTCGGCCACTGTTGTGCTTTGAAGACGCCGTCGTACCCTCTTTCGTGTACGTCGTTATAACGGCTGTTACCGTACTCCTTGCAAACCCCAAAAGGTTTGATGTTTCCGTAACCGATGCTCTACTTAAACGCGCTCCGACAATCATTCCTCTTTGGAATTCTGACAGGTCTGACATTTCTACTTATCACAGACAGTTCGATAGACAGCTGACTGCTGTTGAGAGACTGATACCTTCCTCTCCACGCTCACTAGGTGGCGCGGCTGTACTGCAGGTATGAAATATGTCATACTTTTTCACAGGTGGTCGTATTATTTTGTTCTCCATCTGTATGGGAGGTATGTCTTCATATTGAACTTTTCAGAGCAGTCCAATGCTCAATCCTTGTTCAGTAACCTTCTCATGACTTCTCTATAAACTCTATTTTATGAAACTCAAATTGATGTTTTAATATACAAACAAGACATAAAAGTTGATAGCTATTCATCATCTTGCCCAATCTTTTGATTAATTGCCACTCTATCTTCACTACTCCAAGTATTGATGAAGACATGAATTGATGATTCTTTTTCTGTTTTGAAAAAGGCACACATAATGCTGTTCAGAAATGTCTTCTATCACAGTGATTCACTTTGGTTGCAGGATTGGTGCAGGCATTGCTGCTCAGGACGGTGACACTACAACACCAGGGATTCCACCCGACGGTGGCTAAATACGTTTGTGCATTCTGTGAATAAACTGGTTGGGAGTGACAGTGCTACGCTCGCCAACCATTTAATGTGTGACGCGACTGAATGGTCAATCGGACTGAACCGAGGTGATGAACTAATGGCAGGAGAGACGCTTCAGCTCCATTGGTTTATGACACCAAAAGCAACAGGTTGCTGTGAGAATCAATTCATTGACTAGCTGAAAATTGTACAATTATGAATCGTGTATCAACAAACACACTGTGTAAAATTGGAACAGTACTTACAGCTTATCTCGGTCAAAGATTTGAATGTAATATTATGAAACAAATTTTGTATGAGTGAAGTCATTGCATTGCAGTGTAACTGCCAGTTGAAATATTACGTTCAAGGAGTGTTTCATTCTACATAATTTTTATAGCTTTTATTAATTTCTAGTCACAATTCAACCAAGCCATAAAAAAAATATTTTTGAGACATGCTGAGTATATTTTAAATATCCAAGCCCATATATCTGTATTTTTTTTACTCTGTAGGCATATGGGCAGGATGATAATGAAAACATGTTTTACTGGTACATGTAACATTAAAATACATAATTTTTAATCTAATTTTCCTTTCTGATTTGTAGTAATCAGTAGTTACACATTATCATGTGAATATAAAAGAAGTTATTTATTATAAATGTTGTAAGAATTTAAAAAAAAAAAAACTGTGGTTCTTTCTAGAAAACGAAAAATGGGCATGTTGTGATGAATACCATAGTTCTAAGCAAACGTATCTGTAAATTTCTCTGTCATTTTACTTCTCTTTAAGTGTAAACCTAGGCTCAGACTACCAGTGTGGTGCCATCTGTGTAGAGCAGACTAAACTATAGAGAGAAAAAAGAAATAAAGAATAGAAAAATGAAGATTATACTGTTTGATCAAAAAAAAATGGTTATGACCTAATCAGAAAATTTTCTGCAGATTTTTTTTATAAATCTTTATAAATCTTTAAACTGTATTTCAACTTCAAGTGATGATGAAATTCTGCATTATTCATGCAGTAATGGAGACTTCTTGACATCAAAAGTGTTGATAACTTATGAAGATAAAGAACGGTTGAGAAAGCAAACTACTCTCGACAGATAAAGGCAGGAGGGCCAAGACAAACTCAGTATTTTGGTGTATTGTAAAGTGTATGTGTTAGTTTGTACATCACAATTCCCGTGTGTCTACTGCAGTAGTTGTAATGTTAGTTTCCTAGAAGTAGCTGAAAGCATAAATTCCCCCTCCCCCCTTTTAACTGTAGATTTATTGCTTGTCGGCCGAGTGATCATTTGAAACGTGAGAGAATGGGCACAAGGAATGATAAAGAAATTGGCCAAGTCCTTAGGGAAGGAACCGTTCCATCATTCACTAGGAAAATTCTCGGGAAAGCACAAAAAACTAGAATTGGGGATGCAATGGGGACGAAACTGTAAAATTTATAATTGTATTTTAGCAACCAAGTTTTTAATGATTTGTTTTTATAATAACTTTTCCCACAATTCAAACAATCAAGTTGAATTTTCGGTGGTTAAGGAGGGTGAATACGAAACAATTTCGATGAAACTGAAAAGTATACATTAAACATACGAGGCTTAGTAATGGGAGTTACTCACAAAATATTTGTGCTTCGATAGAGGACCTGAATATGATAGGGCCTCTCACAATCCTTTAACCCTTTCACGGCTACGGGCATACATGTATGCCCTGCCGCTAGAAAGACCAGACGGCTACGGGCGTACATGTATGCCCAGCGGATGGGAAGACCAGACGGCTAACGGCATACATGTACGCCCGCGAGGCGGGAAGTCCTGACGGCTAACGGCGTACATATACGCCCGAGCTCGGAAGCAGGTAAACAGCTAATTGCTGTTGACCGCATTTCTGAGAACACTATTATACTCTGGACTTTCTGTAGGAAAACACTTTAGTTTTCACCTCCCCTGGGCCCTTACTGCTTACGAGTCTAACATTCGGCCAGTTCTGTTTTTTCTTCTGGTGAGACGACGGCGTTCGCATCTGTAGCCTTTGCCATGTCGGGACGCAGTATATCGGACAAGGAAATCATGGATATCCTCATGAATAGTAGCGACGAAGATTGTAGTGATACTTCAGAGCTTTCCTCCGACGAAGAGTTTTATAGGTTTGGATGTAATGCTGAATCCTCGACATCACGAACAGAAAATTCTTCCTCTGAAGACGGAAAAGGAAATGAAGTAAGTGAAACTTCGTCGGGAAAAAGAAAGAATGACTGGTCGGAGAATCATCCTGTGACGAAACGACGCCGTTTTGTGAACACATTTAGCGGTTTGAAAGTAGACTTCGAAGAGTCAGCAAGTCATTTAGATTTCTTTTTGTACTTCATGTCCATGGAATTTGTTTTGCCATCTGTACACAGATCAATAATTATTATAAATTTATTACTGAAAAAAATGACGACTGCACCCAGTAGATTAGCACTCTGGAAGCCTATAGAGCCAGCAGAATTTTATTGCTTCCTAGCGTGTTCTCTGCTCATGCCTAGAAGTAAGAAGTAAATGAATATTGGTCGAAAGATTCTTTGCTTAAAACACCAATATTTTCTAACATAATGGCCAGCGACCGGTACAAGTTGATCCTGCGTCAGGCTATATGAGACAATTTGGTTTTAAAGATCAATAATTGTATCTTATAGATGACTATACCAAGAAGTATCCGAGTTTTAGGGCGCCTTTGCTAGGAACTGCTCACTTTAAAACTATGTATCTTGAAATGTGTGTGTCTGATGTTAATGAACGTTTAATAGCTTTTATTATATATTAGTAGTGCAAAATGTCAAGGTAAAGAATTTTCCAAATACAAATAAAAAAGGTTCTCATCATATTCCTAAATTACCTTTTTCTCTGTCTCTGTCCAGAATAAACTTACAGCAGGAAACAGGGGTTAACTTTAAAACACTCTTTCTTGGTCATTAGAAACTTCAATCGCTGAGATAGTACAGTGTGACAATGATTTTAAAAGGAGTATTACTGAAGAGTAGTTGTAAGCGCGCTACGAGCACGCGATTAGCCCATAGCCGGCCAGGCACACTGTGGTTCCGCTCGCCCCAGCCACCGAGGAGGCAGGACGCTGGCACTCGTAGCAGCGAAAGGGTTATAATACTTTGGACATCCAAATTTAAGCAGTTAAAATAGAAAAAATGACAGTGGGGAAAAATAAATCTTATTGCGACTAATCAGTAGCGTGCAATTGCTGCACGAAGCCAAGCTTTTTCAAATTATTATTATATATATCAATGAGCAGAAAAATGCTTAAAGGCAATAAAACTAAGGAGGGATAGGCAGAACAGCGTGGGACAGGTTCGCCAGACGTGTACACGACAATGGCAGTCATCCTGCCGTCTCACTTTTGCAAGAATAAGGCTATACACTAAAATATACTTTTGTTCTTTTTTTGTGTTCGTCGTCCCAGCAGCCTTCATCTGTGGTGTTAGGTCATATTTCCCTATCCTTCCTTAAATAAGAAAGGAAAGGGAAATTAACCCACCACATACCAAAGAGGACGGATGCGATGAGAGAACACTAATACTGACAAAAAAACTACACACAAACAACTACACAATATTTCGGCAACTGCCTTGCTCACAAATAGAAAGACGGGCCATTAGGCTCAGAACGTGTGCGCACACCGAACGTTACCTAATGACTCAATCCTTCCTTAGTCACACAAACACACGACGAATCCTAAATACACGACTATTGTATTTAGATGTAATAAAACTGGGTATGGGTGCAGGAAATTTCCCGTCTTGGACACTTGCTGGTTTTATGAATTGATTAATGTAGTACTTCTCAACCAGAGGACCAAATGCGTTAACTGTTCTATGGACTGTTAACTTACAAGTGCCCAAGTTGTGTATAAATTATTAAACAACCTTACCAACTGTTATAGGCATGTATCCCTTAAGAATTACATAAATGATAAAGCATTCAGAAAAAGGTCGTTAGCTTAATTCTGGAAGAATACCGACTGGAAACTTATTTAGTTGTGAGAACGAAGGCTTTCACGGCATATCGATGATATGAAGTCTTTACTGGTTCTCCGCCGTTTAGTATTGAGGAAAGACAACAGCGAGCTTTCGGTGGCTAGTTCTGCCGCCATCTTCAGGTCTGATGTTATGCAGGGAGCATCAGGCAGCTCTGGAGCTCCCTGCATAACAACCTGAAGATGGCAGCAGAGAACCCGTGAAGATTTCATATCAACTTATTTAGTTAACAGACTAATAAGTAACGATGCCAGTAATATCCTAACACTCCGAAATTTTTGCTTGTCACTGGTTTTAGAAAATTTGGACCATAGATTATACTCTCTCCATAGTATTATACATTAGGAGTATAGTATCCATTTTATGTGAACAATTTTTGATAATTTATTCTTGGTTATAATATTTTAATTCAGAATTAAATTTTTTATTTTCTGCCAGCTGGTCAACTTTCTCCTCTTTGCAGATAGCAGGATGGGAAACACTTGGGTCAACGCAAAACATGCAGATGACGAGTCTTAAGATTTGAAGAATAATTTGCAGACTTCTGTTAGAATAATTTTACTGCTATAATTTAACTTTCTTTGTTACTTATGTATTGTGGGAACAAACTGCAAAAGCAGGTGCCAAAATCTCCAACAGGCAGCTGCATTTTAAAGTTTATTAACCAATTATGTGCACCAATGTTGAGGTGGCAGAATAATACATAATCACAGAAAAAAAAAAGTAGAGGATGAGGAATAGAAGATAAAATCTTGATCTTTATTAAAACTTTAATCAATCTGAAGAAATGCCACAAACTTTAATTTTTTAATTCATTATTTATGAAAATAAATTTATGTATTTCCTGCAGCAGTTCTTTTTACACTTAAAATTTATGTCAAATTACATAAATATATAAAACAGCTATTAATTGTGTAGCTTTTCACTTGAAATGTTTGTCTCCTCAAGAATTAATATACACAACAGGTACTGAAACAAAATATTTCATTTAACTAATAGAAAAAATTTACACTATTGAAATACAAGTACTTATAATTAAATCGGAATTGTAGACTTGAGATAATGAAATATTTAGACCACACTTTTAAAATATTAACTACAGCATAAAATGGTAATTTGCAATTAATATGCAGGGGATTAGGAGAGAAGAAAAAAAAAAAACACTAAAATCACAGTAGCACTTTTTAATTTAAATAATACCAATTTGTTTTTAATAAGTAAAATGCTTTAAGCCAATGAAAAGAAGGAAGGCTATGAAATGTACTGGTCAGACATGACTGCACTGATGCATGCATAGTGAATGGAGAACCCAACTAGCAAGGCAAGGGTGGTAGAGGATAGGGTCGAGAAAACACTGAGCGGATGATTCTGCAGAAACAAAATTTATTATGGTTGAAACGGGGGAAACACCACCAAAGTAATCAACAAAAAGAGGATATAAATAGAAAAATATTTTAATATATATTTACGAGTTACATGTACTGGCCAATGGTGGCAATCAAACTGCCATTTAACACTGGAAACAAGGAAATAACCCATCACTTACCAAAGATGAAAAAATGCACACGTACACACTTAACAACATTCCCATTCATAACCTAATCATGCAGTAGGCTAAACATATGGCAGGGGGAAGATGTGTAGGCCCCTACGTTTACACATGTTGCTCCTGCCATATGCCATGCCTCATGCATGATTAAGATTAAGAACCAAAATAGGGAGTTTTTTTTTTTTTGCTTTTCCTTGCGTTCATCCGACCCTTCCTGCCTTCATCTGTGGTAAGCAATGGGCTATTTTTCCCTATCCTATATTAAATTGCATGTTTGTGAATCAAGCAGGTAGCACATGAATGCAGTTTGGCTACGGTCGCCTTACCTTCCTGTCAACACAGATGCCTGCCCCATTTAATTTATCATCCATTGTATCAACATGGTACGGACACTCTTCATATCTCTTACACATTACTTCAGTGATTCACCCACCTCAAATGATACTATTTCTCCAAAACTATCCGTTCATCACTTTCTCACCCCTATACACTACCACGCTAGCTGGGTTCCACATTCTCTATGCGCGAAGGTTGTGATGTTATTACACTGAGTGTCTTACCTACTTGTAATTTGCTTTTAACAAACTCTCAATGAAATAAGCATTCCGAATAATTGGATACGGTTGAAGATATCATCAAATGAAGACATGTGAAGGCAGTACGTGAATGCTGTTGATGCTGACCATTAGATTATTATAGAAAACTATTACTAACCGAAACCTAAAGAAATTGCTGATGACAATTGTTGTGAACAACAATCATTCTTTGTACTCTTTTATGAAAAATGACTGAGCACTGGGTTTCCAGAGCTCTATGAAATGAGCAAAGAAGTAGATTTGAATTTAATCACAACTTGGGACAACACTACCTTTCTACACTACAATACTCGGTAAAAAAACACACCATAACTGATGGAGTAACATATACAGGGACAGCACAAGACAATTGTACGTGACAACAGACAAAGAAGGTTATCACAAAGATTTTCTGGAACTGCAAGGAGTGAAATGCTTCTGTAAATGATTAATATTATGTGAGTATTAAAAGGTGTATGGCTTGCATGACAATGCACCTCCATTTTATAAACAAAGCTTCAGTTCACTGAACTTCAAATTCCCTATTTGGCTTTGGCTAAACTATAATTATTTTCCAAATTAAAATCTAACTTTTCTGGGCAACAATTTAAATTGGCAAGGTTCAATTAGTTTTCCTTTTCGAACAATTTGCTGTAATAGACAAACTACTTTATCAGTCAACGCCATATTTCTAGCTTAAAATTTGTAATAAGTGGTAACTATTAAAATATAAACTACCTTCACACTTCTTTATCGTTCTTGCAGCAAAACTTCTGGAACTTAATTTGTACATAGCTTAAATGTCTTATATACAACCAGCTGCAGAGTTAGAATAACACAGTAATGGCACAGAACAAAAACCGGAGGTGGCACACTGTAGACACTGCATATTGGAGCTATAGTTAAAAAAATATATTTACTCCAATAGGTTTTTTTTTATTTAGTTCCTTTCTTATCTATTAAATCATATCTACAGGAGGAGCTATCTCCTCAGCCACTGTGTCACAGCCTTCAGACGAGTGACTCCCGCTGTGCTGGTGAGTCCACGAGGTGTCGCAGCACGTCAGAGACATGTCGTTCGGAGGGCTTATTCCCCGAAATTCTGCAAGCAAACAGTAATAATACTTATAAAACAGTTCTACAAACACACTTCCACACTCCAAGTTTACTTTTTAAAATTAGGGATTTTGGTAAAATTATGTCCACTTATTTTAGGGCACATGTTCCATCTTATGCCACTGTGTACAGCACTGTCACGAATATAAAGTGTGCCCACACCTAAGGAACTTCCTGTTGCTAACTGTGGTGGTTTGTTTCCAAAAACAAACCACAACTATCAGAAACATTCAGTCTTACCAGGATATCTAACTTACAAATAGCTTACTAGTGTTACTGTTTAATGATGTTGCTCTTGGTGTCATCAGATCACAATCTTTTATTTTTCTGTGTGAAATAGAAACGTTTTGTCACAATTATAATTTAAGGTTTTCTCAGCGTTGACTATAAATAAAATCTTCTCGGTTAACTAGTTACATGAGAAGATTTTGTTTATAAATTAATTATCCATATCTTTCCATAAAATCAACATGGAGTCAAAAGCCTCATGGTTTTTATATATCAGGAAATAAGGATGGACACATCAGAAACTTTATTTGAATGAGTAACACCGATTTAAAATGATTACAAATTACAGAACTTCATATCTCCAATAGAACATTTAGTGCAGACTTTAAGATTACTAGGTAATGGATATTCATATACTTCTTTGAAATACCCATCTTGATCTCGAAACAATCAATACAAAAAACGTGCCAGAAGTGTGTGATATTATACAAGTTCTCCAAGATCAAATACAGGTAAAATCAATTGTTGACAACCAATTCAACCTCGTGAATTATTTTGTAATCTTTAAAAATTATATTTCCTTTTTAAAAACTCGATTAAATTTTTATTTGATCATTCTTAAATTTTTTATTACAGTACATGAACAACAGAGATAACAGCAACAAGGAACAAGCTGCCTACACAAAAACAACAACAGCTTCAAACATGGCCATGTTTAGCAATGTTCCTACATTTGATTTCATCTTTACCAATACTTCTGGAAACAGTCAACTTCAAGGAACTTTTGTTTCTGTTGGCATAAACATTTAACATGAAGGAACCAGTTGCGGGAACAAGCAACATGAACAAAATGTTCCTCAGTGTTCCTGTTGGTATGAACTTGCCTTAACATGGAAATCTGATGCAGAGTTAAATAAATCAAAGTGTGTGTGTGTGTGTGTGTGTGTGTGTGTGTGTTCAAGTTTTTTCACCTCAAATACATCACTTTGGACACAGTTTGCTCTACTTCAAACTTTACCCCTCACCTATTAGGATTGGGATTAATTAAAAATATTGTTTCATAACATGATTCTTTTTTCTACTTCACTAGTCCGCTGTTCTTACAATTCTTCATTATTTTGTTAAATTTCACCTCCTAAAGTCAAATAATTACTCTCACTCCACTAACAATTTGTCGATTTTCATGTCCGGGTCTTGTTGCATGCTGTTAACCAGATCCGTAACTGATTTATTTGATGTGTTGCTCCGTCTCGCAGTACAATCCATTTAATTTTATAAACTATCTTTAAACCAAGGGGTGGCCAACCCGCGGCCTTTAACATTTTTTCCGACCTGCGAGATTCATCACACTTTGACAAAATATTTTTTATATTCCATTTTTATTGTTATATATTTCTTTACAATGTTCGTTTAGTATCATTATTATTATATTATCAATGTTTACATGTAAGAAGAATAGTAAACACAATAACTCATGTTTCAATTTTTCACTCCAAAAAATGTCTAGTGAGGATATATAATTTTATAAGCGGCCCGCGGAGTTATGATGCACTTCAAAAGTGGCCCGCAAGATCATTTGAGTTGGCCACCCCTAGTGTTGTAAAAATCGTTTTTTTTCCTGACTTGAAAAAATAAAAAAAACCATAAAAAACTATGAAAATAAAACACGTTTTTTTTTGGGAACGCATTTTTTTCATAAATACTAAATCTCAAATTTGTAAGGCATTTATCGTTTAATACAACTGTTTTAGAGTTTATAACTAAGTTCTTATCTTAATTTTTAAATCTACTATATTTTTCTGATTCAGTTGAAAAGAAAATTACGAAAATATTGGCAATATTGACTGAAGTTTTTACGAACGGGGACTTCCCGAAGAGGCTAGGTTGCGCAAGAAGGAATCCCCGTTCCCCGTTGTTTGGTTTGATACTCGCTATTTGAACTAGTGCTGCCAGCCCTACGAATTTATCTGTAGACCTACGGATCTTTTCAAAAAATTAGGAATTTTAAGTTTATCTATGGATTTTTGCCTCTTTTTATTACTTATTGTGCTTTTCTTATATTCATATACTTGTTAAACTCTCAGCGTATAGTGATACTGAGTCATTAAATCCTCAGTAATTATGACTCGATTCCTTGCAACCGTTGGCGTAAACCAACGATTGAAAAAGAAATAAAGCTCCTATTTTGTATGATAATAGATTTAAATTCAAACTTATAAGACTGTAATACAGAATTTTCGGTGCAGTTTTTATGCAGAGTGTCTACTTTGCTCACAATTTAAAATTGCTATCTCAAAAGCTTTTGAGTACAATACAAGAACAACCAGTAAAAGAAAATGTAACTATTTCTGAAGTTATGGATCTAGAGGAGACAAAAGAAGAAACAGAAAATTCCAACACCGACCAAACTAGTGTCTGTAGTGCTGATAGTAGTGAAAGTAGTTCTAACATAGATGAATAAAATTATGTTACCCATATAGATACATTTGTGAATCATTATGTAAGACATATGATTCAGCAAGATTTAAAACACACATGTAAAATGTAAGTTCCGTAAATAAAACTATAATTTATCAAATATATTGTTTTCTGAAAATTAAAAAAAAAAAAAACAAATTTAGAAAAAAACAAGGGGGCCTAAAAGTTTTTTTCACGTATTTTCACAAAGCTGAAAAAATTTTTATTTTGTTTCTTTTCAATTTGCAACACTAGCCACCCCTACTTTAAACCTTGCATTTCGGTTCTATCTACACTGTGCCAATTTTCCTGCACCTCCTTGTTTTCTTTATGTATAATTTTTATGTAGCCTGTAAGAATGAATACACATTAGCCCATCAGGGTTTAATGGGCATTCCTCTGCTAGCACATGGTATCTGATGCTTGTTCCTGCATACGTAACATTACCGTCTTTAAGGCAGCATCAAATTTTAAATATCTGATTTCCATATTGCAATCACTTATTTTTAACACCATTCTCAATTATTTTTGTTGACACTGTTCTTGAACAATTCCTCACGACTTCAGCAACTGTTAACAGTTATAACGACTGAAAAGTATTGCTCATAAACCCAATATATCTATAATTCATGTACAATTCATCACAATACAGTTCTAACACATACTTTATCCATAAAAAGGGGAGGAAATCATATTAGAAATAATTAAATATTTATATGGAAAAAGACATAAAATACACCCAACGCTCACCGAAGTTGAAGGGAGGAGGGCAGCAGCAACACAAAACAGATTTTTTTTTTCCTTTTTCTGCTTAACGTCTCTCTAACAGCGAGGTCTTTAAGAGACGGGAAAGGATGGGGGGGGGGCAATGAATGGGAAGGAATTCGGCCATGGCCTTTTGAAGGAAGCATCCTGGATTTGCCTGGAGTGATTTGGGAAACCATGGAAACAAAAACATAAAATACAAATATTGCACGAGTGGTTGTGTTGACCGCAAGACTTGCATGAGCTCAACCACTTCTTATCTTGACAAAGGGTTTAACGCAAAATATTTGCATTGTGTGTTTTGCGTTGGTGCTGCCCTCCTCCCTTCAACTTTGGTGAGTGTTGGGTGTATTTTACCTGTCCTTTTCATAGAAATATTACCTCACGGCAGTTCTTTCCTTGCATTGTTACTGACACAAATAATTAAAATTATTCACATAAATTAAAGACTGCAAAAGGGCTTTTACTCCTCGCACAGTCACGACAATATTACAATAAATACCGTAAAGGTCTCTCAGAAGTTAAATCTCTATTATAGAAATTGACTGATTTCCAAGATTGTTGCTTATTATAAACATTAATTCTGTATTTTGACTTCCCTCTTCATTATTAGTTGTAATTTCTTTGACCTAAAAATATGGCTGCATTCATTTGAGTTATGCGAACATTAACAGTTCTCACGCCTATCTAAATGGCATTATATTCATCCAAATTTGTATATTTACTTGTACAGCATTAAGTTGCTATACCATGTCCAAGTTACATTTCGTCAGAATGTTCCACAGAGAGCAGATTAGTGACTACACCTCCGGAGCACCCTCGTCCTAAGACTGGAAGAATACCAGAAGGCTAACGGCAAAGGATGCAAAAGGCAAGGGGAAATCACTGCATTAAAGTTACACAAAGGATAAAAACACAATTCAATACAATCTTCCCAAGTTAAACAGAAAAAGAGGCGCACAAAAAAATTAGTGCATCAATGTTTGGGCATAATTTGTTGGGGGGGGGGGGGGAACCCGCACTGGGAAATTTCAGGTTACTTGTGCTGCTATTAAATTGAAGTATAATATTACTTTCATAATAAATTTGTGTTCGAGATTCTTCAAGTCAGATGATTACGGCTCTGTTGCTAAGTGGGTAACAAAGATTAAAATCACAACGATCATAAAATTCTTAAATATCAACAAGCAGCTAAGATCGAAGACTTATTAACCAAAAAAACTGAGATACAAATTTCCAAACATTTACCTTGCTGATCGACGACTGGTAAATCAGCAACCTTGGAAGTATCATGAGGTGAATGTATTTCCTGCAACAGAGATGACAAGAAATCAAGAGTTCAGTCTGAGGAAATGCCATAAGCACTAACATCAAATGTGCAATTTACTGAAAACGTAAAAATATGAATGGTTCCACAGAACAATTTTCACAAGAGAAATCTCATTTTTGAGTAAGTGGAAACCATCAGAGGCAATAATTTAATTACTTGGTAATACAAAATGAATAGTCTCCAGGGTCACTAATCTCGTTTCATTTCACAGAAAAATTCCAATAAAACCACTGACCTTCAAAACAGAAATAAACTGCATATACCTAACATTATAAGGAAGAAAGAATAGGGAAAGTAAGCCCATCACTCACCACAGATAAAGGCAGGACGAACGCAACGAACACGCTCACAATATTTTGGTAAAAACCTTCGCTAGCACTGAGACACGTGACAAAAGTATCAGAAGGAGGTCTGCGTGTTTACATACCAGGTGTGTAAATATGAAACCGGAATTTGCCAACAGATGGCTCTAGCTATCAATGCAGTTACCATCAGATTGCATCATTGTCACCATTTTTTTTTTTTTTTTTTTTTTTTTTACATCTGACACCCATTTTTACCCCACAACATTACAAGTTTCAAATGACAGTGTAGTTTTCAATAATGTTGAACATTTTGAGTTTTGAGCCTCCAAACTACGTTTTGTGGACATCATTGATTTTCTGTTACCATTTAAAGAAAACTGCTGCAAAATGGCATCAAATGCTTGTTGAAGCTTACGGTCAGTGTCCTCTCGGTAAATCACAGCGTTTTGAGTGGTTTTAAAAAAAAATTCAAAAGTGGTATTTTGACATAAGCAACGAAGACAGTGGAAGACTTCCAAAGAAGTTTGAGGGTAGCGAGTTTCAAGCATTGTTGGATGAGGATGGTGCCCAAATGCAAGAACTCGTAGACCAATTAAATGTAACAAGGGAATCTGTCTCCACACATTTAAAAGCGATGGGAAAGATCCAGAAGATGGGAAAATGGGTTCCACATGAACTGACTGACAGACAGGAAGAAAAACCATGTGTGAAATGCTGCTCTCAGGTATAACAGAAAGTCATTTCTCCATCGAATTGTGACAGGTGATGAAAAGTGTATATATTTCAAGAACCCTAAGCATAAAAGATCATGGGTAACTGAACCGTCAACATCAACGTCAAGGCCAAGGCCAAATCGCTGTGGAAGGAAGACAATGCTCTCTGCGCTTGGTGAGATCAAAATGGTGTGATCTATTAAGAGTTACTTAAAACCTGTTGAAACTGTTAATTCTGAACTATTATCAACAGCAGGTGATCAATTTGAATCAAGCATTGCAGGAAAAACAACCAGAATACCAGAAAGGGTAACAAAGTAATTTTGCTTCTTGACAACTTACCATCACATATAGCAAGACTGGTCAAGGAAATGATTGAAGCACTTAGTTGGGAGATACTGATGCATGAGGCTTACTCACCCGACTAAGCTCCATCCGATAGCTCCCTCTTTACATTGATGGGACACACACTCGCTGAGCAGCGCTTCAGTTCTTATGAAAATATACAAAAATGGCTCAATGACAGGTTTGCGTCAAGAGATTTTTTATTGGTGGCATTCATAAATTTCCATAGAGATGGGAAAAAATGTATATCTAGCAATGGGCAATACTTGAAATATGGTATTTTGTACCATTTTTATGCAATAAAGGTGTATTTCTTATGAAAAAATTCAGTTTCATATTTACGCACCTGGTATCTGTACCCCTTGCCATATGTCTTATCTGTAACACAACTAAGGATATTTCCAAAATATTGTAAAGTGTATACGCTACGACCCTGACAGCTTTGTCTGCAGTCAGTAACTCATCTGCTTTACCCATCCTTCCTCCGATGTGATCCACCGGTTTTAGTGTTATCGCAACTCATTTAAATTTGCTAATATAAAATGTTACCCAATCCCTCACCTTGGGTGCATTGTCTGGAATACCACACAGGACATCGACATCATCCACAGTGACAGTTTCTTTCACACCACTCGAGTTTTGAACTGAATCCAGCTGGATACTTCTCCCGGCAATAACGTCTCCATTTTCCCCACATGGGCAATCCACTCCTGCAGTCAAGAATAACCGATTTTTCCCATTGTGAAATTTAATGCTTATAATCACAAAATGCAAAGAATATTTTTTCATCAATGCAATAGACAACTCACCTTCCGTACTACGTTGTTCGTCAGGCTCTGAAGCACTTAGTTTTTCACTCTTGATTTCAATTGAGCTTTGGCAGCTGTTTGCACTTTCTTCTGCACCACTAGATACTTCATGCTTGATACAATAAGGGACTTTGGTTCCTGATGTTTGGGACTTGCTGCCAACCGAGATGATATCAACAACAGCTACTTCGTTTCCTTCGCAATTAGCGGATTCATTATTTAAACAACCTTTTGGTTGCAAAACGACACCACTGCTCTCGATTTTCCAATTACGTAATGACTGCAGCGCAATTTCCGTGCTACAACTACTCGCAGATTTGCATTTGATAAAACCTGGGTCTTTCACATAATGCCCTTTTCAAGCAAATTGCCACAGGGCAAAGATTTTGTCGTTCTCGCATCTACCTTACGTCGTCTAATAATTTCAGTGCTACAACTAAATTTTCTATATCTGTTTTCAAGATAATTTATTTCCTTGTACGTTAAAGGAAACAATGCTGCTTTTATACCGTTAATCTTTGGCTTATTTAAATAATCTTTACATTCAGATGTATGACTTCCCACGACGAGAGAAGATTTGGAAGAATCTGAGAGAATAATAGTAGGGGGTGCAGGTTCAACACACTTTTCAACTGAATCATTGGTGTGGCAACTAGGTTGTGGAAGTTCCAACAGAGGAGCGTAAGGTTTCATACTGTCAAAGTACTTTTCAAATACCCAATTTTTATCTTCCTTCAGGAAATTCTGCAATCCACCATCCTCGGAGGTGAACGGACCGACAGAGCTGCACGTTGCTAGTGTAATTAGATTTCTTTCAGTTGGATTTAAAACTGATATTTCTTCATAACTGTGATCTCTGCCTTCTTTTTTTACTTTCGAACAGCAGGACTCACATTCAGTAGACCCCGCTTTGGAAGAAAATTCATTCTCTCTCGATTCAGAGGAAGATTTTTCAATTTTGATGAAGTTTTCAGGAACAAAATTGGACACTCCACTTCTCTGCACCTCACAATCTGAAAATTTAGATGTACTGCTGCTCAGATCAACCACATCTTTTTCTCCTTCACTGCAAAGCACGTTAATACCACTAAATCGGGCAATTTCATTGCTGCAGTTTTCTGTCTTGCGTATTTCACTTTCACCGTCATTTATTTCACACGCTATGTTACTTTTATTTTGTGCATCCAATTCTCTCTGTTCAGACAACGTATAACTTACAGTACTTTCACCGGCTGACAAGCTGATACTCAAATGAAGAGCTGCATCTTCCACCTCTGAATGACTCGAGCAACCATTTTCATTTTCACGATTCACTCTGACCGAATGGTCCTTTAAATTTATATTACTTACACAATTTGAACTAACCTCAGTTTCTGAATTACTCTGACTACACTTACAAGGCTGTGAAAGTGGAATACACTGAACAGCAAAATCACTTTGATCAGGGTCTTCTTCAGATGCTGTACGATTTTTGTCAGTTTGAATAGGCGTTACACAATCTTTTTCTGGAATCGTGACTGATAGACTCGTGCCAACATTATTTTCACGAACCTTTTTAGAATTCCTGGAATCAGATCTTGGATTACTGATTTCGGCTAAATGTATCTCCATGCCAGCACAAAACTCTACACCACGAGATTCTTTCGTCTTACCGTTTGTTATTGGGGAGGACGTTTCAAAATTAACCGATCTATCTTTAATCGTACTTGATCTTTTAGAATGGGGAGAAGCCCGTTCAAAATTTGAAAAAGATACTTCAAACATCAGATTTTCTCCCGCTGTTCTTTTTCTCTGTTGAGCTACAGATTCAATACAAATTGCATTTAACCTGTCTGGACTCCCAAGTCCTAAATCCAAATTTGTAAAACTATTCGCTTCCACAAAATCCACTCTTCTTGATATGGGAGAACTTTCTTTGTTTGCAGAACATTTTGCACCATTTTTAACATTTGCTCTTTTCTTTTTGGGGGGTGAAGAGAGTAAATCCGTACTTCCAAATTCCAACTGATTGCATGTTTCAGCTATGAGACTATGTGTGTTATCTTTGGCATTTGGTTTCAAGTTAACAGGACCTGCTGGATGAGAATACAGCTTACGCTTTCTCTCTCTAGGACCCTCCGCGGTTTTATTTGAAACAGGTGCCGACGGGTTTTCCAAGTTTTCCCTTAATATATCACTACCTAAGGAATTGATGTCAGTATCGGTAAAGTTAGTATTGTGTAGTCGAGCTGACGCACCATTTTTATCACTAGCAGTAACTCCTACGATGTTCAAGGTCTTCAATATTTCAGGTTCTTCTAGAGAGTTGTCTTCATCTGCAAAACTTCGTTCGGTTCTGTAACCGTTTCGCATTATTTTCTCCTCAACAATCCTTATTCTACGACAACAGCAGCATTCACACGTTTTGTTTGGATTTGAATACTTTTTCATGTCGGTCCTTATCTTCTCTAGAAGTTCACAACAACACGAACGTTTTGTGGCACCAACTTCAGTATCGCTGCTGTCGTCTGCCAATGAAGTCTGCTTCTCCCGAGACACGTTCAATGAGCGTTTCCGTGTAGTTGTTTTTGTACCTGAAATCAATTAATTACATCAGAAAACTTAAGATATTTTCACTTAAAGGGACCATGCACAAACTAAGTGGCTCGGTCTATGGAGGGGAGGGGGGGGGAGTGGTTGGCTGGAAGGCTACGTGCCGGGAGGGGGAGTTCCGAGCCAGGCCACGTAGCTTTCCTTTCATAACATTTTTCACAGTTAAAATGAGGAACAGAACACACAACATGCGGATATTTATTTCCCTCCCTTAATTAACTCCGTATGTAATTTACATTCTGGAATCAAAAGGGCAAAAGCTACTTGGTTTATGCACTCTCCCAAAGGACAAAGTGTTATAAAACAAAAAAGGGGAAACAAATGATGTTGGATACAAACTGTTCTTCTGAATGTACTGGAAATACTATTATTACTTTCCACACACAGTTACTATGATACTATACTGCTGTCTTGAAAAGTACTGCAAGAAATAAGTTTCTCCCTCGGTTTGAATTTAATAAAATTGTACTTTCTTACAGCTCCTTTGCTAATCAAATAGAAGGCGATGAGCCAAATGTACAGCATGTTTATCGGAAAAGTTTACTGTACTATAACCATATCCGAAAAATGTTGAAATAACTTGTTACAATTACTAGAAACGAACTGATAACTGGAATCAGGAAATATTTGTGATGGCATCAGCAACGATTGAGTACAAATTAATGGCGTTATGTAACTTATGACCGGTAACAAGATATACAAGAGGCGGGGACAAATATGCAAATCAAAAGCTTGTACAATATTATATCTCAATTTTGATCCATTCAATTACTCTGGTAGATCCATTGTGAATGTCTGTTTGTAAAGCAGTCTCACACACCACCCTCCCTCCATTTTCTCCTGTTGACAAGTCTCGAAATTGCATTGTTTTTCCTGTGATTTATGTTTTTTTTTATGCGTTTACCCCCATGACACCATCATCTAAGGTAAGTGGTGGTTCATTTCACTATCCCTTTTTTTGTAAATCCATTCGCTAGTTAGCTCCTATTATTTCCTGGTAGGGTTGCCAAAAGGAATTAAATTAGGATAGGGAAATGAGCCACCACTTACCTTTAGATGATTGATGTGGGGTGCGAACAGACAGAAAATACAAAAACACTAATCACTAAACACATATTGAAACATTGATACTTTTTTGCCCTTTATGGGTAGACTTCCGAAAATTCCTTCCTTAACATATAATGTTACCAAAGTGGAGATCTCAATCTTTACACTGATACTTCATTTTCTGATTTTGGTTAGGAATACAGGAAAATAAATGGTTTGTGGTATTAAAAAAAAATGCATTTTAGAAATTGATAATTTCGCCCATTAAGGTTCAAATTTGGAAAATTTACTTTCTCAAAATACGACGTGACTATAGCCGAAACCTTAATGTATAAACCTCATTTATTGATTTCGATTAGGTATGAAGGAAGATAATGGCTGGTGACAAAAACCTCATAGAAATAATATATATTATCCTTCCTCTACCCCATCTAATGATCTCAACGAGGCCTAAAATCTGAAGAAAAAAAGCTGCTGCCCATCTCATATGAAAAACTAAGACCATATGACCCAGATCACGGTATCAGTGCCATTTGACCTTCAATCAGAAATTCAAAAACATTTTTCAAAACCCTAATGCCACAACTAACCATCACACATGGCAGACAAGTTTCCTAAACCATATCATAATCAATACATAACTGACGCCAAGACCAATGCATTTCAGTTTTAGGTACACATTATTCTAAGGATAGAATCCATTTCCCATATTCTAATACAGGAAATCTTTCAAATTAGAATGCCTCTTCTAAATACCTTCCTGCCAATTTGAGAAAATGTTTCGGTAGACTTCTCCACATCAGTCCCATAATCTTCTCATCTACAAGGGCAGTCCCACAACTTTCTATGTGTCACACGCGGTAAGACTTTGAGCACTGACCCTGTTTCTATCTATCAGCTCTGCAGAACAACTTTCCAATAATTTAGCACGTTAACTGTTGAACTTTTAACACCATCTACCGGTTTGCAACAAGGGTACAATCGGATACAAATAGTATTCTCTCAAAACTCTGACCACCCCAGACCAACACTTAATTCCTACTTCCGTCCATATTACTGAGGTCAGACTGTTTATCAGCAGTGGCTCTGAATTCTGGTGACGAGCTGGCAAAGCTAGACTCCCCCAAGGCATTAATCAGAGATACTCAAATTCCCTACCAGCAAGACGGGCGAGAGGGACTCTGGCCTCGCTTTAAACAGGACACGGGTTCAGATCTGTCTGGCTGAATGCAGACAGTATTTATCTGTTTGTTTTAAAGTATACATACGCAAACTTCCTTCAAAATCGGGTTGAAACTGTAACTTTGTATAAAGAACATTGACAATAAGGGGGTGGAAAGGAGGAGGGGTTTTTTTTCGGATTTTTTTTGGTCAGAAACCTATGCAGTTGCACACTTGACAACTCGCCAGTTTCATAATAATTTGATGAATGGTTTAGGAACACATAGATGACAAACATACATTTAAATACAGGGTGATTATAATTAAAGTTTAAGTTTCAAAATACTCTAAAAAACGAACCACTGATTAGAATGACGTCAAAATTGAACGATGTATTATTGAAGAAGCTGGAAAGAACATGAACGGTGATTCTGCCCCAGTAGTTCTGCAGAAGTTCAGGACCCTCAAGGGTATGAAAAAAGGCGTTGGACCGATGACTGTCATGGGTCTGGTGAAAATGATGAAAAAATTCGAAAATTCAGATTCGTTTGACGTGCAGTCAGATTGAGGAGGCTAAAGCTGTGATTCGGCAGTAGTTGAAGAAATGGCCACAGCAGTTCAAGAGGCGTTGAGCGGTGGTGCGCAACCATGCAGTGCATGGAGAATTGCTTGAACATCACGGTGCATAACATTCTACGAAACATCCTGCAATGTAATCTGGACAAAATTTGCCATGTGTAGGAATTGTTTCCTACTGATGTGCCAACAAGAGTGGGTTTTCCTTTGGAATTTCTTGCTCGCATGGAAGTGGACAATGATTGGCTGTGGAAAATTCTGTGGACAGACGAAGCCCATTTCCAACTGATGGGATATGTTTTATGATTTGTCATTTGTAGACGAAATTCTGATGCTTACAGCGCCATCTGTCACTAAAATTTGGAACTTTTTTTTTGGTTCATGTTCTTTCCCCCTTCAATAATACGCCGTTCAATTTTGACGTCATTCTAATCAGTGGTTCGTTTTTTAGAGCGCTTTTGAAACTTAAACTTTAATTATAATCACCCTGTATATATAGATCGGAATTGTTATGTATTCACAGTAATTCCTGACCATAGCATGACTAAAACGTTTCAAAATTATTTTTCCCTTGATCAAATAATCGCACACACTACCCGTCAATTACACAGGCGTTTATCCCTCCCAGGTGAAGATGTATTACTTTCTTTCATGTTTATCCAGTCTACTGCCATTAACTGTTACTTGTACCTAACAAATACTTTACAGTGCTAAAACGGAACTGTTTTACTGACCAGTCACCTTCCCAAATTTATTACACATTTCACTAACCCACTGCAAAATCAGTCAATTATTTGATTGAAAATTATGTCTTTAAGCAAACTGATACTAAGAATAAAAATTACAACTTACCACCAAGTTTTTTAAAATCATCATCACTCAACCCATATTTGTCCGGCTGAAGAATAATTGTACGGATACGTGACTTCATGGATTGCCACGTCCTCCCTGAAAAAAATTAAAGAGAAAAAACAATGTTCATAACTCTGATCCACATAATCAATTGAAAACGGATGTTCTGAGTTTTTTTTTTAACATGCCAAACTGAAGTGTATAATTTGATGATGCCCACAGATTTGATTTTTCATCCCATACTGTTTATTGTTAAAAATGTTCTTGAAAATGCTATCTGAATTTAAATGAACTTGGAATATTATTATTTTTGTGTTTATATTATAGGATAGGGAAAATAAACAGATACCCGTCACTTACCACAGATGAAAGCAGGAGGGCGAGACAAACACGTAAAAACACAAAAACATGTTTGTGTTTTTACGTGTTCTTATCTTATTTTCAGTGCCTTACGGCAGTTTCTTTGTTTCCATTATCCATATGTTTATATTATAAAATTTAAATATGAATTCTGTACTCGGCAAGAATTTGAGGAACACATCTCTTGTATCTAATGCAAAAACCTTCTTGTGCTCAAAATTGCTAAGCAGATTAATTTAAAGTCCATGCCACTCAATTTCTATGTATAAAGGAATCCTTCCTATGTTTTAGATCTTCATATAGCTTCACAAATTATTTCTTAATTGAATTCTTGCTCACCGATATCAATTAGAATACATAAAGTCTGGTGATTTACCTGGTCAATACAGTATTTGAAATGCTCTTTTCACTAAGCCTTTCTTATTTCGAAAATGATTTCTGAGCATTACAGGGTCTAGCTCTTGGGTAACAAACACTTTTTTAGTATTTCTAGAAGCAACTTTGTTATTTGCTGGAATCCTGGCTATCAGTAATGACACTTCTCTAAATTCCAGCAAGTTTCATTATTGGAACTACCGGTTTTTTCGAAAAAAATACGCATTACGTGGTTTCCTTAGAAACTGACACGTATGGAGGGACAATGACCATGGCTTAGCAGTGGAATAACAATTTTCAATTTCCCACTGGGGGGAAGGGGATGACCTCACCTTTGACTTTGTTGTGGATCATTATTTTCTTCAATCCATCCTTTACCCAACCCTACAGATGAACAAAACGACAAAATTAAAAAAAAAATGGTTGCTGCTTACATCCTTTATTGCCAGCCCTCAATACATAGACTAACGGCATGTTATAGTTGACGCTATAAATCATCACACTTGTTTGCCCATATTGGCACTCACAGTGCAGTTTGGACAATTGCATTCATCACAGTAGCATGTCATATGCACGCAGCCATCACTATTGGACAAATTGAAGTGGGACTTGTTTACTTGCTCGTCACTGTGTATGGCGATCTATCGACTATCGTAGCAGAGAGCCACCTATACCAGCCGCGATGACACGGTACGACAAAGCCGTATCCCGGAGACCGATCATTCTGCTACGGTCAAAGTCGCTAACAATGCTAGATTACTTTTTCGTGTCCAGACATCAAATCGTTTTGCCCAATATGGGACAAAGTTGCCTTAATCTCTTCCTGTCTGTAGGTCTTTGAGTGTTGTTGAAAACTGGCAATGCTTAAAAGCACACAGGTAATCCATGGTCTGCTGTTTTCCACAGTGGGCAAAGTGACTCACTAAAAGGAGCAGTGCTCATTTCATCACTCTATGAAAAGTACTAGTTCTTTTCAACGGTTCACCAGTTCACTAGCTCAGTTTAAACAAAAAGAGCAGTTATATCCATTTTGATTGTAGTATCTGTTCGGTTTACTTCCATTTAGACTGATTTCTTAGGTTAATCTCACATCGGTTAATGTCATATATTTTTGTATTTGTTCTGAAAAAATTTAGTTTCTTAAATACTAGCGGATTACTTTCATGCAGAAAAGCCCTTTCAGCGCATCAATGAAATATTGTTCGGATTGCTGCAAATATTTGAGAGATAGTTTGAGCATAGTTAGTTTTACATTAATTTATTTACAGACAAGGTATAATCAATATTAAAGAACTTTTTGCTTTAAATGAAATGAAGATTACTATTCACAAATAAAATTTTAATTATTTTGCCATTTAGCAGCCTACTTCATTTTCCAGTGCGAATTTGTCGAGCATTTTAAAATCTTTCACAAGGCACGCTTGTAGTCGGAGTAAACAAAGAGAAGCAGAGCGGGACATCAGATTTGAAAGGACTAGCTCCCCAGTGGCACTGCTCCATACTGTGCTGAGCGCAGGAATCTGAGATCGTTGCGAACGATCTAGCTCTTCCCGCACCGAGCGCTTGAGATCAGAGAACGACGGGAACAAACTAGCTCTTCTCGATTTCTTATTTTTTTGAGGGGGGAGTGGATAAAAAATGAACGGCAAGGAACTAAGAATAAACATGGGTCGGGTGAGAGTGGCAAAGCCGAAACCGACTCATTGTTGGTGCACACTTTATTGAGTTCAATTGAGACCGACACACCATCGTGACTACCGCTTCCAAGAAGAACTACCGTTCGATTTTAGTGAGCGACTGCTCACTCGCTCTTTCAAAAGAACTATTCTAAAGAACTGGTTCACTCGCGAACAACCCATCTCTACTCCACACTCACGTCGATCGTCTGTTGTCGGACCCCCTTTCACTAGAGCCACTCCTGTTCTTGTATGGTTGAGGTTCTCCATTTTACTGACACCAACTTTATGCCAGAAGGTTCTTCCTCAGAGGCGGGATACCAGTTTTGGAGGATCGGCATTTGAGCAATTTAGAAAAGTAGTTCCAGAGATTAGTCTTCTAGGTGTAGCGCTCAGTATCCCCCACATTACAAGGCTCTCATCAAACGGGGATGACACTGATGTAGGATTGTGCAAGATAAGAGTATTACAATTTTTCAGTGGCGGCCAAGAATAATGATAAAGTGTGTACTTTCTTTAATAGGCGGACTGGTTCCAAACAGAGCTTGCATACACTGCAGTGGAAAAGCAGAGTGCTTTAGCCGATATGCCGATTCTGCACTGTTTGATGTCGAGAAGGCATTTTCTTGCACATTGTCATTTCATTTGATGGCTCTGTACTGACGAGAGTGGTTTAGCACTTAACTGCCAGTCACACAAAAGAGCATGCTGCTACACTTTTGTGCATGTCATCTCTTTTCAATCTTAATCACTTATTATGGTTCCACTGTACTCATCCACCTATTTTGGAACAATTCTGATCACTCCTTCCAGGCATTTCAATTTGTGCAAAAAATAAATTATAATACACGATTACAGAGCTAGGAAGAGAGACTCAACTTGTAAGTAACAAAATTATACTGAACTGTCATATGACAAGTTTGGCAGGGCATATTAGATAACCCATACAACACACTTTCACTGTACACTGTGGTGATGGAAATGCTAGCAAAGACTAGGGAGGTACAATTACAAAATAGTGCACCAGAATACTGTGTGAAACTATGGGACAGAAATTATAAGCAAGAAATGGAAAGTACTAGAGAACATTTGAAGGGGAACATAAATACATGTGCCAAATTTCTTAAATTTAAAGTATTTATTGATAATGCTAACCAGAATCTGGGAGACAAGGGAGCAGGAGGAAATGAATCTAGGTGACAGTATTAAGAAGGGGTACACGGAAGGAGCCTCCTCGAAGATCGTGCAGAATAGTGAAATATGAAAACTAATACGATCGGGCGTACCCTGGGCAACACTAGGAATAATCCTAATGGCAGATCCTTCCACCACCAGGACAAATTTCAAAATAAACGTTTTTTTTTCAAAGTCAGCTCTTTCAATTATATCAATAAACATCGAAGGTATATCACCAGAGAAAGAGATTTTATTATCTGATATCTGTAAACACTCAAAATGTGACTTTTTATTGGTTCAAGAGACACATAGAGGTCCAAATGACAGAAGGCCAAAAATCAATGGAATGAACCTTATTAATGAGAGACCAAGTGAAAAGTATGGCAGTGCAGTTTTCGCCAAACCAAATCTAAAGATTCTTTCAACTGGGGTAACCTCAGATGGCGAAATAGAGATACTGACCACCGAAATCAAATCATGCACCGTGACATCAGTGTATAAGCCACCAAATGCCGAATTTAGATTCACAGAACCACCTAACTTCCACTCCCATCAAACAAAGATTGTTATGGGAGACTTCAATTGCCACAGTACATCCTGGGGCTACAGGGAAACTGATAAAAATGGAGAGGACCTTGAAGAATGGGTTGAACATATGGGCCTAATGCTAATATATGACCCAAAGTTGCCACCATCTTTTATTAGTGGAAGATGGCAGGGTGGATATAACCCAGATAACATCTTTGTCAGTGAACACATTGCCAAACAGTCAAAGAAGAATGTTATGGAGCCAATCCCACGTACCCAACATAGACCAATTATCTGCACCGTTGAAGCAGTAGTGAAGCCAGAGTCTGTTCAGTTTAAAAGAAGATTCAATTTCAAACAAGCACAATGGGGAAAGTTCTCTCAAGAACTAGATAAGGAAGTGCTAAACCTCGACCCATCTCCAAATGCATACGAAAAATTTATTGAAATAGTTAAAGCCATCTCACGGAAACATATTCCTCGAGGCTGTAGAACAACTTATGTCGCTGGACTGGATAATGACTCCAAGTTTCTTCTTGAGAGATACGGGCACCTTTACGAAGAAGATCCTTTTTCTGAAGAAACCATACAGACAGGTGAAGATCTCCTACGCGCTGTGTCTACTGCTAGAAGAGATAAATGGTGCAATTTAATGTCAGATTTAAACATGAAACAGAATAGTCGTAAGGCTTGGAAATTACTGAAAAACCTCAATAGTGATCCAAGTAGCACTCCACCTAGTCTCCTTAAAATTAGTCCAAATCAAATAGCACACCAACTGCTACTGAATGGAAAGACTAGAAGAAGACCTGAAAAAAGAAAGTTCCAAAGGCACTCTGACGAGCAAGACCATCTTGGGAATCCATTCACACTGATAGAACTGGAAGCTGCCTTGCAGTCTTTGAAGATTAACAAAGCTGCAGGCTTAGATGACCTGAGAACAGAGCAAATTAAAATGTTTGGCCCAGCTACAAAGCAGTGGATCTTGAATTTAATGAATGCATGCACCTCCAACTTACAGATCCCCAAGATCTGGCGGAAAGCCAAAGTTGTGGCACTGCTAAAGCCTGGAAAGGAACCAACAGATCCAAAAAACTTCCGACCAGTTTCACTCCTTTGTCATTTATACAAAGTCTTGGAGAGATTGATCCTCAATCGTATCTCAGAGTGCATTGACAAAATGCTCATAAAGAAACAGGCTGGTTTTCAACCTGGTAGGTCATGCTGTGGCCAAATTCTTAACCTCACACAGTATATAGAGGATGGGTATGAAAGAGGACAGGTTACAGGTGTGGCATTCATCGATCTCACAGCGGCGTATGATACAGTCAACCACAAAATTTTGATAAGTAAGGTATATTCCATCACAAAAGACTACCATACACAAGTCATCCAGTGTTTACTACAAAACAGAAGGTTTTACGTCACCCTCCACAATAAGAAGAGTCGATGGAGAACTCAGAAGAATGGCCTCCCTCAGGGTAGTGTGCTGGCCCCGCTCTTGTACAACATATATACAAATGATCAACCAATTATTCCTGGAACAAGAGCATTCATTTATGCTGATGACACAGCAGTTGCAGCTCAAGGCACAACCTTTGAGGCGGTGGAGGTGAAGCTGACAACAGCTCTTGAAGATATGGCCAAGTATTATGATGCTAATTACTTGAAGCCCAACCCTGGAAAAACACAGGTCTGTGCATTCCATCTGAGAAACAGAGAAGCCAGAAGGAAGTTGAACATCAACTGGAGGGGGCAACAACTACTACACTGTGATACACCTAAATATCTAGGAGTAAAGCTCGATCGATCTCTCACGTTCAAAACCCATTGTGAGGATCTGAAACTTAAAGTATCTGCCCGGAACAACATCATCCGGAAACTTACAAGTACCTCCTGGGGAGCACATCCAAATGTGCTTCGTACATCTGCCCTGGCACTTAGTTTCTCTGCAGCAGAATACTCAGCACCAGTTTGGCAAAACTCTGCACATGCTAAGCAGGTTGATATAGCATTGAATGATACTGGTCGCATTGTAACAGGTTGCCTAAAACCAACTCCTATTAGTAAAATATACCAAATCATGGGTATAGCACCACCTGACATTCGTAGGAAAACAGCTGCAGAGAGGGAGAAGAGGAAACAAGAAACAGACCCCAGACACCCCTTGTTTGGACACGAACCTCAACCCACAAGGCTGAAGTCAAGGAAGAGCTTCGTACAATCAACTACAGCCACAACATCTTCTACTGGAGCACGCCGTCTAGAACTATGGCGAAATTCGTTGCCTGAAGAACAGTGGAGGAACATCAAAGAGGCACCGGCTGCAGGATGTAATCAGCCATATGCTATATGGAAGGCTCTAAACAGATTAAGAACTGAAGTGTCCCGATGTAAATATAATATTAAAAAATGGGGGTACACTAATGACAACGATCTATGTGAATGTGGTGAGCTTCAGAACCCACAACATCTTCTGATATACAGGAATCTCCCTGAAACCTGCAATATCGACGACCTTTACAGGGCAAACGAGAAGGCCATCAAGATTGCGGAATTCTGGTCACATTCTATATAATTGTGTTTATAGTTTAATATTAATTAATTAATGTTATTTGTTTTTTCAACTTGTTATGTCCTGGACACGAGAAATAAATAAATAAATAAGTATTAAGAAAAGGAAAGAACAACCCATAACTCACCAAAAATATGAGGGGGGATTGCAGCATCAAAAAACACAACACAAAAAATACAATATTTGCTCATTAAAATATGAACATTTGGCCGAAGTCACACAGGCACCTTAAGGTCAACACACATGAATTTATGTGGTTGTGGGTGACCACACAATCTCAGCCACGTGTTTATTTCTTCGAGTAAGAGTGTTGGCCGATATTTTTTTAAAAATTGTGCTGGCTTTTTTGTCACTGCAGTCGTTCTCCCTTCAAGTTTCTGGGAAGTGATGGGTTTATTTTCTCTTTCCTTCCCATATTGAAACCAGAATAAATGAACCATTATGAAATATTTATGTAGAATTAAAAAGTAAGCTCACCAGTTAACACTCCTTTTCTCTCCATTTGTTTCCATAAGGTGTTGCCCTTCATCCTTTCATACCGTTTGTTTTTTAGTAAGTACTGAATTATGGCTTCATCTTCTTTCTTAGAGTAGAGTTTTCTAAGCAAAGAAAAAAAGTTTGTTACTTGCAAGTGGGATACAACAAATAAAAAATATGGAACTAGCTATACCGTTGCTTCAAAAGTTTAAAGTAAATTTTATAATTTATATCTCCTGTGTTTGGCAATAATTTGTTATTAACACAATAAAAAAAAAAATCTCTACTTGTATTTGCTAGCAAGTAAAAAATTCTTGTACAGGATCTTAAAGTCTGCAATATTTAAGTCAGTAAAATTCTTCAATTTATGCAAAGATGATATTTATGACAGACTCTTTTAAAAATCCTTAATTATTTATAAATAAGGAAGCAAACTTTCTTATTTTTCCATTCTAAATACAAAAAGAAAATTTTGGCTTACCGAAAATTAGGCAACGGTCTCTCTGGACTTTGAGAAACACTCCCGCACCTGTAAAACCAAACAGACCACTATGAGAAAAATATGTAAGCACTTTATTACTATGTTATCTATGTTATTTCTAAGGACACTATTCTTCTGTAATGCCAGAAGCGAACACACAAGATATAAGCAGACAAGGACAAACCAAGTTTAGGTTATAACGTACGCACCATACAGCTTTCTCAATACTGTAGCACTAGCGTATGTTTTTCCTCCATTTCAAACAAAGGCAAGATAAATGTTTAGGTTCTCTTAACCAATAACTGAATGGTTTTCACAGGCTTCTTTTTTCCTTTATCGAAAAGACAAAATTTAAGAGCGTATAATGAATAGGGAATTAAAGTAATCACATTTATGTCACTAACCACAGTACTTGTTTCCAATTGTCGAATGGCATGAAAATAATTAATATAACAGAGATATATATTATACAATTTCCTATAATATAAATATATGTGAATACTGAATTTACTAGCAAGTATCAAATCAATAATTATTTAACAAGACATAACCATACATAGGCAATTATTATTATTACCGTACATTGTATGTCTGATGATACTAGGAAAAAACTTTTATACAATATAAATAACAAAGGACAGGGAAAATGACTCCTCACTTAATGGTACCCAAGTTGAAGGTCGCGGCGAGCAAAAAAACAGATAAACAAAAACATATACAATGTTTCGGTTCTCACATTAATAATGTTTTAGAGAATAGGCCATGTGGTTCGGAAAGTGTGCACACGCCGAAGTTTACCACATAACATGATCAAGTTGGAAAATCGAAATATTGTATAGGTTTTTGTTCATTATGTATGTTTTTCATTCGTTGCAGCCTTCAACTTTGGTGAGTGACGAGTCATTGTGTGTGTCTCTTTCACAAATATGTTTCCTAACCTACCATTTTACAAACACATTGATTTTGTATTTTATCCGTACATTTAAAAGATCATTCAGGCATGTTTCTACACAGTGTAAAAAAAGTGTCCATTATTTAGAGCATTCAAAATTCACTTTCAGAATATAACAGAATGCGCAAAATTTTACAAGTTCCATAGAGCTGAAAAATTATTAATTTGTTTCAACGAACTCAAGACTCTGTAAAATAGTAGGCCTATCGTAAATTAGGAACATCCTTTACATGAAAATCTTTAAAGAAAAATGTTATTTAAAAGAACAAAAAAAGTTAAATGGGTTTGAGTATACTGAAATGTACACAATACCTGTGGCATCAACCTACAGAATGATCCTTAAGTATCACTACATGGAAGCTTGATTTCTAACTTATTTTTCTAGTGTTGGTAAAAAAAATAAAAAATCCAACTGCTGAATAGAATGTAGAGATTGAACTGCTGTGTGGGACAGTATGCTGTATAGACAATGCAACAATTCAATCAGAAGCACAGCCAGTGTCACAACGCAGTAAGTGACAACTGCTTAGTAAATTCTAGGCTGCAGGAACAACACCCTAACTTGGACACACAAGCACATCAGCAGAAGTGGGGGGAAATGGTATTGGATATCCTAGTCCAGAGGAAAAAACTTGAAGCAGCTCAGAACTGCGCGTTCCTCAGACAAATACTCAATTAAACGAGAACCCCAGAAGTTGCAAATGTTGCACCAAAACAACAAAAGCCAATTTAGACAGTCCTGTTGAAATATGTAACTATTTTCTGGTATAGATGGAAGATGGAGAATTTTTATCCAATCTATCTTCAATGAAACTAACTTTTATAATAATGGCAATACATACATATAAATTGAAGGGAAAGTATTGCACTACTGGTCCAATTGGAACCCTCATATCTTTTCAAACATAAGGCAAGGAGATGAAAAATTATAGTATTGTGTTAAGTCAGTCTTTTTAGCAGAGGGGGAAAAATTATCACAGATTAATAAAACAGTCTTTGACTTCCAGTTAAATCAGAATGTCACTACCTGCACATTCACCTTCAAACAGAAGGCTCATTGGCATAGTAGTAATTTCTTTCGATGGTGCCACGGAAACTATAGAAGGCAATTCCCAAATCCAGGCAGTCACATCGTTCCCAACCCCGCACTGTTGTTTTAACATGTTGATTTAAGGGATCCAGGCCCCATTAAGCAGGTATCACTGTTCACTAACATATCAGCTGTACAAATTTCAATAGCTCCAGAGACTACGCTGCCCCAAAAATCGTTGGCACGGACTGAAATTCTCACGTCTTCAAATTTAAACGTAAGCTCCTCTTGGATGCTAAGTTTACATGCCGCCGATTTTTCTTCCTGCCCCAGACAAACATTTCTTCCATGTTCCACATACCACTGAACAATTCATCGCTGGCCTGTCCAATATAAATTTTCCCACATTTACCCCGTATGTAGTAAACCAGGGGTTTTTGGCTCCCAGATCATCCCATCATGTTGCCTACCAAGTTTTTAAAGGAGCTCTGTAAATAGTCTTCAATCCACGTTTGCTTAACAATTTATCTATTTAACGTGAACTGAAAAAAAGAAAAGCATCTGGTGTAGACATTAGCTGTAATGGTACAAATGAACGGGCAGACTAAAATTCACCAAGACACAAATACCTTGGTATCAAAATTTGAAAAACCCGATATTCACAGAATACTTCCGAAGCTAAAAGGGGGAAAAAATTATGCTACTGACTCAAATGCTGAAAATGACTGTCAACGCAATTCAATTGGTTCCATCCAGTATGTGTTGCCATAATAGAAATACTCTTATGGCTGTCCTTACTGGGTGGAACAGGTTGAAAATTTTGTAGGCATAAAGAACATCATTACTTAGTGCAACAAGGGATTATCAGACGGTGTCAAATGAAGCCTCGCCTGTACTTAGGGAAGTTCCGATTGCCATTTTGGCAAATGAGGGAAACAGAATGTAAGAGGTCAAAAGAACATATGGCAAGAAAATGCACATCTGCAAAAAAACACAGAAACGAAGACTTAAATCCCAGACATTAAACAGAGTGAAAATGAAGTGGGTGTACCTAAAACATTGTGCCACACAATTTTTAATGGGCCCTGATAATTTCAAGGCCAAATTTAAAAAAAAGTCAATTTAGACTCACTGACAATCAAAATTGCAAAAGATGCAGACACCGAAGCATGTGCTGTTCAAGTGTCCAGCCCTGGAGAAAAATGCAGAACTACAGCGTTGACAAGAAGAGGACTGGTGCAAGATAATCAATGGAAGCAAACCAGTAAAAATATAAAATAAGGTATCAAGAGAGAAAACAGAAGTAGTAACAAGGCAATTAAAGCAGTCAACAGCACAGAAGCGATGAAAACAATGCCCACTAAAAATAGACACAGATCTCCATCTACTAAACAGAAGGTGGACCCAGTAAAAACACCATGTCAAAGCAATTGTAAATTAGTCTCTTGAGGATAGCAAAAGGTGGGAATAAAATAACTAAATTGATGAGAAAGGTGGGTAGAGAGGGGTCCAGCGAGTTTCTGAAGATTTGGTAGCATTAATCTAACATCTGATGATGAATGGCAAGTTACAACGTGGTATTTCTCTTTACGTAGATCCCATTGTTTGATATTTTAGAATTTTTAAGAAAGCATCTTTGTAAAAAAAAAATGATCTGTCCCACCAAGTTTTTCGAACCATCTATTACCAGTTTGAAGGGCAATACTATGAGCAGGTGGATGGGGTATCAATTATTACGTCATTGCAAACTTTTTCATGGAGTTCTTTGAAGAAGAAAATGCTGTACAACGTGCTACTCCTGCGAAATTTTTTTTAGATGTAATGTTGATGACACCTTTGTGATCTGGCCACATGGTAGAAACTGCCTGGACAAATTCTTGGCACCTTTAAACTCGGTCCATCAGAATATTTGGTTCAACATTGCCTGCCGTTTCTTGAAGTGTCTGCTAAAAATCTGGGCAACGGGATACTGTGGTTTTGTAAGCCTACCTATAACAACTTTTATTTCAATGGCAACTGCTGCCACTGTCCTGCGTGATGCAACACCGTCTTAACAACCCTGGTACATCGAGCACAAGGTTTGTGAGACAACGGCAACCTCGAGGATGAGTAGGGCTATCTCCACAGAAGCTTCAGAAATAATTGTTATGGCAAGGGGCTGATTAATCAAGTGTTGAGGAAGCAGGTTAACATCGTGATTACGCCAAAGGCCTCACCTTCCTTCCGTTCGTGGGTGCGTCACGTGCTAAAATGGGTAGTTTGTTGAGCAAATATGGAGCACCACAACCTGAAGGATGATCTGGGACTGCGAACCCTGGGTGTATGCTACATATCGTGTGCAAGCGGGTGAGCTAATATCAGACAAACTCAACACTGTATTGTTCAATGGTGTGTGGAACATGCTAGAAATGTTTGCCTGCAGTGGCAAATCTTGTGGGTGAGGCTCAAGGCCCCCCCCCCCCAAAAGTTGTATTTAAGGACCGCCCCCGATATCAGAATTTTTTAAAGAGTTTTTTTTTTTTTTGGCTGTACCGATCTATAAATTCTAACCCCTAACCGCTCAAGCACCCTCCCCCCAAACAAAAATCCGCTCAAGTCTCCCCCCCCCAAAACCAAAATCCTGGTTCTGCCACTGTTTGTTTGGGTCATTAAGAAAAATCAGTGGTGACTGAACACAGATGTTTAAATTTGGATACATGAGAATTTTAAGCTATGTCAGATTTTTAGGAAAGCAAAGTGCAGAATCTGGAATGACTTTGCCAACTACATTCAGCATTTGTCCTCTGCCATTCCCGTGGCACCGCTGAAACAACTACAACGCTACTTGGTTGAAAAAGAGGGTGCAAATTGTGTCCCTTGAAACGTCCCATCAGACTTTCTGGCACACCCAGAGACCAAGGAGTAGTTTAATAACTTATAATACTAAAACACTTCAATCTTACAATTCTCACAGATCTCCCAATATTTCATCACATTAGAGCAAGTGGAAATGTACAGTTTTGAAAATCATAATTACAACACTATTCAGATATATATGATTATTCCTCCTCTCATAATAAATGTTTGAAACTTCCACTGTTTCACAAATTTAAATAGTTTCCTTACCGCCTTTCTGATGGCCATGGTTTAATCCCCCTCAACACATCCATTGGTTCAAAATCTGAATCGTATGCAGAATGTTCGTTGAGCCTAAAATGGAGAAACATGTAAATAATATAAATTGTATGTAACAAAAACAAAACACAAAAAAACAACATTACAGATAAGGCATAGAAGACTTCAACAAGTAAAAAATACTCTTGACTAGTGACTGTTTTTAACATACACATTTATACATATATAGGTAACAATGAAAGGAAAGAAATGCCGCGAGGCAATATTTACATGGAAAAGAAAGGGAAAATACACCCAACACTCACCAAAGTTGAAGGGAGGAGGGCGGCAGCAACACAGCACAACACACAAACAAAGAAAAAAACAATATTTCGGGTGAAAATCCCCTTTATCAAGTTAACAGAGAGGTGTCTGGTCTTGCGCAAGACTTGCATTTGGACGCAGCCACTGATAGAACGTTCTATCAGTGGCTGCGTCCAGGGTATTACAGGTATAGAGATTGGTCATGAAATTAAATTTTATTTTCCCCATGTTTTAAGATTGTAAAAACAATCTCTGAATATGAGCCACATGAGATTCCATTTAAAAACAAATGCTACAGATGGCCAAGAAAGGTGTTAGAATAAGGACGAGCCGTATGAATACCCTTGGCAGTGTCACGATTTGATGGTATGTTTTGTCATTAAAGGGAAAACTAATTATTAGGTATGATGTGGGACGTGCTGGCATGGGAGGGTGTTTGGAGGGTATTAATCTAAGAAATGTTCTAGCACACCGAGACCATGGCAATGAGGCATATTACTGTACAAAGATGAAACATCCAATGGTAACCACGATGGAGACGGTAAAAGTGGTGTGGTATCCGTAAGAAGTAGGAAGTGTCGTGCATGCTGGATATGGGAGGGGAGACGAATATGTCAGTCCACCAAGGTGGAGAGATGTTCTACAGGAGATTCATTTTCACAACAATCTCAGTGACTAACACCGTTCTTCACACGAGTTTACTATCACATCCAGACGACATTCCTGGATGTACATCTGTTCCTCTCCAATCACTACTTCAGCTCCTTGGTCCACACAAAACCGCCAATTCACAACAGTACCTTCTTTTTTTAAGTTTTTATTTGTCTCATAACAAATGTTCTCCCCAAATAGTTTTGGTATTCGGGATAGTGGTATAAGCTCTAATCTGCAGTCCCTCACATGGTATTCAAAAATTGTCTCCCAAGCATCAAAATCCCGTAACTACCCCCTCCTCTTTCCCTGGTTGGAGGGGTTTATTTCACAAACAACCCGTAATCCAGTCCTGGTCACACAGAACTTCCCAGGCCTCCAATCTGTTGACCGAACCCTTCGGCAAGGTTGTAATTTCTTTCAATCCTCCTAAGTAGCTACTTAGATGCCAGCCACCATCATGCAGCTACGTTGCTCTATTGTTGACGAAGGAATAATTCAAAAAATTTCAACACTCAATGGGTGCACTCAAGTGTTGCATCCCGTCTTCAACTGTGGTTATTCTCATATACAATATCAATCATAGTGACAGTGAAAATGCTGTTAGGCAAAAATATAAGCAATCATAGAGAAAATAAAACCAACACCCACCACTGTCCTTTACAACAACCCTGCTGCCTTCGTCTGTGGTGAATGATGGATTTAATTTCCCCATCCTTCATTATACTGGTTCAATTTTAGTTTCAAAAGTGTTAAGATTGTATCAGAATAATATGAGCTCTCTGAGCTACATTAATACCAACCTGAATTTTTTTAAGTTCAAGAAGCTTATTCTGTGCACAGCACTGCTTGATGTAGTCAATTGAAAATACATCACGATCATTTGCAGTATTTTCTTCCTTTGCAAATGGAACAGCATATGGGTCATCTTCATTTTCAACTACTGTACCACATCGGTCCTGCATTGATTTTTGGTAAACAAAGAGAACAAAATGTCAACAAAGTACACCATGATATACATTTAAAATATTGACTTATTATTTTTACTGTCATCAATTTCTTTGATGCCCTCCTATGGTCCAGTCTCTCCATGTTAACATATCTCCAACAACTTGATCAATAGAAAATGCAAAACATACATTGTTAACTTATGATGGAATGTACTGAAAGCAGTTCACTTGCTGGAAGTTAAATGGATGAATACAGTAAAGTTAAATTGTTCCACTGCAAAAATAAATAACTGCTAAATTAAATGACTTCAGACTTAAGCCCACCTTAAAAATGATAGTGACAAATGAAACAAACCAGATATCAAGCCTGCCAGGAGCTTGTAAATTGTAATATGGTCAGACAACAATATTAATGTAGTGTGCGATATTCCTCGATGGCAAATATTTGGTACTAACTGCTATGAGCTGCCATTTTCTGAGCTCACTTCCAAAGCCTAAACGACGATACGTACAGCTTTTTTTCAGTTTTTACTTGTGGTTTTAAGCCTTGTCTATGTCGCGGTCATTGGAAGCATGATACAACACCTTACAAGGAACAGGAAGGACTTCAGCCATGGCCTTTTGAAGGGACGTTCCCACCTTTCACCTCGAGTGATTTGGGGAAACCGTGGAAAACCCAAATCTGGATACACGGACGGGGATTCAAGCCCGTATCCTCCCGAATGCGAGGCCAGAACGTTAACCACTCACCCAACAGGCTCAATATATATACAGCGGTTTTGGTCCAGCCCAAAATCAATGAAATGGGTTCACATGAAATCTTATGTGAAGCTCTGGTACTTTGCAAAGATTCATAAAAAAAAATTTGTGGGTACAATTGGTGATTAAAACAGTGAGACAGTCAACAAGTCACAAGTGCCATGATAAGTAGTAAAACGTGAGAGACATGTTGAAAGTTTCATGCATGTTATTCACTACAAATTTATGGCAAAAAAAAAATTAAGAACACTAAATGGGGTATATTAAATCCTGATACAGCTGTGCTAAAACCACTCAAAATTAAAACAAATCTCCTGTGAAATACAGCCGACACCAGAAAAAAACTCACCAAAAGCACCAAGAGCTAATTGATTTCTGACATTCAATACCTCGAGAACTAAGCGAGGCATCAAAAATATTTATTCTCTACTTTCGATTTGTTTCGTGGAGCTACATAAGAATTCATCATCAAATTGTGATATCATGGTTATTATAGTGGTGCCTTCTAAAGTAATTCCATTGTAATACAGCCTGTACCATTTTTTTCAAGCAGAAATTCGGTTGTAATATACCCTCGACCAGCATGACTATCATTAAAAGAACATGTGAAAGTATTTATAACAGTGTCTAGCAATTGACTAGGTACAGCAGTATTTTGCAGAGGCCTACAACAGACGATTTTGATAGTGAAGACCTACTGAACAAATTATTTGGGAATTGGGTAGCCTATTACAAAAACTTGCTATATTTTGAACAGACTTTGTAAAAATTATTTAGTTGTTGATAATTACAAACAAAAATACAAAAAGACATAAACAGTAAGTACGAATATTCTGAAGCCAAATATATAAATTTTTGGACTAATATTAAAATAACAATAACAATAAAAGAAAGTTTAACAGCTAAACTAAACCTTTTAATATGCGAAGCAATTCAGACCAAACTGGGAAATTATCATGGGAATAATCAGTTGAACCGAGTACAGAGTCAAATAGTAAATGTAGTAAAACATACATTATTAGCTATCGAAACCGGTCCAACAAACATATTCGATGAAATTTTTACTTAATACGATTTTGTGACTAGAAGCGGCACCAGGTAAATGTAAGGTCAATAATACACAATATAAAAACAGATTTTTTTTATATAATATAATTTGAACGAACAAAGGATTAACACAAATGGTAACATACCTCTATCATAGACTTCAACTTATGTTTTTCATGGCAATTATGAATGTAAAACCTCATACGCCGAAGTGTGTCGCTCGTCCAATATAAGAAAAGCCTCCGGTTTATTAATTCTGCCATGAAGGATGTGTGACAACTACTCAATCCACCACTTGCTTGACAATCCTTCTCACAAAATACAAAAGCACGATTTCAAATACACCGTTTCCTTATAATCAAAGATATTACAATTAATCCAAGGATTATTAAGTAAATCCTGAAATATCGTTTGGGCAAACAAGGGCAAGTTAAAAAATGTAAACTCTGTTCATAGCATACAGAACAACGAAATTTCGAATACCACTAAAAGAAAGCAGATTTTCTTATTCCATAGTTATTTGCGAACAGCTGTAAGAAACTCACAAAATAAAAGAAACTCAGAGATTGTAAACGCGCTTTAATGAAATACTTGTGAATGGAAATCAATTGTACAAGAATGGAATGCACTAAAAGGAGAATAACTAAAAATAGTAGGAATTTAAGAAAACATTGGCCATGAGCTATGTTTACATAGCATCATGGACTAGGATCTGTGATCAAACTCTACCGACCAATGACTGGAAATGTTTATGTTAAGCTACATGAAGAACATTTACAACTATTCCTGGCCTTTATGTTCCCACACAACGATAAATTTTCCAATGCGACAATGTGCCATGTTACCTGCTAAAAATCTTTCACAATTGGTTTGAGCAACATTCTGTACAAATCCAGTAAATTATTTTTAATTTTTTAATTTAATTTAATTGCAATGGAGCACAGGCTCCGGTGGCAATTTCCCTACACACCCATCTTCCCCCTATCCTGCACCCACCTACATTTGCCCTCTACAAATTTTATCTTTAAATTCCTTCAAAGTTTTCGGTAAATTATTCATTATTTCTCTTGGTAACTCATTCCAATCCCTGACACCCTTACCTAAAAAAGAGAATCTTCCCACACCCTTGTGCCTGAAATCGAGTGCCAGCTTGTGGTCGTGGTCATCTTTACCCTTCCATGCACTACTTTTCATACCTATTGCAATATCTTTCCATGCCTCATCACCAGTATATGCCCTGTACACTCCCATGACCCTTCTCATCCTCCTCCTGTCTTGCAATGAATCCCATTCCAGCTCCTTTATCATATCCGTCACTGATTGCATTCTGCGATAATTTCCAGAAACAAATCTAGCAGCCCTTCTTTGCACCCTCTCCAACTCCTGTATTTGATACGTAAAATGAGGGTCCCATACTACACTACCATATTCGAGCAATGGTCTGACCAAAGTTTTGTAACCCAATTCCTTGACTTCTCTCGTACATCCCCTCATAACTCTCTCCAACAAGTGCAGAACTTTGAAACCTTTTCCTACCACCTGTCCTATGTGTCCTGCCCAGTTAAGTTTGTTATCAAAAGTAATTCCAAGATATTTGCATTTCAAGTCTTCAGCAAGCAATTCTTTCCCCACCTTATATTCATAATTAACCTTTTGTTTTTTATTTGTGTATCTAATAAGCTGACTCTTCTTTGCATTTATCTTCATTCCATGTTTACCAACCCAATTAGATATCCTGTCCAGATCACCCTGCAACTGTTTACAATCCTCTATCGTTTTGATTCTTTTATACAGCATTATGTCATCTGCAAACATTCTAATTTCAGATAGTAAACAATCAACACAATTATTCATTAGAATAATGAATAGCAATGGTCCCAATACGCTACCCTGTGGCACCCCCATTTTTACTTCCACTTCTTGTGATACTACATTTCCTACCCTAACTTTCTGTTTTCTACCTTTTAAAAATTCTTCTACCCAGCAAATGACTTTCTTATCCACTCCAATGGTTTTTACCTTGTTTACTACCATTTTATGGCTTACTCTGTCAAACGCCTTAGACAGATCTAGTGCTACACTATCAATTTGGCCTCCCTTGTCCATTTCATCTGAAATATCTTGCATATATCCCACCAACTGAGATTCGCATGAATATCCTTGCCTGAAACCATGTTGCCTGCTTGAAAACCAATTACGTTCCTCACATATATTTCTGATGTGGTTGCATATCAATCTTCCATTAATTTACCTACCACTGATGTCAAACTGATTGGCCTGTAATTCTCAACTCTATTTCTCACCCCTCCCTTATGTACCGGTACTACTATTGCACTTTTCCAGTCCTGTGGTAAGCAGCAAGTGTCTAGACTCAATTTAAATAATATTTCAAGATAAGGTACAATGTCACATCCGGCTATCTTGATTGCCAGACATGAGTCAAATCGATCACAACCTGAATATGATCGAAAGGACAGTTCTTGTACAACATGCACCAACAATTGTGGACGGCTGTAGAGGTAGCATACTGAATGATGTTTCTTCAGGGGACTTTCGATTACTTGTTGAGTAAGAAGCAACGTCGGGTAGTTGCACTTCGCCTACCAGAAGAGGGTCATACACGATATTAGCAAGTACCCCATGAACTTCGATACTTCGATGAATTACAGAAAGATCAAAAACATAGAAGGGGGAAAAACTAGAAAAAAATGTAAGTTGAATATTTTGTACTTTGATTTTCTGGACTGAGCTCAATTTTTATCGCTAACATTTATCCATTTTTTTACGAATGAATTAAGGATGATTAGTAAAGTTCAAATACAGGCCACGATCAAGTTCTTTCATTTACGAGGGTTACAGACGATGCTACCGTGAAGGAAAAAATTGAAAATCTTAGACTGAAAGACAGCAGGATATGTTGGGTACATGATAACTGTGATCTGTGTTAGTTATGGGTTGATTCGGTCTGATGTAAATCACCAGCTGTACTTCTCAAATAATCAACGTAATTGGCGTCACGACAATGCAATCTTTTTATTCAACGTAATTGAATAGGAGGCAGCAGCAGAAACACTACATCGCTAAGATCGAATGGTTGAGCCATGGAATGCTCGTTAGAAAAGTGTACATTCCACTCATTAAATACATATCAGGAACAGGCGAGAAAAGGCTTGAAAGCATGGCAGATGCTGCATAATTCCCCTGTTCCCTTACGGAGTATCTGTTTCGGAGAGCACATTTCCTAGTAAAGTTCACCTTCTTGACTCCTGATTAACATTACAAATGAGAAAGAGCACTGGTTGCTGGCTGACGAATCACTAATCTTTAATAGAAGTCCTAAACGAGGGAAGTAGTGAAACGGCGGAACAGTTAAATGTTCATCTCAGAAGTTATGCCGTGCGGCTGAAGCTCCAGAACACAGGAAACGTGGAGATTAACCAGGACGCATTTTCGAAACTCGCTTACAGAACACTGGTCATCCTCGATGTGCTTTCCAGACGGTTTTCAACACTCACTACAGTGTATGGCTGGTTCGCCTCTTGGCCATCCTAATTCTGACGAAGCGGCCAAGTACTCATCGTTGGGGAGGAGCCAGCCAACCTGGGTTAGTAGACTAAATTAAGCTTTTAAACACCTAACATGCGTAACAATTTGGTAAAATACCAAAGCTTTTGTTTTTTATCAGTTTTTCCACTTACTATAAGGCTCATTTTAGTCAATATAGTATCAAAAATGTTTTTCATCAAAGACTGAAAACAAACGCAGGAACTGAATTTTGTGCAATGTATCTCGCTATTTCAATTCGTTTAAAACACATGTGTGATGGTGACTGATAGTGTTATCTGCAAATAACTATTGCTATGGCATTATCTTTTGCAGACACAAAGATATTTCAAATTGAAGTATACTTATCTAAATCTAATCAGAAAAGACCCAATGTCTTGCTGTTTAGAAAAGAAGTATCATCAGTCTAGTGAGTAGTTACCATGTGTACGGAAAAATAAAGGAATATGACAGAAACTATTATGGTGATGTAAATGTTCAACAGAGCTACACAACATAACTAAATATTATCATTCCAACAGCACCTTTAATATTCCCTTCCAACCTCTTCATATTGACATACGCATTAACACAGAACTTAACACAAAATGCACTAATTTTCATCCTTTTATATTGCTTCATTTTTCGACGTATGCCGTGTTAACACACTACTAAAGATTGATCCACATAATTGTTTCTTTATCCTTAATTTACGTAATTTCGTATTTATCGAGGAATATAATTTTAAACACCATTCTACAGTACCACATTCCAGTTGGTTTCTTTTTATGTTTTTTCAGACCTAACTACTCGTCAAGACTCCTTTCTCTAAATGTTGTCCTCTATTCCTTCAGGCTTACAGATCTTTAGGTTAGTGTTTCCTGATTATTGATTACATATTTTAAGAACCAGTGAATGGTACTGTTAACAAGAGCGGGACCATGACAAACGCTAATGTGGTTCTGTCTACATAATTATGATACTGTAGTTGTTAATCAGTTTGTTGTCTTGACTAGGGAAGTATTGATTTACTTATAGGAACGATTGATGCTGTTGAGACAGACCTGTTACCATTTCTTGCGAGGAAGGGTTCTCTTCGCAGAAGATATTACTGTAACGGAATGATTTTGGAAGACTGCTATTGGAAACGTTATGATTGTAATCGATGCTAATAATATGTTCATCTGCTATATCATTCATCAGCTTTAAGTTATAAAGTGAAGGTAAAATGGATGCCACTATTACTCACTGCTTCTGTACAGTAATATTTGACAGGAACAACACCAGAGATATTATCCTATACAAAAGATAAAGAGAACTACTTTTTCTGTTAAACAGTGAAAGTGGATGAAATTTCGTTCTTCACCTAAATCACAGGGACAGAAGATGGGAAACACACAATCAGTTTCTGAACCACGAAGCTTGTGATGGTGTATTTCTATTTTTGTAGTTTATGAGACAGAAAGAGGTGAACTATCTGTCATATAATTCGCTATGGAAAACTGCATCATAACATGAGTCAGGTAGTTGGTTTGCCCAGACCGGTATTTCAGTCGGGGTGCAGTATGGCGGTGCACTAGATTATAATGTTTGTTATGCACTCTTGAGAGAAAAATCTCGGGGCAGTCGAACATCACATATCTTTCTTAAACATCCTACAATATTATTATCCACTGCTTACAATTTAGTTATTTAATATCCAAGAAGTACACACGTATGCAGCCTTAATTACACCCATATATCATAACAAGTCAATTATTCGATTACAGTGCAATTTACAGAGACTGTTGCTGATTTCTGGATTTGTGATAGTTTTTTGAAAGAAATATTACACAACATTTTTTTGTCGTAAATAACTTTATCACTGTCCCATTCCATACGCCAAAGGACGAGTATATAATATTTTCACAAATCTTTTCATTTACTGAAGTCCAAGAAGAGCATTTGTTTTCAGAGTTAACTAGATTCTAAAGCAAAAAATTCATTCAATTTGGAAATAAAAAAGCTACAATGCAGACATCCAGCGAGCTGTATTAAAACTGAGATATCAAATATCAGACAAGGTTATACCTCCAGTTTGCTGCGATTATGACGGAATTTTCGTAGGCGTCTACATCCTCAAAAGTGATTTAGCAACTATTGCTGCGATCTCTTTCTCAGTTAGCTGCGGAACTTAAGATGAAACTGAAAGAGAGTACGAGAGCACAAGAATTGCACAACGGACCATTGCTTAATACTTTTCGAACGCTTTTAGGTTTGCACTGTAAATATTGTCAAAACCCACAAACCGCCTTCCTTTTTCCGGTGAGGAAATGTCCACCGAAAGGCTGCACTTTACCACCTGTGGTTGTACCAGAATTGAGAGGCTGTAGTCACCGAAAGGCACAAAGCTATGAGAAGCACCTCTGTCAGAAATATATAATTATATGGAAAATATAATGGGAATATGGATGCTATAGCAATACTTAAATCCTTGTCACCAAAAACAGCACCTATGTCTCTATTTCCCACCAGTCAAAATGAAATTGAAAAAATTATTAAATCCCTCAAAAATAAAAAGTCATTTGGTTATGATGAGGTTTCAACCCATGTAGTGAAACAATGTAACACCAGCATTAGTAGAGTTATTAGTCATATTTGTAATAGTTCTTTTGAAGAAGGTATCTTCCCTGACTCACTCAAGAAGTCAATAATCAAACCGATTTATAAAAAGGGTGATACCTCAAAAATTGAGAATTACAGACCCATTTCACTTCTACCAGCATTTTCAAAAATCTTTGAAAAAGCAATGTACAGAATGGTGTATGCACATCTACTAAAGAATGACCTACTCACTAAAGTACAGTTTGGTTTTAGACAAGGCGTTTCAACAGATTCAGCAATTTTTGCTTTTGTAAACAACATACTGGAATCAATGCATAAAAAATTAAATTCCCTAGGTATATTCTGTGATCTTGCTAAGGCTTTTGACTGTGTTGATCATGAGATTCTACTAGGTAAATTAGACCACTATGGAGTTAGTGGTAAGCCAGGACTTTGGTTTAAATCTTACCTGGAAAATAGAAAGCAATGTGTATCACTGAAAGATGCTAATACAGGAAATGTTATAAACTCAGAAAGGGGTATAGTTAAATGTGGTATGCTTCAGGGCTCAATTCTTGGCCCTCTGCTGTTCTTAATCTATATAAATGATCTCCCACATATACTAGGTGATGATGAACACATGGTGCTCTTTGCAGATGATACCAGCATATCGTTGAAAGACCCATCAGCACAAAACCTCGAAAACACAGCAAATGATGCTATAAAGAAAATTAACAGGTGGTTTAGTGCCAACAAACTAATACTTAATGTAGAAAAGACACAGTTACTTCAGTTTGTTACAAAAAAATAAAACAAAGGACAGCTATAATGTGAAATCAGAAGGAAAAGCAATCAATGAAAGTAATTTCACAAAATTCCTGGGTGTATGTATAGATATCAAATTGAACTGGAAACAGCATATTCAACAACTTCTTAAAAAACTGAATTCTGCAATATTTTCACTTAGGGTAATATCTAGAATAGCTAATATAGAAACCAGAAAGTTAGTATATTTTGCATATTTTCATTCCCTGCTCACTTATGGCATCTCATTCTGGGGAACCTCGTCACAAGCACAGAGGGTATTTATATTGCAAAAACGTGCTATAAGAACTATTTGTGGAGCAAGCCCACAGACATCGTGCAGAAATCTATTTAAAAACCTGGGTGTACTAACAATGCCAGCACAATATGTATACTCTGTACAATCATTTGTAGTGGAAAATCCTGAACACTTCAATCTTAATGCTGACATACATAGCCATAATACTAGGAATAAATATAATATTCACAAGGATTACAAATCACTGTCAATTGTACAGAAAGGGTTAACATTTACTGGAGCTTCCTTATTCAATGTCTTACCAACCGAAATTAAATGTTATCTACAGAAACCCAACTACTTTAAGTCCAAACTGAAAGAGTTTCTGCTGCAGAACCCATTTTACCCTGTGAAAGAAGTTTCTTCTTGGAATTTGGTAACTAAGAATGACTGATAAAATAGTATATATGGTGTATGGAAGGGAAAGGTGACAAAGTTGTCCACAATTACTAAAATGATATATGGTTTTTCTTTCTGTTGGAACTTTTGACAAATGAAGTAATTACACTGTTTCCAAAATTTCACTCATATATAGTAACTAACATGGGATAGCATGCACTCAAAAACTGCTGTAAAAAATTATGATACTAACAGGTTTTTAAGTAATTGACTGCTTATGAGTTGTGGTAACTGGTTGGTAAGAAAATAACTGGTTGTTAGATGCTGGTAACAAGTTTATACACTGTTCCACATAATAAGTATTAACTAACTCGGGATTGTATTTGTAGATTACAGGAAATATTGGTTATACTAATGGGTCATAACTAACTTCTTGTCAGTATATAATATTATCAATTATATAGTAATATTGACATTACTAATAAGTGTATGTACTGTTCCACATCCCCGAGATTATTCTCATATGGGATGAAAGTGAACATATCTATCTATCTATCTATATTTATTATATTATATAGTTATTGTTGACACGGAGGATTTCCACGATCACTTCAAAGGTGTCAAAAGATTTTTCTCAGTGAGTGACTGTATGAACTTCCTGTTGCCTCATTCTATGTGGCAAACTCTTTTGAACATGAAAGAAAATTTTTTTCTACCTTTAAAGGTCACTAGCAATAATTTAATTACGGCAAATAATTGAGCAAAGTAAAAAGAAAGGCCTATTTCGTAATATGGAAGAATCTCCTACTTTTGACAATAGAAGACATCAAGTGAAAAATTAAAACTATCCGAACCATGTGTTCTAGCGAATTAACCACAGTTTTAAAATCAGAAAAATGTGGTGTAAATTGTGCTTCTAGGTAAAGTGAATGTGTTTCAAAGCAGTTATCAATTGCAAGAAACCTAAGAGTAGTTTCTAGCTTCGGTTTGGCCGGAAAACATTTTCATATTAGATTCCTGTTTTGTAATTAGTGGTGAGTTTTTGATAGCAAAACTTTGATTCATACATTACAAGATTATTTTTATATACCATTTTGTCCTGCAATACCCATTCTACCACGCTGCAAGATCCAATTTTGTATCAACAAACTTCTCTTTCTTCAATTAACTTTCTTCACAATGTAACTTTTAATTCCTTAGGTGAGGTTTCTAAAAATAAAATCCACTCCAACATGCATAAATTTGTTTGTTGCCATCTTAAAGTGAACTGAATAACTCATTTGCGACGATAAAGTGAATTCACCTTCACTTTCACTGCGAGTGAATCATCCTGAGTGATTACGAAAAGTGAACTGTGTAAAGGCGGGTTTACACGGTTCACTTTTCGCAATCACTCCAGATGAATCACTCGCAGTGAAAGTGAAAGTGAACTGTATACAGAGAATCATCCAAAGTGATCATCCAAGATGATGGATGAAAGAAGTTGGCTCGGGTTCAACTTTTCGTTCACTTTCTGTTTTTCACTCGGATGAATCATCATGTGTAAACAGTCAGAATATCGAAGTTCTTCCTGGATCGGTGGTAGTTGTTTGTTTCTGATTGTTGTTGTTTTGAACACATAATTGTTTTTAAATGGAAAGAAGGAACATTTCTTTATTTTTGAAATCTTTCCATTACAACCACTGTTTATAGAAAACAAAATTCGAAAGTTATACAAATAAAAATAAGCGATAGGGCTATATGATTAAAGAAATTAATCTCCCATTTTTGACAATAGGAGAAAATTTAAACTTTCCGATCCAGCTTTTCTAGCGTATTAACTGAATTTGTAAAAACCAAAAATGTGTTGTAAATTGTGCTTCTTTGTGAATGTGTTTTAAAACAGTTACAAGTAACCTGAGAGTAGTTTTTAAATTCAGTTTAGCCGGAAGACATTTTCTAATTAATGTCCTGTCTTGTAACTAGCGGTAAGCTTTTTGATAGCAAATCTTTGTGTTTCACACATTCGAAGATAATTTTTAAATGTCATTTTGTCTTGTAATACCCATTCTACCATGCCGAACGATCCAATTTCTCGCCTACCAACTTCTCTATTTTTAGTTAACTTTCTGCACGATGTATCTTTTAATTCCTTAGGCGAGGTTTCTGAAAATTAGATCCACTCTAACACGCACAAGTCAGTTTGTTGCCATCTTGAAGTGAATTGAATGGTTCATTTGCGACGATAAAGTGAATTCACCTTAACTTTCACTGCGAGTGATTCGTTCTGAGTGATTGCTAAAATTGAACCGTGTAAACCCACCTTAAATGAAATCACGTGTCTGATAACCAATGATAGCACCGACTGCCGATAACAGATAATTCTGCAAAAACGGGCATGGGTGCCAAGATGGGGGATTTTACCGCTAAATTTGAGGGGTCTCTACGCGGTATGGGACTTTTTTTAGGGGCTTTATAATTTTAGGGGAATTTTTAGCGGTAATTTGTGAGACATTTTGATTTATTTGTTGAGCATTAAAGTAACATCAGGAACAATATCTTGTTACTAAGAATTCAGACTTCTTTATGGCTAATTTTTTTTCTGATCCCAAAGTAAAATATCTATCTTCTGATTCATATTTAAAAAACAGTCACCATAGACTCAATGTTTAGTGTTTACGATAGACGTAGACTTCCTTTGGTTACCTACGGTATGTAAAGACGTGGTTGTTGGAGCAACGTGCAACAATGTTGCCATTATCGTTTACAAATTTCTGGTCGAATTATCTGTACCTTTGTGTGTCAACATGCCATTTGTTGATTAACAATATTGAAAATGATTGTTGATTTGCACCGAAAGGTTGGTACAAGTCAAACCCAAAATTCAACTCATAAAATGTTTTGAGTTGGCAACCCTGAAAACAGGTAGTTTCTCAGCTCCCGCTTAAATTCCGCATTATCGTTTCATCAGACATTTTGAAAAGTGAACTGTGTAAACCCAATTTAAATGAAATCACGTGTCTCACAACCAATGATAGCACCGACTGCCGATAACAGATATTTCTGCAAAAACAGGCATTAGTCTTTATTAATGTGAGTACTGCTAATTTTCCTTTCAATTAGGGAAATTATTTCTAAACAATTTTATTCCTCATTAGTGTACCGAGCTCCTCTATCTCATTTTTTGTCGTTAGATTTTCTTTTTGCCTAATCCGCTGCTTTTTAAGTTGATAAACCATTTTTAATTTAGAGTAAGGCGGATGTGTGTGGTTTGGCAAGGGAACGCAGTGAAGGGACACGAGCATTCAAAATTACTTTTAAACATTAAATAACATGTAGACATATTCTTTCGGTGGTTGTTTCTGTGTAATGAAGTGTAAAAAACGTCGTGCAATATAAGTTTCATAGTTTAAATAATTTGGAAAGGTGTTGGTTCAAATAAACCCGAAGCACGTTTGTTGTTTACCTTTTACTAACGATTTAAGGCAAGCCGCAAGGGGTTCTTTGAGGATGTTAATGCAGCTTTTTTAATAATTTTTTCTTACATCTTTACGACAATAATAGTAGTAGTAGTAACGTCGAAAAGTTCTAAACAGTTTCAGGCTGCCAGAGCTCATTATAAGCAAGTTCTTTTGTCAACTTTTACCTACAATACAACTAATTAAACAAAATACCACAGTAGTTTTAAGCCATTTGTTGTGTGTTTACGCCGGTTGTTTTATTTTTCTTGACCATTATAGTGTTTCGCCTGATGTAATAATTGTTTCTGATTTAAAAATATTTGTTTATCATCTTTAAATTCATGTGGTGGTTTGTTTTTTACTCTCTTAATTTCCAAAAATAGATTTTTACCCTTTTTTTTAAATATACTGTTCACTTGCTGCTAAGAAAAAAATGCGAAAAAGTAACAGATAAGCGTTGTGAATTCAAAAATGAATGGCTTGAGTCTTTTGCTTAACTACTTGCAAATAATAGGAAGTCAAACGTAGAAAGACAAATAAAGCAAGACTCATTTGCCACAACATATCACAATAGCAATATGTGAAAGAAAGCAGTGGAAGAACTACAGTAAAATTTTCAGAGAGAGGACCAAAAAAAGAAAAAAGATTATTTGATAAATTATATTAAAAACTGTTTATTCATATATAACCAGGCCTATAGCTATTATGAATTCTTCCTGGCGCTTTTAATATTTGAATTGGCTCTTTAGCTTCTAAAGCTTACTGCCCACTGCTTTAAGGGAGTAAATCCGGTTTAATTCTAGATGGGGATATCGCTTCAATCTCTTACATACCGTCTCGTGTAGAAAACACACATATCACGTAGAATATATGACGTCATTGTGACGTATGGTCCAGGCTGCATTACAACATAAACTCAAATGATTACTGACGAAATAATATTTTGTGAATTGCCTTTCGGTCGTAATGCAGCCTGGACCAAAGTGAAATGTAACCATAACGCACGATATTGCAGATACCCAACTTTCAAATCATATCTATCTCTGTTACTGTGTTGGTACGTGCAGACTGAATAAGTCACAATGATGTCATATATACCAGGTGGTCTGTGTGTTTACTATGCTAGGCAGTAAGAGATTGTAGTGGTATCCCTATCTGGAATTAAACCATAAATCCTTCTGAAGGAAAAAACTTATTATTAATGTTTGATAGTGACAATGATTATAGTGTTTACAACGGCTTTGCCTGGTAACTGGCGAAAAGCGTATTTGTGCAAATTATCCTACTTGAGATAAGAGTCTGCTTGGACATCGATATTAAATTACGCTTTGAAATTGTAGTTTTGATGGTTTGGGTTGTTGTATTAATACTGCAGAATATTAGTATGAAGTGAAATAAATACAAGAAAATGCTGTTCCTTACTAACCAGGAAGTAGGGTTAGGTATAGGTTAAATATACAATCGGAGAAAATTAGTGCGGAATTCGCTGCAGTGGTGGCTGAGACACGCATGTAAATCTGAAATATTGTGTAGTAAAAGTATTGGTTTAAATTATGTAGAAAAGGCATTTGGGAATGTTGACGAGCAGGTGTGACTAGCAGGTTTAACAAAATATTTTCTGAAAACTAAGGTAATTGACATTATGATAACTCACTTACTTAACGAAAACGGGTATTAATAGTTTTAACAGTACATTAGAGTGCATTGGTTATTTAGTGTATTTGCAGAACAAGTGTGTGGAGGGTCTTATAATGGCTCAGTAGTGTAGTTCCTATAGATTGACACAGTTCTAGGATCTTAAAATAAATTGTTTGTCTGTAGACATGGGCAGAGAGTAGGGAAACTGTTTATTTAATCTTTGATTAACTTGCTGTATGTAGCAAAGTTTAGTGGTACTATTTCAGGTTAGTGGTGCACTAGTGTAGTTACAGTTATCAGGAATACAGTAGGTCTCGTGTGGGTAGTGTGGTTTAACTGTCCTAAATTAGTCTGATTGTGTAAAAAAGCTGCTCCATTCAATAATAATCTACTGGCAGTAATTCCATATTTTAATTTGTAATAGAGTATTGTTCTTGGGTAAATCCATGTCAATTCAACCAAGCCATGACACCCACAGACTCAGATTCTGATGAAACTCTGTAAGTTTAGTCTTTCTATATAGACAAGTATGCACATCAATTTTTTCTTCTCAATCTGGTTTAGTTTTAATTTTACAGCTAGTCAAAATTTTGAATGTTTGAGACATTCCTAATTCTGATGATTCTGCTCTTCGGCCTAAAATTATTTATGTTTCATTTATTTTTCAGTCAATTTTTATTAAACTTTACGGTAATATTAATGAAAGCATGAGGATTCCAGAATAAAAAAATATGAAAACATTCCAAGTAGGCCTAATCTTTGAAAAATAAAAATCATGAATTTTTTCTGAAAGTATGTAATATGTTAAAGTCAATATCAACCAAAGGGAATATAATAACCCAAAAAAATTCTTTTTTCCTAATGTTCTTAGGAATGTGTTCTGTCATTTAAAAGAAATTAATGGTTATTTCATTTCTTATGTTTTTGCTTAATATTATTTTAATTTTTTAAAATTTTATTTTTATTATTAGGTTTTCCCTTGGTAGCTCTCCATGCAGTCCTGACTCTTCTATCCTATCAGGTCCATGTAATTTCGGTTTTCCTTAATGTCGTCTATGATCTCATATTTCCTCTTCCTCCCTCTCACCTGAGGTAGAGAAAATGATTTAGCTGTTGATGTCACCATGTCACTATTTGTGTGTGCATATTTTGTTAAATCAAATCAGGTACCTTCGTAAATCCTATCATTTTCAGAACTACGTGAGTGGCGTAGTGTAAAATATCAAAATTATTAATACCTCCTTCATGTAATGATATGGAGTTGGTGTTAATAATTCATTAACAATAAATATACACGTTTTCTGATCTGTGACTACATACTCCCCGCTAACAACAAACACTTGCTAGAATATGACTGGAAAAAGAATTGAACAGCAGCTATGCGCACAAGTAACTCTCTATGGATTACTATGAGAGACAAATAAACCAGCAGGCATAAGAAGTGCAATATTACTGAGCAATAGTGATTAGCTGTCTCCAATTACTCAAAATCAAGTACAACACTGGAAGTAGTAAGCTGGGTGAAGTTACAGGTGATAAGCTAACACCCCTCATGACAAAAGTACTGTTGTAAGTATCAAATAATACCCACATATAATATAAATTATAATAAAATTCAAACAAACCAGTCTGTTCAGATTTACAATGGAAACATATTACTTCGGTGAGAAACCAAACACGTCATAAATAAAAAAAAATATTAGTGACAGTTCCAATGGTGTTTTTTTTACTAAACAGTAATATCCAGTATTTATTTAAGAAGCAGATGCAGAAGAAATGACTTAATAAATACCTACGACATAATTTTTTTTTTTTGCTGTCATCAGTCTTTTGACTGGTTTGATGCAATCCTCCATCCCTTCCTATTTTGTGCCAACCTTTTCATCTCTACTTACCCCTTGCAACCCACATCCCCCATTATCTGCTTCATATATTCTAATCTGCAGTTCTTATTATTGACTGTTCCCTCCACTAACAAATTAACCAATCCAGCATCCTTGAAATATTATTTAAATTGACTCTGGCTGCTTGTTGCTTGCCAGATGACTGGAAAAGTGCGATAGTAGTACCGGTCCATAAAGGAGGGGTGACAAACAGGGTTGAAAACTATAGGCCAATCAGTTTGACATCAGTGGTAGGTAAATTAATGGAGAGATTAATATGCAACCATATTAGAGGTATCGGTGAGGAAAGTAAATGGTTTTCAAGTCGGCAACATGGCTTTAGACAAGGATATTCGTGTGAATCTCAGTTAGTAGGATGTATGCAGGATATTTCTGATGAAATAGACAGGGGCGGTCGAAGTTGATTGTGTGGCACTAGATCTTTCAAAGGCCTTTGATAGAGTGAGCCATAAAATGGTGTTAAATAAGGTAAAAACTATTGGAGCTGATAGAAAGGTGATTTTCTGGGTGGAAGAATTCCTAAAAGGTAGAAAGCAAAAAGTTAGGGTAAGAAATGTAATATTAAAAGAAGTAGAAGTGAACATGGGAGTCCCACAGGGTAGTGTTTTGGGACAATTGTTATTCGTTATTCTAATGAATGATTGTGTCAATGGTTTACTGTTAGAGATTAGATTGTTTGCAGATGACATAATGTTATATAAAAGGATCAAAACAATAGAAGACTGTAAACAGCTGCAGGGTGATCTAGATAGGATAACTAGCTGGGTGAGTCAACATGGAATGAAGATAAATGCAAAGAAGAGTCAGCTTATTAGGTACACAAATAAAAAGCTAAAGGTTGATTACAATTATAAAGTGGGGAAGAAGAAGGACTATTTTTGGAGCAAGCCCACAGACGTCGTGCAGAAATCTATTTAAAAACCTGGGTGTTCTAACAATGCCAGCACAATATGTATACTCTGTACTATCATTTGTAGTGGAAAATCCTGAACACTTCAATCTTAATGCTGACATACATAGCCATAATACTAGGAATAAATATAATATTCACAAGGATTACAAATCACTGTCAATTGTACAGAAAGGGTTAACATTTACTGGAGCTTCCTTATTCAATGTCTTACCAAAAGAAATTAAATGTTATCTACAAAAACTCAACTACTTTAAGTCCAAACTGAAAGAGTTTCTGCTTCAAAATCAATTTTACTCTGTAAAAGAATTTTCTTCTTGGAATTTGGTAACTAAGAATGACTGATAAAATAGTATATATGGTGTATGGAAGGGAAAGGTGACAAAGTTGTCCACAATTACTAAAATGATATATGGTTTTTCTTTCTGTTGAAACTTTTGACAAATGAAGTAATTACACTGTTTCCAAATTTCACTCATATATAGTAACTAACATGGGATAGCATGCACTCAAAAACTGCTGTAAAAAATTATGATACTAACAGGTTTTTAAGTAATTGACTGCTTATGAGTTGTGGTAACTGGTTGGTAAGAAAATAACTGGTTGTTAGATGCTGGTAACAAGTTTGTACACTGTTCCACATAATAAGTATTAACTAACTCGGGATTGTATTTGTAGATTACAGGAAATATTGGTTATACTAATGGGCCATAACTAACTTCTTGTCAATATATAATATTATCAATTATATAGTAATATTGACATTACTAATAAGTGTATGTACTGTTCCACATCCCCGAGATTATTCTCACATGGGATCAAAGTGAACATATCTATCTATCTATCTAAATGTAAATACCTTGGCATTACATTTGATAGAAAACTTAACTGGACAGGAAACATTGGACAGGTGGTAGGGAAAGGGTTCAAAATCCTTCACCTGTTGGAAAGAGTGATGAGGGGATGCACTAGAGAAGTAAGTGAATTGGTGTACACAACTTTGGTCAGACCACTGCTGGAATATGGTGGTGTAGTTTGGGATCCACATTTTGGGTATCAAATACAGGAGTTGGAGGGGTGCAGAGGAGGGCTGCCAGGTTTGTCTCTGGAAATTACCGCAGAACACAATCGGTAACTAATATGATAAAGGAGCTGGAGTGGGATTCATTGGAGGATAGAAGGAGTTTGAAGAGAGTCATGGGAGTGTACAAAGCGTATACTGTTAATGAAGCATGGAAAGATACTGGTGGGAAAATTGAGAGAGGGGCTGGGAAGGGTATGGTTAACCATGACCACAAGCTGGCACTTGATTTCAGGCAAAAGGGTGTGGGAAAAATTTTCTTTCATGGGAAAGGGAGTGAGGGAATGGAATAAATTGCCAAAAGAAGTGATGAATAACTTACCGAAAACACTGAAAGAATTTAAAGCAAAAATGAGTAGAGGACAAAAGTCGGTTGGAAGGGGAAAGGGAGGGGGTGTAGGGAGATTGCCACTGGAGCGGGCGCTCCATCGCAATTTGATCAATTATTATCTTATTATTAGTATACTTAATCTACTGTGATTGGTATCATTTCTGGTATATTTCATCGCTTTTGTCTTACTTTGATTTATCTTCCTCAGTATTTTGTTCATGCCACTCAGTAACTTCTCAGTATCCTCAGCCCTCTCTGTTACCAAGACAATGTCATCAGCAAATTGTAGCATACTGATTTTTTCTCCTTGAACACATAGGCCACATAAAATTTTTTCTTTTACTTCCTTTTTTGCCTCTTTTACATACAAGTTGAATATTAATGGTGATAGACTACAACCTTGTCTCACACCCATTTTAACTCTCATGGTTCTCTACTTTTATTATAGTCACTTGATTCTTATATAGTTTATAAAGTATTCTTTCATCTCGACATTTTAGACCTGACTTCTTTAAAATTTTGAACATCTTGTCCCATCTAACATTATCAAAAGCTTTTTCTAAATCAACAAACATCATAAATCTGTTTTTCTTGATCCACCCTTCAAGTGTTAATCTTAAAGCCAGAATTGCTTCCCTTGTAACGCGGTTTTTCCTAACCCAAACTGACCTTCACCTACTACCTCTTCTACTACCTGTTTCATTCTTCTGTATATTATTCTGGTCAGTAATTTTGAAGCATGTGATGTTAGACTAATGGTGCGATAATTCTCACATTTGTCGGCTTGTGCTTTCTTTGGAAGTGTGAAGATGATACTTTTATTAAAATCTGTGGGAATTTCTCCTGTTTCATAACTTTTTGATATCAGCTTGAATAATCTCTCGATTCCTTCCTCTCCTGGGGGTTTAAGAAGTTCTGCATGGATCTCATCAATTCCAACTGCCTTATTTACTTTCAAGTCATTCAGAGCTCTATCAAATTGTGTCCTCAAAACAGGATCTCCTAAGTCATCAATGTCGATGTCACTTTCATTTTCCACCAGCCTATTGCGAATAATAAAATCCTCTCAGGTGTCGAGCCAGATGGTGTTGTATAAACACGATGTTTCGACAGCTCGCTCTGCTGTCTTCATCAGGTATCTTCTAGCTGTTGCAAGCTGACTGTCACCACCAGAACTAGCTGTTGAAACGTGTTTATACACCGCCATCCGGCTGGACACCCGACAGGATTTTATTGCATCAGTACTCCGGGAAAGTCTCCACTCACACACACTATTATTCAAGTCGTCCCCAACGTACAGTTTATCAGTGTATTCTTTCCATCTGTTCGCTCTATCATCTGAGCTTAAAAGAGGTTTCCCATCGGCAGCTTTAATGTTTACACCTCTTTTCTTCACTTCTCCAAAATTTTGTTTGATCTTCCTATATGCAACACCTACCTTACCAATAACGTTTTCCTTTTCTATTTCTTCTTTATTTTCTTATAGTCATTTTTCTTTTGCTTTTCTGCATTTCCTGTTTATTTGATTTCTGAATTGCCTGTATTGCTCTCTTCCTGCTTCATCCTGAGCATTTTCCTCTGATCCATCAGCTTCAAAATTTCTTGTGATCCAACGTTTTATGGATGTCCTGTTCCCTAAAACCTAATGTTTCTTTACCAGCTTTCATTATTTCTCTCTTTAATGCATTCCATTCATCCTCAGTCGAGCTCCTTTCAGAGTTACTTCTTAGACTTAAGTCTACCATGTCTACAAATTTTTCTCTTATGCCAGATTGTTTTAGTTTATTCACTTCCAGTCTGTTCTGCATATATTTCTTACTTATTCGCTTGAATTTCAGCCTCCACTTCATTACTGTCAAATTATGGTCAGAGTCTATGTCTGCTTCTGGGTATGCTTTACTTTCTAGAACATGATTCCTGAATTTCTGTTTGACCATGATATAATCTAGCTGATATCTGCCTGTACCCTCTGGATTTTTCCAGGTGTATATCCTCCTTGCATGGTTCTTAAACAGTGTGTTTGCCATGACTAGCTCATATCTTTCACAAAATTCTAAGCACCTGCTTCGTTGCTCATTTCTTTCTCGTAGACCAAAACTTCCTACAGTATTCCCCCTCTTTTTCTTCTTCCACTATCACATTCCAATCACCCATGATTATTAGATTTTCCTCCCTGTTCAGATATTGGATTAATTCTTTAATTTCGGCACATATTTTCTCTATTTCTTCATCAACTTGCTGCATACACACTTGGCATAAGCACTTGTACTAACGTGGTTGGGGCGTGCTTAGTTTCTAACCTCATCAAAATAATCCTGTCACTAAACTGTTCATAATAACTCGCCTGTTTCCCTACTGTCTTATTTATTACAAAACCTACACCAGTAACTCCACTAACAGCTATTGTGTAATTGTTCTGTGTTCCCCAGATCAGAAATCCTGTGCATCCTTCTACTTGACCTCACTAATACCGACGACATCTAACTTAAGTCATTCCATCTGTCTTTCTAACCTACCTGCACTGTTCAGACTGTTAACATTCCATGTTCCAAACTCGTAGAATGTTTATATCCATTCTGGTGACCCCTTTCTGAGTAGTTCCCACCCGGAGATCCGATTGGGGGACTATTTTACCTCCGGAATATTTTACCAGGAAGAAGCCATCATGTTGTATGTAATATGAGAGGATTACATGTCCTTGGGATACCCTTTGGGTCTTTAATGCAGTGGTTTCCTATTTCCTTCTGCATCCGCCTGCCGTTGATCATTTCTGATTCATCCGCCTTTAGGGGCCGTTTCCAACCCCAAGGGAAAGAGGGTGTCCTGAACCACTCCCCGCTCTTCCCCCCTCCTTTAGGAGGCTGTTGGCAAGCAGTGGGTGACTCCTTATACCGGTAATCTTTCAGTCACCAGAGCCTTGTCCGTGCAAATATGGTGCACCACTTGAAGGAGAGGTTGATATTATTGCCTCATGTCATCAAATGGCAACGTTGTCTATGCAATAAGGTGTTGGGATCATAATTTTCTGACCAGGGTTCAAATCCCCACAGTATCTATTATTTTTATCTTCAGAAATTGTGAAGCACGGCTTTTTTTATTTAAACTTCATTTAATACTTTTACTGTGTGAAATAATATTTAAAACAAATCACATTACCTACAATTCAGTGTCATTTCATTTTTTTCTGAAAATCATATTTTGTAATGAATTCACAGGTGTACCAACAGATTGTCTTTTCACAATACAAATCGGCCGTACACCCTTGAAGACTTTATTGCAATCATTTGTCATGAAAGTCTCCATTCTCACATTATTTTTTCACTTTTTGTTAATAAGTTTGTTTTGGAACGTTTTCAATTGACATAGTTACTATTATTATATTTATTTCATCTTCGTCATTTCTTTACTTGTATATCGTCAAGAGGTATTTTAAACGAAATATGTAGCATTGGGAAGATAGTTTTTTCTTTCTTCTATACTCGATTTGTTCCAAGAACAGTTGCGTGTAAATGGCTGAAAATAAACTAGTAGGCCTATCTGTGTTGATAAATGGAGCTCAACAAGGAAATAGAAGAACAAGTGACAAATGTTGATAATTATTGCAAAAATGCTTGTTAGATACCAGTTTACTAGCAGATTTGTCTCTTGACATAATTTCGTTGGGTTTGAACAAAGCATATTATGAAGCCATTGTTGATATACTGGCTGAAATTACATTTGTTGTATCTGTTATGTGATTTATTTTAAATTTTATTTCATTCAGTAAAAGTATGTAAAATGAAGTTTAATCAAAATAAAAAAGTCAAGTTTGACAATTTCTGAAATAAAAATATATAAAATAAATAAAAATATTTGATTCTGCGGAGATGTGAACTCGGGTCAGAAAATTATGGAACTAATGCCCTATTACATAGACTACGACGCCATTTGATAACACTGGGCAATAATGTAGTATATACAGGATATTTAGAATTTTTTTGTTTCTTTGTATGTGAATATCTTAAAAATTAGTGCGCATTTGGAGAAATGACTATACCACAGACATAAGTGGTGAGTGCCGTGCAACATATATGCAGGAGGTCTAAATCCATTCTTAACAATTATTCTGATGGTCTCCAAGTTAGACCTAGAATGCGAATATGTCTACGGGTAATTAAATCCGTAATTTCGTTGCATTTTCCTGTTTAAGTGATAATGTCAGGGTTCCGATCTGAAGCTCAATATCTACGTTTGATTCTCCTTGTGTGTCTTGGATGATCAGCAGACATAATATCGTAATTAATTCCAAGGTTCTTGTCTGTATTCGGAGCTTGTTTCTTTCATAGGTTTGATTTAACTTTGAAAACATTTTGTTTTCTATTCTGCTGGCTTGCTGGGGCTAACACAGAAAAATATTTTCTGTCGGGGTTTACTCCCCTAGCCTTTGAAGATCCCTCTTCAGCACGAGGCATTGGTTTTCTTCTCAATTTCCCCTGAGAGGATGGGTTACCTCCACCACCATCTACACCCCATCTTCCTTTGAAGAAATATTTATTTATCCCTTTGTTGCTTGTGTTAACTTCTGCCTGTCCTGAGCATGCTACATGATTTGATTATAGTTTTATTCTTCTTTGATATCTCTCAACATTCCAAAATATGTTTCGTACACTTCATGTTCTTTTTTATTAAATGGTTCTTCTTAGAACTACGATTCTTCGTAGAATGTAACCTAACCAATATTGTATTTTATTGCATATATATATTTGGTGTCCCATAAATAGAGGTTCAAATTTTTAGAGGAGGTGAAGAACATCAAAATGATTCAGAATTGCTTAGTGACGTATCGGAAAAAATTCAGCGTTGGTCGCTACGTGGCGCTGTTCATGGGATCTCGTGGGCGAGGTAGACCGGTTGCCTGACCCCGACCATCTCCACATTTATGCAGCCTGGATTTGTTTATCCGGAAATCACTTAAATCTGTTGTAATTGAAACTCATGTTGATTCTGAAATGGATCCGATTGCAAGAATTGTCAGTGGTGTTGCTGACATCGAAGAAAATACCGTGTCTGGCAATACATGGTATGGCGGTGAAATGCATGTATCGAAAGTAGTGGTGGAAACTTGCAACATCTCCTGTAACATTATGAAACGGGATAAATATTTTCTCCCAAATCTCTGCCTTGTGTCCTTTCATTTCTTAACATGGAATAAAGATAAATGCCAAGAAGAGTCAGCTTATTGGTTAAAAAACTAAAGGTTGTTTATGTTTATAGAGTGGGGACAGAATTGATTACTAAAGGCTTGAAGTGTAAATATCTTGGCATAACATTTGATAATAGAGTCAAATGAGCAGAGCACATTGGACAGGTAGCAGGAAAAGGGTACAAAATCCTCCATTTACTCGAGAGAATGATGAGAGGATGTACCAGAGAAATTAGGGAGCTAGGTAACAAAACTTTAGTTAGATCATTGCTTGAATACAGTGGTGTAGTTCGGAACCCACATTTTGGGTCACATATCACAGCCTAATTTGAAAAGAACTGCTGCTTAAAGGCAGACTGAAAAAATCGAACCAAGATACAAGAATGGAAGTAATTGCTGTTGTGTGTGACAGCATGAGCCGCAACAAGGTGTTGAGGATTTCAGATGAATACTGTTGGCCATTGACTTTAATACTGACAGATAACTAATTGTTAGGGAGACCTTTGTGTGAAGCAGGGCATTTGTTGAAAGTCATCATCATCATCATTTGGCATTTACTATTTAGTGGGCTTCTCCAGCACGTCACAGAGCGTGGTGGGTGAACGGTTAATGCTCTGTCCTCGCATTCGGGAGGACGCGGGTTCGAATCCCTGTCCAGGCATCCTGATTTGTGATTTCCATTGTTTCCCCAAATCACTCCAGGTGAATGCCGGGATGCTTCCTTCAAAAAGGCCATGGCCGAATTCCTTCCAGTTCCTTCCTGCACCACTTGTTTCAAATCAACTCCCCTCACCTCTACGTCTTTCTTCACACGGTCCATCCATCATGCCTGAGGTCTTTCAACTGATCTCCTTCCTTGCCCATCATTCGAGAAGTCTAACAACAACATTCTCCTCTTCTCCATTCTCATGACATGCCCCAGCTATTGAAATCTTTTTTTTCTTTAATGTTGCTTCTAATGCTTTGATTTTTGATCTCTCCCTGATGTTTCTCATTCTATCCAATCTTGAAACTTTCCTATTCCTCACGGGAAATTCATGTCTGCTGCGTATAGAATTTTTATACCTCCAGATTCGAGAGCAATTGTTGAACATGGTTTGGCTTCCTTCTCTGTGTTCTCCCTCCAGAATACAAATGGAAGCAGGTGCACTGTAGTGAGTGTTTTCTGCTTCAGGGCACCGACATTCAAGAAGGAGAGCTCCGCGGCTGACGGCCTTGGTCTCGAGTACGAGGTGTCGATGCTGACGCTGCTCTTCATGCGCGGCCTCAACCACTCCGCAGGCTTCCACCTGGCCTGCAACCACAAGGACGCACATCCCTTCGACAACGCCATCATGGAGTGGCGTCGGAGAGATGGCAGCACCGCAATGCTGATGATGCAGCTCAAGCACAAGAGGGACAAGACGAGTTTCAGTCGTGAGGATCTCCTAAAGTCAGAAAAGGAGGACCTAGAAGAAGTTTGGACACACCAGAAATATGGTAATCTTCAAGGAAAAGTTTCAGACCTATGGAAGGAGATGGGATGTAGTGACAGCCCCGAACACGTTCATTTGCTCGTGTGCACAAATGTAAAGCTTGACGAGAAATTCAGAGAGGACCACTCGGATGATCTGAGAGAAATAATCGGTGGAATTGGTGAAATAGAAAGATTCCTCGACAGCGACGAAAATGTTGCAGAAATGTTTGATGATTTTGACAAAGATTTCTTTAAGCAGTTTAGTGTGCTGCATAGTTTGAAACAAGTGGACCTGGAAAAGGCTACCAGAGAGCAAATAAAATATGCCCTCCGCACGCCTGATAATGTAACAGAAGAAATATTTCGGAGAGTGAAACGCGAAGTAAAAGCATGGCGGAGAAGTACTGGGTATCTTACTGAAAAGTGGGAAAAATGGAGTGACATCATTCGTAATCATGTCAAGTCTTTCAACGAAATGTTTGCAGACCTCAACGCTTTGCGACTGCGATTCAGTGAAGATAAGGTGTCTGCACTGCGCCGCCAGCTGCCGGACTCTGGTGCAGTGGCGGTGGTGTCGGCTCCTGACGAGAGCCTGTTCACCACGCTCAAGGTGCGGCAGGCTCTCAGCGACGACAAACACCTGCTGGTGGCAAAGTGGCCGACTCCAGCGGAAGTGTGGTTCTGCCTGGTGGGTCTGTGGAGACGCAGCAGCTGGTGCCGCACCTTGGTGCTGTGTGTGTGTGGCGATGTCGACCTGCCGGACAGAGAGGTTAATCAACTACTGCTGGTGGTGTCGGGAGATACCGCCAAGAGGCTCATCCTAGTGTCGGAAAGGTCACCAGTTGAGGACTGGGTCATCATAGACTGTCGCTGCAGCGTGTCCCGTCTTGACGAGGAGACACAGTGGCACCTGAAGAAGACCGCCGTCGATTTCCAGGTGAGCACTCTAGTACAGTGGTAGAGGATAGAACCAAATGGTGATATTCTCTTTATAAACCATACTAAACATTGTAATGCGATTAGTGATAAATAATTCCTCAAAAAGGTTAAGACCTGCGCCAAACATTATTGAACCACATGTCTTCTTTTATCATAATACAACTATCTTTCAGTCTGTAAGGTTTTTGGAGGAACTATATTAGCTTTTTCCAACCAAATGTGAACCTCTGCTTGCCAACAATTTCCTAAAGGTGGGAGGAAGAACTGGGAGCGATCCAGGGTACTCTTATTGCTCTTGGGGTTGGACACTGCCCCTAAAGATGGATGAATCAGAAACGATCAACGTCATGGAGATGTAAAAGGCAATGGGAAGGTATTAAAGAACCATAGGTTCATGTAATCCTCTCAAATTATATATGTTCTTCCTGATGTGGTAGCCCAAATGTAGACTTAACCTGGCAGAATCATGGCATGTTTTTTAGAGGTCGGCCCGCATTCTCCTCTTTCTAACACCTGCAAGCAGTCAGCTCGGAAATTAGAAGTATTTTTACGTAGTATGTAGATAAAAATTGTTCTGCTTGGGGTGATATTGCTTTAAATTAATGTTATTCTCTGACACTGCTATTACATTTACATACAAACTATTTTGGCTAGTTTACAAAGAGGCATCGTTCGTAGCATATGGCCGTTTCCCCGTGCGTCACCCGTCGACTTAGACAGTCTCGCCCAGTGCTTCTATAAAACACAGGCGCCCAAACCAACAATTGCTGCCCAACAGATGAGCTCGTCAGGGTCAAATATTATTACATAATACAAAAACACTATGCTACACATAGTTACCACTCATACTACAGACTGTGGAAACCCAGCAATAACACAAATTAAGTTACAAACATTAATACCGTTATACAGAATACTTATGCCTATCATATGACACGTAATGAATTACTAATTACAATAACATAATGATTGGGGGGCTTAGTGGTAATATCACACTGGGTAAAATATTCTGGAGGTAAAATAGTGCCCCAATCAGATCTGCAGGTGTGGTCGGCCGAGGGAGGAGCCATTAATGTGGACATACACTATCGCTCCATTTGGATGTCATAGGCATGGATGACATCCTTTCAGATGACATCCAAAGGCGTAGCACATACACCATTACATCACTCCGGTCAGCCACGACAATGAAAAACTAGTCAAACCAAAGAACAATAAGTTGTCAATTTGTTATACAATAATCTAGTTATGCCAAGTACCAAATAAAATGAGCCTGAATTAATTTTAAATTATAGTCAAACTATCTAATTCTGAATGCAAATGCTGAGAATTAAACAAACATCTAAAAAAGTGCAAAATTATAAAAAATAACCTCTGTGATATTACGAAAACTTTTAGAAATACTAAAAAATGATTATAAAACAAATTTATTAAATTTAAGTAGCTTAGCAGGTCGAAAATAGTGACAGGTACATCACATCCTGCAAAACAACATATTTAAAGAAGTAGGATCATATAAAATTTGTTTTATTTTACTGTATTCTTTTTAAAAAGAAAAACACAAAAAATTTACTTCTTTTTTTTTTTAACATGGTTCTTTGTTGGCGTCTTTATTTTTAAATAATATTAACAATTGATCTATTGCCACATTTATTTATATTTTGTTAACGTCGTAATTGTTGCTTAATAATATTTAAAACTATTATTTTCAATTCTACATTCAAAATAATATTTAACTAGTAGAAAAACAAATATTTCTATACCAGATTCAAAACAAAAAAGAAATGGCACAATGTTGTGTAGTCCACTCAAGGCACTGATGTTGTCTGCTCGGTGGTTGGTGACAGAATGAGAAGTGTTTGGACCGCGGTTTCACCATACACGAGCCGATTGGAATTCGGCTTGATGTCGCTCCACGTGATTTCCCCATACACGGCTTGATGGCATGACGGACGAAACTGATGGATATTGGACTGACCGGATATCCAAATAATCCTGTCACTCCACGTCATCCACATCAACTTCCCCACAGATGACACAATATTGGAGTACCGTCGCTCCATTTGGACAGATGGAGCGATCTTGTAGACCTTTAGAATAGACAGAAACATTCTAGGAGTTGATGTGTGTAATTTTAGAAGTCTGAATAGGGGAGGTAGATTATAGGAATGGATTGAAGATTGCATCAAACCAATCGAAAAACTGATGATAAAAAAAAAACTTTCTACATCTGTTCAACTTTGCTCCACATTTGACTGTGCAACTGATAGTTCAAGAATTCACCATGAAAGTAGCATATGAGATAATTTTGGGTGGCAACCTGCCATGTCATGTTAACAAGAGTTGCATTGCTTATGACATTATCACTAAAACATTTTGGTTAATGAATCTATTTAATTTGCTAACTGAATTCTAGTCAATGACTCATAAATTCTGAAGCTGGCTGCACAAAAGTAATTCCACATGAAAGGAATTATACTGTGTACAGTTTAGCCAAATAAGTCCCTACACTTGACATGGTGATGATCGACACCCAGGCAGTCCACAGTTCATTTGCAGTCTTACAATTAATGTCTTCTGAAGCACTACTTGTTAATCTATTCCGCACTGTTTCATGTCTCCCACCATTGCTCCTGTATCAAAGATTATAAAAATACTCTTTCTCTGACTGGTAGAACAGTCAAATTCAATACTGCCGACTGTCACAACTGCCGCATATCCATTCCACAGAATAACTTTTACATATGTAACTGGGGACCACTTATATGACTTAAAATACTGAGTGTAGTATTTTTAAGAAGATTTAATGCACAATACTATCCAAACACACATAATATACACACTCTCTGCGACTTATACCGATCAGCCAATACATTATGACCACCTACTTACTAGCATATTGGTCCACCTTTCGAATGCAATACAGCAGCGATTCGGCGTAGCATGGATTCTACAAGTCCTTGGTAGGCTTCCAGAGGTATCTGACATCAGATTTCTATGCACAGGTCACGAAATTCCCTTAAATTATGGGCTGGCGGTTTGTGGTAGATCTGACGGAAGAGTACAATTCTGGTGCTTCCAGAAGTGTTTCAGAGCACAAGAATCGAGATTCTGCCTCGGATCACTCCCTATCCTGCTTTACAGAGCGGGCTAGCCTCCGGCCTCCACGCTCTGTGATGTGGCGTGGGTGTCCACCACATTATAACTTACTCGATGTTTTACCGTCCTTCAAACGCTTTCCATAGATACTCACTACACTAGCACGCAAACAGCCCCTCTCCGTTTCCAAGATGCTCGTTCCTAGGGGCCGCACCCACAAACTGCTGGCCCGTATTTAAAGGGAATTTCGTGACCTGTGCGTAGAAATCTGGTGTCAGATACCTCTGGAAGCCTACCAAGGACTTGTAGAATCCATGCTACTCCGAATCGCTGCTGTATTGCATGCGAAAGGTGGACCAGTATGCTAGTAAGTAGGTGGTCGTAATGTTTTGGCTGATCAGTGTACCTTATATATTCGCCCCATTACAGAACAGGGAAATCATGTAATAAAATGAAATGTTCTTCAACAATAAATAAGGGAGCGTGCATAAACCACATAGCTCCATTTTGGCCGGCCTCCTGTGAACCCCCCCTCCCCCCCCCACTTAGCCCTGCGTGGCTTTTGCCTCTCCCCCCCCCCCCCACGTAGCACAATGCTTTTTTCCCTTTTGATTCCAGAAGACATTTTGCACTGTTTTCTCTTGTCAGACTATTGTAAACTACATACGGAGATAATTAAATGAGGGAAATAAATATTCACATGCTGTTGTGACATATTCTTCATTTTAACTGTGAAAAATGTTATGAAAGGAAAGCTACGTGGCCTGGCTCGGAACCCCCCCACCCCCCACGTAGCCTAGCGTAGCCTTCCAGTCAACCCCCCCCCCCCCTTTCCCTGGACTGAGCCACGTAGTTTGTGCACGGTCCCTAACCTATAATTCTGTAGAATTTTATCTTTAAAGTTACATAAAGATTTCTTGTTTGCAATATGTTCAAATGAATGTATAAATCATAAAAATTTACTCACAGTTTAATAGTGTCTTCATTTTTCTTTTTCACTAACATTTTTAAGTATCAGTGAATTAGAGTGCACATCAACCACAAAGCAACTACATTACTATATGTATCATATACTATTTACACTCATAGCCTACAAAGTAGTCAATTAACCCTTTCCAGCCCAAATTAATGGGGATATAGAAAAAAAATAATTTATGCTGTTTTATGGTTTCAAATGTTTCCAAAAACACAAAAAATGTTAGTTTGTGATTTTTTTTTGAACAGGGCTACTTTTTTTTTCAGTGGGTTGATATGTACCCAGTGGGAAAATGTGATTGACAAAATTTTTAATTGATGGATAAACTGTAAGTAAAATGTAACACAAAAAAATATTTAAAATGTGGAAAACTCCATAGAGGAAGTACACATGAGACAATTTGGTTCAGAAACAGTGGAATACAGCTTTTAGATTCCTGCTGCTTACTTTTTGTCAAGTGAATGTTGTCACATGGTACAAAACACATGTAGGTAAATCGAAATTATTTATTCATTACTGTTATATTATAGTGCACAACAACAAAATGATAAACTAAGCATGAATACAATCATTTGTTATCGTACAGTAAGAAACAATTACCACTTATTATCTGTATTATTACATGTATCCCAAAAATTGTTCCATTTTGAAAGAAATAGTATTTACACTGTTTAGTGTTTTTTGAGTAGCATATAAATTTGTTTCTTCATCAATCTTTGGAAACATATCATCCGAAAAAAAAAATCCAATTTGAAGTACTGTATAGCTGCCATTTGCTCAGAAGGCTCTAAAAACTTGCATTGCATTGTGTGTCAAAGTCAGAGCAATCAAGGTCCCCATTTTTCCACCTTACTGCAACTGCCGCCTTTTTCTTCTGAAACCTTTTGTCTAGTGGAAAGTGATCTAAGTCGGCAGTGTCATTAGAAACATTTGGAGTAGACTCATTCTGCTGTTCAGTTGGTAAATTGTTAGACAATACCTCAGCACAGCTCTCATTTTCAATTAGATTGTGTGTTGTTACCAAGATTTATAGATTTTCAAATTCCTCGTCTGAAAATTTCGAAAATGTTTTATCAGACAGTTCCCCATTCAGAAGGTACTCCAGGATCTCCACCTTCGAAAATTTAGACATCCGAAAGTAAATATTTTTTATACATGACCTCAATTACCATGCACACGAACAGCTATCTCCTTCTCCCAGTGGGGACATATGGACCTATCATTTTATATGCCTCTAGCAGAGCAAACTAATTCAATTTATTATTGCAATAGTGTGGTTTGATATTGCTATTTCATACAATTCAATAATACATTTTTTTTAAAACATCAATATTGGTAACTTCCCTCAAAATGAAAGTAAATCTTACACGCCAAACAACTGCCGACCATTCATTACACTACCAACTGTAAAAAAAGCCACAGAAAGCTTTCTAATTATTCTATATCTTTGGTGCTGCCATCTGTTGCTGCAGAAAACATGTAAGAACGTGATGGTGCCATAGGGAACCAGTAGAAATCCATGATCATATTCTAAATGTGAAATAAACTTTGTGGGTCCATTTGGACCCGCTGGGCTGGAAAGGGTTAAAATAGATTCTTTGTCTGACACAAACTTCGATATAGTGCGTTACATGGTCAATCCGTACATTTTACATTATTGTTCTTAAAACGTGCCTAAAAGCCATCAGTTGTATGATTCACACAAACACATAAAAATCAATTTACTTGAACAGCAATTATTAAACATTTAAAGTTTACATTCAATACCAAACACAGGAAAATATTCATAATCATCTTATATAACTTCCAATCTGTAACATACCTTAATTATGCCCCTTTCATTCATTTAAGTAAGTGTGATACTTTTTATAGTTTATCTCTTCTCCAGCATCAAGCATTGCTGTAATTCCCCCCCCCCCCCTTTTTTCCAATTTTTCAGATCTACCCTCAGCTTTTCTCCTTGTCCAGTAGTTCAAATTTCTTGTTGCTGTGATATCTTTTTCAACTAACAAGGGGAGGGCAAGACCTTGGGATTTTATTTTGGGATGAGACTTTGCGTAATAATTGTACCCCTTTAGGATGTTTACCTCCTGCAATCGTAAGACGCAACGCTCAATAGATTCGGAGAAAACGGCCTTTAAAAATTCAAGACCAGCTTATATACTAGTGAAATGTCGGTCAGGCTAGCAGCGCAACAGCCCAGTCAGTAACGAGCCTGCGTCATGCCGTCATCCCGTGAGTGTGCGATAAGGACACTGGCGTGTGGCGAGACAGTACGAGTGGAAAGGATTGCTCGGAACATTTTTGGACCCCTTCAAGTAGCGTGGATGGGTGAGCACATCCTACTGTAGTTTTAAGCGGGTGACCTATAAGTTGGACCGTGAATAGGCGGCTTTACTTTACATCCAAGTTCAAACTTGTAAATACATCACTTAGGTAATAACACCGCTTAGTTCATTGTTACTTTTATTGCAAGATCGTAAGGAGGGGGGAAAAAAATACTAGCAGGTTGTTAACTAATCGATGATGGGCTGAATCACATATAAACAGAAAAGAATAACATATGTTGCAATATAAACAAAACATCCACTGTACATCAGCATTAAAAATTGTGGATGGGGAAGCAGAAGTAGGATTTCACACAATAGTTCCACACTTGCGAATGAAGATTTCTGTTAAATTCCTTCTTCTTCTTAAGTCACCTTCTTCTATTGGAGGTTGGCAGTCCACATAGCTAGCTCTGAGCGTGAAACTGCAGCATGGAAGGCCTCTTCGGACGTGCAATTGAACCATCTCCGAATGTCCATCAGCCACGAATTCCTTCTCCTCCCAACAGATCTTTTCCCTTCAATGATGAGCTGCAGCGGCTGGTACCTCTCGCCTCTTATAATGTGTCCTAAATATTGCGTTTTCCTTTGCTTTATAGTGAGCAGCAGTTCTTTTTGTTTTCCCATCTGATGAAGTATTTCCTTGTTCGAGACTTTCAGCACCCAAGATATGCGTAAGAAATGACGATACAAATACATTTCAAAAGATTCAATCTTTTTCTCTAGATTTTTGTCTATTGTCCAGCTTTCATATCCATAAAGAAAAATGTACAACTCGTTGCAGCGAATCATTCACATTCTCAATTGCAGACTGAGATCCGATCTTATGAAAAATTTGTTCATGCTAACAATTTGTCTCCTTGCCTGTTCTATTCTCGATTTGATTTCTTTCTTGCAGTCACCCTGCTCGTCCAACACAATGCCTAAATATTTGAAGGAGGATACTTGCTCGATCTTATTGCCTTTTATTAATAGGGTTGCCTGGATTTTTCTGTTAGAGAAGACTACAACGTTTGTCTTGGAAGGGTTGACAAGCATACCAAACTCTTCACTATGCTGAACTAATTTGTCTATTGTTTGTTGGAGTGCAACTGTTGGCTATTACAACAGTGTCATCTGCATACCTGATATTATTGACCACTTTTCCGTTTATAGTGATCCCGCAGTTTTCGTTCTCCAACACTTCCCTGAAAATTACCTCGGAATAAATGTTGAACAAGAGAGGTGATAGTACACAGCCCTGGCGTACGCCTTTCCTGATTGCAGTTACTTCTGATGTTCCTTGGTCAATTTTGAAATCTGTAGTGTGATTCCAATACAGCATGCTGACAATTTGTAAATCCCTAGTACATTCATAATACTCTCGGTACCATCGCAAATGGTGTTGCCCATGTGCTTGGGTCAATGGAACTCAATGTAACGTTCGTCGGGCAGAGAGACTGCCATACACAGTCGCCAGGCCACCATGGAACGTGAGATTGCGTATCTTGCAGTCCCGTTAAACGTGGCTACAATTGCATCCGTTGTTTGAACTGGGTCTCTCCTTGCCTGTTCCACAATATAGTGGTCACCTGATGCAGTAGTTGACGGTGATCGACCACCTCTTCTTCTTCTTCGAGCAGCGAGCCTGTGGTTCAGAATGCTCCCCATGCAATACCAAAATCCTGGCCTGCACTCATCACACTTTGTCCTTCTTTTAGTTTTCCGATGATTTTTACCCGTGTGAAGGCATCCTAATGTTGCCTCCAGGCCACGTTGTAATCAACAACACCACCACAGTGCACCGTAACACTTCACTGATTGACACACACGTCCTGTTCCTTCAACTTCCTCGTGGGCCAGACACATTTGGCGTTATAGTCGTGCTGAACCTCATACCATGTAAAGTACAGCCTTTTTGTGTATCTGTGGGAACATGCTTCTGCAATTTAATTCATTTCTAGCTAGTAGTAAATGTAATATGTTACTTTATATATAACATCCTTAACCCTTTGACTACCATTTTTGTTTTCTTAAAAAGTAAAACAAATTCCCTCATATACACGTTTGGAAGGCATTGTAAAAGTAGTTGCTGTATGGTCATACTCATACTCATATTAGGTCATTAGGTGGGGGGAGGGGGGGGCAATTTTGTTGGCTGGGACATATATGTTCAACTGGTATTACTGGTTGGGACAAATATGTCCCAGTGGTATTCTAGCCATGAAATGAAAAGAGAAATAATAGCCTAGAAAATGTTTATTTTGTCAATATTTGCGAGGAGTTTATTTATGAAAAAGTTACAATGAAGTTATTTGTGATATGGTGTGAAACATTGTTTGCAGAGTGGTAATTGACACATAGTAAAAACAGTTTTTGTCCTTTTTTCGATTTTCTTCTGCACGCATCATGTACATCTCCTTGTAGTACCTTTGATGGGCAAGTGTTGAAGTTACCTCTGTATGCACCTTGTTCTTAGTGTTGGTAACAGACTTATCATTTTCAAGTGAACTTTCTGAAGAATTTCCATCCTCATTTTCATCAGAGATATCTTGATCGGGCTGGTATTATTCGTTTGATAGATCGTCCCAGTCGGATTCCTACAATATCCGCTGCAATTCTGCGTCCGAGATTTTTCTTTTATTGCTCATTTCAAGACACCAAAAATATGTTAAAAAACCATGGTAAGAGCCAGTTTGATTGTGGGTGTAAAAGTACGGGAAACGACCGTGGTAAAACAAACTTGAGGATGAAGCAAAACTTTTGTCCACTACCGGTGGGACATGTATATCCCACCAGCGAATATTGATGAAATTATTATGTAATATTATTATATACTTACCAGGTTCTGACTGGACGAAAGTAATACACATGGAGACGAATAATTGACAATTATTTTTACAAAAAAACATGAAATGAAAACAGAACCTTGTCTTTGCAGGACCACTCGAAAGCAACTGGCGGGAAACAATTGTTTTACTTCTCGGTACAACATAACTTATGCGATCTATGAACACAATTCGGAACTATTTGTCTTATGCTCACTTCTATACTAGTGGAACAGCATCAAATAACTTTCAGAATCACTATTTCCCCAGTCGTTTCTGAATGCCATTTCGTGGGACAGATATGTCCCGTTGGTAGTCAAAGGGTAGACCCAGTGTCTGTAGAAAAAGGGTTATACGTCATGACCACGTGAGCCGATATGGTCGAAATATGAACTTGATCTATGTTTCACTATGATTAGAATTCTTTCACCATTGTATTTCCACTTATGAAAATAGAAAAATATTTTTACGCTGTAACTCTTCTTGCAGGGAACAGAAGTGACACTTGCCGACCTCCGAGACGACCACATTGATGCTCTCCATATTAGCGACACTACAGATCTCGATAGACAGACTGCACTTCACATGACGGTGAAGAGAAAAGACTCGGATGTGGTTAAATTGTTGGTGGATCACGGCGCTGATGTCAGTGTTGCAGATAATGCTGGACTTGCTCCACTTAATAGCGCGTTGAGGTTTTTTCTTGAAAACAGTGCCAACCTGCATTTGAGATCTGGTAGTGAGTGTATGGTGAGGACTCAACTGGCAGCTGGTCTCGGGTTGGAAGACTGCGATTGGTTGGGCCGGACTCCGCTTCTGCTCGCGGCGTTGCGGAGGCTGCCAGACGTGGTGAAGGCTCTGTTGGACGCTGGAGCCGACGTAGAGGCTAGAGATGAATGTGGGAACACTGCACTGCACTGGGCATTGTTAGGTATAGAACCTTTCAACAACTTATTTGAAGTTTCGGTACAAAGACTGGAATCTGACCTGTTACACGTCGTGCAACTGTTGATAAACAAAGATACAGACATATATGCGATAAATTCTTCTGGAGAGTTGCCACTCCACTGGTTTAAACCACGAGCCCTATATTCGAAAACTGGGCGCTACTGGGAAGCCAATGCTATCTACCATCTCTCTATCGCCTATGGACTTGAAGGGGTCACATTTCCAGTTAAAAAAGCAGCAGTAGAAATCGATGCAGAAAACAGAAGCGGCCTCACAACTCTCCATGCAGCCACTCACACAGATGTACACTGGCCTCTTCACGCCACAGCCACGGTCAATGCAACAGACGAGACACTCCTAGTCGCTGTTCTTGGTGGTCACTTGGATGCTGTCGATGATCTAGTTGAAGCAGGAGCAGACGTCAATGCAGTAAACAGTGACGGCCACACAGCGCTCTACGCAGCCTCTCAGGAAGGTCACACAGATGTTGTGCGTCGGCTTCTTGATGCCAGTGCCAATGTAAACGCTGCTGACCAGTTGGGTAACAGTCCACTCCATGCCGCTGCTCGTGGTGGCCACATGGATGCTGTCAAGGTTCTACTCAATGCAGGAGCAGACATCAATGCAGTAAACAATGACCACCTTACGGCATTCCACGCGGCAGCTCGGGAAGGTCGTGCAAAAGTTATGCGACGGCTTCTTCGAGCCGGTGTCAGTGTCAACACTGTTGATAAGCTGGGTAACAGACCGCTGCATGCTGCTACTCTTGGTGGTCACAAGCGTGCTGTTGACATCCTACTTAATGCAGGAGCAGACATAGATGCAGTAAACCATGACTGCCTCACAGCACTCTACGTCGCCTCTCAGAAAGGTCACTTGGATGTTATGTGTCTGCTTCTTGATGCCAATGCCAATCTAAACGCTGCTGACAAGTTGGGTAACAGTCCACTCTGTGCCGCTGCTCTTGTTGGTCACTTGGATGCTGTTGACATCCTGCTTAATGCAGGAGCAGACGTCAATGCAGTAAACAGTGACCGCCTCACAGCTCTCCACGCGGCAACTCAGAAAGGTCATGCAAAGTTATGCAAAGATTTCTTCAAGCCGGTGCCAGTGTCAGTGCTGCTGATATGTTGGGTAACAGTCCACTCCATGCTGCTGCTCGTAGTGGCAACATGTACTCTGTCAACGCTCTACTTAATGCAGGAGCAAATGTCGATGCAGTAAACAACAACGGCCACGTAGCACTCCACCTGGCTGCTCATGAGGGTCGTACAGATGTGGTGCGTCGGCTTCTCCGAGCTGGTGCCAAGGCCAATGTCAATGCTGCTGACAATTTGGGTAACAGACCTCTCCATGCCGCTGTTCTCGGTGGTCATTTGAGCACTGTTGACGTTCTACTTAAAGCAGGAGGAAATGTCAATGCAGTAAACAACAACGGCCACATAGCACTCCAAGTGGCTGCTCATGAGAATCAAACAGTTGTTGTGCGCCAGCTTCTTCGAGCCGGTGCCAGTGTCAACGCTAGTGATAAGTTGGGTAACAGACCGCTCCATGCTGCTGCTCTTGGTGGCCACATGGACGCTGCCAATGTTCTACTTAATGCAGGAGCAGAAGTCAATGCAGTAAACAACGATGGCCTAACGGCGCTCCACGCGGCAGCTCAGGAAGGTCGTGCACAAGTTGTGCGACGGCTTCTGCAAGTCGGTGCGAGTGTCAACACTGCTGATAAGCTGGGTAACAGACCGCTGCATGCCGCTGCTCTTGGTGGTAACAGGTACGCTGTCAACGCTCTACTTAATGCAGGAGCAGACACGGATGCATTAAACGATAACCGCCTCACAGCGCTACACGCGGCTGCTCAGGTAGGTCATTCAAAAATTATCCGACGGCTTCTTCTAGCCGGTCCCAGTGTCAATGCTGCTGACATGTTGGGGTACAGACCGCTCCACGCTGCTGCTTACGGGGGTCATATGGACGCTGTCGACATTCTAGTTAATGCAGGAGCAGACATCGATGCAGTAAACAGTGACGGCCAAACAGCGCTATACACGGCCTGTCAGAAAGGACACTCGGATGTTCTGCGCCGACTTCTTCGTGCCAGAGCCAATGTCAACGCTGCTGATAACTCGGGTAACCGACCGCTCCATGCCGCCGCTCTTGGTGGTCACAAGGAAGCTGTTGACATTCTAGTTAATGCAGGAGCAAAAGTTGATGCAGTAAATGACGACGGCCACACAGCATTCTATGCGGCTTCTCTCATAGCCCACGGGCATGTTGTTCGTCGACCTCTTTATGCCAGTGTCAACGCTACTGACAACTTGGGTAACCGACCGCTGCATATCGCTGCTCTACGTGGTCACTTCAATGCTGTTGACATTCTAGTTAATGCAGGAGCAGATGTCAATGCAGTAAACAGCGACGGACACACAGCACTCTACTTCGCCTCTCAGAAAGGTCACATGGATGTTGTGCGTCGGCTTCTTCGTGCCAGTGCCAACAAAACTGCAGGTCCCCATACCCTGTAGGAATACCGTCTTAGGCTTTGTGACAACAATGGCCAATAAAAACCATGTCACTTGCTACCGTACAAAATTATTATTATTACATTTCTCAAAATGAAACTGAAAATCATGGCTATAAGCCAATGAACACAACTAAGTGTTTTCTCTGTAGATGGTCATGTAGAAGTACTATCCTGGTTGTTAAAAGAAGAAGCCATTGTCTATTCTGAAGCTGTTGGTGACAGCTGTTAACATTATATCAGACATGGTGAAACAGTTTATCCTGAAACATGCCTCTCGTACCCTCAAATGTGCTGAATCTTGCAGGGGCAGCAATAAAGTTAACGTCTTGTTTACATTCTTTGCAATAATGAACGCGCTAAAATATCAGATCAAAATACACGTTAATTGGAGTATCTACACTTAGGATTTAATGAGTGATATTCTGATTAAGTGCCAATAAAGATTTCTAAGTTGTGATTCAAACCATGGACCATAAATTCTGAAGTTGGGTACTTCAAATAATTTCCTACCTGCCCGCTACAGTAAGAGAAAAACCCTAATGCTTATGCTGATGTATTATTTGACTGACGATATGATAATTTACTTGTAACAGGTCTGTCTGAAAACTAAACGAACTTTTCAACTTCTTGCCACCCAAAAATATTACCACCAAAGTTGTAAAAATTAATGCTGCCAATTGCTGTATCCTCTTCTTAAGGCACCTTCTCGTATCGTACATTGACAGTCCACGTATCTAGCTCTGGATGTGACATTTGCTACATTGAAAGCCTCTTTTGACGCATAGTTGTGCCATCTCTGAATGTCCTTCAGCTATGAATTCTTTCCCCTTCCAACAGATCTTTTCCCTGTATCTTCCCTTCAATGATAAGTTGCAGTAGCTGGTACCTCTCGCCTCTCATAATGTGTCCTAGATATTGAGTTTTCCTTTGCTTTATAGTGAGCAGCAGTTCTTTTTATTTCTCCATATGATGTTCTTCGTTTGAGATTTTCAGCGCCCAAGATATGCATAAGAGGCGATGATACAAATACAATTCACAAGCATCAATTCTTTTCTCTAGGTTTTGGTCAAAGGTCCAGCTTTCACACCCATAGAGAAAAATGGAGAATACATAGCATTGAATTATTCACATTCTCAATTGCAGGCAAATATCCGATCTTATAAAAAAAAAAAAACGCGTTAGTAAATTATATCCAGGCATGTTCTATTCTAGATTTGATTTCTTTCTTGCAATCACATTGCTCATCCATCACAGTGTCTGAGTATTTGAAGGAGGACACTTGCCCAGTCTTATTGCCTTTTATTGATAGGGTTACCTGGATTTTTCTCTTGGAGAAGACTACAACTTCGGTCTTGGAAGGATTCACAACCAGACCAAACTCTTACTATGCTGAACTAAATTGTCTATCATGTGTTGGAATGCAGGTAGATCACTACGTATGACAACTGTGTCATCTACCTACCTGATATTATTGGCTACTTTTCCATTTATAATAATCCCAGTGTTTTCTTTCTTCATCACCCTGAAAATTACCTCGGAATAAATGTTGAACAAGAGAGGTGATAGTACACAACCCTCGTGAACACCTTTCCTGATTGCAGTTGCTTCTGATGTTCCTTGGTCAGTTTTGACATATCTGCAATCTGATTCCAATATAGCATGCTGATGATACGTAAATAATTTTGGTCAGTATCAGTTACTGTCAAAATCTTTACCATCTTTTCAGGTCTCATGGAGCCAAAAGTTTTTCTATAGTCGGTGAAACAGGCATACACATTAACATTCATGTCTATGCACCTCTGCACTGATACATTTAAGGAAAAGGGTGCTTCACTTGCGCAAGCCCATTTCAGAAGCCAAACCGGGTCTCATCCATAAGTGATTCACACTTCTAGTAAATATGGTTGTGTATGATTCGCAGAAATATTTTGAATACGTGCGACGTTAGACTCATCATACGATAGTCATTACATTGTGAGGAGTTGATCTTCAGCATTGGTATGAAAGTTGATCTCAGCCAACTGTAAGGTATATTTCCTGATGCATAAATAACATTGAACAATGATGTTAGGAGTCAGGCCATTCCAATCCTTTCAGCTATAACTTTAATAACTTCAGTGTGAAGTCCACCAGGACCTGTGGCTTTAGCATTCTTCTGAAGTTCAGTGGCATGTACTACTTCACACTCCGTTATTTCTGGACTGACTTCATTGATTCTTTCGTCTGGTGGAGGAGGATCATCTCTGTCATCTTTGAAAAGATGTTCGATATATTCCTTCCATATTTTAAGTTTTACATATAACTCCTGGGATAATTTCATTGTTTGTATCCTTCAGTATTTGTCCGCGATGCTTCCTTTGTACACTACTCAGCTCTTTTACCTTTTTATATAAGTGATTGTGTTTCTCCTGAAGTATCTGAATTTCCTTTCATTTGCCATCCATCTATGTTTCACTTGGTTCTCTGCATTTTCTCCCCGTGTCTTTGTGCAGGTTTTTGTATTATATGGCATTTTTCGTTTTTATATTTCCTTCTTTCATTCACAAGTTTGAGGATATCAATAGTCATCCAGATCTACATTTTGTTGCTAGTGATGTACACAATGTTCTTTTCCTGAACTTTTTCCTGAAATTTCTGTATATTCTTGTTTAATAGCTTTGAGTCGTCTTCCCCGCTAAGCCATAAATTTCTTTCAATTTCTTCTTCCTGGATTACCTCCATCTGCAATATAACTGGTAACTGGATGTGGGAAATAAATCCTGGATAGGTACAAATTGGACTCCAATATAGGATTATTCGTGGTTATAAGATTTTTCGGGTCACAATATCTCATTACTAAAATATACAACACAAAACTACTCAAGAAAAAAATTAAAACAAGGACAACCTGAGCCGAGTGCAACCATTTTAGTTCGTTTAGATTTTCCAGCAATGTTATTGAAAAGTTATTTTTAGTTATTTTTGGAGCTCGTATCACCGAGGTGTTCATAACTGAGGAGAAGTGACGCTGAAAAACTTTGACTCCACTATTTAGCACCCATCCAACTATAAGCTCAACAGGGTTAACATTTTTCCCCCTTTTTGATCTGTTTAATCCTCAGTGAAATATATATCTACGTGAATTTCACCACAACAAGTAGACCAGGCCACGAAACAGCGAAGCTGTGACATACGGACGGATGGAGATGACAAAATAATAAGTTTCTATGTATTTCATTATAGATCAGGAAAATTTATTGGTTCACAATGCTCTCGGGCAGAATTAAACAATATAAACTGAGAGTTTTGCAGTGAGTATAATTGACTCAGAACTTGCATCTCTAACCATTGTTCTTAATCACATTAATGTACAGTAATCTCCAAATATGATCGATCTCATGTTAATAACCTATTCTGTTAATTATTCAGTAATTTGTGTATATGTAAGGAGACCTACATTATTTCAGACTTAAATTAGATTTTTAAGTCTCTCACATTAATTTAGCATATGTGTGAACACTTTATTAGTTGTTTAAACAAGTATGTATATAATTTTTTGCTTTTATATATTGTAAGGAATTTGTGAAACAGCTATTGTTTTAGTGAAGTGCATCTTATTTTTATTGCTTTAAATCTTTCAGAGAGATTCAATTAAATATGTTTGCTTTTTCAGTGAATATAAATAAAATGATTTTGTGGTGTGCTCTTTAACATTTTGATTTATTCTCCTCAAATGTAACAGTCCAAACAGTGTACATTAGGGAGGTCACAAGGTGTATGGGTGAGGGGGGAATCGGATTTTCTTCCATGGGGACCTTCTAAAAATTGCAAATAGGTTATAAAATGAGATTGTAAAAGTTTCAGCTTAATTGGATAACATTAACTTGTGCCCCATCGAGGTTGAAGTTTTGATTTTGTGTGTAAGATATCTGTTTTTCTTTCGTAAAATGAAAACTATTTGTTCTCTGAACCTGATTTTTGCTTAATTTTATAGAAAATGTTGTTTTTAACTTTTATTCTTCTCAGTTTTTATAAAACTAAGATTTAATGTTATTTAGCATTTTTCAGCTCAGGTGGTCCTTTACATCCTCAACATTGACCTAGCGTGTAAATAAGACATCGGAAACAATTAAATTGCTTTAAATCGGTTTTTTATTTGTATTTTTTGCAATAAAAGCCATAAAAATGAATAATTTTCAGTAAACTCATAAGTATTTTCACTAATTGATGTTAATTAATAGGTTTCTGGTTCTATCCCTCATAAAGAAGTGTCTCATCGATTTATATTGCAGTATAGGTTCATTCAAAATGAACTTCTGAAAGTCTCATTATGTTTTCATGAGTTGTGGGGCTGAAGAACTGTTGATAGGAGTTCCTCAGCTTGAAAATAGTATGGAAATTACTCAGGCTAAAGTTGTATTTTCAGCAACTGAAGAGCGGGGGGCAGTTGGGAAAATCTGACAGTTGGGAAAATCCAGTCAATATGTTTTGATACCACTGTAGTAAAAACACTTGTTCTGTGAGGGAAACATGTGTTTTGCTTCAGCCATTATCAGAGCAAAATCTTCTGTATTTACCAAGTTGCCACTGTTTTAGAATTTATTCTAAAAGCAGTTTTAGATCGCAAAATTGGCACAATCATTGGCCCACAGGCAGATATTTTAAAAAGATTTTAGACTATTTTTATACAACTCTTAAGCAATTTTAGAATACAAATAATTTTCGAATTGACCAAACTCCTTTCCCTCCTATATTGCCATTCCAGCAAAATAAATACGACACTACAAACATTTATGTTCCTATCATTGTACAGGACAGAGTACATAACCTGTAATCGACTTGTGTACAACTACGAGTATCAGATGTTTGACACAACTGATAGCCAAATGATGGAGAGATTGATTTGCAACTTTATCAGAAACGTATTTAAGGAAAGAAATTGGTTTGCGACTCGACAACATTTCTTTAGGCAAGGATATTCATGTAAATCTCAGATGGTGGGCTCAGGGTCACATTTTGACTTTGTGGGCCCCTAGAATATAAATGTGGCGCGGGCCTCCCTGCGACCTCTGACAGTGGGCTGCCTCCTGCTATGGATGCTTAAATTTGAAATTCGGCCCAAAACATTTATGGGTTACCTTTTTTATTAGCTCTACTACCGGCCCAGGTGGGGGCCCGGGATTGTGGTGCAGGCCCCCTCTTTGTGGTGCGGGCCCCTAGGCTACAGCCTATGTAGCCAATGCTGAAATGCGGCCCTGGATGGGCTATATTCAAGATATTTCAGAAGAATTAGACAAGGGAGACCAAATTGATAGTGTAGCACTAGATCATTCTAAGGCATTTGACACAGTGAGCCATAAAATGGTTTAAAATAAACTTAAATCTGTTTTGTGGGTTGTTTCTGACTTGCAACTAAACAAAATGCTTTTGATGGCATACGCGTTTCGCCTTTATTCAAGGCATCATCAGTGCCCTAGATAAATATATATACACATATATATACAATGCTGTTGTTTGATTTTTATACAGTTTTCTGAAAATATTAAGTAGGTACTTATAGTTTTTATATATTCATTAACATGCGCAAGTTCGTGTTTCCATACCAGCTACTCTTTTCGCACTATCACTACTGTCCCACGAACTTGTGCGTGTTAATGAATATATAAAAACTGTAAGTACCTACTTAATATTTTCAGAAAACTGTACAAAAATCAAACAACAGCATTGTATATATATGTTTATCTAGGGCACTGATGATGCCTTGAATAAAGGCGAAACGCGTATGCCATCAAAAGCATTTTGTTTAGTTGCAAGTCAGAAACAACCCGCAAAACAGTTATCATAGCAACTAAGGACTTGAGCCGAAAAAATCACCAACATGTTAAACTTAAATCTATTTTATTGGATGAAAAAGTTACTTGCTGGGTGGAGGAATTCTTAAAAGCCAAAATGTAAAGTGTTGAGAGTAGGAAATGCATTATCAAAATAGGTGGAAGTAAATATGGGAGTGCCACAGGGTAATGTATTGGGACCACTGGTGTTCATTATTCTGTGGAATGATTGTGTTGATGGGTTACGGTCGGAGTTTAGGTTGTTTGCAGATGACATAATGGTATACAATAAGATCAAAACAGGCGAATACTGAACAGCTGCAGAGTAACCTGAGTAGAATACTTTTTATAAAAATGCGTAGAACTGGCAGCCCTGCCCCGGTGCAACCAGTTCGGCGCGGCCAGAGAGACATCTAGAGTTCTAGACACTTCTCATCACGGCGCAGTGTAAAAAGCAGGAAAAGGTAAGCTTGGAATCTTGTCCTTGCTTTACGATTTTGGGGGAGTGTAACTAAAAAAAATTCCAAAAATTTTGCTGATATTTGAGCTAGAATTTGTTTGATTGCTGTAGAAAAAAGCCAAACCATAAAAATCTAGCTAATTAAATGTACGTGCAAAAATACGAGAGCTTCAGTGAAATAAGTTCAGTTCACTTTTGAAAGGAAACGGGAGGGTAGTATACATTAAAATTTGGAATTAATTGAAAGTCGTCAGTAAAGTAATGGAACCGTTATTTCAATGCAGTTAATAAAGCGCGAATTCATTTGTAGAAGTGGAAGTAGCAAATTTATAAATATTGTGGTTGGAAAGTTTCTAAAAATAGTGTTTTTTTCGGTTCAAAATGCATTAAGGTAACAGAAGAACAGGTAGTATAATACGAATTTTGAGGGATCCACAGAAATGTATGTAAGCTTAATTAAGTTGATTAACTTAATTTTATATAATTATTAAATGAACTGTAATGAATTATTTTATTTTGTCCAGGAAATAAGCACAAAGTTTTGACCAAAGCATTAGTGCATAACAGTAATAATATTAAGCGGAGTTACGGGAAAGATATAGGGAATAGGTGAAAAGTTTTGTCGATTCAAGAGAATGAAACAATTTATAGCAACTGAGAATAGTTATTGCATCAGAATAAATTGTTGAATTTAATACGTTGATAGTGCAATAAGTTAAAGTGTATTTTGTTTTAACTAAGGGTGTCAGTTTGAGTATTTCAGTGGCGTTAAAGCTTGGTGTAGCTATTAGAATTGGATTTTTAGCACCATTTATGTATGTAGTGGTAGAGAATATGTCGGAAGTAAATGGATCATTCGATCCTAATCTATTGGTAAGTTTAACATGACCACGAGCATACATGTGTGACTTTAGCGACCAGATATATCGGAGCTAGATTGATCGTTTTTTCGATGGCCTTGCGATCAATCACTACAATCATCGACTAATCTAAGTCATTTCGATTTTTCGGGAGTTTAAAGATAAGTTAAAATAAGCTGAATTTCACATATTATCTTGTGGGCACTTCTAAATTAAAACTATTAGTTAATGGGGACGACGCCGGTTCGAATCCCCGTCCGGGCATCCAGTTTTGGGTTTTCCAAATCATTCCAGGTGAATGCCGGGATGCTTCCTTCAAAAATCCGTGGCCGAATTCCTTCCCGTTCCTTGTCCCCCAGTCCCGTCCCGCCTCTAATGACCTCGACGTCGACGAGGCGTAAAGCCGTAAGTAAAAAAAAAAAAAAAAGTTTAATGGGGAATAAGTATTATGAAGAAGTAAAGAAGTAGCTATGGTGAGTAATGAGAAATAAGAATATAGCGAATGAAGACGTGAGCCATTTCAATCATTTGATGTCGGTCAATAAGGTTGAAAGGGTCTTTTTTTTTGTAGAATTATGGAAATGTTCTTCGTTTGTGGTTCTTCTTTACAACCTAACCCTCATCTCTCATTTTACATGAAGTAAATTAGTTGTACTACTTTTCCTTAGGTTTCCAGCGTCAGATTGGTTCAGATAGGATCTTTATTTAACCCCCTATGTCCATCGCTGGTTTTCTTTCGATACCACAGCTGTCTATCAAACTACTATTAAAAAATCATACCAAATGTACTTTAAAAATCAACTCCACTTTCTTTATTATAATCTCAACATAAAACAAAAGTCTTCCACTTATCTTATTATCTTCCATTTTCAAATGACAATTAGTTACCTAGTACAACTTTCATGTTTCATTAACTTTATCACTATACTAATCTTCTGCCCTCAGGCTAATATTTTCCATTACAAATCCCGACAGGATTTTTTACAGCTTCTCCATTAAGCTTTTTCTATCCACACCTTCTCTCATTTCATTTTCTCTTCAACAACCTTTACTTTCTTCAACTGTTCTTTTTCACCAAAGATCTCGTATACCTCTCTTTACATTCTGTGACTTTCGAAACTCAATGTTGGTATTTACAATCATTACCTACTAAATAAAATAAAAAAACAAATTTACTAAAATTAAAAAAATCACAAATGGTGTTGTTTTGTACCTCACAAGGCCTATTTGCAAGTTGCCGAGAAATTGAATTTAAAGCTGATAATATAAGGAGTATAGAAATTCAGAGTAAGGGTATTGGTATGTAGCCTATGAAGGGGTAAAAAGAGATTAAACAGAGCGTTGATCTCTGTTTTAGCCAGTTATTTGCATTGACGTGACATAACTGGAATTATATCATGTTGTTAGGAGTTATTTGGAAATTCTTGATCAGATTTTCGAAGAGATACAATTTCTTCCATAGTCAGATGGGTGGAGTAGGAACGCTGCCTGTAAGATTGCACAAGCCTGAACGTTCACGCAGTTGTGTGGGAGACGTGAGCTCAGATAAGCGGGGACTCCTGCTTATCACAGAACGGGTGGTGACGTCATGTCCCCTTCCTACTTGGCGCTCAACAACAAAAATGCCTTTAAAATTAGTCGGAATATCAAAATTAGCGTGGCAACAGGTGAAACGGTATGTAATTGCTTGTTATTAGCCATATGGAAGATGAATCGAAATTAATGATTTTAATCAGTGCAAAATTTACACACGAAGTAGGAGATATTCAAGCATTCTAAGTATATTTAAGCATTTATTGTATATTAAAATCTAGTTGGAGTAAATTATACCCTGTGGTGCCAAAATCTTTCAATAAGTTTTATGCTCAATTAAAAGCGCATTCCGTTATTTAAGTTAGTACAAGTATATTTAACAATAATTAGAGTAATATTGATGAGGGAATTTACATTCGTAATTTTGACGAATAAGAATAAGTAGAGATTCTTATTAATATTATACAAGTTTAGTGTTTCAGTTAGAGAAATATAGCCTCAGTGGCATGTCTTTCATATGTCTACAGTAAAAATACGTACTCACCTAATGTAAGGAGTAAAAACTCTGTGATACATGTCAGAAATATTGAAGCACCAACTTTATTCGGAATTGGGTGATGTAAAAATAATCCAGACAGCGTTGAAAAATTGGCGAACTGTGATTTTCAGGGCAATATTTAGCTTCAGTTGCTGCAGTTGTAAAAGCAATAAAACGAATCCTGTCTAGAGGAAAGGCTTCTTGAACCTTCCTTAAGATGCTACATGTACGTGTCACAGAGCTAATACGTGAATTGGGCTGGGATTGTTTGGCGGACAGACGACGTCGTTTTCGTTTGAATTTGTTGGAGAATATGCGAAAGTCTTTAATTTACGAGTGCAACGAAATACTTTTTCCGCCAACCTATTTAGGTCGCAATGACAGGAGGGATAAGATTCGAGAAATAAGATGCCGTACTGATACATTTATGTATTCTTTCTTTCCTCGTTCTGTTCGGGATTGAAATGCAGTGAATTAGGATTGGTGCTTAGCACCCTCTGCCACCCACAGTATTTGTGATTTGCAGAGTATAGATGTAGATGTACTCAGAAGCGTACTCAGAAGCGTACCGCCGGTTCCACACGTTGATGGTAGGAAAAAAAACTTACATCCATCCCAGTACCAACTTTTCCAGTATAAACTTAACCACTTTGTCCAATCTACTTCAAAACAATTTGTTGAATTACTTCGTATCTCATACGTAATCTTAAGTAAGAATGGCGTAAGCACGTTACTCCTACATTATTGTAAGGGTTAGGTAAGTTCTTTTCATTTAATTTAATTTTAATTGTAATGGTGCACACCCTCCCGTTTTATTACGCTATTGATTTATGAATTAGATGGGAAGTCGTTAGAATAGTAAGGGAAATAATAATTTAAAAAAAATCAGCTGTGATGTGATTCCTATGCTTCATTTCGTTATTTTTGTAATTTTAGCAGTCTTACTATTTGAGCTGTTCGATTTCAGTTACTTGCCAATTGTAAAACCAGTAATTTATGAAAACTTAGAAGTAATTTTAAATTAAACCAAAATATTCTTACATAATTCAAATTATTAATTCGGTTGCAAAATAATTGTAAATCACATTCAATTTGTATTGATATTTATTTATATTCATTTTTGCCTTTAAAGCTGTTAACAATGGACAGCATTCCAGGCTTACAGGGAAGACCATAACCGCAGAAAAATACAAGAACTTGTTACCGCTACCAAATTACAAAGGTCCCAGTTTTGACACCTGGTATGACGTCACTACTGAGTTGGAGCGGTGAATGTAGGCATTTAATAGAAAGGTTAAGCAAGGTGACAACTGTTTTGAGAAGTATATCACGAAGCATGGTACCTACAGAGAACGCACACATTCTCCGACGGTGTGGCAGCCATTTCTCTCCCAATGTCCTTATAAATTTATCGATCTTAGTTGGAATGTTATAGATCTTTGTACACACGACACTTTATTAATTCTTCACTTACTTTACGAGTCGATGATGACGCTTTGTTACAGGAATTCTCAACAACCAGGGCGGAAAAAAATGTCGCCTGAATGTAACGATCATCAAGGAATTTGCATGAATGGAAACCACGGAAGAGCAAATTGTTCGTCCCAGCAGCTTGACTTAGTGTGCATAAGTACCAATGTATTTGTTCGAGACTCGTTTACAGTGTCCTCTTTACCGCGTGTTTTAGAACGTTTTCGGGGTTTCAATACGCCGACTGACTGATCACTAGGTCAACCTACCTGTGACAAACGGGCTAAGTACGCATCCTTGGGGAAGATCCAACCAACTTTCGGTATGTTGACTAAATCCAGCTTTGAAACATTAGAAATACGTAACAGTTTCTTACAAGACAAAAAGGTTTGTTTTGCCTCGGGTTTTACGTTGTGCTTTGGGGCTACTTTTCGTTAATGTATATCAAATAGACTTTTCCCCAGATACCGAAAAATTCCTGCGACGTATGTCGTTATTACAAAGTGCTTAAATTCCGTGACTGATAACGTGTGGCGGCGCCAGCTGCCAATAACTCTTGCTTCTTTTTTATCTTCCGCAGAGACAGATATCGCCTCAGCTTAGTTATAGCCCAGCAGGCAGATGGAAAACACGCATCACTGTACTCTTCCTTAATGTGTAGTAGTGAGTAGTTCTCCTCTTAGGAGTTTTCCTGTTTCTCACCTTTACTATTTCGTTTACTATTTTATGTTCTCTATAATATTTTCAAGCGCACATCTCCACTTCTGGCATTTGGAAATCATTTATTATTTTCCGAATAAGGTACGATCTTCTGATCTATCGATACGTTTTTTTTAAAAAAAATTATTTTAGTTGTCTTTATTTTATCCAGTCTTCTATCACTGTAGGTTTACTTCTTTTTCTTGTGACTGGTTTGTTGTTTTACGTCCTCGAGTTTTCTTATCAATTCTTCCTAACGTCTTTATTTCAGATGCTTGTGTTTGTCTTCTTCGTTTTACTGTCTCTGATTGTTCTTCCACCCCTCATGTCTGTGTAATACCAGTGTATCATGTCCTGAATGGCATGATTCACGTATTCTTGTATTATTTTTTTTCAGTGCAACGATTTAATTTTAGCTTGTCACCATTACACTTTAATACCTATTCCAATAGTGCTGTTGTGTCCATCATCTACTCAAAGAATTGCTACTACCCTTCTCCCCCTGCCCCTCCACCAGCAGAATTATCATCGAATACGTTTTTATTTTTATCGACTGTAGGTTTCAATGAATCAATAACACTAGGAAAAATAAATTTGATACACATTACATACACATTATTAAATAAAATTATTATATATCACTGAACATTTTAAAAGAAAAATAATCCAATTTCGTTTATAGTGTAATAGCATGGTACTATATGTGTACACACCATCGTGTGTATGTAGGTGATCATACCCACTGTTTATCTCTTCCAAGGGAAACGGAGATATGTGGACCCTATGTATCTGGTGATTGACAAACGCCACATATTCTCTCCTCCCCTTTACCCTTTCCACCACACCCCCGCTGTCCAAAGCCGGTATGCCGAATGACAGTTGCCACCACAATCTTTTAATATGTTGACTGATTAGTTAATTTCTTTAAACGAAAAACGAAATTTGCTAGGATAATACCAGCAAAATATACTTTTAAGACTGATAATAGCATAAATATCTTTAACCGCCTGTTGTATTACAGGAATAGTGGCGGTATGGCAAACCAACAACACCAGGACGACACACCTCATGCCAGAAGGTAAGCAGAAAGAAGTTACCTACAGAGCTAATGCAAGAGGGACGTTCATGCAGGAAGAGATGCGTTTTGGATTTGTAGGGCTATACGGATTTTTTTTTTTTTTTTTTTTTTTGCCGAAAGTTTTATGTCCCCAACTGTTGCATCAAACTGAACATCCTCTACATCTCGCTGTACTGAGCATAATACATAATTTTACGATAGCTTCATTCTTCCTTGATATCTTTCAACATTCAAAACGTCTTTTTTATACTTCCTTTTTTTCTTCCATGTTACTTCTTTCAAATCGTTAAATGTGTTATGTAACCTAACAAACATTTCATTAGTTTAATTTAATTGTAATGGAGAGCACGCTCTGGTGGCAATTTCCCTACACACACATTTCCCCCTTTCCTAAACCCACCTACATTTGCTCTCTACAAATTTTAACTTTAAAACCGAGCGTGGTGGTGTAACGGTTAGCGTTCTGGCCTCGCATTCGGGAGGACGGCGGTTCGAATCCCCGTCCGGGCATACAGATTTGGGTTTTCCATGGTTTCCCAAATCACTCCAGGCAAATGCCGGGATGCTTCCTTGAAAAGGCCATGGCCGAATTCCTTCCCATTCCTTGCCCACCCCCATCCTTTCCCGTCTCTAAAGACCTCGCTGTTAAGAGACGTTAATCAATTGAAAAAAAAAATCAACTTTAAATTCTTTCAACGTTTTTGGAAAAATTATTTATAATTTCTCTTGGTAACTTACTTCAATCCCTGACCACCTTTCCTATAAAAGAGAATCTTCCTACAGAATTGTGCCTGAAATCGAGTGCCAGCTTGTTGTCATGGCCATCTCTTCCATTCCAAGCATTACTTTCATTCTTATACCAATATCTTTCCATGCCTCATGACCAATATATTTATTATTTATTTAAAGGTTTATTTAGCCTGGCAATATTAGGGCTGTCAAGCCCTCTCTTACATACCAGGTGTTTATAGTAAATAATTTACATCTTACGCAAACAAACAGTAGAAAACATTTATTTCACATTTGGCTTAAATATACGCCTTGTACACTCCCATGACCTTCTTCACCCTCCACCTGTCTTCAATTGAATCCCATTCCAGCTCTTGTACTATATCTGTTACTGATTGCGTTCTGCGGTAATTTCTATAAACAAATCTAGCAGCACTTTTTTGCTCCTTCTCCAACTCCTGTATCTGATATAGTTAGGCCTCATATGTACATTATCGGTGTTCCTTAAAAGGAGGTAGAGAACATCAAAATGATTCAGAATTGCTAATCAATCATGTGAGTGCCCACTATCTCCGCATTCAAGTAGACTGAATTTCATTCTTTTGAAACCACTTAAATCTGATGTGTATGAAACACTTGTCGACTCTGAAATGGACCTATTTTCAAGAGTTGTCTGTGTTGCTGATGATATTGAAGAAAATAAGGGTATTTCCTTCTGTATCTAGCAATCCATGGTACTGTGAAGTAATGCATGCATCAAAAGGAATGGTGGAAACATGGAACACCTCCTATAACATTATGAAATGGGATAAATTTATTCTGCCAAATCTCCTGCCTTGTTTCCTGTCATTTATCTACATGGAATGAAGATAAATTCCGACCTATTAGTTACACCGATAAAAAACAATGGAGACAATTTTTTTTGTTGAAGGTTGGAAGTGTAAATGTATTGGCATTTCGTTCGATGGTAAGTGCTAAAGGGTGTGCTAGCTAAGTTAAGGAATTGGGTTACAAAACTTTGGTGAAACCATTGTAGTGCAGTTTGGAACCTACCTTTTGAGGATGTGCAGAGAAAAGCAGCTAGATTTGTTTTGTAGAAATTACCGCAGAATACAATCAGTAACTGATAAGCTGAAGTAGCTGGAATCGGAGTCATTGGAAGACATGAGGAGGGTGAAGAGAGTGCTGGGAGTGTACAAGGCATATGTTGGTAATGGAGCTTGGAAGGATGTTGGTCGAAGGATTAGGAATAGTGCATGGAACGAAAAAAAATGATCATAAGCACCTGCTGGTAATCGATTTTAAGCATTAGGGAGTGGGAAAATTTTCTTTTATGGAAAAGATTGTGAGGGAATTGAATAAATCACCTACACTAATGACGAAAAATTTAGAAAAAAAACGCTAGTAGAATTTGAAGTTGAAATTAGCAGAGGGCAAAATTTGTGAAAAAAGGAAAGAGGGAAAAATTGGTGTGTATGGAAATTGCCTCTGGAGCTAGAGATACAGTGCAAATAAATTAAATTAAATGTCAGAGCCATATTAAGTGACAGTAAAAACTCTTCTGTTCTCCTTGGATAACAGTCCGATATCTTCGAGGCAGTGCTCGCATGTATACATTTCGATGTTGTACTTGTACATGTGTTATGGTCAACGAAGCATTTCCTTATATCACCCGTTTCGAATGTAGGCCCTATATTTATTTCTGTTGTAGCTATGTTTATCAGCACCGGGACTGGTGTTAGAGGGGTCACCTACTATGAAAACAATCAGTACACATGAAATTTTTAAGCACAATCCTGAAAATCCTTGATTTGATTTCATTCTAATTCGTATGCATTCTCAAATCTTATATGTACAGTAGTTTTATGGTACTATACTACGTTCGCTCTCATCTGGAGCGTCAAGGTCATGTGCCCCTCGCCCCGCACCTCCCCTCACCCCCCCTCACCCAGATGCCTTCCGCTCCGAGCAGACCGCTGCCTACAGGCATTGTCGTTTGTCGCAGTATTGTCATGTTTATTACGAAACACCGTTATAAAACGCTGTAAGTGAAATGGCGTCAGATCAGGGGCGTAGCTACTATGGGGCTAGGCGGTGGGGTGCACCGGGGCTCCTACGCTCAGGGGGCCCCCAAGCGCAGTTCAGAGGGCCCACGGGCCCTCACAGCAAACTGGCGACAACTTTTTTTTAGCTCTACCGTCGTCTAAGGGGGCCCCTGAGACACAGGGATCACCCTCGTTACTCAGGGGCCCTCAACCACTACTCAGGGGGCCCAACCACTGCTCAGGGGGCCCCAAGCACAACTCAGAGCCCCCAAGCACAACTCAGGCGCCCCAAGAAAAACTCAGGGGCCCCCAGCCTCAGTTCAGGGGGCTCGGAGCACATCTCAGGGGCCAGAACCACTGCTCAGGGGGCCCCGAGCACAATTCAGGGGGTCCAAGCACAACTGAGGGGCCCCAAGAATAACTCAGGGGTCCCCAGCCTCAGCTCAGGGGGCCCGAGCACAACTTAGGGTCCGAACCACTACTCAGGGGACCCCAACCACTGCTCAGGGGGCCCCGAGCACAATTCAGAGCCCCCAAGCACAACTCAGGGGCCCCCAGCCTCAGCTCAGGGGGCTCCGAGCACAACTCAGGGGCCCGAGCTACTACTCAGGGGACCCCAACCACTGCTCAGGAGGCCCCGAGCATGACTTAGGGGCCCCAAGCATAACTCAGGGGCTCCCGGCCTCAGCTCAGGGCCCCTAGCACAACTCAGGGGCCCGAACCACTACTCAGGTGACCCCAACCACTGCTCGGGGGGCCCCGAGCACACTTCAGAGCCCCCAAGCACAACTCAGGGGCCCCCAGCCTCAGCTCAGGGGGCTCCGAGCACAACTCAGGGGCCCGAGCTACTATTCAGGGGACCCCAACCACTGCTCAGGAGGCCCCGGCATGACTTAGGGGCCCCAAGCAAAACTCAGGGGCTCCCGGCCTCAGCTCAGGGCCCCTAGCACAACTCAGGGGCCCGAACCACTACTCAGGGGACCCCAACCACTGCTCAGGGGGCCCCGAGCACAATTCAGAGCCCCCAAGCACAACTCAGGGGCCCCCAGCCTCAGCTCAGGGGGCTCCGAGCACAACTCAGGGGCCCGAGCTACTACTCAGGGGACCCCAACCACTGCTCAGGAGGCCCCGGCATGACTTAGGGGCTCCAAGCATAACTCAGGGGCTCCCGGCCTCAGCTCAGGGCCCCTAGCACAACTCAGGGGCCCGAACCACTACTCAGGGGACCCCAACCACTGCTCGGGGGGCCCCCGAGCACAATTCAGGGGCTCCAAGCACATCTCTGGGGCCTCAAGAATAACTCAGGGGCCCCCAGCCTTAGCTCAGGGGGCCCCAGCACAACTCAGGGGCTCCAACCACTACTCAGAGGACCCCAACCACTGCTCAGGGGGCCCCTACCAGTAACATAAAGCAAAAAATGGTCGCCCATTTTGGACTGAGGGCCCAAAATAATTTTTTTGCAGCGGGGCCCTTGTTGACCTAGCTACGCCACTGCGTGAGATAGTTGTTGCATTAGGCGACAGTTAAAAACAATTATTTTTTATGTGTATAATTTTTTAAGACGTTAGAAAACTCTGAAGAGAAATTTAATATACTTTTTAGGGAACCGCTAAAAATGACGGCAGAGCCGTGTGGAGTATCGTTACGAACAGTGCGGCGTGTATGTAGTATGTAGCGAAGCCCAGCTGACTGTTCCAGGGCCATCCTTTTCTTCTTCAAAGAAAAACACTCACCGAGAAAAACTGGTCACGGAGATGGATGATTTTCAGAAAGATGTCATTCGACGTTCCGTTCTAGAATTTTATGACCCTACCTTACGAAAATTGAGGGAAGTCCTGAAAGAGAAAATTAACTACACTGGAGGCGTATAAATTATTAAAACCACTCGACTTCATATACAGAAAATGTAATGACGGTAGACGTTTTCTGATGGAAAGGACAGACATTACTGCAGCAAGGGCCTCATTTTTAAGAAAAATGCACGATTTAAGAAAGGAACATCCTCTTCGACCTGTCATCTACCTTGACGAGACGTGGGTAAATAAAAATCACGCAAGAAAGTTTATTTGGCAACACACTAAACGCAATGGTGGTCTCATCAACGATTTCTGTAAACAGAAACTATCGCTTCGAGTAAATATCACTTTCATTTCAAAATTTAAACGACGTGTTTAGAGAATTAAATTCCACTGGGAAAGACATCTAAAAATTGGATTCAATCGTTGAAATGTCTTGCGCAACTTTTAAAACTAAAAATAATGATTGGAAGCAGTAAGTTTTATTTATTGATATGTAAACTAATTTTTATATTTTTTAACACATGAAATTGTAATTGGTAAACACGAAATTTCTATGACATACGATTCACTCATTTTCGTCACCACAAATAGTTAAAATGTTCGATTTTACTGAAGAAATCATCAAATTAGATGCAACATATTGTACCACATACGTCGTGATGACGTTTGCGCATGCGCGGCAGCTGTTTCCCCTTCGCCTGTAGGGGCTGGGGCAGCGGAGTGGGGATAGAGCAGAGTGACCTTGGCCCGCCTTCCTGTCTGAACATAGTATAGGTCACTTGCCTCTCTCTTGCAATTAAGAAGTCTCATAGGATAAGAGCTCTTTCGAAATGCAGGAGGTTATCTGTAATGTTGGACGGGTAACCGAGTGGCACGCTTCAATTTGATATTCTTTACTCACAGCCGCTTTCTTCTCTGCTTACACATCGTCTGTTTGATCTGCTTGGAGTTTAAAACTGCTGAATATCGAGTTTAGATCACACATCAACCAAAAAGCTCCTAAAGTCCACGCTTTGCTACCATAAAGAAATGTGCTCTACACATAGAATTTTAAAAAGTTCTTTCTAAGTCCTACATCAATATATGAAGCTAAAAGATTCCTCTTTTTTTTTTGTAAAAGGGTCTATTTGCTTTTTTTTCATCGTTCCTGCTTCGGCCATCAGTTGTAACTTTACTACCCAAGTAGGGATGGCGATCTGAGATCGATTAATCGAAGAATCGATCTTTTGGACCCAAAAATCGATTTTTTAAATCGATTTATAGAACTGAATCGATCTAGTGAATCGATTTTTCACCCGTGGAAATCGAATGTGAAATAGCAATTTCTACATGTAATGCACTTGCACATGAAATTGATCATCACGTTTACTCAACATCCAAGAAGTATATCTGTATAGTGGGATCATCAGTACCTTGCGTGCGCCTTTTTTTACTGCCGGCAACATCGCACGCAAGTGATGAGCGGAACCGCTTGGATCCTTAAAGAATGGACAGAATGTTGTTCCTGATAAGCTTTGACATTAAGCACTGGGAAGTGTAAACTATATCATTTCAAAACTGTTTTATGTAACCAACAAATTTGTGAAATAAATGTCTTATTATGAACCTGATACTTTGATTTAGTTGTAAAAACTTTAATTAGTTTTAGAATGATAAAAGAGCGATTATTATGGTGTCCTTTTTGTTTTCCACGATTGGAATTATATTGAAAATACGAACACGAAAACCAAATCTAAAAAGATCGATTTTTTGGAAAATCGATATTTTAGACCTCGATTTTTTTGTGAATCAATTTATCAAATTTCGATTCGAATCGATTCAAGAATCGATCTTTTTTTGGAAAGAATCGCCATCCCTATACCCAAGTAGCCGAATTCACTTATTTCTTCTATCGCATCCGATCGTATTTTTTATATTTAGCCTACTATTATTGGTATCATTTCTGCTACATTTCATCACTGTCTTGCTTTGATTTACATTTAGTCCAAACTAAAAGCTAAAAACTTGGATATAGGGGGTGGCGGCAAATTTATGTAGCCGCGACATTTTTTTTCTCATCAGCAGCTTCAGGCAACATTCGAGATGGCTACAATGGGGGCGGCAAAATAAAGTTCGAAGGGGTGGCAATCTCACTGTATTTTGATCCGGCTCGGAAAATTCATAGGTCTACTACTGGCTGTAGTTAGATAGGGGGCGACAAAATCGGTATTGCACAAGGGCGTTCAAACAGCTAGCGGCGGGCCTGATTAAACTTATCAATATCCTCAGACTGTTCCGTTATCAAGACAATGACACCAGTAAATCGTAGCACACTGATTTCTTCTCCCAGAACACTTATGCCACATGCAAATTCCTCTTTCACTTACTTTATTACTTGTTCTATGCACAAGCTGAATATTAATGGGGATAGACTACAACCTAGTCTCACACCCTTCTTAACTGATGCATATCTCCCATGATCCTTTACTTTGATTATTAGCAACTTGATTCTTATACTTTATAAAGTATTCTTCTGTCTCGATACATTAGACCAAACTTCTTTAAAATTTTGAACATCTTGTCCCCCCTAACATTATCAAAAGTTTTTCCTAAATCAACAAACGCCATAAAAGTTTCGTTGTTTTTCTTTATCTGCACTTCAAGTGTTAATCTTAAAGCCAAAATTGCTTCTCTTGTAACGCGGTTTTTTCTAAACCCAGACTGATCATCACCTACTATCTCTTCTGCTACCCTTTCCATGCTTCTGTATATTATTTTGGTCAATAATTTTGATGCTTCTTATGTCAGACTTATAGTGCAATAATTCTCGCATTTGTCGGACTGTGTTTTGAGAAAACATTAGATTTCGTTAAAATGATATTATGTGCACAAGATGGAAAAAATAAAACATCAGTGGTCAAACAATCTTAATTCAGACACATGTCTCTCCCTCAAGACATGGAACAGCAGTTTTCTTAAATTACTTACCCCTTTTCTTCGCATTTGGTCCAATAGAACAATAAAAACATACTGATGAATTTGTAACGCCACTTGGAATTACGTTTCTCAGTGATAACGAACGGTCTTTTTATTTCCTTTTCATGAGTAAAAAAACGCTTTCCTCTTTCTAGGAGAGGAAAATTGCCATTGATTCGTGCCGGTTGTGAGGTATTTGATACCTTGTAGCGTACCACTGTATTGCTCCTTTATTTTGTAGAGAACATATGTGTGTTACTTTATCATACTTTCAAAATAATACTTTTTGCTTATATTTCCTACACCAGACCAGTACATAAGGATTTCATTATTCCTTCTTTGTCCGTTAAAGGTTTTATTTCGATACTCACGCTGTAAATCAAATTATTGTTAATCAAATTCTTACCATACAAACTTTAAATCATCTCCTTTGTCTATATCTATATTTCAATCTCAATATCAAATAAAACACTTTCTACTTATCTCATAATTCCTATATTTTCTATTAAAAAAACATTTATGATTTCCAAAGTCACGTTCCATTATCTTTATCAAAACCCTAAACCTTCTGCCCTCAGGCTAATATTTTCCTCTTCTTAATCCCGCCAGGATTCTTCGTGGCTTCCATCTAGCCATTCTGTTTCATCTCTTCTCTTAAAACATGTTATTTCCAAAACCAACTCGTCCTCCTCCTTTCAAATCTTTTCGTCAACTCTTACGATTGACCTTATTTTCCAGAGATCTCATTATATTCATCTTGACATACTTTGACCTTGGAACTTAAAAATACAGAGTTAGTATATACAATTACAATTATTAAATAAAAAACTTTATTAATGTTAAAATCACCTCTTACAGATCATACTGAACAGAAGTAAGAGAAATCACGGCCAGAACCGATTCTTTTCTGTATTAATTTTTTCCACGAGCGATTAGGGATTGGAATAGAAAGTAGTTACCGGGCGAGTAAACTTAAAATCCGACAGGAGTAGCTTTCGATAAAGCTCTCCGGCCATCCTGATCTGGGTTTTCCATGGTTTTCCCAGATCGCTCCATTCGAATGCTGGGATGGTTTCTCACAATAGCCCATGGGCGCCTCCTGCCGTATCCCGTATCTCCCTTCCAAACAATTACCCTTTCGCATAGGTGCAATGCACCCTCTGCCACACACTTTTAGTGAATCGCAGAGTAATAGTAATAGTAATGGTATATTGTTTGATGTAAGCAGGAAATCTAGTCGCTGATTAGTTAATTAAATATAAATAAAGAGACAAAAACTGACACTTACCAAATATCATTGTGATATGCAGCTGAAAAATACACAATGAAGGCACAAATGAAAATTTTTGGTTTATTTTCTTCATCAGCAAAAAACTAGAAACAACTGACTACGTTTAAATGCATAAAAGATAGATGAATTCGTTAGGTCAGGAATTAAAAGAAGAATCCGCATATGAGGTCAAAAGTAGAAGAATAAGTACCCGAAACAAACGTGCGTAGAACATGTAACACCACAGTGAGAATTACGGTGTTAGAACAGTATTAATGTGTAAGAAGGAAGATGGAAAGATCGATATTTTCAGGTGTTGTAATATCGCAGACATGCGGGGGATTATCTCAGAAGTAAGAGAGAGAGAGAAAAAAAAGAAGAAGGTTGGTTGTTGAAATAAAAGTTAGAGAAAGCGAGAAGGTTGATTACGGAAAGGGAGTAATATGATAATGTGTGAGAAATTGATATAAACTGTGAACGAAGTGTAAGAAGTCAGAAATAGGAGAAATAGGATACCGCGAAGAATAGTTCGTGTAGCAAGATTGAACTGTGTTTAAGTAATTGTGAGGACTCACGATTATCACCACTATCTTTACGAACCTAATCTTCGGAGAAGAATGTCAGATTTGTCTAATCTTTTGTCTGGTGGTTCCATGGAGGAAGGAAATGTATGGACGAGAAGTGACGTTAAATCTGTGAAGCCGGCTCTAAACTCTCGCGCATGCGCGGTGGTGGCGATATTGCGAACCCAAACAAATGTAAATTTCACATTGTGTTTGATGCTGTGATTATTTCAGTTTGTAATGTGTATAAGTGTTTTATAATGCCATCTTGTGTTGCATACGGTTGCACAAATAGGCAAGAGAGGAAAGAACCTGGAATATCATTTCATAAGGAAGTTGCATTCTAATAATTGTTTTTGAAGTGGGTGGTAGGAATTGCAAACTTTGGTGCCTGTCTATAAATATTTAGTCATAGCTCTCAATGGGATGACTTTGTTCTCAAATTTTTGTTGGTGCAGTGTAGAAAATCAGCATACTTTGCTATTTTGCACATTATAGACTAGCATTAATTTTTAACGAGTGTTGTAAATGAGATTTATAGGGGTGTGTTTTACATCGCGATTCAGTGAATTTAGTATTGCGCTTTCTTTCGTCACGTTGCAGTTTATACTGACAGTGTATGATGAAATTACATGTGTTAAATTATGCTATGCAATCTAGGAATTTTGATGAAGCAAACGATGTTGTTACCGCAAAAACAGTTTGCGATTCAAATACGCGTGTGTGGGTGTATCTACATCGTTTGATTCTGTAGCGGCAATTTAATGGAGATTGTGGTTAGGTCTAAATGCAGTCTGTACCAGAATGGTTTTGTTGTTCCATAAGGGACAAAGAATTTATCTATTACTGTTAGTAATTTCATGAGAACCAAGTTAGTGACAAAACGTGTATCGCGATGTAAACTACTTCCAGCTATTCCCAATTAAGCTTACGATGTATGGTAACAAGATAACTATTTTTATTCTGGTCTAGGCCGCATTTCAACCTAACCACAAGTGGTAATAAAAAAACTGAAATATCCATTCTGCATGTCCATCAAGTAATTCATTGTGGCTTTGGCAAAATTTTATTCTCCATTTTGTATTTGTACTCCATCACCAGATTTCGGCATTACGTTTATCCTAGAGTCCCTTGAGGTTTTTGTACATATGCCCCTCCACTCCTCCTCCGCCCGGCGTCACTTCAATGCGTGGTGAAGGTCTCTTGCGTCGTCTCCATATATTTATTTCCTTCATGGGTGGTTCGCGTTGGTGGAAATAGTCTCGTGTTAATAAAACTATTGCTGAACAAGCTAAACCCCGTTTGTGTTGGTATATTTGTTTGATATTGTGTAGTTATTTCCCTAACAGTGTCAGAATTATTATTCCACCAAGCAGGAGTACCAGACTGGCGACCGGAAAGCACTTTAAACAGAAACAACCAGTGTGTAAATATAGTCACAACTACGATAACTTTTAGGAACTTCCATGTAAACAAAAATTCTTCGTTTCAAACACCTCTATGAATTATAACTAAGAAGGTCAAAAGCAGCAATTATACTAAACGGTGTATTCTGTAGGGTCACAGGAAAGGAAATTAAAACAGTGGAAAAGGAACAATGAACTTGGGAGTCGAGACGGAAGAAAGGATTTAAGGATTAAGACCCAGTGGGCCATATACCACCACCTAATTTGAGAAGGACTGTAGCTTAAAGGAAGGGAGCACTGTGACAGCTCGAGCCGAGAGACAAGAATTGAAGTGATTGCTGTTCTGTTTGGCGGCAAAGGCCAGAACAAGGAGTTGAGGATTTCTGATGAATACTGTTTGCTAGTGACTCTTAATTCTGAGAGGTATATGAACCCCGGTCAACTTTTCTCCATACACCTTTACATCCTTCTTCACCTGGTCCATGCATCTTGTCCGTAGTCTTCCAATGGGTCTCCTTCCTTTCCCATGCTTCAAGAATTTTAACTGCAGCATTCTCTCCATCTCTATTCTGTTGCAATTATTTTTTCTTTATATTCACTTCTAATTATTTGATTTTTGATCTCTCCCTGATGTTTCTGATTCTATCCAGTCATGAATTGTTCTCTTTTCCCCTCAGAAATTTGATCTCTTCCAACTACATTTTTTTATTTTTTATATCTCTGTTTGCCCTGTTCCAGGTTTAACAGCCATAGGTCAACATGGTTTGTTAGTTCATACAGCAAGATCTTGGCTTCGTATCCTGTGTTTTCCCTCCAGATTATAACTGGAGCTACGCGCTCTGTAGTGGGTGTTCTGTGTTCCAGGGCGCCGAAGTTCAAGAAGTTGACCTCCGCGGCGGACGACCACAGTACCGAGTACGAGGTGTCGATGCTGACGCTGCTCTTCATGCGTGGCCTCAACCACTCCGCGGGCTTCCACCTGGCCTGCAACCACGCTGGCGCACACCCCTTAGACGACGCCGTCATGGAGTGGCGTCGGCGAGATGGCAGCACTATGCTGCTGATGATGCAGCTCAAGCACAAGAGAGACAGGACGAGTGGCAGTCGTGAGTGGATGTTAACGTCGGCAAAAAACGAACTTAAAGAAGTCTGGACACACCAGAAATACGGCAATCTTCAAGGAAGGGTTGCGGAGATATGGAAAGAGGTGGGACACAGCGACGTCCCAAACAATGTTCTTTTCGTCCTGTGTAAAAATGTAAAGCTTGAGGAGAGATTCACCGAGGACTGCTCAGACAATCTACGAGAAATTATCGGCGAAAGCGGTGAAATAGAACAATTCCTTGGCAATGACCAAGATGTTGTGGAAAAGTTTAATGATTTGGACAGTGATTTCCTCAAACAGTTTAGTCTGTTACATAATCTGAAGCTGGAAGATGTAGATAAGGCTAGCAGAAAAGAAATTGAATACGCCCTCTGTATGTCTGAAAATTTAATGCAACAAATTTTTGAGAAAGTGAAGGCAGACATAAAATCATGGTGGAGAAGTACTGGTAACCTGTGGTATCTTAACGAAAAGTGGGAAAAATGGAGTGACGTTGTTGAGAATCAGGTCAAGTCTTTCAACGAAATGTTTCCGGAGCTGAACGCTTTGCAACTGCGATTCAGTGGAGATAACGTGTCTGCACTGCACCGCCAGCTGCCGGACTCTGGCGCAGTGGCGGTGGTGTCAGCTCCAGTCGAAAGCCTGTTCACCACGCTCAAGGTGCGGCAGGCTCTCAGCGACGACAAACACCTGCTGGTGGCAAAGTGGCCGACTCCAGAGGAAGAGTGGCGCCGCCTGGTGGGACTGTGGAGACGCAGCAGCTGGTGCCGCACCTTGGTGATGTGTGTGGGGGGTGATGATGACCTGCCGGACAACGAGGTTGATCAATTGCTTCAAGTGGTGTCGGCAGACGCCTCCAAGGGACTCATCCTGGTGTCGGAGAGGTCACCGGTTGAGGGCTGGAAAGTCATAGATGGTCACTGCAGCGTGTCGCACCTCGACGAGGAGACACAATGGCGTCTGAAGAAGACCGCCGTCGATTTCCAGGTGAGCGCTGTTGGAACCAAGTTGCATTGTTATGTTACTAGAGCACACTAACCATCGTGCTGCGATTAATAAAAAATAACATTCCTCATAGATGTTAAGAATGCTATCAAATATAACTGTACCAAATTTTGTTTAATAGAATATCTTTAATTCCTTGCTACTAATGTCAACTTCCCTTGAGATTAGACTGTAGAACTGAGACCTCAAAAAGTTATCACGATATTGGGATATAAGGTAATTTTTGATGGAACCCTGTCTCGCCCTATTGGCAGTAGTGGCGTTTGATGTTTTTCGAACAATTTGGTTAGCCAATTTAATTGCTCATTGAATGGTGCCACAACTCATTTATATTTCTGACTTTGACTCATAATTTCGGAAGCTAGTTGCACCTCACACAATAGTAACTCCACCTGAAGGGAGTTATACTGTCTGCAGTTCAGCCAAGCAACTCCTTACACTTCACACTGTGATGATAATCACTCGGTCAGTCCACAGTTCGTGTGCTATCTTACAACTAGTGTTATCTGAAGCACTTCTTGTTAATGTATGCAGCACTGTTTCACGTCTCAAAACCAATGGCTACTACCTCCATTGCCCCTAGATCAAAGATAACTACAATATTCTCTGACTAGCACAACAGTAAAACTCGATACTATCCACCGTACTAACTGTACAGACACCCATTCCACAGAATATCTTTAAATATGTAATAAGCAACCTCTTATCGATCATCAAGATGCTGAACAGCCAAATTCTGCATAAATACACATACTCCGCGAGATAAGCCTCATTTAAGCACTTCATTCTGGTGCAGGAATATCTTATGCACAAAATGATTTAACAAAATGGAATTTTCATCTTCAGAAAATAACCTGCTTCTCAGATTCACTCAAAGTTTAATAGTTTGTTCATTTTCACTTTTTACTAAGTACCACTCGATTTGTCTCATTCCTTCCACGCTGAACACTATGCACACCTATTACTATAGATACCATCCACTATTTACACTCATGTAATACTATGGTTAGTATACAGGTTCTTTGTCTAAACCACCCTCAGTGTACTGCATTGCATGGTCAAACTGCTCATTTTACCTGATCGTTTTCAAAACCTTCAAAATTTCAATTAATTATATGGTTTGCACCAACAGATAAACCCATCAGTTTGCTTGAACAGCAATTACTAAACATTTAAAGTTTACACACAACCCAAAACACAGGAAGATATTCACAGAATCAGCACCTTCTAATTTCATAGCTGTAGCATACCTTAATACAAACTTTTTTATGTACTACAACAACTACTAAAACTTCGCTCCATACGTCGTATTGATTAAGAGTGATACTTTTTCCTGTACTCTAACATCAGCCACCCCTTCGACTTTTTCCTTTTCTTCCAGTTGGCTTTCTTGTTGCTTGGTTTGTCATCTACTTCCACTTCCACTTCCAGTTCTTCAAATTTCTTGCTGTTGTAACATATTTCTGGACTAAGTCATCTTTCTCCCAATTTGTTTTGTAAGGAAATTTGTAACTTCTTTTTTTCTTCTCGTCGTACACTATGCCTATTCACTGTACCACTTTATGACTGCTAGATTTGAGCATATATTTTCTTGTTGTTTGAATGCTCTTCTATCTGACTGACGAGCTCAAAGTTTTGCAGAAAAAAGTCTGTTTCAAAGCCATAACGAAAACAACCTCTTCACTTCTTCATTATTCTCACTTTCATTACATACTGGTCACATTTTTATGGCATCTGATTGACGTTTGCATTACTTGTCTATGTTATTCAAATGATCTTCTTTTGTCTCGTGCACCTCGACTTTTCCCTCCTCGTTAATCGTGAGATAGCTATTAGATAGTGATCCATGTTTAGGAAAGGTCAGGGGTCTAGAATAGTTAAGGTAATGACAGCTCGACCTGAGTGAGACACGTGCTTGAACTGTGTTTCACCCTGATTGTAATCCTTTACCCTTTGCATTTCGAAACACGGAAAAAACCAATATGTTTACATGCTGTAATACGTTTTGCAGGGAACACGGCTGACACTTGGCGACCTAATACAGGACCAGATGGACGCTCTTCAGATGAGCGACGCCGCCCTCATTGACGCCTGCGACGATGGCGTCTTCCAGATTGGACACCGCTTACCGGAGATACCACACGCCTTTGTAGACAGAACCCTTTTCAGGTGCTGCCACCTGAGGAGAGACTTCTTCTCCAGTCTCAGCAGCGGTGACGTCTGCGTGTTGACAGAGGTGACGTCGCCCTGTCAGCAGGAGTGGCTGCCGCCCGAATACAAAATTCAAAGCTTTAGAGACTTCATACGAAGCTCAGAAGATCATACTGGTGTAAAGGAATCTACATGTATCCTTCTTGACGACTTGGAGGCAGACAAACAGTTTCAGTACCTGTGCTGCAATTACAAAGACAGGAGGTTTTATTGGGTAGAAAGTGATGCATTAGGTTGTAAAATCAGGAGAACCAATTATGGAGTGAAGCATGTAAGAAGATTTCTGATGCCTGATAGGTTCACTGGTCACAGTGCCAAAGAAGCGATTGATGGCGACAGGGTGACAGTGCTTATTGGAGGTGCTGGAATGGGGAAGTCTACAGTCACTGCCTGGGTCGCGCACGAGGTCAAACGAAGAGACCCATCAGTGTGGGTCGTTGTGCTGAATCCGGCCCAATGTTTAAGTCTTACACAGGACGTGCAGTTTGATGACATGGAATCTGTGACAAGATTACTTTGTAAAACGGAACAGTATTCGGTCACAAACAATGGGCTGTCTGATACACTGTTGACATTTATTTTGCAAGAAACAAACAACACAGTAGTGCTGATCGATGAAACAGACGATCTACTCGATGATCAGTTCCAAAGTCTGATTCTTAGTTTGTCAACAAACGAAAAGATTCGGAAATTGTGGATAACATTGCGTGGAATGGGAAACTTGGACATTGAGGAACTGACTGGTACAGTGTCGTTTAGAATCGGTAAATTTACAAATGAAGAGAAAGAAAAATTTTTCTCTAATTTTGAGGACCTTAAGCTCTCGATGAAAATTAAAGAAAAATTTATAAATAACAGACTATTCTCCACACCACTCTTTGCAAATTTGTTTTTTGAGGGAATTACGAGGCACACAAGCACTGAAGAACGCATTGGAATGTTCGTACTTGAATCCGATCAGAACAAGTTATTCGAGAATTTTATTGAAATGAAGTTAAATGCATATTTTAATAAAAAATTGAATGTAAATGAAAATGTAGAGAATTTGAAAAACTTTCTACGAAACGCATATTATGAAGATTTCACATACGAGGCAGTGAAATTGCTGTTACCTCGTGAACAGATGAAAAAGCTGAACATCAGTAAAAACAATCTAGTAGAAAATTTGGAAGATATTGGTATAATCATAGGAGTAAAAAATGGTTTAAGTTGCTTTGTTCACAGAACATTTGCAGATTATTTCTTTGCTAGGTGGATGTCCGAACAAGGTGTGAAGATTCAACGTGTTTTATCAAATATATTTCAATATAAGCAGTTTACTTTGTTCCGTGAATTAATCAATAGAAAATTATTCCAAAGTTATCATTTACACGAAATATGTGCTAGCGATGGAGAGGAAGAACTTATATCGCTTTTACAAGATGACGCCACAGGGTTGAAGAAGAGAGATAAAGGAGGTCGAAATTTGCTTCACATATGTTCCATATTTAACAGCGTAAGATGTGCAAAGCGCATAATAAAACGTCTTTCATTTTGTTTTGAATGAACAGGATGAGATTCTACGTTGGACACCTCTGAAATACGCAGTGAATTTTCGTTCATGGGGAGTTGTGGATTTATTTTTTGAGGCTGACATTCCTTATGACAAGATTATTAAATGTGTTCAACAAGCTAATATTCGAACCCAAGACCTTTACGCAGCTTGCTGCACAGAGGGTCACAGCAACATACTAAGACAATTGGTCTCTAATAACAGAATCTCAACGACCTGGCGATGGGGACCACAGAGACTTACTGCTCTGCAACTCGCGGTGATGAATGGTCATGACACAAAGATCGTAGAAATAATCTTACCAAATACAGATGTTAATGCCACCGATCTCAACGGGCAGACTGCTCTTCACATGGCGACAGTGAGAAAAGACTCAGAGATCGTTAAATTGTTGGTGGATCACGGCGCCGACGTCAATGTCGCAGATAATGGTGGACTGACCCCAGTTCACTGCGCGGCTCTGGCTGGAAACGAAATGGCGTTGGGAATTCTTCTTGATAACAACGCTAACTGGCGTTTGAGATCCGTTAGAGGCGAGACTGCGCTTCACTTGTCTGGTAGTGACTCGGTGGTTGGGACTCTACTGGAGGCGGGTCTCGAGTTAGTAGCGCGCGACTTGCTGGGCCGGACTCCGCTTCACCATGCGACAGGGAGGGGGACACCAGAGATAGTGAAGGCTCTGCTGGGCAAGGGAGCAGACGTGATGGCTAGAGATAAAGACGAGAACACTCCACTGCACTGGGCATTGCTGGCTATGCATCCTTTGGACGTCTTATTTGGAATTCCGAAGCAGAGACTGGAATCTGACATGGAAGACGTCATGCGGCTGCTGATAAAGAAAAAGGCGGACATAAATGCAAAAAATTCTTTCGGAGAGTCACCGCTCCACTTGGCTGTGGCGAATGGTAGCGTCTCGACAGTGAGACTTCTTGCCGACTGCGGCGCAGACTTGTGCTGCAGGGACAATGCGGGTCGTACACCGCTGCACGGCGTTGCACAAAACAAATGGGTGACTTTTTCTTTCACTACCCTTCCTCCCGGGATAGCAGACTGTTCCAAATTTGATTATGTTATGGACTCAACGAAAACACAGCCATGGTTTGTTGCTTATAAAAAAGTTGAGACTGGAGAAATAGATGAAGTTATTGACTGTTTTATACAGGCAAAAATGTTAGATGTTACCTCCCGTGACAATCATGGTATGACTGTATTGCATTACTCCATACTTACAAGCAACGATTCCGTCATTACCAAAATTCTAGATTTTTGCAACGATGTAAATATGGCGGACTATGAAGGAAAAACTCCGTTACACCTAGCTGCTGCACTAAAACGAAAATCACACATAGAGAGGTTGATATCTCATGGCGCATATGTCAACGCTTCAGACAAACGTTGTACTACACCACTTCATTGTGCTTGTTTTGCATCATATATACCAAAGCTAGCGATTAACCAGGAACCTGCTAATTCTGCAAATAATTTCAGAAACACTCCCCATTCTACCAAAACATTGCAGAATTCAGCACCAAGTGGAGGTAATATTTCTGCAGTTGGTTTATACAATGCCCCATTTATTGGAGAACTGGACGCTACAGGGAAAACAATGCTGTTTCCCCTCTTCCCATCGGCTATGGATGTGAAGGGGTCTGTTAGTGTTCTATTGGATAATCAAGCCGATATCAATGCAGAGAATCGCAGGGAATGACTCCTATTCATATCGCAGCTCTATCAGGTAATACAGAAGCTATAAGAATTATTTATGAACGAGGGGTGTGTTTAGAGGTAAAAAATGGAGAGCATCGCACACCTCTCCACTTGGCTTGCGAAAGATATCACGAAGAAACAGTCAGATATCTTCAAAAGGTGAATGTGAATGCTGCTGATTGTTATGGTAATAGACCGCTTCATGCTGCAGTTACGCATGGTGCTGTCAACATTACTGACATTCTAATTGATGCAGGAGCAGAGGTGGATGCAATGAACAACGACAGCCGCACAGCGCTCGAAATGGCCAGTGAACTAGGTCGAGTAGATGTTGTATGTAGTCTTATTAGTGCCAAGCCCAATGTCAACGCAGGTGACAAGTTGGGTAACCGACCGCTGCTTGTTGCAGCTCATTGTGGCCACGGAGACATTGTCAACGTTCTACTTGATGCGGGAGCAGACGTCGATGTAGCAAACAATGATGGCCAGACAGCGCTCTACGTGGCTGCTGAGGAAGGCCATGCAAATGTTGTATGTCGGCTTCTTAGCGCCAAGGCCAATGCCAACGTTTCTGAACACTTGGGTAACACACCGCTTCATTTCGCTGCTGTTCTTGGTCACGTGGAAGTTGTCAAAGTTCTAGTTAAAGCAGGAGCAAACGTCGACGCGGTAAACAACGAAGACTTCACAGCGCTACACTTAGCCGCTGATAAAGGTCATACGGAAATTATGCGTCGGCTTCTTCTTGCCAACGCCAGTATCAACGCTGCTGACAAGAAGGGTTATCGACCGTTGCATTTTGCTGCTCTTGGCACTCATCCAGACGCTGTCGACGTTCTAGTTACTGAAGGAGCAGACGTCGATGCGGTAAACTACGAAGGTCAAACGGCGCTTTACGTGGCAGCTCATGAAGGTCATACAGATGTTGTGCGACGGCTTCTTCGTGCCAGAGCCAACATCGATGCTGCTACTAAGTGGGGTAACAGACCACTCTCCGCCGCTGCTATTCGTGGTCACTTGGACGCTGTTGAAGTTCTAGTAAACACAGTAACAGAGGTCGATGCAGTGAACAATGATGGCCACACAGCGCTCCACGCAGCATCTCAACAAGGCCATGCGGATGTTGTGCGTCGGCTTCTTCTTGCCAATGCCAGTGTCAACGCTGTTGACAAGTTGGGCTGTCGGCCGTTGTATTTAGCTGCTGTTAGTGGTCACATAGACGTTGTCGATGATCTACTTAATAAAGGAGCAGACGTCGATGCAGTAAACAACGACGGCCACACAGCGCTCGACGTGGCAACCGTGGAAGGTCATGCACATGTTGTGCGTCGGCTTCTTCTTGCCAACGCCAGTGTCAACGCTGCTGGCAAGAGAAGACGTCGATGTAGCAAACAATGATGGCCATACAGCGCTCTACGCGGCTGCTGAGGAAGGCCATGCAGATGTTGCATGTCGGATTCTTAGAGCCAATGCCAATGTAAACGCTGCTGATGACTTGAGTTATCGACCGCTCCAATGCGCTGCTCTTGGTGGTCACATAGACGGTGTCGACGTTCTACTTAATCCGGGCGCAGACGTCGATGTAGCAAACAATGATGGCCAGACAGCGCTCTACGTGGCTGCTGAGGAAGGCTATGCAGATATTGCATGTAGGCTTCTTAGCGCCAAGGCCAATGCCAACGCTTCTGACGACTTGGGTAACAGACCGCTTCATATCGCTGCTGTTCATGGTCACGTGGATGTTGTCAAAGTTCTAGTTAAAGCAGGAGCAAACGTCGAGTAAACAACGAAGGTCAAACGGTGCTCTACGTGGCTGCTCATGACACGTCATACAGATGTTGTGCGACGGCTTCTTCGTGCCAGAGCCAACCCCGATGCGGCTACTAAGTGGGGGTAACAGACCACTCTCTGCCACTGCTTTTTGTGGTCACTTGGACGCTGTTGAAGTTCTAGTAAACACAGTAACAGAGGTCGATGCGGTGAACAATGATGGCCATGCAGCGCTCCACGCAGCATCTCACGAAGGTCATGAGGATGTTGTGCGTCGGCTTCTTCTTGCCAATGCCAGTGTCAACGCTGTTGACAAGTTGGGCTATCAACCGTTGCATGTAGCTGCTCTTAGTGGTCACATAGACGTTGTCGATGATCTACTTAATAAAGGAGCAGACGTCGATGCAGTAAACAACGACGGCCACACAGCGCTCCACGTGGCAACCGTGAAAGGTCATGCAGATGTTGCATGTCGGCTTCTCAAAGCCAATGCCAATGTCAACGCTGCTGACGACTTGGGTTATCGACCGCTCCATTGCACTGCTCTTGGTGGTCACATAGACGCTGCAAGGGCAGACGTCAATGCAGTAAACAGCAATGGCCTCACAGCTCTCCACGCAGCAGCTCAGGAAGGTCATGCACATGTTGTGCTACGACTTCTTCTATCCGAGGCCAGTATCAATGCTGCTGACAAGTTGGGTAACAAACCTCTCCATACCGCTGCTTTTGGTGGTCATATGGATGGCGCTCCATCTGGCCGCTATTAAAGCTCATGGAGAGGTTGAGCATCATTTGTGTATACAATACTCGATAATATCACACATAGGTTTTATGTGGCCACACTTGTGGTCTGCCAACACTGATGATGGATTCAGCTGACTGACCACTTGGGAGCTGACTTCTTTTGTTTAAATTAACAGATATTCAATACAACTGTTAGTGAAGTAATAAACTTTGTTTTAGAGAGACATTACAAGATGCACTACTATTTAGTAATTGTTAAGTGGGATGCACAAAGATTTGCGCTGTCTGCTGTTATCAGATTTAACCGACAACAGGGGATGAAAAGTAGATAAAGCAACTGTTATAAAGAAGCACTTGTGATCGCAACGAACAAATCATCTGAAATTACATTCACTTCTCCATAACAAAAATCTTTCGTCCTGTTTTATCAGTTTCTGTCGGTTCCTTACGTCATAGCAATAGTGAACGTACAGAGTAGTCAATGGTAATATATTTCGCTTTTCAAAATGAGCGGCCTGGTGGTTCAGTGGTTAAGGCGACTGATGGATATCGAAAGGTCTCCGTTTCGAATCACTGTCTCGACGGTGACGTTTACAGGCCTTTTACCCGACCTTCACCATTGGCATTGGCACAGCTTGCTGTGTAATATAATCCGTGGTTCGGATTCCACGTAAAACTGCAAGTGCAAATACACGATAGGATTACCGAGTTAAACTATGTGGCTACGACAGGGCCGCATTGCTAAGGCAATAAAACCCTGTCACCAGTTCATTAGGACCACACAAAATTACTATCATACTTTTCAAAATTAAGAACGGTGGCTAAAACTCAGTGAACGCTACTAAATATTTTCTCTTTACTTGATCACACAGAACTACTATCCCGGGTATTAAAAGAAGATGCGATCGTCTACTATGGATGTGTCCACGATACAGCATTTGATGCTGTCGGTGGTCAGAGAGCGTCAGCTGCTAGCATTATGTCGAACGTGGTGAAACAGTTAATCAGGGCCGCCTTAAGCGGGCGTGCAAGGCGTGCACCACACGCGGGCGGCACGTCCAGGGGGGCAGCAAATCGAGTGATCGACAGTCGCCGCCCCGCGATAGTTGCCACTCCACTGTCGCCGCGACGAAACTTATGTACTTTTTTTTTACTCGTAGCTCAACTGCTGCTTCAGGCAGCCTGCGATACTCGGTGTGGCAGCAATGGGGGTCGGCAAATGATGTTCGAAGGGGCGGCAATCTCACAGTTCTTTGAGCGGTTCGGAAAACTACTAGATCCACGATCCACCACTGGCTGTAGTTAGACAGGAGGTGGCATAATCAGTATTGCATACGGGCTTTCAAACAGCTAGCGGTGGGCCTGCAGTTAATCCTGAAACATGTTTCTAGTACCTTCAAATGCGCTAAATGTGGCTCTTAAAATCCTGTTAACTTCTAGTATCCATTCATAGCAATAATAATTAACGCACCAAAATACCGGTCCAGAGTTAAATGGATTGGTTACACTTAAAATTTACCGTCTAGCTATTGAAGATCAGATTAACTGCCTCTGAAAGTTTCTAAGTAGGTTTCGATTCGAACACTTATCAGTTTTTGATAAAACTTATATTTAATTTTATTTGGCATTTTTTACACCAGGTGGCGATTCACATCCTCAACATCGACGTAGTAAATAAAAAATGACATCAGAAACTGTTTTTGTTTTGCTTTTGTATTTTTTTGCAATAAAAGGCATAAAAACAGACAATTTTATTTAACTTTATTATTATTTTCACTAATTATTGGTAATTAATAGGTTTCTATTTCTATCCCTTATAAAGAAGTGTCCCATCGGTTTGTGTTTTAGTTTAGGTACATTCAAAACAAACTGCTGAAAGTCTCATTGTGTTCTGATCAGTTGTGGGGCTAAAAGGGTTCCTCAGGTTGAAAATTGTATGGAAATTTTTCAGGCAGCAGTATTATTTTCAGCAGTTGAAGACTGTGGGTCGGTTAGGAGAATACAAGCAATGTGTTTTGATACCACTGTAGTAAACACAGGTCAGTCCGGGGCGCATGTGTTTTGGTACAGCTATTATCATAGCAAAATCTTGTGTATTTACCATGTAACACCATTTTTCAGAAATTATTCTAAAAGCGGTTTCTGTCTGTAAAATGGGCACAAGCACTGGCCTTCAGCCTGGTACTTTTTAAATGATTTCGGACTGGGTGGTGTAAGTTTGTTAAGAAAAAGCACGAAACTGTTATTGAAGATAAACATATTAGACATATAACACTTAATTCACGCCAGATTTCAAGTTTTCTAATGAAGCAATTAAAAAACCAACAGCCCTGGGATGATCATAAAGAACAGACATTTTGTTCCAGATTACCTGGTGCTAATCATCACGCCAGATGGATTGCAAAAGTCATTTATTATATCAAAATATATATTTTAAGGCTCAATTTTCACTAACACCTTTAAAGAAAAACGTATTACAGACATTTGTTTAAATGCAATCAATATTTATGTAAAAGCGTGGCTCTACGCACCCAAACCAATTTTGGCTCTCAATCAAGACCTACAATTATTAAAATAATTAATTGACTACACAAAAACTGATAAAAAGTTTGCAGACAAGGCACTCTCTAAAGTGATAAAAAAAAATCTTTATCTATATTCAACGCTAGTTGCATTTTAATTTTTCGATGATACTTTGTGAAGAAAAGGTCAGAATAAGCATGGCTGTAATACTAATGTCCTTTTATGAAGAAAAATAAAGTGATAATGAGGTAATAACAACGAATATATCAAAGATGTGGATCATTTACTGGACAAAGAAGTCGATTTTTTTTGTTTCTCTTCAAATTATGATTTTTGTAAGATATTTGAAATTAATATAATTTTTTTATGTACAGATTCCGATGTCTGGTGATAAAATGAACATTGTTTGAAAGCAAAAAAAAAAAAAAAAAAATAATAATAAAAAATAAATAACAAAGTGGATGGTTTTAAGGTTGCAAGCGACACAGCTGAAGGAGGAATAAAACTAATCCAAATTAATCCTGTTTAACAAAAGACGAAGAAAAACAGCCAACTGGCGCCTGAGTGTAAAGAAAATCTTCCTGACTCTTCAAAAGCTACCTTACCTAAGGCATTACCGCCATAATGTGATAATTGGAAATAATAATAATTTCTTTTCTATAATGAATCTTTAATAGTAAAATTGCAATTGAACATTATTTGTTCTCATTTCTATACTTTCTTTGCTCTTTTTTTTGTTCCTAATTCCTTAATTTTCAGTTTGTAATTTGTTCACTTACTTCCGAAAATACTTTTAAATACACCAGTCTTGATATAGAGAATCAAAAATAAAACAAGCGAAATGTGGAAAGCAGAATATTGTAATATTTCTATACATTTTCATAATAATACAATTTTGAGGAAGTAGATAATGACTTGACTTGGAAAGTGTTAAATAATATTGACTACCAAAAAATTGATGAGAGTAAAAGTTCAAGGCAATGTCATTTTCTATGAAGCAAGTTTGATGGACAGATGGTTTTCACTTTACCAAGGAAAAACTTCAGTTTTTCAGCAAAAATCTTGTTTTTTCAAGATTTCAACCTCGATGAGGCACGAGTTAAAGTTATTCATTTGAGCTGAAACTTTTCCAGTCTAATCTTTTAACCATTTTGCAACATTGAGTGGGTCCCCCGAAAAAAACTCGAAATTTGATTTCTTGTGACCACTCTAGTGTCCATCCTATTGCCAAAAATAAATTGAATTTCAACCCTTCGTCTGGCTTCTGTTTATATGACATACAAAAATCTGATTAATATAAAAAAGAGAAATAAAATTACTTTTAAAAAACGTATACACACAATTTGAACTTAAAGTTTCGATTCTTGGTACAGCGAAAGATTATTTAGAAATCACAGAAGAGAGTTTAGAAAATTGCGCAGTAAGAAAATTATTATAATAAGGTTTCTGTGACCTTTCCGTCTAGTCCAGCTAAATAAAAAAGTTTTTTTTTTTTTTGGCAGATGTGTTTTCATTATTTATTCATTCATCCTCGGTTCCAGTTTTTGTTTCGTGTTTTACATTGTTGTCTGGAGACATTTCGGTGTAAAAGAGGAAACAAAAACTTGCAGCGAGGATGATTGAATAAGTAATCGAAACGCGTCTGCCAAAAAACAAAGTTTTTCATATGCTGCACTAGGCATATAAGTCACAGAAAGTGTAGGTGGGTGCAGGAAAGGGTTAGATGGGTTTGTAGGGAAATTGCTACCGGAGTATGCGCTACATTGCAATTTAATTAAATATTATTAAATACTAAGAATATTAGAAATACAACAACCACAACTATATGTAGCAATATGCACTCCATGATATTGCATACTCCAGAAATTAACCTCGCATACGTCCCCAATTTCGGAACAGGTAAATCATTTTAATCAATATATGGATTAGAAATACAAAATGTATAAAAAAGTTTGAAAAGTATTAAACCTAAGAAAATATTATAATCAATTCCATCCCTCATATTGAAACATTAAACACATTTTCTCTTGTAATAATATGTCCTGCATTTAATGAATACACACTTTGTATTTCCACATTACAATAAAAAAATCCATCAATCATTTTCACTAGAGATTATTTTAAATTATATCATTGCACATGTTAAAATAAAATGTAAAGACAGAAACGGTATTAAAAATAATTTTTTATCATATCCAGACACGGTTTCTCTGTTTTATAAAAGAAAGATAGCATTATAAAAAAAATTACAAAGTCTAATTAACCAGACCCTCAAGAACCTATAGCTAATATAAAAAGAATACAAATTGAGACGTATGTAAAATTGAAATATTCGAAAGAATTAAAAATTGTAAAACTATTTCCCATAAGATTTACACTGATAGTCAAAATTTTCATTAGAAAAAAGAAAAGTAAAAACATAGGTTTCGAGTAAGCAAATCTTATTTTATTGGCGTTTTTCAATCTTTTCTTTCAATAATATTTTTCAAGAATCAAAATATCTTTTAGGAATTACATTCTCTTTACAAAAACCATATGGTTGAATTTTTCTATAAAACAGTAGCATTCCTCTTCCAAAATGGAATATTTGCCTTTTTTACCACCAGTACAAATCAAAGACCAAAACTGTCGGTTTTATACACTCTCTCCCACATTACATTACTTATATTGGTAAACATCAAATTGCTTACTTTAGTACCATAAGATAATTTTTTGTCTACAGTTTATTTACCTCATCAATATTTACAATTTTGCAAAATTTTAAATACTATGATGCAATCACAATATGCTTTAGGTAATAAGCGGTGATGTGCAGCTGCATACCATAACTAACCCACGTAAGTAGTTAGCAAAAGTCAACCATAAAAAACATTTGATGTTTATAATCACGTTTTAACAAATTTAAAATGTCTGTAAAACTATATATAAATAATCTTGAGCATGGCAGCATCAACAGCAACTGTATTTCTTCAATTGTAAAATGAATCACAGCCAACGTGTTGCAATATTCATTGAATTTATTGTTTACCGGCTTCGACCCGCCTTAAGGGAGTCTTCTTCAGAACCTGTTTTTAAGATTTTTAACTGAATATCCTTACATTTATCACAGCTGCGGTTGCCTTGGCGGTCATAAATTTAATAATCTTGAGCATGGCAGCATCATCAGCAACGGTATTTCTTAAAAAAAAAAAAGCTTCTGAAGAAGACTCCCTTAAGGCGGGTCGAAACCGGTAAACAATAAATTCAATGAATATTGCAACAGGTTGACTGTGATTCATTTTAAAACTATATATAAATGTTTAACGCAGATTACTCGCTGACGCTGCCTCAATGAGACGTGAAACGCATACGACACAACAATCAACAAATCAAACAGCTGTATTGGCGTTATCCTTTCATTAGTAATTATATGTATTTTGCAACAAGTAAAAAGGAAAAAAAATAATAAAAAAAATTCTCAGCCTGGAGCAGATTGAACCCTGTGACCGTAATATCTGTACACAAGCACGTTACCACGGAGCCGCTATAACTTGCACTAAAAGTCTGCTCGTCCATTTAAGAGCGAACATATATAAACATATAAAATTTCGTGATTGAATACTTATTGATTATATGTATAAAGGGTCAAACTGTTATAAAAGAAATAACGTAAGTAATCAGTTAAATAAAAATGTGATAGATCGAAGGGAAGAAAAACGATTTTCCAAGTCGTTAATGTGTCTGAACTTTCGATAACGTCTAGCTATGAGACATGATTCCTTGAATGCGGAAATGTCTATAGCAGGCAGAAAAAGTGACAATGCTGCAGGAAGTATATTTGTCAACGTTGCATCAGGAAGAAAATCTTAACTTTACTCTTAATGTCCTTTATAACACAAAAGCAAATCATTTGTCAGGAGCAGCACATTCAGTTTATAATTTAATTGATTTTGATTACAATTCTCCTATTTAAATTATAAGGTTGCAAAAAACAGCTGGTGTACTGTGTGAATCCGTGTTAATTGTACGACGGCAATCTCCCAAGAATTTGTAGATAAAAAATCAATCTATTTTCTGTGTACATACATCATTTTATAGGTTGAACAGCTATCCATTTTTCTATATAACCGCCATTTCGCAGTACCTAATATTGTAGACGCTGTGACAGTTTGTGAATGACCGAGCATGGTGCATAAGCGGTGATGCTCTGCCCACGCATTTGGGAGGAAACAGGTTCGAATCCCCCTCCAGCCATTCAAATTTGGGTTTTTCACTGTTTCCCCAAATCACTCGAGGTGAGTGCCGGGATGGTTCCTTTAAAAGGCCATGTCTAAAGTTCTTGCAACCAGTCCTTTATCGCCTTTAATGACCCTGATGTCGAAGAAGCGTAAAGCCATAAGAAAAAGAAGTTTTTGAATGCTCTTATTACACTAGTTCGCCACCGTGTGTTTGAGCAAGTGTTGAACTTCGTCTTTCACGTCTTCATCGGTCAAACGTTCTCTCAGCTTAGGAAATGGTGGTAGTCTCTGGGTGCGAAGTCCGGACTATAGGGTGGGTCGGTGATGATTTTCCAAACTAAGTTCTGCTGCAGAGCAACGGTATAATGGTAACGTGCGGGTGAGCTATATCGTGGGGAATGCCTCCGCCGTTGCTCAAAATTCCTGTTCTTAGGTCCTGAATTGACCTTCTGAGTTTCTTCAGTGTTTCATAACACCTGCCTACGTTTATCGCAACTGGCATAAACTCAACCAACAGTATCCCCTAATGGTCCTTTTATTTTGTTTTGCTTATGGCATTATGCTTTGTCAAATTCGTGGTAATAAGTGGTGGGAAAGGGCTGGTGCTAAGTTACGAGAAGGAATTCTGTCATGGCCTTTTAAAGGAACCATCCCAGCAATTGACGGAGTAATTTGGGGGTTTCGATGGCCGGACGGGGATTCAAACCCGCCTTCTCCCAAATGCGAGGTCAGAGCGTTTATGCGCACCCAACACTCTCGGTGTTCCATTTCTAAAATACTGTCGGCATCACTTTACTGGCAGACTGAGTTTGCTTGAATTTTTGCGATTAGGCGATTTTGGACTCCATTATCAGGTGTGACGAAACTTGAGCGTTCCACTTTACTGAGACTAAAAATCAATCACGCTAGTGGTGACATCCCACTTCGCCGCACACTGTAATTTATTTGAGTGATGTTATTGTACTAAAGTACATCTAAACAAATAACGCCGAAATTTTCATGCTTTATGAAGTAAAATGCATTTTAATTTAATTTAATTGCAATGGAGCACAGGCTCCGGTGGCAATTTCCCTACACACCCAACTTCCCCCTATCCTACACTCACCTACATTTGCCCTCTACAAATTTTAACTTTAAATTCTTTTAACATTTTCGGTAGGTTATTCATCATTCCCCTTGGTAACTCATTCCAATCCCTGACACCCTTACCTAAAAAAGAAAATCTTCCCACACCCTTGTGACTGAAATCGAGTGCCAGCTTGTGGTCATGGTCATCTTTTCCCTTCCATGAACTACTTTTCATACCTACTGCAATATCTTTCCATGCCTCATCGCCAGTATACGCCCTGTACACTCCCATTACCCTCCTCATCCTCCTCCTTTCTTGCAATGAATCCCATTCCAGCCCCTTTATCATTTTTAACTCCTCTACATATCAAATCGCAATGCTGTGAACCACATAAAGTAATTGTCTACAGAAACTAAGTGAAAGAAAGTAATTCAATGACTCTGTGCTTCTAACCGCGATTCTCAAATACTTTCTTTACTTATACCAGTTAAATAAGAATTTACGTTTGCCCTACAATAGTAATCTGCTTCTAAACAATGATCGTTTAATTTGTTACAGTACTAATACGTATTTAGTTGTGTGAAATTTACTTTAATATTTTTACGTAACATTGTAGTTTCTCCTGATGATGATCTGTAATTATTACAGAATTAATGGTCGACGTGGCTCAAAATTACAGAAATAATACCAACAATAATTTATTGGTTTGTGACAGATGAAGTAGGTTTTATTGTAACATAATTATTTTCGAAACGTGTGTGCAGTTAAAAAATAAAAAAAAATTAACTTGCTTCTGGAACGTCAACACACGATGTGATTTCGACTTGGTTAGAAACCCGAGTAGTTTACAGTTGGTTCGGAAAAATTGGATACTCTCAGATAAGAAACATTCGTTTAGTTTGTTATTACCTGCCAAATTAGGTAAGAAACAAAAGGTATATTGTACACATAAGCAATGTGTACTTTCGAATCGTTTAAAAAGGTAGTCAGAATAATTTTTTAAAATAAAGTTATGAAGTATGTACACTCGAACCGGGAACATCTAGTTCTCCAGCCCAGAACGCTAACCACAGGTCCAAGACGCCCACGCTACTACGTTACTCATTAGTATGTAAACACGCTGCCTGGGAAGACAGTTTCATTCACTCGGTCTTAGAGGCACAATTTTCCGAAATAATCTCTTTATGATTGTTCCGCAGTACTAAAATTTCTACATCCTCGAACAAGGTCATCTGCTGGTTTGCGCACAGAGACATTACGAGTGAAATATTATAGGATAGAATTATCAAAACCAGTATATAAATAAATATCGTTATAGTTTACGGTAGCCAGTTGTGGTAAAATATAGCGCTGAAACTCTTTTTTGCTTCGCTTTAATCAGTCTCGTTAGTTACAACTTTTACGGTAGGTTTCATGATCTGAATTTATTAATCAGTCTTCTTATTTTGTCCAACCCATTGACTTAAGGGAATGCACAATCTCATAGGTAGATGGTTCTGAATGAAATAACCGTCTATGGGATCGTGAAGGTGCGAAGCTAGGCTTGCGTTGCTGTTTGCTCGTATGACGTGCGGTGTTCAACGATGTCAGAGTGTGTAAAATTTGGGTGATAGACTCTGACGGCGCCGACCCGATTTATTGGTAAAGAGTGTACATCTTTAAACATCGTATTTCATTAAAGAATATTTTGTTACGACCTACACGTCTTATATTGACATCGTCTATATTCATAGACAAAACTTCTGAAAGTTTTCACTCATTATTTGGTCTCTTTTTATCAAGCTTTTACACGTCTTCTGTTCTTCCAGCCTTCCTCTTCTTCCAGTATTAACCAATTAATTCCTCTATCTTTCCCACGTTCCTCGGGCTCAGGAAGTTTTACTGAAGTGTCCGTCTCATTGATATTGCTTTGAATAACAGATAACAAAGGCATCATTTCCCACTCTGATAAGATGTAGAATTGCGCAAGGTGGTATCTGACTGGATTTTCTGTTTTGAAGTGTTTACGCTGATAAAAGAGCGTTATTGATAAACGATAGGACAAAAATTTGCCTACGTGACTGGCTTTCTCTTAAATTTAGATACCAGTATTAAAAACCAAAATTGTAGAAACTCTTGGCTACAAGGTTTAGTGCTTTCAAACTATATTATATTACCACTGCTTTCATGAGAGAATTGCTGATACATATCCTCAAAATGTCTCGTTTTAATGATTAAATTCTTTATTAACTTCCATTGCGTTGGTCATGAGTAATCCGAACTATCTATTTGTTAATAAGGCACAAGTATTATTAGTATTCTCTGATTTTAACACAATGGACAGGAGTTCATCTCTTAATAAATGGTTTTCTTGTTGGAGTATATATTTCCAAGAGTTCTGATGAAACTCAAGTGTAATGTGAATCTAATTAATACTTATAATAGACAATTACTAGCTTATTAATAATGTAACAATCGTTGAGATGATTTCAATAGCACAATTTCTGATGAAAATATTAACTTACTTTACAAACATAAAATATCAATTTGTTCACAAATCATAGCAAAATCATAGCAATTAAACAATCAACTACCATAAATAATGGAGGAAAGTTCCCAAAACCAGACCCCCATTTTGTGTTTTTAGTTCTAAAAATATAAATTAATAAAAAATCGGTTTTTAAAGCATGAAACAATCACTTCATAATGTTATGCGTCATTTAAATTGGTTAAAAAAAAAATTAATCAAAAATCATTACCAAAAATATATTTTTTTAAAAAACCCTACAGTTTGGCAATATGAAAAATAGTTGCCTAAACAGGACTCCTCATAAAAATTAACGAAATAACACAAAAAATATAAAATGTTATTGAATCGTAGATAACATAATTTAAAGTGAAATAAACAATTGCAGGTTTTTTAAATATACAAATATAGCATAATGATGCAACAATCGTTGAGATGATTTCAATAGCATAATTTCTGATGAAAATATTAACTTACTTTACAAATATAAAATATCAATTTGTTCACAAATCATAGCAAAATCATAGTAATTAAACAATCAACTACCATAAATAATAGAGGAAAGTACCCAAAAACTTCTAAAAATATAAATTAATAAAAAATCTGTTTTTAAAGCATGAAATAATCACTTCATAATGTTATGCGTCATTTAAATTCCAATTAAAAAAAATTAATCAAAAATCATTACCAAAAATATATTTTTTTAAGAACCCTACAGTTTGGCAATATGAAAAATAGTTGCCTAAACAGGACCTCTCATAAAAATTAAAGAAATAACACAAAAAAAATATAAAATGGTATTGAATCATAGATAACATACTTTAAAGTGAAATAAACAATTACAGTTTTTTTTAAATATACAAATATAGTATATAAGTTTTATGTAGATAATATGAATACACAGAGATTACATAAAAGAATTAAATTGTTTAGCGACAATAAAACGCAGATGTAGCTATTCTTTGCAGCCGCAGCACAATCCACATGGGCCCACACTAAACTTATAATGCAATTCATCCAAATTTCCCATTCTGAATAGTCAAAATATTTCCTGTCGCAAAACACTCACCAACTGTCATCTTTGGAAGGGGACTATGGAACATCACTTTGTTGTGAATAACTTTGTCACTTTCACGTTGCATACATTAAAGCATATAATGTTTTTTCAATTATTTTCATTTATCAGAGTATAGGAAGAGCATTCGTTCCCAGAGTAAACTGGTTTCTAAAGCAAAAGAGCCTTCGATTTTGAATTAAATAAGCTGCAATGCAGTCACGTACCAATAACAAATATAAAAAGAAAGTTCAAGCAGAAGACGTCAAGCTGATGCTTTCTATCAGGACCACAGCTAGCAATTTGAACGCCCTTGGGCAATACCGATAATGCCGCCCCCCCGTCTTCACTACAGCCAGTGGTGGATCTAGGAATTTTCTGAACCGGGTCTAAAAACTGAGTTTGCCGCCCCTTCGAACATTAAATTTTCCGCCCCCTATTTCCGGCACTGCAAGTTTAATTAACTCGGTTGCGTTGCTACTGTCGCGGAGGCGGGAGATGAACACTATTTGCCGCCTCCCTCCCCCCCCCCCTTCTATTTCCTGCGATTCTAACGGATTCCTCTTAGGCGACCCAGTGGCGGATCTAGGAATATTCCGAGCTGGGGCAAAAACTGTGAGTTTGCCGTCGCCATTGTTGCCAGTAGTGGAGCTAAAGAAGAAAAGTTGCCGCGATATAAGTTGCCGCCCTTCAAACACGATTTTGCCGCCCCTCTGAAGATGCCGCGCGGGGTAAGCGCTTTGGTTGGACCCCACCCTTCTAGATTCGGCTATGAGACGACCAAATACCACACACCAAAAGCCTCAACCAAAAACTAATACTGCGAACTCCTTCACCATTACTTTGGTAACTGAAGATCAAACCGCACAGAAAGTCCACGAAAGATTGAGGGAGAGTTTGGTAACGAACCATCTTCCTGCCATCACCGAAACCTTCTAGAACGCATTCTGCGTTGGAGTATAAACATTTTCAGACGATGAAAAATATGCAGACCTGGTGCGAATGTTTGTCTTCTTCCGGTTTCCACACATTGACACATGACATTAACTAGAACTGAGATGGAATAGTGGCTGCAGATGCATAAAGGCACCAAGCTAGGAGATGCCCTTCTAACAGAAACGTATCACCAAGCATGTTGACCATAGACACCAACCATTTCCACGATCAAGTAACAGCTGTCCAAAGGGTGTTTCCCTGCGAATGTTTGTATGAACTTCCCGATGTTTCCTTGTATATGACCTTTTTTTTTTTTAACTGCTTTACGTCTCTTAACAGCGAGGTCTTTAGAGACGAGAAAGGATGAGGGGCAAGGAATTGGAAGGAATTCGGCGATGGCCTTTTGAAGGAAGCATCCCGGCATTTGCCTGGAGTGATTTGGAAGACCATGGAAAACCCAAATCTGGATGCCCGGACGGGGATTCGAACTGCCGTCCTCCCGAATGCGAGGCCAGAACACTAACCGTTACACCACCAAACTCGGTGTATGTGACACATTATTTTTAACAAGAAGATAGACATTTTTATTTTTCTTTAAGTGTCACCGATGATAACTTCATTAAACCTAAAACTGTAGTAAGGCATTAAGAACAGGGAAAACTGGCCGAAGGAGTCCTCCCGTAATTTGCAAGAAGCGTTAGTAGCGGGTTCGAATCCCGGCAGGCACAGGAATTTTGAGAGTTGTGAGTGATCATATGAGCTATGCCAGGACGCTCCGTGGTTCGGATTCCACGTTAAACTGTAGGTCCCAGAGGAAAGGAACTGCGCGTACTACCTCTGACACAATGGCTTAGTATGCCTCCTTCGGGAGGATCCAACCAACCTTCGGGTTGTGGACTAAGTTAAGTTGAGTTTTAACTTCAGCACTCTTCAGTGTCATGGTCAACAGATCCTAAGAGGCGATTAAGCAAATGTATGAGCTGGAATTCAGTCTTGAAATCTGAACGAAGCATACCGGAATTCGTTTGTAGTGATTTCAGGAATGCAATGGATAGCTAAAATCTGGTTGGTTGGATGGGCAGTTGAACCAACTTACTTCGGAATTACACAGTAGAGTGTTCACATGTAACTAGCAACAGCGAGGAAAATGCAATGGTGAGTGCGGACAGTTTGACTAAAAGCTGAAGCACGATGCTCAATGCGAGGTACTCGGCGGATCGTGTTTCACTGGAAAGCCTCACTGTAGTTACCAGATCTCGTCACTGCGAATATTTGATTGGTTACCCGACCTCTCGCTCACTTGATAAGTTTGTTTCCTTTCGGATGATCCAACTAATCCTCGGCTTATAAACTGAAATAACCATTTATTTCCACAGTAGGGTAAGAGAATCAATACACAGATATTACATGTTAATATTGTAAAATCAATGTACCGTACTAATGAATCCAATTCTGATTTGAATTTTCCGTGGTTTTCCCAGATCACTCCATGCGGATGCTGGGATGGTTCCTCACAATAGTCCATCGGCGCCTCCTGCCATATCCCGTATAGGCCTAAAAACTATATTACTCTTTCGGATAGGTGCAATGCACCCTCCGCCACACACTTTTAGTGAATCGCGTAGTAATGATAATAATAATAGTAAACACAAAGTAGACAAATGGGAAGTTATAACTGAGCAACCAAAACAAAAACAATACAGACCAAAGTGGTCGGAAGAACGCAAACAAGCTTTCTCGGAAAAAATGAAAACCTATTGGAACAATAAGAAGAACTCGAAGAAAACTTGATTCCGTTATTTGCTTACCGTCTTCCATTTATTGGGAGAATTCGCCAATAATAATAATAATAATAATAATAATGAAACTGAAATTTGAGGAATTTGGCACAAGGCTAAAATCTTTGTTTCTAGTGCGGATTCACCTCAAGATTATAAGTTATCTATTTTCATATTTCCCAGAGACCGAAGAAGTAAACAGATAAAAGAAATCACGTGTCTGATAGCACCAACTGCCGATAACAGATATTTCTGCAAAGACAGGTATTTCTTCAGTTCATTTTCTTTCCAGCAGACATTTCGAAAAGTTCAGTCTGTAACTCTTCGTTAATGTGAGTACTGCGAATTTTTCTCTTAATTTTGGAGATTTCCAATCAGTTTTATTCCTCGTTATTGTATCGAAATCCTCTGTCTAATATTTTTTTTTGCTTCTCAAGTTAACCGTCTTTAACTGAACGATCGTTGGGCGCGTGTTAAAAGCTGCTCACGAAATCGCGATTTTTTATTGCCAGCTACGATTTTGTAGACTAAATTACTTTAGAATCTCAAATTTATCAACCAATTTCTTCTGTTTATAGTTGGCGAGAAGAATTGTTTAAAATTTCCTCCATAAATAACAACCTTAAATTAGTGTCATTGTTGTTAGATCGACACTTCTATTTACTGCAAGTTTTTATTGATTTACATATAGCTGAAAGCTTGGTAGTTTCTTTAATTAGAATATTGTATCATAGGTAAACATTGTTCTGGTATAAATTATTTAACGCTTCTAAATTCTTATATACCGGTACCATATCTAATCCAAATCAGTAGTTCGAACTTCGATTGTTAAGATTACTGTATCATCCGGTATCTTAGGCTCTGTTGGGTTTAAAATATAACAGTTTGTAATTTAAATAGTCCTGAAACAGTGATATAATAAATTTCTAATAATAAATAATAAAAACAATTCTTATATGTCTTGATTGTTTGTATCACGTTTATACAATGTCGATACTTTAGATTCGACTATCGATTTTTAATTTCTACAGTCAGTTAAGCTTAGAAATACATAAGTTAAACAGGCTTGTCTTGTTTGGCAAATAATCGCTGTTTAAGGGTACCACCCCGTGGTTTAGGTATATAAAAAAATCGATTTTCTGTTTTCATCAATTTCTATATATTAAGGTATTCTTTAAGTATCCTGAAAAGGATTTCGCTGAAAAGTTTTTTTACATGCATTTAAATAGCATTTTCCTTCCACGTGCATTTCAGTGAAAATCCCACTTTTCTGGATATATTTTAGACCTTTATAACACCTATATTGCACATTAGGGATTATTTTTTCTGACGTCTGAGTGTGTTGGCTATACTTGGAGTAAAGGTCGGTATTCTCTTGTTTCTGCTGTTTATAAACAATACAATTTGAAACACGCTGACAGTTTGGTTTGAATGCGTTTGCGAGTAGCTGTTTTCTTTAAACTCAATTTCCCGCAAACTAAAATTTTCAGTATATTTGCACCATTACATCAGAAACTGACAAAGATAATCGAATGAAATTTTCAGAGACTCTGCATAGTAAAAAAAGCCACCTCTGGTACTACCATGGAGGAAGGAAATATGTGGAGACCTTCACCACGCATTGAAGTGAAGCAGGTCGGAGGAGAAGTGGGGGGGGGGGGGGAGGGGCATGGCGCTTCCATACAGACACGGGGAATATGTACAAAAACCTCAAGGGGGGACTAGGATAAACGTGATGCCGCAATCTGGTGATGGATTATTCTCGATGAGACAAATAAAAAATGAAGAATAAACTTTTTTGATATCCTGTTTAGTTTTCGAGATATTCTGTCTCAAATGGGAAATGGTTTTGGTTGAAATTCAGAAGAAAACAATTGGTCAAATTCGAATTTGTTGATGGATTCTTATTTGAAAAGACGAGACAAATGAAAAATAAAGAATAAACATTTTCGATATCTCACCTAGTTCTCGAGATATACTGTATCAAACGTGAGGTGTCTTGAGTTGAAATGGAGAAGAAAAATTTCGCAAAAGTCAAATTTAATGATCGATTCTTATGTAACACGACGAGACAAATCGAAAATAAAGAATACAATTTTTCGATATCTTGCTTAGTTTTCGGGATATACTGGAAATGGATGGATATGCGGTCTGGACTAGAAATTAATTCTGCCAAAGCTACAATGAATTACATGCGGAATGGATATTTCAGTGTTTTTACTACCACTTGTGGTTAGGTTGAAATGCGGCCTAGACCAGAATAAAAACAGTTATCTTGTTAACATACATCGTAAGCTTAATTGGAAATGGCTGGAAGTAGTTTCCATCGCGATATACGTTTTGTCACTAACTTGGTTCTCATGAAATTACTAACAGTAATAGATAAATTCTTTGTCCCTTATGGAACAACAAAACCATTCTGGTACAGACTGCATTTAGACCTAACCACAATCTCCATAAAATGCCGCTATAGAATCAAACTATGTAGACATACCCACACACGCGTATTTGAATCGCAAACTGTATTTGCAGTAACAACATCGTTTGCTTCATCAAGATTCCTAGATTACATAGCATAATTTAACACATTTAATTTCATCATACACGATCAGCATAAACTGCGACGTGACGAAAGAAAGCGCAATGCTAAATTCACTGAATCGCGATGTAAAACACACCCCTTTAAATCTCATTTTCAACACTCGTTAAAAAGTGATGCTAGTCTATTATGTGCAAAATAGCAAGGTATGCTGATTTTCTACACTACACCAACAAAAATTTGAGAACAAAGTCATCCCATTGAGAGCTATGACTAAATATTTATAGACACGCTCCAAAGTTTGCAACTTCTACCGCCCACTTCAACAACGATAATTAGAATTCAACTTACTTATGAAATGATATTCCAGGTTCTTTCCTGTCTGCCCTATTTGTGCAACAGTACGAAACACAAGACGGCATTATAAAACACTTATACACATTACAAAATGAAATAATCACTGCATCTAACACAATGTGAACATAGCATTGTTTGGAAGCGCAATATCGCCGCTGCCGCCACTGCTCATGCGCGAGAGTTTAGAGCCTGCTTCACCGATTTAACGTCACTTCTCCTCCATATTGTGACATAGTAGTAGATTAAAAATTAAAATGATTTATATATATAAAGAAAAGAATACAAAGATTAATATTGTTTGCCCAGAGAGGCTTTAAAAGGATAGGCTCTCTGGAAGAAAAAAAAGAAGTGAGGTGAGAATTGTTGAGTAGAGAAGACGACGAAGAAAAAGATTGATTTGGCAGCAGCTTGTATTTGATTTGAGAGAGATCTTGAGTAGAAAGGCGAACCTGACAATCTTCGGAATATAGGGACAGGCGTGATCGTTATTGGTGTTCAGAGAATTGTTAAGCAAATAAAAGAGATGAATAAACTGTAAAAGTACATAACAAAAAAATTACAGTCCACAAGAAATTATTTATTTAATTATAAAGATCGTCGTCACATAATTTATATGCGACATGGCGACTTAGTGAGGACCGTAACCGCACGGCGATTACTTTCTACGTCAAGATTGAATATCATTAAGTTGGTAAACCTGAAAAAGAAGATCAACAAATTCTCCTGTGCGCCATCTAGCGCGAATCTACAAAACCAGCCTGCAGTCAGCTCACCAGCAGCAGCTGAATACAACATCGCATCGTGGTGAGAATTCCTGTCAATGCACACGGCATTGGAACCAGCGGAGTAAATATACTGCGACGCAGAACAACACGAGAAACATTCAAGCTAAGTGTACATTTTAATTTTGGCATGTTACCATAAATTCAATAACGTGAAAATTGAGAGGTTGTGTTTATCGCGTGTGATGACTTCTTAAGTCTTTTTGACGTTTTCCTCACACTGAAAACTGTTGAATATCTCTCCAATTTTATTGATTATGCCGATTTCGTCATATGAGTGTACTCAAAAATACCAAACATAAGTTTGCGGAACATAATTTTCGGCAGACGAAAAACTATTAGATGCGTCTACAAAATGTTTTCTTACAAATACGTGATTAAGAACCATTCTTCTTTGCGTTAATATCTCTTTTGAGTACTTCATAATTAACTTACTAGGTAATATCATTCCTGTTAGTAAAACTTGTTTATACGATTTCTCCCTAGTTTGCTCAAAGCGTTTTTCAACGCTAAGCCCTACAGCTTGTTATTGTTTGGCACAAGCGAATATTGTATTTTATGAAAACACTAATACTGTGAAAAAAAAGTTTTGACTTTACAGTGATAAATTTAGTTTTAAGACTAGTTATTTTTTTTTCCCTTTTTCCTCAATTGTGAAATTACAATATTGTGGATTTCTGTTGTGTTTGCTACAAGCAAAATAGATATTGATCTTGTTTCGATAATTTTGGCTCTAAGACTGACCGATCATGGACGAAGTGAATTTTCCACAGAATACATTGTCACATGTTGAGGCTCCACATTTGCCTACCACATTGGAGGCAGAACAACCTTTGCTGTCTTGCAGCAATGTACCCGTTATTGATCCAATAGGTACACAATTTTTGGGACCAATAGACCAAACAGACAGTATTTCTTTGCCGGAAAACATTGTGCATTCTGGAGCATCTTCTGAGAATGAGTTTTTTAGGGTTTAGCCCAAATGAGTTATACACAGACTGCCCCCCACAAGCCAGTCAGGCACCATGTTGTAGTACTCAGCCAACTAGCCATTCAGAAGAGATAAATACTCAATTACGCCTCCTGATGAGTATGATGTGTTCACAATCTAAGGCTCTTGATTCTAAATTTCAAGCTCTTGATTCTCAATTTACAACTATGAACACTAAATTTGAGTCCCAATTTGACACTTTCTCAACAGATATCAAGGCTGAGTTGGGTACAAAGCTTTCCTACCTAGCTTCCCAAGTACAGGCTTGCACAGATGTAACATCACATTTAGACCATAAAATGTCTGCTTTGGATGCAAAACTACAAACATATGAAAAAGAATGTAAACACAGTACTCAAGTACTCCAAAACAAAATGACTCATTTTGAAGCAAACATCACTCATAAAGTTGACTCACACTGTCAAAACGTTAACATTCATTTTGCAGAGGTTCAAAAACAAATAGATGAGTTGGATAAAACCACAGAAAATATGAATAATACGGTAGGAACAGTTACAAAGGACGTAACAACAATAAAAAACAATTTTCTGGACTGGAACAAAATGTACAGACTTTACATTCACATAATGTTCAAGTCTCCCATCAGCTACAAACCATGGGGCAGATATACAGGAGGCCCAAAGAGACATTACTATTTGCAAACAAAAGTAGATTCTTTGGTTAAAGAGGGAATCAGTGCCATTAAATATCCTGAACTAGGTGATCTGGCTATATCAACGCCGGTAAAATTTGATGTACAGAATTTTAGCAATAATGGACAAATACACCCAGTTGCTTTTTTACATAGTTTGGAAAACTTATAAAATTTTTCCAAAGATACACAGACAAAGAGAAGATTGCTTGTATTTTTCAACATCTTCATGGCAGGGCTCGTGACTGGGGGCAACGTCACATTACTAAGTGCACAACTTATGCACAATTCAGGGAAGCCTTTTTAGAACAATATTGGTCTGCAAAATACAATACATCACCAAACGCCAGCTATGTACTGGGCACTTATACAATAAGAATGGGAATCTGGGACTTGCAGATTTTCTTCTCAAAAGAGGTAGCCAAAACTTGTACTGGACCATTCCTATTCCTGAAGACGAAATAGTACGGATATCATTAGTAGGATGCCGCCAAATGTTCAGGAGTCGTTTGCCCTCTTGAACATTACAACAATAGATGAAGCAGAAAAACGATTAGTAGATCTTGATATGCAGAGTACTACCCAGAGGAATCTATGACTTTTATTCACACAAGAACCCGGCTAATAGTGCGAGGTTTTTACTCAGGAAGGAATTCTGGTTCCCCATTCCAGAACAGGTCACATAATAATAATTATCATAAACATCCAGGCAATTTTTCCAATGGTACAAACTACCAACAAGGACCTAACTACCCGAATAATTCCCAAGAACAACAGGACAATAGTCAATACTATGAGCGACAAAAGCAGATTCAAAATAATTGGGAGGAAAATAAACACAGATACAATGGGAAGCCAGAAGGGGTAGACACCATGTTAGGGGTCTTCAAACAGGCAGCAGTAATCACTCAAGGCAGTCAACAGACCCAACCTACACTCAACATGAAGAAATTATCTGTTCAACAGGACAGGATCAAACTGCATCAAAAAATTAATATCTGCCGACGTTGAGGTCCGTACGAAGGCATCTATTCAAAAAGGACCATACTTACTCCAAACACTTGAACCGATTTTTTATAATAATCCAAGAGAAGACCTGATGACTGAAGACACTAATATTCCAGAACGGTTAGTCCGAACCCCTGTCATTCAAATTACTGTATATACAGAAAATATAGATACACTTCTCGATTCTGGGGCAGAGATTTCTTGTATTTCAGAATGCCTTTATAAGAAGCTAAATGAGATTCACCAAATGCTAACTTACCCTGTTAATGGCATGACTGCCATTACAGCTACAGGAAAAAAGAGTAAACTTATTCGCATACAGGCCTTATTAGAAGGTACCATAAATGGACTAAACTTTGAAATGCCAGTGTTTGTAATACCGGGTTTACAACCGCAGTGTATTTTTGGAGTAGATTGGCTTCATACCTTTAAGGCTATTATGAATTGGGAACAAAATATTATTATTCTTTTAATTGAAAATCAAGAATATCTATTTCCTTAACTCAAACGTGGCGAACGGACCACAGCCGGTCAGTCAAAGTACTGTATAATAATTGTGTACTTCAGGGAACCAAAGAACCTAAATTTTATCAAAAATTGGTAAAATTATGGGTGGCCAGGATCAAATCCAACATACAAGAGGATCAGCGTCAGAGTATTCTTCAAAATGTACCAAGTGAGCTTAAGGGACAACTTTTAAATTTAATAGAGGAGTTTGATGATGTTTTTTCTGACAAACCAGGATTAGTAAAGAATTATGAGTGTAGCTTCAATGTAACTTGTACACAGCCATTTTTTATAAAACCATATGTTATTCCCATCTCTAAGAGATTGCTAGTTGAGGAAGAAATACAGAGAATGTTGAAGTGGGGCATCATTGAAAGATCCACCAGTCCTTTTAATAATCCTTTGGTAGTAGTGACGAAAGCTGACCAATCAGTACGGTTGGTCTTAGATGCTCGCACTCTAAACAGATTCCTACAGACAGAACGAGACCACCACTACCTATCGATGAAATTTTACATAACTTTCATGGGAAAAGGTATCTTACATCTTTTGACCTTACTTGTTCCTATTGGCAAGTTAAGATTGCAGAACCATCACGGAAGTATACCGCATTTCTCTATCAAGGAAGGAGCTACCACTTTCGTGTTCTCCCATTTGGTCTGAATAACGCGGTGGCAATTTTATAAGGGCATTAGACACAGTCTTAGGAAAAGACCTTCTACAAAAGATCTACATTTATGTTGATGACATCCTCATAGCAAGTGAGACCTTGGAGGAACACTGGGGGACAATGAGAGCTGTACTAACTGCATTGCGAAATGGGGGCATGACAATAAAATTAAAGAAATGCGTGTTCCTCACTTCTCAGATTGAATTTTTAGGGCACATAATAACACCCAATGGGATTACACCTGCTCTGGATAAACTTGAAGCAATAAAAAAATTTCCTAGGCCACAAGATAAGACACAACTCAAAAGTTTCTTGGGCCTATGCGGTTATTATCGTAAATTTGTAAAAGGCCAGATCCTTAACAGCCCCAACTTGGAGGCCCTCAGGAAACAAAATACAGTGTGGAACTGGACTACTGAATGTGAAAGGGATTTCCAAAGACTAAAGAGGCACTATTGAAACATGTTACTCTTTATTCTCCCAATTGGAATCTTCCCATCTGTATATCAACAGATTCTTCGGATTATGGATTAGGAGCAGAAATTTTCCAGGAAATTGGTGAAAACGGCAAGATTGAAAGGAGGCCCCTAGCATTTGCTAGCAGAATCTTGAAGCAGGCTGAACGCAACTATGGGATCACTGAAAAAGAAGCACTTGCTGTTGTATGGGTGTTTCAAAAGTTTAGGTACCTACTCTTAGGAAGGAAAATAATTATTTACACTGACCACAAGGCTCTGGCATTCCTGAACAAATGTAAACTTTTCCATGGTCGTCTCACCCGGTGGACACTACTACTACAGGAATTTCAGTATGAGATTAGATATATCCCTGGTGAACAAAATCTTGTTGCAGATACATTATCACGACTACCTGTAGGTTTAGAGGGGGAGGAACTGACTAATATGAACACAAAAGGACCTAGAATATGTTACCTAAAAGGGGTACTGTATGAAAAGGAAGTACGCCAGTGTTTCAAATATATGAAACATGAACAACATAAAGATGAGACCATTAGAATGGTCATTAATAAACTGAGAGCAAAGGATTGTGCTCCACAGTTACATAAATTTTACTGCTTGGAAGCAGGCATATTGTTTCGTCGATCAAGTGAACATAATGATGAATGGCAATTATGGTTACCAGACCAACATGTGAGAAATATAATCTTACAACATCATTACAGTTATGGCCATTTTGGAATACAAAAGTGTTACAAGTTATTAAGAGAACAGTTCTATTTTCCAAACATGTATAAACAAGTGCGTGATTTAATAGCTACCTGTCAAACCTGCCAGATTAATAAGGCAGATAATGCGAGACGGGCAGGAGAAATGCATCATATATTACCTTGTAAACCACGGGAATTGTTGGCAATTGATATATTTGGACCTTTGCCTGTATCAAGGGGAGGAGTTCGACATATATGTGTACTATTAGACGTTTTTTCTAAATATATTCAGCTATACCCAGTAAAGAGGGCTACAGCAAGGATTATCTGTTGTAAAATCATTAATGATTACATCCCACATATTGGGAAACCGAGGAAGATACTTTCGGATAATGGACCTCAATTCTCAGGAAAAGTGTGGTTGCAATGTTTAAATGAACTAGGAATTCAAGCTGTGAAAAGCTCTTATTATTATCCTCAGGGTAACCCGGCAGAACGTGTAATGCGCGAATTGGGAAGGTGGTTCCGCACATACTGCCAGCAAAATCATAAACGGTGGGCCCTGGAACTTCGAAACATCGAGGATGTCATTAATACAATCCCACATGACTCCACCTCAGTTACTCCATTTGAGTTGATGTTTTCCAGGGAACCACCACGCATTGTTAAAGAGTACATTAAATACCCAACAGCTAATGTCAATTATAAGGAGAAAATTGCAATAGCACTTACGGAGCTGACCAAGAAAGCAATGGCTCGTAAGTGTAGACATGATACTTCCATTAAACCAACCAGGTACACTGTCGGGGATTTAGTTTTGATACAAACACATTTCAAGTCTTCCATTATAGACAATGAAACAAAAAAGTTTCAACCATTGTATGAAGGCCCATATGAGGTATCTGCGGTCCATAATGAGAACTCTTACATACTGATACACCCTCAAACCAAGCTTTTCAAGGGACGATACAATGTCATTACCTTGAAACCATTCAAATCTTTACAGAGTTAAAAAAAAAAAAAAAGTCATACAAACAGTCCTATATTTGATCATCTAGACAAGTAGTTTTACTGTTATAAACTGGTTAAAGGCAATGAGAATATTGATCTCACTTATATAATTAGCCGATATGAATGTAACAACAACAATGGAGAATATAACTATGAATATTTTATTGCATGTACACACTACCTTCAAGGTAGACAGTTTATCTACACTAATTTTTTGTTTTGTGTTACTTGTGTATGTTCACAGACTTTGAGCTATTGTGGACAGTGAGTGCCGCCTTTTTTCGACATCACATCACTGTGCATCGGGAAAACGCGTGCACCTATGGCAATAATGGTCTAGCTTTTGAAAAGTAGCCTAAGCTTGTGTCATATTATAAATTCTATGAAATGTGACGACACATGACAGGACTTTGTTTTTGTTATTGTTCATTTGTTCATTTGTTATGTTTTTTAATGTAAAATTGATGTTCATTTAGAGTAAGCAAAGCTTGTTAATATTTTGTACAAAAATTTTAAAACCTCAATACCAATAACGACGTTGCATTGAGAAAATTTTCCCCATTTTATTGTTCATTTATAAGCAACAAAAAATGAGGAATATTTTTGGGAGGGGTTGTGACATAGTAGTAGATTAAAAATTAAAATGATTTATATATATAAAGAAAAGAATACAAGATTAATATTGTTTGCCCAGAGAGGCTTTAAAAGGATAGGCTCTCTGAGAAAAAAAGAAGTGAGGTGAGAATTGTTGAGTAGAGAAGACGACGAAGAAAAAGATTGATTTGGCAGCAGCTTGTATTTGATTTGAGAGAGATCTTGAGTAGAAAGGCGAACCTGACAATCTTTCGGAATATAGGGACAGGCGTGATCGTTATTGGTGTTCAGAGAATTGTTACGCAAATAAAAGAGATGAATAAACTGTAAAGTACATAACAAAAAATTACAGTCCACAAGAAATTATTTATTTAATTATAAAGATCGTCGTCCCTAATAATTTATATGCGACCAATATATTTCCTTCCACCATGGGTACTACAAGCATTAATATTCCCCTATTAGGAAGTTAAAAAAAAATCTTCAGAAACTAACTTAATACTATTCATAATAAATTTAAAAAGTATGTCTTAAAAACTATAAACACCATAAAGTAGATATTAGTACAGTTAACTTTACTAGCACCAAGTAATATTCAGTAAAAATATTAAGGTCCTGCATTCAATAGTTTTTTCACAAATGGGTGAAATACTTGCTTAAATTAACATGGCGTTAGATAGGAAGGGGGAGGTCCCCTTAATTATTTTCTTATCGATTAAAACTATAATTTCCTAATATTTAAAAATACATTTTTTTCCTTAAATAACTGAACAGCTATTATTCATATTAGCACTAAATACTATCATCCTGTGAAATGTATTCTTAAGGTTAATTTTGAAGAATACAAACATAAGTTTTTCATAAGTACTTTTCACCTACTTATTACTTACAGCAAAGTAATTCAAGAGTAAACCTTCATTTAAAAAAATGAGTCTTTTTTTTATTATTATTAATGTAATTGCGATTAGTACATTTTTTCTTTTAATAGACTATCAATTAAATTTAAGATTTATAGAATTTCGTTATTTATTCCTTAAGGTGAGTTTAAAATGGTACCAGTCATGGGCGTATCCAGCGAGGGGCTGGAAGGGGGCTGCTGCCCCCCCCCCCCAGAAGAAAAATAAAGTTGCCTTCAGTACGCTTCGACGAGTGAAGAAGTGGCTCAGCAGCACTTTGTGAGAGAAATGCCTGATGAGTGTGCATCGAAATTTCGTGAAAGAACACCTTGAGATATTGAGAAACAAATATATTGAAAAATTTTCTAAGAATCCGAGACGAATTAATGTTTACATGAACTATAACTGAGTTACGAACTTCATTTACTACATAATAGGTCCTTAGATTAAGTGGTTGGATTACTATATTAATCAATAATAAAAATAGTTTACTCAATAGGTTTGAGTTTCATTTTATAACAAATCGTCATATTTCAGTGCCTACCCCAATTCCTCGAAACCAATATGAGTTGCCCTCCCCCCCTCCCCCCCAGCTCAAATCGTGCCCCCCTCTAGCTCTGATTGTGGATATGCCCTTGGTACCAGTATTTATTATTTTGGGGAAAATCATGTTTACAATGTTTGGCACCTGTCGCAGATGCGTGGTGAATGGTTTGGATTGTAGTGGATGCAAAAAGTGGTTTCATTGGAAATGTGGGGCAGTGGAGGAAAAGGAACTAAATGAGGCTTCAAGGTATTAACCGTTCTATTTTAGGGAAAGGAAGTTTGCTCCCCTCTAGATCCGGCACTGGCTGTAGGTCTGAGATGTGATCAGGGCCTGGCGTTAGGGGCGGTTAAGCGGGGCAAAAGTACCCGGGGCCCAGGCCACCAAAGGGGGGCCAGCTGGCCTGGGTGCGTAAATAAATAGAAATCAAACATAAATTTTAAAATCTGCACTAATAATTTTGAACATTTTTGTATTAAAATGTTCTGAATTTATATTAAAAAAATTGTAAAGTAAAAATATTTTCTGGAAAGGGGGGGGGGGTAGGGGGCCTAAGATCGCTTACCCGGGGCCCGAGAAACCTAGCGCCGGCCCTGGATGTGATCAACATAGATGTGATGCTGTAGCTGAAAACCCACTACACAAGTATTACCTGTGTGTAAAATTCTATTCAATGCAGTTCTGTATATTGAGTGTAAAAAGAAGGTTATAACGGTCAAAATTCTTTGCTACAATTAATCTCCAACAATTTTCTGATCAGATGGAAGATCAAATTCCTGCAAAGTTACCCTTTTTTTTCCTGACTGTTCACTTAGTTAGTCACTACGTTTTATAGGTCGTATTTTGAGAAGCTGCAATGCTCATACAAAGGAAATAGCGTACAAAACACTAGTGCGTCCGCATTTGGAATACTGTTGTGCAATTTGGGATCCGTATCACAAGAGATTGATTGACACGTTAGAGAAAGTACAGAGGAGAGCCGCTCGATTCGTGACTGCTAGTTACAGTCCTTATGTAGTGTCACAGAGCTGATACGTGGGTTAGGCTGGGATTGTTTGGCGGACAGACGACGTCGTTTTCGTTTAAATTTGTTGGAGAATATGCGAAAATCTCTAATTTACGAGTGCAATGAAATACTTCTTCCGCCAACCTACTTAGGTTGCAATGACAGAAGGGATAAGATTCGAGAGATAAGATTCCGTACTGATACATTTATGTATTCTTTCTTTCCTCGTTCTATTCGGGATTGGAATACTCTAAAATAGGATTGGTGCTTAGCACCCTCTGCCACCCACAGTAATTGTGAATTGCAGAGTACAGATGTAGATGTAGATGTAGATTTCTCCAACAGCTCGGTGGCATCAACCAGAAAAACTTCACAACACCACGAAGATGACACAATACTTTTGCCGTGAGCACATTGTGTTTTATGAAAATACCCTACAACTACCAACTTCATATGAAGCTAGCAGTAATGATGGCAACTGGAATTTAATATAATTGTAATGGAGCGCACGAAACAGTGGAAATTACCCTGAATACCCATTTTCTCTCTTCCTGTACCTTCCTATTTTTGCCCTCTACAAATTTCAACTTTGAATTTTTTCAGCATTTTTGTTAAATTATTCATCAGTTCTCTTGATCACTTGTTCCAAACCCTGACCCCCTTCCAACGAAAGCAAATATTCCCACAACCCTTGTGCCTAAAATCGAGTGCCAGCTTGTGGTCATGGTCATCTTTTCCATTACAGGCATTACTCCCAATTCTTAGGCCAATACCATTCCATGCGTCATAACTAATATACCCCTTGTACTCTCCCATGACTCTCTTCACCCTCCTCCTGTCTTCCCATTCCAGCTCCTTCATCGCATCAGTTATTGATTGGGTACTGCGGTAATTTCCAATGACAAAAATAGTAGCAATTCTTTGCCCACCCAACAATACCCACACTACACCACCATATTCAAGCAATGGTCTGATCAAAGTTTTGTAAGCCAATTCCTTTACTACTCTCATATAACCCCTCTGTATTCTCCCCATTTCTTACTACTTCTCCAATATGTCCTGCCCATTTGAGTTTGCTGTCAAACTTTATTAGAGAGTATTTACATTTCAATTCTTTGACACACCCATCTTCCCCCTTTCCTACAACCACCTACATTTTGCCCTCCACAAATTTCAACTTTAAACTGTTTTAATGTTTTTGGTAAATTATTCATCATTTCTCTCGGTAACTTATTCCAATCCCTGACACCCTTATCTACAAAAGAGAATCTTCCTACACCCTCGTGCCTGAAATCAGATGCCAGCTTGTGGTCATGGTCATCTTTTTCCTTCTAAGCATTACTTTTAATTCTCACACCAATATCTTTCCATGCTTCATCACCAATAACGCCTTGTACACTCCCATGACCCTCTTCATCCTCCTCCTCTCCTCTGATGCGTAAGTACTCAAGTTCTTACGTGCTGGATTAATGCATGTATTTTTTTAGCTTATTTATTTTGGCAATTACTATCTTAAACAATTTAGTTTTAGCTTCTATAGATACCTGTTTATACCTATTTGTATTTGTCCAGAGCCATACCACATGCAGTTGTGGCCAATATCTACTCCAAAATATACTACTCCAACTGCCCCTCCCTCTTAACAACAAATTATGACTGAATGGGTTTTTATAATTTTACTGACTGACAGTTTCAGCGTGTCAGTACCACTAGGAAAAATAAATATTGTTATTATTAAATAAATTCACGTATAATGTTAGTAAACAAAATTATTGTATATCACTGAATATTGAAAAACAAAACAATATAACTTTAGTTTCTATTCAGACAGCATTGTACTCTTACTTATCAAGCACTATTCATTATCTTCCAGGGAAAGGGAAAAATGTAAACTGTTTATATCTGTTGACTGACAATCGTGCACCACAACAAATCCACCCTTCTTCCCTCGTCCCCTCCCACCATACCCTACTGTCCTAGTTGGGAATCATGTACAATACAATACAATATACAATGCATTCATTTTCCATTGATCCCAATATAAGAGACTGGCTCTGTGGGATGTGGAAAGTTGTTGATTTACAGATAAACAGTTGCATAACAAAATAATAAGTACACCAGTAGATGTACAGTCATAGCATACATGGTACATTAAACAATTCCATAACAAAATAATACATACACCAGAAGATGTACAGTCATAGCATACATGGTACCATAAACAATTGTGTAACAAACTAAATACATATACCAGGAGATGTACAGTCATAGCATACATGGTAAATTAATTATTTAAACTACATTTACACAAGCTACTGGCAGTTATTTTTTAGATACCTTAGAAATAAATTCTTCGACAGAGTAGAAGGAGTTGTCAATTAAAAATTCTTTCAATTTTTTCCTGAATTTCTGCTTATCATTTAATATGTGTTGGGAGCTTATTGAAGATATGTATACCTGAATATCGGACCCCTTTTTGAACAAATGACAATGACGTGTAAGTCTTGTGAAGATAATTTTTACTTCTAGTGCCATAATTGTGTATTTTACTATTTGTTTCAAACAAGTAACAAGCCTCCTGCTTTCACTGTTAGAAACGGAGAAAACTTTTTCATTGATACCTGCACAAAATCTTTGTCACTGTTAAAGAAACGAATGAATTAACAGCAATAAAACACCAGTATTACCATCTTCCAGAGGGATTACACCATTGAAAATGAGGGACATCCATGATCTGCTAAAGAAAGTGTATGGTGATGAATGGGAAGTGGAAATAGAATTAAAGTTGTATGCAGATTTGATACCAACAAGTCAAAGTGTGCTTCAAGATCAATCATAAGACTTGCCTCATGAGGACTGTATGTGTGCGGTCATAGAAGAATCTGCAGTGAAAGTGTAGTGTGACAGTGATTGAAATATAATGGATTCAACTAAAACTATTTTATTTCTTTCAATATACTAATTCAATGTCCTACTAGAAATAAATCAGTAATCCTGTTTAATTCATAACAATTTATATCCCTTTTTTAGTGCAAATTAATTTAAATCCAGATTACTTTATTTTATATTGTGGACATAAATGTATTTTGAAGTGAATTGTGTCTACATATGCCTATATATATATGTCTATATATGCCTAGATAAAACATGTGTAATTTTTAACATAATACGTAGTAAGTAGTACTTGTGTAGCAGTTTTTTGTTGTTGTTGTGATTTCTCAAAAAGTGAAAAATGGATTTAACTTGTTTTGCATTTATGCTCTTCAAATATCTTAAACTGCCTGTAATATAGCAGGTGGCGAACCAACGACAGATGAGTGACACACCTCATCCCAGAAGGTAAGCGGAAGAACGTTTCCTAGAGAGCTAATACAAGAGGGAAGTTCACGGAGGAAGAGATGCGTGTTGGATTTGTAGGGATTATTGGTGTATATGAAATTGACATCATCTTTGTTTTCTTTGCAACGATTTATTTATAAATTTGTAATGTCCATTACTGGATATCATCCACTTATTACAGTCCTGAACCATAATTTTACTATAGCTTCGTTCTTCTTTGATATCACTCAATATTCCTAACATTATTTCTAAATTTTGCATTCTATGATATTTAACTGAAGAAAGGCTCTATGTACTATGCAATCTAAGCAATATTCTGTTGGTTAGGCCACATGATTATACAAGGGAGAATTAGAAAGTAAGTTACACTTCCAGGTTATGGACATTTATGAAAACACCTACAAATAGGCAACATGGCTATGGCAACATACAATGCAAGTTCACTTTTCCACATAGTCCCCAAGAGACTGTAAACATTTCTCGGAACGGTCAACCAACTTTTCATTTATTTATTTATTAATTTATCTATCTTGTTTCATTGATCCCTGCTGAGGAAGGACCTTTGGGATGTGAAACATGTCATGGTTAATACACATACATACAATATGAGTCATAATCATAGTAAAAACAATTATACGTTCCAAAGACAAATAAAGAGAATAACAATAAACATTAATTTTTAAAACTGAATTTTGCAAAAGTCATATTGAATACAATTAATTAATTTGTTCAAATTCTTGAATGGAGTAGAAGGAATTGCCGATAAGATAATCTCTCAGTTTTTCTTTAAATATATCTTTATTATCTGCAAACTGCTTTATACTCTTGGGAAGTTTATTAAACAGATGTATACCAGAATAATTAACTCCTCTTTGTATTAATGTCAGAGATGTTTGTGTTTTGTGCAAGTTATTTCTGTTTCCTGTATTGAAATTCTGTACCTGTGAATTAGAAGTAAACAGGTTAAAATGATCTATGACAAAGCACATGAGAGAATATATATACTGAGAAGTCTTCGATTCCGGATGCGCAGAAATCACCTCTATCACTATGTAACCACCTGCAGATAGCTGCTTTCACCTACTCATCGTTCAAAAATAGTCATCCACCGAGATCCTTTTTCAACTTAGTGAACATGATAATCGCATGGTGCTAAGTCTAAACTGTATGGAGGATGTTGCCAAACCTCCCACTTGACTCGCTGCAGCAGTTTGGATGTTTGGCGGGTCATTTGAGGAGTTGCGTTGCCGTGAAACAAAATCGTGTGTCCGGTGAGCTGAAAAGGATCTCTGTTGATGACCATTCCGAAGTGGTGAGGAGCTGAAAGTAGCTGTCTCCAGGAGGCTATATAGTGTAGGAGGTGACTGCTACGCATGTGGAACCGAAATGTTCGTTGACCGTTCCAAGAAATGTTTACAGTCTCTTTGGGACTCTGTCGAAAAGTGAACTTACATTGTATGTTGTCATAGCCGTGTTGCCTACGTGTTGGTGGTTTCATAAATGGCCATAACTTGGAAGTGTAAATTACTCGTATAATCCCATTTGGATTTAGACTCCCCAGGAATAATTGTCTTTTTATTTCATAGGTATTAGTAAACAAAATGTCTGTTCTTTTTTCTAAAAGAAGGAGAATGTTCTGTTGCATGCCAGTTGTGAGGTATTTGAAATCTCTTACATCTCAAACTGGACGAATACTTTTACAGACTTATATTGTTTAAGATTAGTGAATAACGGAGGTGCTAATCACTTATCAATCCTAACTGTATTTTGCTGGGGGGGGGGGGGGGAACGCGGTGGTGGCACAAATTGAAATTTTCGGTTTATGCCCTTCACCAGCAGAAAGGTAATAATAACTGAATCCATAAAATGTATACGACAGGCGAGTTTTCTAGGTGGGTAATTCAAGGGCACAACAAATGAAGTCAGATGTGGAAGAATAAATATCCGAAACAAATGTTGGTTGAACACCTATAATAAAAATCATGAGATTAATAATAATAATAAAAAAAATCAGTTGTAGTAAGAGGTGTCCTGCAGGGTAAAAGGAAATGAAATCAAAGCAGCCGAGAAAGTAGCTTAAACTTGAAAGTGGAGAGAGAAGAAAGGATTTGACAATAACCAAAGATTAAGACGCAGTGGGCCAAATACGAACACCTGATTTGAGAAGAACTGTAGCATAAAGGGAAGACTGTGACCAAGAGACAAGAATCGAAGTAGTTGCTTGTAACACACTTATTCTGCTGGGGCTTAATTTAAAATTATTGTTTCATGTGCTGTTACGTGCTACTACTAGTATTGCTGTCTCAGCTCCTACACATTTGCAGATTCTATTTACCCGGTCGCCAGTTCAGTGGTCTACACCTTACCAAAGGCTGAATACGTCATATTCAGCAACTTCCGATAAAGCACTACAGCCATCCTGATCTGGGTTTTCCATGGTTTCCCTAGATCGCTCCAGGCGAATGCTGGGATGGTTCCTCACAATAGCCCATGGGCGCCACCTGCCATATCCCGTATATCCCTTCCAAACCATTACCTTTCCTGATAGGTGCAATGCACCCTCCACCAAACACTTTTAGTGAATCGCGGAGTAATTGTAATAGTAATAGTAATACATGGTACAGACGAAAGTAGGTACACACATGTAGTTAATCACAGATTCCAACAGTTTTTTTCAACTCAACACACGTTCGCCAGCGCTAGGCACTAGACAACAATTTTTGTTTTTTAAAAAACTTTTTCACTAAGGTTGCGAGCTTCGTGAAAAGAGTTGATGAAAGTGAGTCATAACTTCATTAAAATTTACATGAACAGTGATTAAAGTACAGTTCTGTTCTATACTCTGGCTGATCTAAAACACCACCAATCGAAAGTTATATTCACTCGCGATTCAGTCCTCGCTCTGTTCACTATCACACACACAGCATTTTCCTCTTTCCACACTGCCTACAATGCTAGCGGATTGCAATTCACATTGAACTCGTAAACCACCAGTGCCATTTTGAAACATCCGACCCGTACACATTCTTGCGCCAGACTCCCAACAATATGTCCTCGAGCCTCCTGCGATATTGTTAGTTACCCTCTGCGATATCAAACACTCAGAATCTTACAGATATTTATGTAATTCCACTGTGGCATTACATGCTGTTCTGTGTGCCGCCAAAGGCCAGAAAAAGGTGTTGAGGATTTCGGATGAGTGCTGTCTGCCAGTAACTGTTAATTCTGAAACATAACTGTTAGTGAAGTCCGTATTTGTTGAAAACCGTAATAATTATTTGGCGTTTCCACTTTAGTCGGCTTCTCTGGCACATCATCTTTCATACTAGACACTCTAAGTATCTTCGTGCTCCACTTGTCTACAATCGACTCCCTGACCCTCTACATCCTTTACAGCTTGGTCCATCAATCTTGTCAGCAGTCTTCCAATGGGTCTCCTTGCTTTCTCACTGTTCAAGAGCGCTAACTCTTCCTCTCCTTCTCCTTTCTGATGACAAGATCTAGCTATTGGAATATTTTCTTCTTTAAAGCACTAAAGCTTCGATTTTTGATCTCTCCCTGATGTTTCTGGTTATGTCGAATCTTGCGACGTTGTATACTCCTCTCGAAACCTCAACTATGCCACATATTTATATACAGGGTGATTATAATTAAAGTTTAAGTTTCAAAACGCTCTAAAAAACGAACCACTGATTAGAATGGCGTCAAAATGGAACGGCGTATTATTGAAGAAGGGGGAAAGAACATGAATGCAAGATGGCGCTCCTCCGCACATTGCAAATCTATTGAAGCAGTTGTTGAAGCGGCATTTCGGAAATGCTAGAATTATCAGTCATCATTTCCCTACAGCCTGGCCGGCCGGATCACCTGATCTTAATCAGTGTGATTTCTGGCTGTGGGGTTATCTGAAAGATGTTGTGTTCAGTACTCCGATTGCCAACGTTGCTGAATTGAAGACACGCATTGCGCATCACACTCTGAACTTGACCCCGGTGACACTTCTATCGGTTGTGGAACATGCTGTTTCCCGATTTAATCTCGTTGCACACAACAGCGGACAACATAATGAACATATTTGGCGCGTCTCGCGAAATTTAAAAACCGATTAGATGGATGCTTTTTATGCGGTTTTTGACTTCAGGACAGTTAAAAATCGATTGGATGGATGCTTTTTTGGTTGATGTTCATTTCCTCCTTCTTGAATAATACGCCATTCAATTTTGAAGTCATTCTTCAGTGGTTCGTTTTTTAGAGCGTTTTGAAAGTTAAACTTTAATTATAATCACCCTGTATATCATCCTGTATATCACCCTGTTTGTCCTAGCCCAGGTTTCAGATCCATAGGTCAACATGGTTTGTTAGTTCATACAGCAAGATTTTGCCTTCCTTTCCTATGTTTTTCCTCCAGATTATAACTGGAGCTATGCGCTCTGTAGTGGGTGTTCTGTGTTCCAGGGCGACCTCCGCGGTGGACGACCTCGGTACCGAGTACGAGGTGTCGATGTTGACGATGCTCTTCATGCGCGGCCTCAACCAGTCTGCGGGCTTCCACCTGGCCTGCAACCACAAGGACGCACCTCCCTTCGACGACGCCGTCATGGAGTGGCGTCGGCGAGATGGCAGCACCGTGCTGCTGATGATGCAACTCAAGCACAACAGAGACAAGAAGAGCGTCAGTCGTCAGGAGCTCTTAAAGTCGGCAGAGAAGGACCTAAAAGAAGTCTGGACCCACCAGAAATACGGAAAACTTCAAGCAAAAGTTGCAGAGATTTGGAATGAGGTGGGACACAGTGACGTTCCCGAACATGTTCATTTCGTTCTGTGTACAAATGTAAAGCTCGATGACAAACTCAACGAGGACTATTCGAATGATCTGAGAGAAATGATCGGCGGCAGTGGTGAAATAGAACGATCCATCTTCAGCGACAAACACGTTGCGGGAAAGTTTGACGATTTGGAAAAAGATTTCCTCAAGCAGTTTTGTGTGTTGCACAATTTGGAATACGATGACCTTGAAACGGCGACCAGAGACCAGATAAAACACGCCCTCGGGACGTCTGAAAATTTAACAGGGGAAATATTTGAGAGAGTGAAGCGTGAAGTAAAAGTATGGAGTAGAAGTACTGGTAATCTGCCGTATCTAACCGAAAAGTGGGAAAAATGGAGTGACGTTGTTGAGAATCAGGTCAACGAAAAATTTACTGAACTCCACGCTTTGCGACTGCGATTCAGTGAAGATAAGGTGTCTGCACTGCGCCGCCAGCTGCCGGGCTCTGGCGCAGGGGCGGTGGTGTCAGCTCCAGACGAGACCCTGTTCACCACGCTCAAGGTGCGGCAGGCTCTCAGCGACGACAAACACCTGCTGGTGGCACAGTGGTCTGCTGCAGAGGAAGAGTGGCGCCGCCTGGTGGGACTTTGGAGACGCAGCAGCTGCTGCCGCACCTTGGTGCTGTGTGCGGGGGGTGATGTTGACCTGCCGGACAACGAAGTTGATCAACTGCTGCAAGTGGTGTCGGGAGATACCTCAAAGAGACTCATTTTGGTGTCGAAAAGGTCCCCAGTAGAGGGCTGGAACATCGTAGACGGTCGTTGCAGCGTTTCCCATCTCGACGAGGAGACACAACGGCGCCTGAAGAACACCATCATCGATTTCCAGGTGAGCGCTCCAATACAGTGGTAGACGCTAATACCAAATGGCCATATTCTAGACCATACTCAAGATAGTGATGCGAAGAGTGATAAATAATTCCTCAAAAAGGTTAAGACCTTCAGCAAACATCGTTGATCAAATGTCTTCTTTTAAAAGAATATAATTATTCTTCGGGGTGTAAGGGTTTGGGAGAAACTTATACTAGCCTTTTCCAACCAAATATCAACCTATCCTTCCCGTGGTCTACCCCGTTTTCACAGACGAGGCTCTGGTAACTGAATGATTACAACTATTAGGAGTCACCCACAGTTTACCAACGGTTTCCTAAAGGAGGGCGGTAGATCTGGGAATGGTCCAGGGCCCTAAAGGTGGATGGATCAGAAATGATCAACGGCATAGAGCTGCAAAACGCAACGGGAAGCCACTGCATTAGAGACCGAAAGGGTATACCGAAGACATGTAATCCTCTCAATTATATGTATTCTTCCTGGGTAAAATAGTATTCCAATTGGATCTCTGGGTGGGTATTGCTCAGGGAGGAGTCATTGGAATGGATAGAATCGTTATACGAGCTGGTCCGTAGAATGTTAGAAGTCTGAATAGGGCAGGTAGGTCAGAAAACTTGAAAAGAGAGATGGAAAGACTTAAGTTATATGTCGTTGGGATTAATGAGATTAAGTTAAAGGATGCACAGGATTTCTGGTCTGAGGAACACAGGATAATTAGCACACAAGCTGTCAATGGTGTCTCTGGTGTAGGATTTGGAATGAATAAGAGAGTAGGGAAGCGGGTGAGTTATTATGAACAGTTTAGTGACAGGATTATTTTGATGAGGTTAGATACTAAGCCCCCCCAACGACGTTAGTACGAGTGTATATACCAACGTCACAGGAAGATGACGAAGAAATAGAGAAAATATATGCCGAAATTGAAGTATTAATCCATTATGTGAAAGGGGAGGAAAATCTAATAGTCATGGGTGACTGGAATGGGATAGCGGGAGAAGATAAAGAGGGGAATACTGTAGGAAGCTTTGGTCTAGTAGAATGAAATGAGTGAGCAAGCAGCTTATTAGAATTTTGTGAAAGATATAAACTAGTCGTGACAAACACACTATTTAAGAACATTGCATGAAGGATATATACCTGGAAACGTCGGGTGGATACAGGCAGATACCAGCTAGATTATATCATGGTAAAAAGAAATTCAGGAATCAAGTTCTAGACTGTAAAGCGTATCCAGGAGCAGACATAGTCTCTGACCATAATTTGATAGTAGTGAAGTGCAGGCTAAAATTTAATCGAATAAGGATGCAATATAAGCAGAACAGACTGGAAGTAAATAAACTGAAACAATCTAACACGGGAGAAAATTTTACAGGAATGGTAGATTTAGGAATAAAAAGTAGCTCTGAAAGGACCTCAAGAAAGGACGAATGGAATGCATTGAAGAGAGAACTAATGAAAGCTAGTAAAGAAACATTAGGCTTTAGGGATTAAGCCGCCCGAAAACCTTGTATCACAGAAGAAATTTTGGAGCTGATGGATCAGCATAGAAGGCACAAAAATGCTCAGGATAAAGCAGGAAAAGAACAATACAGGCAATTTAGAAATCAAATAAACAGGAAACGCAAGAAAGCAAAAGAAAAATGGTTACAAGAAAAGTGTGAAGAAGTAGAAAAGGAAATAGTCGTAGGCAAAGTAGAGGTAGCATATAGGAAGATCAAACAGAATATTGGAACAATGAAGAAAAGCTATGGTTCTTTTGGGTCTAATATCAAGATAGCTTGACCTGATCTAACTGAAATACGAACTTGAACTGTATTTCACCATAAGGGTTTGCTGAACAAGTTTTGATGACAATCTTTTGGTTCTGAAGGTACTTAGAGCCAATAGAAACAGGTATTGCGTGGACAGAGTATACATACTACAGTAGAACCTCGGTAAGTCGAGCATCAAGGGAGACGTGGAAAAATTGTTTCGACTTATAAAGTATTTTGACTTGGAAAGGTTTCTGAAGGTACATGTACGACTTGTAGAGGTTTAGGACCTACCCTACCTATTTTTGAGTTACAGAGGTGTAATAAACAAAAATTCATGCTACAAAGGTAATTTTTATTCTGAAATTAAGAATTTGTAGGTATACGTAAAAATATGTGCTTTTTCTTGTGATAGTGGTCCACTAACACTAATGTTTTGATTTAGACACTGATTAAACCATTTAAGTAAACATTCTTCCAAGTTAAAGCATCCTTTTTTTTTTTTTTTTTTTTTTTTTTTTTTTTTTTTTTTTTTTTTTAGTACAAGTTTTGACCACTTTAAATTTTTTCATGATTTCTGATTCATTTTTTATTATTGTTGATACAGTACCCACTCGTAAACCAAATTAATCAGCAACATCTTTCTTCTTTTTACACTTCTTTACAGCTTGGGACACCTCTAACTTCTCTGACAGACTTAAATTTTTCAACCATTTATTCTTCAATAGCAATGTTTGTGTACTGTATCAGAAATTGGCGTGTATGTTAGTACAACCATACTGATCTGCGATATTAAAGACTTGCTTTGGTAGAGCTCAAACGCAAACCACAACAAAAATAACAATAAATACCCTAAATGAAAAAAAAGGGACATCTAGTAAACACGTCGTAAAAATCAGTAATCCTTTGTTCGAAAAAATTTGCAAGAAAATTCTTAAAATTACCTTTAAGAATGTACTCCCGGCAATATGCTTACAGACGGTTTCTTACTTACATTCATAATATGTTCGAGATACAGAGGTAAAATATATTTGTTTGAAGTTATAGAGGAAAAATATACTTTGAAATATGTTCAAGGGAAATACTGATTATTTCGCTTTATCGAGGGTTTAGATTTCGACTAATGCAGGTTTATGTTTGAAGGAAGGGAACAAAGGTTTCTTTCGAGTTGTATAGGTTCTACTGTATAGGGTATAATGGTCATAAGTCATGACCTCGTTATTCGATATGGCTGGAATAAGAACTTGGCCTCTGCTTCACCCTGATTGGAATCCTTTAGTCTTTGTATTTCCACTCACGGAAAGGAGCAAAATATTGATATGCTGTATTTCTTCTTGTAGGGAACACGGCTGACGCTTGGCGACCTCCTACAGGACCAGATGGACGCTCTCCAGATGAGCGACGCTGCCCTCATTGACGCCTGCGTCTTGGAGGTCGGACGGCGCTTGCCGGAGATACCACACACCTTCGTAGACAGAACCCTCTTCAGGAGCTGCCACCTGAGGACGGAATTCTTCTCCAGTCTCAACAGCGGTGATGTGTGCGTGTTGACAGAGGCGACGTCGTCTTGTCTGCAGGAGTGGCTGCCGCCCGAAAACAGAATGAAGAAGTTTGGAGACTTCGTAAGAAGCGCACAAGATGACCCTGGTGTCAAGGAAACTGCGTGGATCCAACTTGATGGAGTAGGGGCAGAGAATCAGTTTCAGTACCTGTGCAGCAATTACAAAGACAGGCGGTGTTACTGGTTTGAGAGCGATGCATTCGGCTGCAAAATCAGGAGAACAAATTGTGGTGTGAAACATTTAAGAAGATTTATGACGCCTGGTAGATTTACCGGTAATAGCATCAAAGAAGCGATGGATGGCGACAGGGTGACAGTGCTTTCTGGCGGCCCAGGTATGGGGAAGTCCACAGTCACTGCCTGGGTCGCGCACGAGATCAAACGGAGAGACCCATCAGTGTGGGTCGTTGTGCTGAATCCTGCTCAGTGTTTAAGTCTCACACATGATGTTCAAATTAATGACATGCAATCCGCTACACGATTCCTTTGCAGAACAGAAAAATATTCCAACGCAAACAATAAATTATCTGACACACTACTGAAATATTTATTGCAAGAAATAAGCAACACAGCAATACTTATTGAAGAAACCGATGATTTGCTAGATCCGAAATATGAGAAATTCCGAAGTCTGATTCGTATTTTGTCGTCGGACAACAAGATTCGGAAACTGTGGGTAACAACGCGTGGAATCTTTGACGTCGAAGAATTGACTGGTACTCCATCGTTTCGAATTGGCGAATTTACAAATGAAGAAAAAGGAATCTTTTTCGATAATACTGTTGACCATTCTTTCTCTACAGAAATAAGAGACAAATTCCTTAGGAACAGTCTATTCTCCACACCCCTCTTCGCAAATTTGTTTTTGCAGGGAATTACAACAGATACAGACACCGCCAGGCAAGTTGGAGTTTTCGTCAAAGTATCTGATCCGAACAAGTTGTTCGCGAATTTTATTGAAATGAAATTAAATGCATATTTCAAAAAAAAGTTAAACGAAAATGAAAATATAGAGAATTTTAAAAAATTTGTACGTAATGCTTATTATGAAGATTTCACCTACGAGGCAATGAAATTATTGTTACCACCAGAACTGATGAAAAAGATAAACAGCGCAGACTGCAAAAAGGTTGAAAATCTGGAAGATATTGGCGTAATAACAGGTGGACCAAATGGAATTCGCGTTTTCGTTCACAGAACGTTTGCAGATTATTTCTTGGTCAGGTGGTTTTCTGAACACAGTGCGAATTACCGAAGTATTTTGGAGCATATATTTCAAAATAACCAGTTTTGTTTTTTCCACGAATTATTCAACAGAAAATTGGGCCAAAACATTCGTTTACATCAAATCTGTGCTAATGATGGAGAAGAAGAGTTGAAACCGTTTTTACAAGATGCCGTTACAGACTTGAAGAAGAGAGATAAAGGTGGACGAAATCTGCTTCACATATGCTCCGTATTTAACAGTATAAGATGCGCAAAGCATCTAATAAAATGTCTTTCATTTTGTTTGGATGAACAAGACGCTGTTCTGCGATGGACACCTCTGAGGTACGCAGTGAATTTTCGTTCATGGGCGGTTGTTGATTTATTTTTAGAGGCAGGTATGCCTTATGAAAAATTCATGGAATGTATAGAACAAGCACATATCGGAAGAGACGATGTTTACGAATATTGCTGCATAGAGGAACACATGAACATACTAAAGCAATTGCTCTCAAATGGTGGCGTCATACCGGCCAGGCGATGGGAGCCGATTGGATTCACTGCCCTCCATCTCGCAGTGATGAATGGTGATGACACAGAGCTTGCTGAAATGTTACTACGAGCAAAGGTAGACGTCAGGGCTAGAGATATCGACGGCCAGTCTGCGCTTCACATGGCGGCGACGGGGAAAAATGAAGAAGTCGTTAAATTGTTGACTGACCATGGTTCCGATGTCGACGTCTCAAACAATGCTGGGCTAACTCCACTTCACTGTGCAGCTCTGGCTGGAGGGGAAGTGGTGGTTGAAATCTTGCTTCAAAGGAATGCCAACTGGGGTCTGAAAACTGGAAGAGGCGAGACTTCGCTTCACTTGTCTGGTAGTGACTCGGTGGTGAGGAATCTATTGGCGACTGGCCTCAAGCTGGAAGATCGCGACTCGCTGGGTCGGACTCCGCTTCACCACGCGGCGTGGCGCAGGGTACCGGAAGTGGTCAAGGCTCTGCTGGACGCTGGAGCCGACGTGGCGGCTAGAGACGAGTCCAGGAACAGTCCACTGCACTGGGTACTGTTGAGGGTACACCCATTCGATAACCTACTCGAAATTCCGGGACAAAGACGGGAATCTGACATGGAACACGTCACGCAGCTGCTGATCAACATGAAGGCAGACATCAACGCGAAAAATTCTTCCGGCGAGTCACCGCTACACTTGGCCGCAGCTAATGGTAGCGTCTCTACAGTGCAGCTTCTTGTAGAGAACGGCGCCGACTTGTACTGCAGGGACAACGCCGGCCGCGTTCCTCTGCACAGGGTTGTAGAAAACGAATCCATCCGAGTCTCTCTCACACCACTTCCTCGAGCGATAGCAGAATGTTCCAAATTTGATTCTGTAAAGGATTTACTGAAAAGGCGTACCTCGTTTATGGCTTACAAAAAAGTCGAGACTGGGGAAAGAGAAGCAGTTATCGAGTATCTTGTTGGATCAAAAATGTTAGATGTTACTGCCCGTGATGGTGAAGGTATGACTTTGTTGCATTACGCCATACTAACGGGCAACGATTCTGTTACTGCCAAAATTCTAGAGTTCTGCGAGTATGCAAACTTGGCAGACTATGAAGGAGTAACTCCGCTACATCTAGCAGCCTTAGGAAAAGGAAAATTACGCATAGAGAGATTGATAGCTCATAAGGCAAACGTCAACGCTATAGATAAATATTATTGGACACCGCTTCATTATGCTTGTCATTCACTAGAAACATCAGAGCCAGTGATTAACCACGGACGTGTTGGTTTGAGAAATACTTCCCACTCTTATAAATTACTGCAAAATTCATCTGCAAAACAAGATGATAATTCTGCAGTTAGTTTAAACAACACTCTCCTTATTAGAGAACTAGGCGATAAAATGAAGACAATGCTGTCCAAGCTCTCCAGATCGCCTGTGGACGTGAAGGAGTCTGTTATTGTTCTATTGGATAATCAAGCCGATGTTAATGCAAGAGACTTGGGGGGGTTGCTATCCTATCCATATCGCAGCTCATGGAGGTTATACAAATGCCGTAAGAATTTTGTATGAACGAGGGGCCTCTATAGACGTCAAAACTGAAAAGTTGCGAACACCTCTCCATTTGGCTTCTTTTAAAAATCACGAGAAAACAGCCAAATACCTTCTGCACAAGACAGCAAATGTGAACGCTGCTGATTGTGATGGTAGGAGGCCGCTTCATTTCGCAGCTCAGGAGGGTCATACTAGACTCACGGACGTCCTGATTAAAGCTGGAGCAGACGTCGAAGCAGAAAACAAAGATGGCCACAGGGCGCTCCACGCGGCAGCTCAGGAAGGTCATACGGAAGTTGTGCGCCGGGTTCTTCGTGCGAAAGCCAGTGCCGACGTTGCTGACAGGATGGGTCACCGACCACTCCACGCCGCTGCTTTTGGTGGTCACGTGGACACGGTCGACGTTCTACTTGATGCAGGAGCAGAAACCGATGCACTAAACAGTGACGAATACACAGCGCTGCACGCAGCTGCCGATAAAGGTCATGCAGACATTGTGCTTCGGCTGATTCGAGCCAAAACTAACATCAGCGCTGCTGACAAGATGGGAAACCGACCGCTTCATGTCGCTGCTCTTAATGGTCACTTACACGCTGTCGACGAGCTGGTTATTGCAGGATCAGAAATCGATGTAGTAAACAATAACGGCAACACAGCGTTACACTTGGCCGCTCAGGAAGGTCATTCAGAGGTTGTGCGCCACCTTCTTCGCTGCAATGCCAGTATCAATGCCACTGACAAACTGGGTCACCGACCACTCCACGTCGCTGCTTTGGGAGGTCACATGGACGTTGTCGACGTTCTAGTTAATGAAGGAGCAGAAATCGATGCAGCAAACAGCTACGGGCGCACAGCGCTGCACGCAGCCGCTCGAGAAGGTCGTGCGGATATTATGCGCCGGCTTCTTCGTGCCAAGGCCAATGTCAACGCTTCTGACAAATTGGGTCACCGACCTCTCCACATAGCTGCTCTTGGTGATCACATAGAAGCTGTTGACATTCTAGTTAATTCAGGAGCAGAAATCGACGCAGTAAACAACGACGAAGTCACAGCACTCCAGGCGGCAGCTCATGAAGGTAATGTAGGTACTGTGATTCGGCTGCTAAGTGCCATGGCCAATGTCAATGCTGCTAATAAGTTGTATCACCGACCACTCCATGTAGCTGCTCTTGGTTCCCACATGGAAGCTGTCGACGTTCTACTTAATGCTGGAGCAGATGTCGATGCATTAAACCACTATGGCTTTACAGCGCTACACGCAGCTGTGGATAAAGGTCATACGGAGATTGTGATTCAGCTTCTTTGTGCGAACGCCGATGTCAACGCTGCTGATCAGTTGGGTCGCCGACCTCTGCATGTCGCAGCTGTTGGTGGTCACATGAACGTTGTCGACGTTCTAATTGATGAAGGAGCAGAAGTCGGTGCGGTAGACAATGACGGCCTCACAGCGCTCCACGCGGCCGCTCAAAGTGGACATGTAGATATTGTGACTCGGCTTCTTCGTGCAAACGCCAATGTCAATGCCGCTGACAAGATGGGTAACCAACCACTACACACCGCTGCTCTTGGTGGTTACATGAACGCTATCGAGGTTCTACTTGATGCAGGTGCAGACGTTGGCGCAGTAAACAATGACGGTCACACAGCGCTCCACGCGGCCGCTCAGAAAGGTCATGCAGATGTTGTGCATCGGCTAGTGGTTGGTAATGCCAACATCAACGTTGCTGACGAGTTGGGTCAGCGACCACTTCACATCGCTGCTCTTGCAGGTCATATAGACGCTGTCGATGAACTAATTAAAGCAGGGGCGGAACTTGACGCAGCAAACAATGACGGTGACACAGCGCTCCACCTGGCGGCTCAGGAAGGTCATGCAGATGTTGTGCATCGGCTAGTTGTTGGTAATGCCAACATCAACGTTGCTGACGAGTTGGGTCAGCGACCACTTAACATCGCTGCTCTTGCAGGTCATATAGACGCTGTCGATGAAATGATTAAAGCAGGGGCGGAACTTGACGCAGCAAACAATGACGGTGACACAGCGCTCCACCTGGCTGCTCAGGAAGGTCATGCAGATGTTGTGCATCGGCTAGTGGTTGGTAATGCCAACATCAACGTTGCTGACGAGTTGGGTCAACGGCCACTCCACATCGCTGCTTTTGGAGATCACATAGACGTTGTAGAAGAACTGCTTAATGCTGGGGCAGACGTTGATGCAGGAAACAACGGTCATACAGCGCTCCACGTGGCCACTCAAGAAGGTCATGCAGATGTTGTGCATCGGCTGGTAGTTGGTAATGCCAACTTCAACGCTCCTGACGAGTTTGGTCAAAGACCACTCCACATCGCTGCTCTTGGAGATCACATAGAAGTTGTAGAAGAACTGCTTAATGCAAGGGCAGACGTCGATGCAGTAAACAACGACGGCCACACAGCCCTCCACCTGGCTGCTCAGGAAGGTCATGCAGATGTTGTGCATCGGCTGGTAGTTGGTAATGCCAACATCAACGCTCCTGACGAGTTTGGTCAAAGACCACTCCATATCGCTGCTCTTGGAGATCACATAGAAGTTATAGAAGAACTGCTTAATGCTGGGGCAGACATTGATGCAGTAAACAACGACGGCCATACAGCGCTCCACGTGGCCGTTCAGGGAGGGCATGTAGATGTTGTGCATCGGCTGGTAGTTGGTAATGCCAACATCAACGTTGCTGACGGGTTGGGTCAACAACCACTCCACATCGCTGCTCTTGGAGATCACATAGACGTTATAGAAGAACTGCTTAATTCTGGGGCAGACGTTGATGCAGTAAACAACGACGGATACACAGCGCTCCACGTGGCCGCTCAGGAAGGTCATGCAGATGTTGTGCATCGGCTGGTAGTTGGTAATGCCAACATCAACGTTGCTGACGAGTTGGGTCAACGACCACTCCACATCGCTGCTCTTGGAGATCATATAGACGCTGTCGATGAACTGCTTAATGCAGGTGCTGACATTGATGCAGCAAACAATGTCGGTCATACATCCCTCCATCTGGCTGCTCAAGAAGGTCATGTAGATGTTTTGCATCGGCTGGTAATTGGAAATGCCAACATCAACGTTGCTGACGAGTTGGGTCAACGACCACTTCACATCGCTGCTCTTGGAGACCACATAGACGCCGTCGCTGAACTGATTAATGCAGGGGTGGACGTCGATGCCGTGAACAATGAAGGTCGCACAGTGCTACACATAGCAGCTTATAGAAATCATACGGATATTGTGTGTCACCTTCTTCGTGCCAAGGCCAATGTGAATGCGGCTGATAAGTTGGGTTACAGACCACTACACGCTGCCAGTATTCGTAGTAACATCAATGCTGTCGACGTTCTAGTTAAAGCAGCAGCCGACATCAATGCTACAAACAATGACGGCCACACAGCGCTCCACGCGGCAGCTCAGGAAGGTCACGCAGATGTAGCGCGTCGGCTTCTTCGCAGCAGAGCAAGTGTCAACGCTGTTGACGTACTGGGTCACCGTCCACTCCATGTCGCTGCTCTTGGAGGTAAAGTAGAGGCTGTTGGGGTGATAGTTCAAGGAGGAGCAGAAGTCGATGCTGTAAACGTCGACGGTCGGACAGCGCTGTACGCTGCCGCTCAGGAAGGCCATGTAGATGTCATGCATCGCCTTCTTCGCGGGAAAGCAAGTGTCAACGCTGGTGACGCGTTGGGATACCGACCGCTTCATGTCGCTGTTCTTAATGGTCACTTACACGCTGTCGCTGAACTAATAGGTGCAGGAGCGGACGTCGATGCAGCAAACAACGAAGGTCGCACAGCACTACACGCAGCTGCTTATAGTAATCACACAAATATACTGTATACCCTTCTTCGTGCCAAGGCAAATGTGAACGCTGCTGACAAGTTGGGTTATAGACCACTACACGTCGCCGCTGCTCGTGGTTACATGAATGTCGTCGATGTTCTAGTTAAATCAGCAGCAGAAATCAATGCTACCAATAGCGAAGGCCACACAGCGCTCCACGTTGCCGCTCAGGAGGGTCATGCAGATGTTGTGCGTCGGCTTCTTCGCAGTAAAGCCAGTGTTAACGCTGCTGACTGGTTTGGCCACCGACCGCTCCATGTCGCTGCTCTCGGAGGTAAAGCAGGCGCTGTTGGAATTCTTGTTCAAGGAGGAGCAGAAGTCGAGGCAGTAAACAACGCCGGTCGCACAGCGCTATACGCTGCCGCGCAGGAGGGTCATGTAGATGTCATACGTTGGCTTCTTCGCAGCAAAGCAAGTGTAAACACTGGTGACGTGATGGGATACCGACCACTTCATGTTGCTGCTTTTAGAGGTCACTCACACGCTGTCGATGAATTGATCAATGCAGGAGCGGACATCGATGCAGTGAACAACGAAGGTCGCACAGCGCTACACGCAGCTGCTTATGGTAATCATACGGATATACTGTGTCACCTTATTCGTGCCAAAGCTAATGTCAACGCTGCGGACACCTTGGGTTACAGTCCACTACACGCCGCTGCTCTTCATGGTCATGTGGACGCTGTCGACGTTCTACTTAAAGCAGCATCAGAAATCAATGCTACAAACAATGATGGCCACACAGCGCTCCACGCGGCTGCTCAGGAAGGTCGTGTAGAAGTTGTGCGTCGGCTTCTTCGCAGCAAAGCAGCGGTCAACGCTGCTGACGTTTTGGGTCACGGACCGCTGCATGTCGCTGCTCTTCGAGGTAAAGTAGATGCTGTCGATGTTTTGTTCAAGAAGGAGCGGAAGTCGATGCCGTAAACAACGACGGTCGCACAGCACTATACGCTGCCGCTCAGGAAGGTGATGTAGATGTCACGCGTCTGCTTCTTCGCAGCGGAGCAAGTGTCAACGTTGCTGACATTTTGGGATACCGACCGCTCCATGCCGCTGCTCTTAGAGGGCACTTACACGCCGTCGATGAACTAATTAGTGCAGGAGCAGCCGTCGATGCAGTAACCAACGAAGGTCGCACAGCGCTACACGCAGCTGCTTATAATAATCACACAGATATTGTTCGTCGGCTTGTTCAGGCCAACGCCAACGTGAACGCTGCTGACAATTTGGGTTACAGACCACTACATGCCGGTGCTCTCCGTGGTCATGTGGACGCTGTCGACGTTCTAATTAATGCTGGAGCAGATGTCAGTGCAGTTAACTACTTCGGTTTGACGGCGTTTAGTCTGGCCGCTGAAATAGGGCACGGAGTTGTTGTCCGATACCTCCGCCAGAGAAATGCCACCTAACGGAAAATCATTCGTCTGTAAAATAATCGGGCACCAACACTGGGAAAAGCCCCACAGCCTCCAAAGTTCGATGGTGATGGTATTGGAGAGACTATCGTTAAGAAGAATAAACGCCACTTTGGACTCTGAGATGACCATTAGATTAGAATAGTTTGTGTTGGCTAGTAGTTTGTATGCGATCTATCAATAGCTACACCTCACCAACGAGGTCACGAGATTTTAACAGATCTAGTTCCACAGCAGATTGTTTTTTTTTTTTTTTTTTTTTTTTTAATTTTGGACACAGAAAAGGCGTACGACAAGGTGTGGCACGTTAGTTCATCGTAAAGCTGAAGCAATGGACAGGTATAAAAACCAATGTTATACCAAGTAAGTAAGAAGGGTCCTGAGTAATACGAAATTCCTTGTATCCATAGAAGGTCAAAAGTCAGGAGCATGCCTAATAGAAACAGATATTTGCAAATGTGGAAAGGTCACCTATCTTTTGGGGAGGCTCCTGAGAATCCCGTAGCATTTGCTAACTCCTGCTACATGGCCAATCCGGTACTGGATACAGCTGTATACACCACCGGACGTCAGCATGACACTAATATAGAACTAATGCAGACAGTTTTTTTTTTATCCAAAACGCCAAATGATGTAAATGAAATAAAATTCAAATAAATGCTCAGAAATGTGCAGCAGTAGATATCAAGTGGCAAAAACTTGCTATTAAAAACATGTAAAATTTATGGGCCAAGCTATCCCGTGTGTATCCAACAACTAGTACCCGCAAGAGACAAAAAAAAAAAAACAAATAAAATGTTTATACTCCCTTACTTATTGTACGGCTGTCAAATATGCAATACAGTGAGCAAGACAACTATCCAACAACATATAAACAAAATTTTGAGGCACCATACCACAGCCATGGTATACATACGTAGTGCCATTGGCAGCATTAGAAAATCTCATGTAAAACTTAACACACTGTGTACATAATAATAACAATTTTTTATAAAGCCAAATAAAATTTATTTTAACTATAAAGATTGGGTGTACATCGATGCCTCTATTATAAAGGTCAATTGTTTTCCCCAGAAAGAGGTAAATAAACAGAGACCTCAAAACTTACCTGATTCAGTAGTGTAGAGAAGTCGAAAGTTGCGGAACCTAAAAGATTGCCGTAGAGGTGGCGAAAAAGAAAATGTAAGTCCTATAAAGGGTAATGTATAAACATTGTTGTTGACTTTATTGTTGGCTGCTTCAGTTTGCAGGTTACAACTGGGAATCAATTAAAATATTTCTTTACTTCTCCATTCATAATCTTATCACAGTCATGAATTTTCCGGATAATGGAGATAAAGCAATGCAGTGCGCGGTTGGTTTAAAATACAGGCACGGGGCAGTAGGGGTCCTATATACAGGTAATGACTGTCATAAAATTGTCAGCAGAACATTATCGCTGGAAGGCAAGGGCCTTATCTCCTGCAGCTGTGAATGCCATATACTAACGTCAGAGATAAAGAAATGCCTGCCAGTTCGATCTTTTACTGACATGGCTTCTTAAAGTCTTGATTTCAGGTAGAACTTTAACAGCTTGCTCCAGGTCGAACGATCTTGGACGATCCTCTGCGAGTTAATTCAGACATCCCTGCGTATGTCCTTGTCCCATTGGTCTGGTGGTCTTCCTCTCGGTCTGTGGCGATCTCTTAGGTCCATTGTAACACTGTTTTTGTCCATCTTTGGTCTTTTCTCTGCACAATATGGCCGGCCCATTGCCACTTCAAGGCTGCTGTCTTCTCTAAGATGTCTGTGACCTTTGTAACTGACCTAATGTTGGTCGCTCTTTTTATGTGTTTTCTCGTTAAGCCTAGCGTTGACCTTTCTGTAGCTTTCTGGGCAGTCCTTAGTTTATTTTTTCTAAATTAATTTAGAATCCAGGTCTCACAGCCATATGTCAGATTAGGAAGAATGCACTGGTCATAAACTGTTTTCTTTAGATTTGTGGGCATATTAGGTTTCAGGATAATTGTATGCCTCCCAAATGCTAGTCATTGCGATGGAAAATTTCGGGTCTTATATCCTCTCTCATGTTTACAAGCTGGCCAAGATAAATATACTCACTAACATTTTCTAAAGATTCATTATCTAATTGTACGCTACCTTTTGTGGCCCATTTGATAGACATAATTTTTGTTTTTGAAAGACTCATTCTCAGACCAACTGCTTTACACTTGGAGGCGAGGTCGGTAACTAAGGTTTGGAGTTCTTCAAGGTCATTATCAGTAAGCATAAATGTCATCAGCAAATTACAAGTTGTTAAGTCTCCTGCCATTGCCTCTAATTCTCTTTTCTGTCCATTCTAGCTTTGATATTTCCATCTCCAAGGCAGCTAAAAATCACCTTCCTCAACACCTCCTTCTATTCGGAACTCAGCAGTTTGTTCTCTAACGTTGACAAAGACTGAGGAGGTGACATAGAGGTTATGGAGCACTCTGATATAAACTGCATCCATGCCATGTTCAGCTAAGTCTTGCAGGACAGCCTTGCGACAGTGGGAAATTCGTTCGGCGAGTAAATCAGTGCTGGAGGATCGCCAATCCGTCATTGAAGCAGGTGTGGTTATTAAGCTTCACCCTTAATAGTTCACAGGGTCGGCTTTAGGGGGGGGGGGTTGGGTAAGCGGGTCAAAAGTACCCGGGCCCACCGGCTGATGGGGGTCCCCGATCACCGACTGTAGAGGCCCCAGGCCATGAAGCCAAGAATCCGCCCATTACGCCCGGCCAGTTTGTAGAGATAAAAAAAAAGGTCCCCCATTTTACCCCAGGCCCGAAATTCCCAGTGTGGCCCTGATAGTAAGATTAAGATTAAATTTTCTGGATTTAAAGTAGTCCCACAATTTGGTCTCTGGGTGGGAGCAATTTTGATGTCCCAAAAAAGTAGTTTTGCCAACGATAGAACTCAATCATTGCAAGTGTTTACCTACAACTGCCTTTCACTATTAGGTACTGACAGGCTTGAAGATGAAGAAATGTAAAGGTAGAAGTATTAATAAATGGCCACCTGCAGAGGATAAACTGCGTGAAGTGTATTGTGAGTGGTGGGAAATATGTCCTGTCCAGTGGAACTTACACTCCCTAGTTTGTAACAAAATGTTTGTATTTGTTGCGATGCTTGACTGATGATCTTGATAGAGAGAGAAGTGCTGCACCTTGGAGAGCCAATGTGGCACGTGAAACAGTGGCTGACAGCAGTGCTGGATCTCTGGGAACACACCTCTGCCAGCTGGTAGACCTACCAGATGCCTCCGACATGTGAGGGGCTTCCAACCGGTACCTGCCATGGTGCACACTCTTTCCCAGCTGATTAACTCCATGCCCGGCCTGATTCGACACGTCACACAGGCCAAGTTACAAGGCTGGTGCAGCAATACTCGCTGTAGAGAAACCATTCACTACAAGCCACAGGACCATAATACGCCCTTTAATTGGCAAAAGTAACTATCCCTGCTTTACCCATCGTGAGATCACAGGAATAATAATAAAGAAGTGGTGGTCGTTGGTTTGATGCAATCCTCCATCCTTTCCTATCCTGTGCTAACCTCTTCATTTCTACATACCCCTTACAGCCCACCTCCTCAATTACCTGTTTCATATATTCTAACCTCTGTCTTCCTCTACAGTTCTTACCTTCGACTGTTCCCTCCACTAACAAATTAACCAATCCAGCATGTCTCAAAATATGACCTACCAGCCTGTCTCTTCTTTCCATAAGATTCTTCCACAAACTTCTTTTCTCACCAATCATTTCCAAAACTCGTTCATTTCTTACTTTATTTGTTCACTTAATTTTCAGCATTCTTCTGTAAGCCCCTCCCATATGCCTCGCCTCTAAGGCTTAAGCTGAAATATTGTGCATTTTTTGTTGTTGTTGTGTTTTTACGTGTTCGTCTCACCCTCCTGCCTTCATCTGTGGTAAGTGATGGGTATCTGTTTCTTTTTTTCCCTATCCTATCATATGGTATATGTAAAGAGAGGAGTGAGATAATATGATAAGGTGAAGCATTATCTAAAGACATTTTTGAAGAGAAGCTTATGTTGCAGCCATGATGGGTTCTGGCAGGCTGTTCGTTGTGACGTCAGTCACCAGTCACTAAGGCGCCTCGACCCATTTGCGGCCAACCAACCTCAGAAAATGAAAACTAGTCATTGTTAGAGGAGGGGGAGGCTTACCTCTCTGGTTTTTGTGTAGCAGTGTCCATAAGCCAGAGGTGTTATCCTGAGCCCCCTCAGGTTTGTTTGTCGAGGGTGGTAGCTCTGTCTAGACCCGGACAAAAGTGAAAACCTATTATTGGCTTGCCTTAAGAATCCTGATACACGTGCCTTACCAAAGGCCTAACTGTCGTGTTCTCAGTCTCATTCATCTCAGTATGTTAGCTAGCAGTGTTTTAGTTCAGTCAATGGTTAAGCTGTGCCATGACGACAATCTTACTATGCTGTAAATAAGATAAGCGATACTCTCACCTTGTGATTAAACTCTCTGGCATGTATTAGTGTAGTAATGACATTAGTGTTTGTTCTTTTAAGGAAGATGTTTAAAGTCAATGAACTGATCAGATAGTTAATCCTATTTACAAGAAAAGAGTAGTAAACTCGTGAAGATTTCATACATAAAGTGATGTGCCGCATTTTAAGGTTTTAATAAATGTGGCACTTGATTTTTAATAATTAATTTTATTTTAATTCTCCCAACTTAACCCATTTAAGGTTTTTTTGAGTGTACTTGGCTCTAGAGAAATCAGACTTTGGGAGTAAGAAGTCCGACATTAGTAACAAAGACACCAAGAAATAAACTGGAGGCAATAAAGGAAGATGAAGACATGTCCAAGCAAGTAAGTAATGAATCATTATAAGGAGGAGGGGTTACACCTTGCTCTACTGGATAGATACATAAAAATCCAAGATATAAACGTTCTGTAATGCCAATGAAAGATCATTAGATTTGTTAAGAAATAATGAAATGAAGCTCTGAGTATTTATTTCTAAATTCCACCAAACGAGCTTTTTCTCGTCTTCTTCCCAGGACAATTATCCCTATTCATGTTAATTTTAAACTCATATAAATTTATATTAATATTTTTATATTAATAATTTTATTTAAGTAAAATCAAATCTTAAAATCAGTTCAATGCAAACCAAACCAAAGCTGATCTGTACATCATTCCACACAAGCTAATCTTTCATCGGTGCTGACTACATCTAAGTGTTGACTACGAATGGCTTGACCTCTCATTTTGTAGCTTACTTGTTGGAGTTTTTATTTTTTTTTTTTGTATTTGGCTGTTGAGTGTGGTTTTGATTTAGTTTTACTAATTTGTAAGTATTTTTTTGCATTCAAACATTTTGAAAAGATGACTGGGCCCCACGACAATATGTCAGAACCTACAAATATTGTCCAATCGGTATGAAATTTGGTACACACATTACTAACAATGAATCAGAACTGGGAAGGTTTAATTTGGAGAATGAGCTAAACAACACTAATGGAAATGACAATAGTAAAAAATTTGAAATTTATCCTGAGGAAAATAAGAAAGCTGAAAAAACGTAAGAGGGATGGTGTAGATAATATTTTTTTTTTTTTTTAAAATTTAATTTAATTGCAATGGAGCACAGGCTCCGGTGGCAATTTCCCTACACACCCATCTTCCCCCTATCCTGCGCCTACCTACATTTGCCCTCTACAAATTTTATCTTAAAATTCTTTCAAAGTTTTCGGTAAATTATTCATCATTTATCTTGGTAACTCATTCCAATCCCTGACACCCTTACCTAAAAAAGAGAATCTTCCCACACTCTTGTGCCTGAAATCGAGTGCCAGCTTGTGGTCATGGTCATCTTTTCCCTTCCATGCACTACTTTTCATACCTATTGCAATATCTTTCCATGCCTCATCGCCAGTATATACCCTGTACACTCCCATGACCCTCCTCATCCTCCTCCTGTCTTGCAATGAATCCCATTCCAGCTCCTTTATCATATCCATCACTGATTGCATTCTGCGATAATTTCCAGAAACAAATCTAGCAGCCCTTTTTTGCACCCTCTCCAATTCCTGTATTTGATACGTAAAATGAGGGTCCCATACTACACTACCATATTCGAGCAATGGTCTGACCAAAGTTTTGTAACCCAATTCTTTGACTTCTCTCGTACATCCCCTCATCACTTTCTCCAACAAGTGCAGAACTTTGAAACCTTTTCCTACCACCTGTCGAATGTGTCCTGCCCAGTTAAGTTTGTTATCAAAAGTAATTCCAAGATAGATATTTACATTTCAAGTCTTCAGCAAGCAATTGTTTCCCCACCTTATATTCATAACTAACCTTTTGTTTTTTATTTGTGTATCTAATAAGCTGACTCTTCTTTGCATTTATCTTCATTCCATGTTTACCAACCCAATTAGATATCCTGTCCAGATCACCCTGCAACTGTTTACAATCCTCTATCATTTTGATTCTTTTATACAGCATTATGTCATCTGCAAACAATCTAATTTCAGATAGTAAACAATCAACACAATTATTCATTAGAATAATGAATAGCAATGGTCCCAATACGCTACCCTGTGGCACACTCATTTTTACTTCCACTTCTTTTGAATCTGAAATATCTTGCATATATCCCACCAACTGAGATTCGCATGAATATCCTTGCCTGAAACAATGTTGCCTGCTTGAAAACTACTTACGTTCCTCACATATATTTCTGATGTGGTTGCATATCAATCTTTCCTTTAATTGACCTACCACTGATGTCAAACTGATTGGCCTGTAATTCTCAACTCTATTTCTCACCCCTCCCTTATATACCGGTACTACTATTGCACTTTTCCAGTCCTGTGGTAAGCAGCAAGTGTCTAGACTCAATTTAAATAATGTTTCAAGATAAGGTACAATGTCACATCCGGCTATCTTTAAGATATCTGTAGTAATATTATCTTCACCAGCCCCTTTATTTTTTTTTCAGCTTTCTTATTTCCTTCATGATTTCCTCAGGATGGATATCAAATTTTTTACTATCGTCATTTCTAATTGTGTTGTTAAGCTCGTTCTCCGAATTAGACCCTCCTGTTTCTGATTCATTGTCCCTAATGCTTTCACTGAACCAGTTACTTAGAATCTCTGCCTTTTTCAAATCGTCAGTAACTTCTTCTCCATCGTTATCTATAAGTGTCTCTACACCCTCCCTTCCCCTCAGTTTCCTGATACAGCCATAGAAATTTCTAGATGCATCAGTCAATGGTTCTCCTGCACTGACAATGCTCTTCATAAACCCATCTTTAGCCATTTTCTTTGCTGTTATTAAGTCCTTGTTTAGTTGTTTTAAATATTCCCTACTACCCTGCTGTCTCTTAACTCTGTTATGTTATTTTCTTACTAACCTCTTTAACCTCCTCACTTCCCTATTATAGTACATAGGTTCTCTACTTCTCTTTATTTTCTGCTTTGGAATAAATTTTTCTTCCCCCTTTCTTATTATCTCCTTGAACTCTTCCCACCTTGACTCTACTGTACCTGAGCCTTCCTTCCATTTGCTGAATTGTTCTCTGAAATATCTCTTCAAATTTGAAACCTGTGCCTTTTTATAATTGTACCTATTTCCTCCTTCAATTTTGGCTGCTGGTTTACTGAATCCTCTAATATCCATCAGAACTGCATTACTACAGATATCATAAAGATAGCCTGATGTCACATTGTAACTTATCTTGAAATATTATTTAAATTGAGTCTGGATACTTGCTGCTTACCAGAGGACTTGAAAAGTGTAACAGTAATGTTGGTACATAATGGAGAGGTGAGAAATAGAGTCGAAAATTATATGCCAATCAGTTTGACATAAGTGGTAGGTAAATTAATGAAATTATTGATATGCAACCACATCAGGAATATGTGTGAGGAACGTAAGTGGTTTCCAAGAAGGCAACATGGCTTTAGTCAAGGATATTCATTCAAATTTCAGTTGGTAGGATATATGTAAGATATTTTAGATGAAATGGACAAGGGAGGCCAAATTTATAGTGTAGCACTAGATCTTTCAAAAGGCATTTGACAGAGTAAGCCACAAAATGGTATAAAATAAGGTAAAAACTATTGGAGTGGATGAGAAAGTGATTTGCTGGGTACAAGAATTTTTAAAAGGTAGAACACAGAAAGTTAATGTAGGAAATGCAGTATGAAAAGAAGTGGAAGTAAAATAGGAGTGCTGCAGGGTAGTGAATTGGGACCATTGGTATTCATTATTCTAATGATTGTTTACCATCTGAAATTCTTAGATTGTTTGCAGATGATATAATGCTATGTAAAAGGATCAAAATGGTAGAGGATTGTAAACATTTGCAGGGTGATTTGGACAGAATATCTAGTTCGGTTGGTAAACACAGGATGTAGATAAATGCAGAGAAGAGTCAGCTTATTAGATACACAAATAAAAAACAGAAGATTGTATATGATTATAATTGCTTGGAAAAGACTTGAAATATAAATACATTAGATTTGATAACATGCTTAACTGGGCAGAACACATTGGACAGGTGGTAGGAAAAGGTTTCAAAATTCTGCACTTGTTGAAAAGAGTGATGAGGGGATGTACAAGAGAAGTAAAGGAATTGGGCTACAAAACTTTGGTCAGGCCATTGCTCGAATATGGTAGTGTAGTATGGGACCCTCATTTTACGTATCAAATACAGGAGTTGGAGAGGGTGCAAAAAAGGGCTGCTAGATTTGTTTCTGGAAATTATCGCAGAATGCAATCAGTGACAGATATGATAAAGGAGCTGGAATGGGATTCATTGCAAGATAGGAGGATAATGAGGAGGGTCATGGGAGTGTACAGGGCATATACTGGCGATGAGGCATGGAAAGATATTGGTGTAAGAATTAAAAGTGATTCATGGAAGGGAAAAGATGACCATGACCACAAGCTGATGCTCGATTTCAGGCACAAGGGTGTGGGAAGTTTCTCTGTTTTAGGTAAGGGTTTCAGGAATTGGAATCGGTTACCAAGGGGAATGATGAATAATTTACCAAAAATGTTGAAAGAATTTAAAGTTAAAATTTGTAAAGGGCAAATGTAGGTGGGTGCTGGAAAGGGGGAAGATGGTTGTGTAGGGAAATTGCCACCAGAGTGTCTGCACCATTGCAATTAAATTAAATTAAAATAAATTCAATTTTAAAATAACTCATTGAGGAACTGAATAATGAAATTTGCCTTTTATGAAATACATTTGTCGTCTTGCAAAAGCAATTGACTGTGTTAACCTGGAGTTAATATTGAAAAATAGAAAATGGGTTGCATGTATAGAACCACAGCTATATGATTTAATTATACATGGAAATTAAAGGCAAAAAGTTTCCCTTTTTGATCGTTCATTAGACTGGAAGAAAATACAACTTTGTATTCCACTAGGCTCTGTCCTAGGACTACTTCTGTTTTTATTATACATCAATGATCTTCCTGGAAATTTATCCAACAAAGTTTCCAACAAAATGGAAGCAATGTAGTATGTTATCAGACAACAAACTGAAAGTTCAAAAACTGAAAGAAATAACATCAAACTATGAACACTTATTTCAATAATCAGTGAGCCCAAAGTGGTAGCTGAAGAATTTAAAAAAATATTTAATTTCCTTGGTAGAAAAATTAATTAAAACATACAGCAGTTAGCAAAATAAACATTTTTTTTTCTTTTTTTTTTTTTTTCTTTCTACTGCCACAATGAACCAAATGAAACAAATCGTGATGAAATTATATAAATCATAATGACATTAAAAAATCGTTATTCATGTGAACTGTATTAGGTCCCAGATTCCATCTTGAAAACTTGCATGAACTATGTAACTCCATTGTTAATAATAAAAAAAAGCTCTCCTGATCAGCTGGCTAATTATAAGCCTGTTTCACTGTTAAGTGATTTTTTTTTCCTAAATACTTGAGCAACTCTTCCTTGATATGATGCCTAAATTTATCAACAAATATACACCACTTTCCACCCAACAGTGTGGATTCAGGAATTACAAATCTACTCACACAGCAATTTTCGAATTCTTAGACTTCATTTTAAAAGCTTTGGATGGATATAAAATGGGTACAGGTATTTTCCTGGACCCCTCAAAGTCATTTGAGGTAATTGACCACATTATTCTGCTAACTAAACTGGAAAAAATAAGTATAAGAAGGATTGCAATAAAAATGGATTAAATGTATCTTGAAAACCGAAAACAAAGAGTATCTGTAGATCATGAAACTAACACACCAGAGAAATTTTACAAGGAAAAAATATACCTCAGATGAGTAATTTGTGAAGTATGGCATAACCCAAGGTCACTGTTAGGACCTATTTTGTTTCTAATTTCATAAATTATCTGACTAAGTATGTTCAACCGTAAGATGCAATTCAGTTTGCAGTTAGCACAAGTATTTTACTCACCTCCCCAAACTTGAAAAATTTAGAATTGTTAGTAAATAAAATCATGAGTGAGTTGAAAAACTGGTTTGATGCAAATAACCTAATCTTTAATGACCCCACTCACCAAACAAAACCAATACTCAAGTAGCCATAAATGAAAAAGATCTAAAAAATGTAAATGAAACATAATTTTTGGGATTATGGGTCCAACAGAACATGAAATTGGTAATAAAAAGAGAAAATGTCTATAGTGTGTTATGGACCAAGAATTCTTAGAGATACCACTAGTACAGTAATACAAGCTTACTAGGCTCACTTCCACACGCTGATAAGATATTGAATTATTTTCTGGGTAACTCTTCACAAAACAGTGATATATTTAGGATGCAGAAGAACAGAGAACCATATGTTGACTAAAAATATTAGAATCATATAGAACACATTTAATTAACCTTGCCATTCTAAATGTTCCATGACTATACTCTATAAAATAGTTATGTTTATGAGAGATTATCTCATGAAAAACAACACAAACAACAAAATTACATGGTACGCAATTACTTCTCTAGAGGACGTTCATCCACAAACTATTTTACAAGACTTCAACATCTCAAAAAGTATTTTTAATTCAGGAATAGCTCTTTTCAATAAAATACCTGAGGGGGTAAAAAAACTCTTCATGTAGCTCATGTAAAAGAAAACTAAAGGCATTTCAAGTGACACACAGTTTTTGCTCTATTAGTGAATATATGAAATAAAAAAAATAATAATGATAAAAATATACTTTAGGATTTCTGTTTTTATCAACTATTGTATTCTAATTAAATATTATTTATGTATACTTATTTTTTCATTGTATTATTTTCTCATCTATACAGTACCGGATTAACCACGTAGCAGGAGGTAGCAAATGCTATGATCCTCGCGCCCTCTGGGGGGCCTCGCCCTTTCTAGGGGGGCCCTCACCTAGGCTAGATATAGGCGATCTTTTTTTTTTTAGCTCTACAATTTTCCCCCAGACAGAAAAATTCATAAAAATCAAGGGCCTCTTCTTCACATTTGCTACGGGCCCCGCGCTGTCATAATCTGGCCCTGCATCTATAATCATCTCATATTTATATCTAACATCAAAACATTAAAATAACTTATCCAATCTCAAATTTTTACCTATACTGTAAATTGATGAAGTGGATTAATAAAAACATTATCTTATTACAAACTTTTTTTTTTTTTCAAATTATCCAAATCGATCCAGCCGTTTTCAAGTGATGTGCTTACCAACCATCATCATGTTTTCTGCCCTCGGCCAGGTTTTCACTTGACTGCTCTCCATGCTCTTCTGTCTTCTGCCTTTCTCTTAAGGTCCATGTAGTTGTTGCCTTGCTTGATGTTGTCACCTCCTTCTTCCTCTTATTCTCCTCCCACAAACTAGACCTTCCAAGGTGTCTTTTATCAGTCTCTCCCCTCTCAACAAGTGTCCTGTCCAGTTTTTCTTTCTCTCTTTTATTGCTTGGAGAATTTTTCTCTTTCACTGACCCTGTCCACTTCAACATTACTTATTTTATCCACCCAGCTTATCAAACAACTGCATTTTATTTTTATTTATATAAATTTTGGCCACTGATTAATTGAGCCCTCCATCCATCAGAACTGCTTCATGATTGCTTCTTCATTCTGTATCCTGGGACACTACAGAGTTATCATAAGACTTCACTTGGCAGGTATCCAATGTGTGCCTGTTGTCTGCTCCAACTCCTGTGCTTAACCTCCTTCCTCACAATGGTAGGGTGTCCTTATTTCCTTCCAAATCTATATATAATAAATTTGGGTCCCCTCCAATAATGACCATTTTAGACTCATCTGCATGTTTTGAATATCAATTTGATTTGTTCACAAGAGTCTCATCTTGATCATTCATTCATCCATGAATGATAGAAGTTTGAACTCTAATCTTTTCTTTCAAATCACCTGAGAAATCTATCCTCCTATAACTCGTGATTCAGATCTGTGATTACCATCAAATTATAGTATTCCAAACTTATACATACAAAAACTCCTCCGCTAACTTTCTCTTTGTCTCTGATGAATGGCCTTGTTATACATTCAATATGCAATACCTGGTTTCGTTTGCTTAAAGAATTGGAGAGATCATTAATTTTCAGTTAAATAATATGTAAACATTGTTGTTCTTGAGGTTATGAGTTATAATGAAATTGCGTAATACTACGTTATAATAGTATTGTGTGCAATTATTTAGGAAGTGTGCTCTTGGTCCAACAGTGTAAAGATAATGTGTTTGTTTACATTTGACTAACAAAATATTACTCTTAAACAATGTGTGCTAATTGTTGTTTGTGGTATGTGCCTTATAATTAAGTCTTTTAGTGAACTGATATAAGAGTAATGGATTTAATTATTTCAGAAGGGTGATAGTCATACTAACTCCATACCAGGGGTAATTCTTCTTGAACTATTAACACCAGTTCTAGGGAACAGTTTTTATCAGTGAAAGAAACAACACTACACTAACATATTTTTGATTGAAATATTTTTGTTAATTGATAAACAGAGGAAAGCAAACGTTGCACAAATTCACTTGTATAAAATGCTCTATTGGAAATTTTCCTGGTCATCTAATTTCTTCAGTGGTACAAAAGTTTTTTAGTGTTTTGTTACATTTATCAGTGAAACATTTAGTTCATGTGGGTACGCTTTAGATTTAAATAGGTTTTTTTTTTTTTTTTTTTTTTTTTTTTTGGGTGGGGGGGGGGGGGGGAGAGATAGTGCATTATAAAGTCAGTAAGCAGTTCAGAATACTTGTCTACTTGTGTTTTGTTATAAGATTGGTTGTATTGTAGATAGTCTAGTATAGTGTGACATTTATCAGCGATAAAGTAGATAGTTGTGTGCGGGATCTAGTTAATGTATTAAGTAGATAGTGTGTGAGCAGTCACAGATGTATTAATTTGCAAAAGAGGATGAGTATTGATCAATGGGGTAGCATTCTAGTCCTCTAATGGAAAAAATCATGTCTTGTAGGAGGATTGTTAAATTGCAGAGAGTGTGGGAAATGATGTCACTGGGGGAATGTAGTGGAGAGTGAAGAAAATAGCAAATGAAGCTCTCCGATGGGTGTCCACTTTATTGGAGGGAAAGAATTTTTTTAGAGGAGGCAGACATGATCAGGGAGCTGGAAGAAACGATCAGGGAAGGGGATAAAAATATCAAGGAGTGGTATGAAATTAGTTTTCTATTTTTTTTTTTTACTTACGACTTTACGCCTCGTCGACGGCTAAGGTCATTAGAGGTGGGATGGGACTGGGGACAAGGAATGGGAAGGAATTCGGCCATGGCCTTTTTGAAGGAAACATCCAGGCATTCGCCTGCAGTGATTTGGGGAAACTGTGTAAAACCCTAATCTGGATGCCCGGACGAGGATTCAAACCAGCATCCTTCTGAATGCGAGGCCAGAACGTTAACCGTTCACCCACCACACTCGGTGTGAAATTAGTGGCGTTGTAACGATACCATCAAACTAACACAGATCGAGAGGAGTATCTGTGAGTGGGGATATCTTTGACGGAGTCTAAACAATATGGCGACAGTCTACAGTACGCTGCAATACCGTATGGACCTAATGGCCGGAGTTGCCGACTGTTGAGGACAATACCGCGGGAACGATAATCTAAAAGTGTTTGTAACGGTGCAACTAACGTGTGCTGTAATTTCAATTATTATTTGGAGTGTTCAGTGTACGCGGATGAGGACAGTGCTCCGAACTTTCTAATTATTGTGATAGCGGCACCGCATACTATTTTCGCCTACTCGGTTCGAATCCTGCAAACTTTGGTGATGGAAGTTCGATTACACGGGTCACTGTAACTGGTGTATATTTCGGCGGTGTATTTTTCGTGTTTCTCCAGATAATAAAGTTGTGTGTCGAATGCAAACTTTTGTGATTGGTGTGGTAGTAATTACTACTCATTTTAGTGGTATAGCTGCCACCACGTGCTGCTTCAAGTGATTAGTTTTTTAATAACTTTAATTCTTAGTATTAGTTGTGGAATCCCCACTGGCGACCGGACGAAATTGAACCTGTAATAGTAGGAACATTTAATCACGAACTTAAACACGCCGCATTGAATCGTTCCACCAGGACTCAGAATTATCGCTGATATGCGAGGTGCCTTGCAGCGTCTTTTAGAATCAGCCAGCAGAGGCAGATGATAAAGAAAACTGTTTGAGAGGGAAGAGGGAAAAATATGGATAGATGCTTGAAACAAGGCTAACAGAATGGAGTTATCAGGCACTTCAGCAATTGTGGGGAGAAATCGTTTTGACATATTGGAGATTGAGTCATTAGAGGAAGTACAGAGGAGAGCTGCTCAATTTTTAACAACTTGATACAGCCCTTACAAAAGTGTCACAGAATTGATACATATATTGGGCTCAGATTGTCTGGCAGATAGATGACTTGGTTTTTGTCTGAATTTGTTGGCGAATATGTGAAATTCTTCTTTCATTTACAAGTGCAATGAAATAATTCACCCACCAACCTATTTAGTTCATAATGAAAGTAGATATAAGATTTCAGAAATAAGACACCATACTGATACTTATATGTACTCTTTCTTTCCTCGGGCTGTTCGAGATTGGAATGCACAGAGTTAGTTTAGGTGCAAAACACCCTCTGCCAACCACAATATTTGTGAACTGTAGAATATGGATGTAGATGTATGTAGGAGCTGGTATAGTGCAGTAGACCTATATGAATATAGGGTCGGAAGCAAAAAAATTCAGGGATATCATTGTGCTCCTAGGTAGTAGCCATGGGAGATGTGGGTTGAGCGTGGTGGGTGAATGGTTAGCGTTATAGCCTCGCATTCGGGAGTATGCGGGTTTGAATCCCCATCCAGGCATCCAGATTTGGGTTTTCCATGGTTTCCCCAAACAACTCCAGGCAACTCAGCGCAACACTTGCTCATTTATTAGAAGATATAAGATTACTGTGTAGAAGTTTCACCAAGGGGTCAGGGTAGTGATAGTGTGGGTTTGATGAATAGTAGTGATGAACTGTGAATTATAGGACAGTTGAAGGCCTGATAAAGGTGGTGGTAGCAACACAGCATATCAAGATGGACACCATGCAGGTCCTATGCCACCACGATCAGCCACAGTTGTGTGGCAGGAAGAGATGGAGGAATTGCTAGGCAGTTGAATTATTACTGTCATGGGATTATTTACTGTTGACACCACAGTATTTAAACAGAAAGGGGAAGGAGATGCTTGCTGAGTTGTCAGCTTTAGTGTCTAGTTCAATTCTATTCAATTTGATACGGTTTCACTGATGATTATTAGAAGTCTATTGTACTGAGTTGTTTACAGGTCTAACAACACCAGTTAATTGATACTAAAGAATAAACTCAAACACTACATATTATAATGTGCCATCTGGTATACACTGGGATTTATTACTTTCATAATAAGCTGGATTACTTAATTAATAAATAATTGATCGCGGAGTGGTTCTCAACAAAAATGGTCACTCACAGAAATCTTCTTCTTCTTCATCTCATGTCGATGACAGCATAAAATATGTGGTAGTTTTTCCACCGATGCAAAGGGTTTGTCAGCACCTGACTGGAGGTGCAATTGATATACATTCATTCCGATTTGTGGAGAAGACAACAGATGTACCGTTGTTTCTCTCTCTCCACACAAACATGTGGTATCTGGCTGTTCTCCCAGGTATCCCCATGAAACAATAGTATCTTTGGAATGGCCAACTCACACTCGAATCCTATTTAACAACTTCCATATGGACCATAGTTGTTCAGACCCAGGTGGTAGACCCTCTTTTGGCTTGATCCACTCAAAATGAAGTTGCACTATCATCTCCCATTATTCTCCCTATATTCTTTCATTGCTTGGTGTTCCACTTAGTGGCTTTGAAGTCTGCAGGAAACTCACACAAACAAAAATCAGTAAATGATACTAGATAAACTCATATTGACTTTATTAATCTTATGACAATTTTTGTTTAACACAACAATTACTTTGTGTGTTAATGGTCGTCTCTTTGAATTAAGTGGAATATATAGTTTATGGTGAAAGAATGTAGGCTTTCTCGGTGAGTCAGTTGCGTAAAATCTTCTCGAGCTTTCCACTGGGATAGTGCGTCAGTAGAAATACAAAGCGACCTTTCGAAGCCTGCCTCTGGCTCCATTTTCCGGCGAAGAATTTTTATAAACAATCTCGAAGACAAAGTGAAAAGCCTTTTTAGATTGTTTGCTGATGATGCGGTTATTTCTTATGGATGTAAGAAATTTAGCCGATTGCTTAGAAATTCAGCGTGCTCTGGATGTCGTTTTGGAATGTTGCGCTGAATGGCAACTTAAACTAAATTGTAAAAAGTGAAAGACAATGAGCATAACTAACCAAAAGAATCCGATTGTACAGATATACGAGGTAAACAGTTCAGTTATTGACATGGTTGATTCAGTGAAATACTTGGGAGTAACAGTACAAAGGAACATGAAGTGTGACTTACACATTAATTCGTTAGTAGGTAGAGCTAATTCTAGGCTGCGATTCCTAGGACGAATCTTGAAAAATTGTAATGAACAAACAGAGGAGATAGCGTACAAATCTCTTGAGCGTCCACATTTGGACTACTGTTGTGCCATTTGGGATCCGTTTTGTAAGGGGTTGATTGACGGTATAGAGAAAGTACAGAGAAGAGCCGCTCGATTCGTGACTGCTTGCTATAGTCCTTACGAAAGCGTCACAGAACTGATTAGTAGAGTAGGCTGGGAGTCTCTGGTAGATAGACGACGCACGTTTCGTTTAAACTTATTGGTAAACATGTGTAGGCCCCTACTCCCACTTTCACTTACGAGTGTAGTTAAATACTTCGTCCATCAACTTATTTGAGTCGTAATGACAGGAAAGATAATATTAGAGAAATAAGGGGCCGCAATGATTCTTATATGAATTCTTTTTTCCCTCGTACGATTAGGGATTTGAATGCACAACAAAGAGATTAGCTTTGGTGCTGAGCACCCTCTGCCACCCACAATTTTGTGAATTGAGGTGTATATATGTAGATGTAGATGAGTATGATATCTTTATCAGGAGCTTGTTAGTCCCTTTGTGGTGACTGCGTATAGAGAAGTTAACGTAGGGTTCAGGCGTTGAATCTGGATGAAAAGAACCGTGTCGGCAACACGCGGTGCGTGGAACCAGGCTGCCAGCCCAGACGATGAGCTCGCCGTGACAGGTAGGCAACCAACTACTCATGCGTGGGGACTTCTTGTATATCTCCCAGCTGCCGACGAGACGGCTCCAACCCCGTATCCGCGGTACGCAGGGCCCACATCGAATGTCCAATGCGTGGCGCCTCGCACTTCGTCAAGATCATTGGCCAGTACATATCAGAAAAAATAACAATTTATTAAAAACCAAGCGAAATAGTTTCTATTTGACAGCACATATCTTCCCCTCTAGTAATAATTTCTGGGTAGGATATCTCTTCCATATAGCCACCGTTACTGGCTTCTCATAGGTTGAAGTTTCTCCATCTCAATAATTAACAAATATTTCATTCCTTTTCTCGTTTATTTAAGCCAGCGACATCTGGCACTGTAACTATAGGGCTGAAGCGTTTGGCGATAATTTCCGGCTGACACCTTACGATTGCTCCATCAACTGTAGTTTAAATAAAGTCCTTTTATCCCTTCTGATAACGAAGCAGAGTAATTGTTTCTGTCAATGAGACCAAATGCATTGGTGATGCGAACCCGCAGGTGTGGTGTTTGTTTGTGGTTTCGTAATAGACACAGTGTTCGTGCCACCAGTACCAGTTGATCTGCCAGACCTGCGGGTTCGCATCACCAATACATTTGCTCCCATTGACAGAGACATGCTGCATCGGGTATGGGAAGAACTCGATTATAGACCTGATGTGTGCAGAGTCACTAAAGGTGCACATATTGAGCATCTGTAGACACTAAAAAAAACTTTCACAGTTTTTTTTATATATCTGTGTAATCTTGTAAGTATATGTCAAATAATTAATGTGTAGTAATTTTCTGAAATCACTGCAATCATTTTGACTAGCCTTATATATATACAAGATTGACCTATGCATGCAATAATGCATGATGAAAGATGGATATATTAGTAAACTTGAAGTGACTGGCATGAAATTTCAAAGTAGTGCTCTAGCAACAAGTCAAGTAACGAAACGAGTATGCGAGGAATGAAGTGTAAGACAGACAGTTACAAGGTAGAATAGAAAGATGGAGACACTAATTGTATGGATATGTGAAGAAGATGTTTGAAAAGTGGTCCCTAAAGTAATGTGCAGTTTTGAACTGGAGGAAAACAGAGCTCGAAGACGATCAAGATATAAACCAGGAAGTAGAGGATAGTATGCAAGGCAGGGGTGAAAATGCTGGGAACCCTATGTTCCAGAGAGATTAGGTCTGGAAGCTTTCGAAGATCGTGACTAATAACTAAATGAGAGTGCTTCTGCTAGGCTCAGAATACTGGTAGAGTGATCCGAAAGATTTAAGACTCAGGGTCACACAGGCAAGATTAGTCTTAATGTAAGTTACTGCGCCAAGGTTGATTTCCAGGAATCTCGTGCTGCTGAGACAGTGTTTTCCATTAGCGTGGTTGCAGGCGCCGATTGGAAAAGTACAGAGCAAACATTGATTACTCTATGTACACTGTGCGTTTTGCTGTGTACACACAGTCGTTACGTTATCTGAAATCCAACAAAGTAGATAGTAACTCGTGGGCTTGTCTCTTAAGATTTTGTAACTTATTTTCACGTTGATTCTTTCCGCATTAGTCATAATTGTCGAGCGCAAACGAACCTCAAGGGAAAGCTGGTCACTGGGGCGGTACCTACATCGCATGGTCGCGTTGTTGTGCGCAGATAAGGGGGCGTTCAAGTATTACGTAACGCAATTTTTGAAGATTTTATACCCTCCCCCTCCCCCCCGTGTAACGCACCGTAACGTTTTTCTGTACCCCCCTCCTCCCCCTCCCTAAACGTTACGTAACATCCAAGTGACCATTTTTACCTCAAAGTCACAATCATGTTGCGCAAAGTACCGGAAAGGCGCTAAAATACCTTTGTTATTGTTTTAATCGCGTTTGCAGCAATAATAAGTAAAAAAAGAGATTTTTAAGTAATATGTTATTTATTTAGCCATAAATCAAATATATAGGTATGTAAAAAAAATCGATTGGAATTACTGCTCCTCTGTACACGGGTTTGCCAGCCACTCGGACTCTTTCATTACTGGCACCCGGAGAGCAGACGAAGAGAGTTGTGCTTCTGTGTAAACACTAATGAATACTGACAACGAAAACAAAATAAAAATGACGTATAATACAGTCAAGGGATTCCCCGTAAAACATAAAAGAAAAGAGTTACCAACTTGGTAGAACAAAAATATAAATGACGTACAATACAGTCGAGGGATTCCCCGTAAAACATAAACGAAAAGGGTTACCAACTTGGCAGATTTTAATTCCCTAGATTTTTATTAAAATAAAAAAAACGTTACTTAACGCATTGTTCCAATACCCCCTCCCGCCTCTGTAACGCACTGTAACGTTTTACAAGACCCCCCTCCCCCCAAAATGCGTTACGTAGTACTTGAACGCCCCCTAAACAGAATATTTCTTTGCTCACCTTAAGAAACTATTTTTCTCAAGCTCTAGATTATGGAAGTAACGAAGCTCCGTATCCGAAAGTGCGGAACTTTCGCTTAAAATCCTACCTCCGCATCCGCAATTTTTAATGCGGATGTATAGCGCATGTTTTATTTACATTGCAATAAATATCATTATTTTTACGAGTTGTGGTCCATCTTCTCTAAGCTAACAACAACGAGGTTGTTTTTATCTTACGATCTTGCAGTAAAAGCAGCAATGAACTGAACGGCGTTATTAACTGAGCGATGAATTTACAAATTTAAACTTGCATGTAAAGCAAAGCGGCCTATTCACGGTCCAACTTGTAGGACATCCGCGTAGAACTACCATAGTATGCGCTCACCCATAAACGCTACTAGAAGTGGTCCAACAAAATGTTCCAAGCAATCCTTTTCACTCGTGCTTTCTCGCCGCACACCAGTGTCCTTATCGCACACTCGCAGGATGTTTCTCTCTAATCACGATCCAACGCCATAGCTTTTGGACGGCAAGGAACCATTTTGGTTGTCTGGGAGTCCAACAACATCCAACACGTCGTACATGTAGCCCTGTAACCTTTATCACGGCCCGTCAAGAAAGAGTCCTTTATTGGAAAATCGGATCATCGTAGGTCCTACAAGTTGTACTGTGAATGGACCGCTAGAGCGGTGGTAAGGCGGGTGGCGGGCACGGAGATGTGACCGAGCGTGGTGGGTGAACGGTGAACGTTCTGGACTCGCATTCGGGAGGACGCGGGTTCGAATCCCCGTCCAGGCATCCAGATTTGGGTTTTCCATGGTTTCCCCAAATCACTCCAGACGAATTCCGGGATGCTTCCTTCAAAAAGGCCATGGCCGAATTCCTTCAAGTTCCGTGTCCCCAGTCCCATCCCGCCTCGAATGACCTTAGTCGTCGACGAGGCGTAAAACAAAAAGTAAAAAAAAAAAAAAAATTGTATATATATATATATATATATATAGTGTGGAGATGTGCGGTAGCGTTGCCTTTGGCTTGACGCTTAAATTAATAGATCCGCAAACTTCGCAAAGTTCATATGACATGACAAAAAATTTTTTTTTTTTTAGATGCATGCAAAGTTATGTAAATAATTTAATTCACTTGTGAAATCATCCCAAGGGTTTTGTCGTTGCAAGATGAGGCAAAAGATAAATAAAAATAAAAATCATAAATAAATAAACGATGCTGGTAGTGAGATTGGTTCCGGCGACAACGGGCTAATAAAGCAGAGAGCTTACTAGTTGCGCCACAAAATCCTTGGCAGTTTACTAAGGTACAAAGCATTCGAACCATTTGAACGCTACTGGACATTTCAATGCCGATTTTCCGTACAGCGGCGAAGAGAAATGTTACTGCTTTGCCACATTACAGCTCTGGCCATGAGCTTTTATTACGCACAGTATGAATCGAATCTGAGTTTTTATAATTGGCGGACTCCCCTTGTTAGTCAAGTTTGAGTTGCCAGTCGCTCGAAAAAGGCACTGCATTCCAAACAGAAGTGTTTTGCTTCCCCATGACGACACCAGACACCAAAACGCAGCAGAAACACACTCTCGCCCCCCCCCCCAAAAAAAAAGAAAGAAAAAAAATTGTCGACATGTACTGAGCGTCCTAGAACATCCACCCTGCACCCATACCTGTTCACCTGTTCGCCATGCGACTTCCATATGTTTGGGCCACCCAAGTAACAGCGCTTCCGAACAAATGAGGAGGTGCAGCAGTTTTTGTACAGTCCGTTTTATACATGTTCTCATCCTTTTATGGCACCAGAATTTTAAAAAAATGCCCTGCTGTTTAAGTAAATAAATAGATAAGTAAGGGAATTAAGTAGAAAAATAAGAAAAATGTAAATTAGAATTTATTTCGAAAAATATATATTTTTTCCTTGCAAAAGGCTCGTTTAAATTTGATCCTCCCACTTATATATTAAGTTTTTCACATTTATTTGTTACTAGTGTAAGCAAGCGACTTTTTTTTTCCCTGTTGTCACGGATCTATAATAGTTCCAGTTTTTAGGGTCAAAGATTATGACAGGTTAACCTGATCTGACCAAATTCGAACTTGAGCTTGAAGAACTCAGAAGTATTAATGGACGTAGGTATTAAACACAGACAGGGACGATCGCGCTACCGTATAATTATTTCAAAAGTTGTAGACTCGCACTTGCTGAAAGACAAATTTGACTTGTATTTAACCCTTAAAGTTCACTCTACGAAACTTGAAGAATTCCTCTTTACTTCGAAAGGATCACGTGTCTTTTTTTTAAATATTTTTACAGAGGCTGGGCATTCATAATGTATTCTTTGGATGTAGTGTCTGTAACGGCCAGAGAGCTTAATACAGATTCCATACTATTAAACACTTGAGCAACTCTGAAGAAATGAATTGCCAGAATACTCGATGCAGTAACATATTTGGTCTGATATCTACTTTAAACAACCTAATAACTCACGTACAGCGATAATGACCATAGGCAATTAACGAAAGTGATCATTAAAATACTTAAAAAGCATATAAATCGTAATGTATAAACTTTGGTCAAGGAAAAACATTAGCGAAAGTTTTATTTAAATTGAAATTTAGCCTAGGCCAAAATGACAATTAGTTTTCTGGTTAAAGCAGAGACCATGAGAAATTGAAGTTTTTAAAAGATTTTTATGTTGCTTTCGTTAGCAACATGTTCCTCGTTTTTTCGATATTTTTTTAAGTATTAAATGCTACGGAAAACAAACTTAATGTTTTTATTTTGGCAATTAATTTGGTAGCAGTTGCTTGGCTATTAAACTGTGGACATAACCTCGAATTTCTCTGGTGGCTGTTAATTTGCGAGCGAAGGCTGACACGTGACATCGTTCTCCAGCCAATAGCTATCGATGTGTGAGTGATCTTAGGAAATTATATAGTAGAACATGAATAACCCATTCCAGTGCGTGCTTCAGCTACCTTACCTTAAACGGAAAATTCCACTTAGCTGGTAGGATTACCGTGTTAGTTAAACCAGAAAATCTGTCATTCGTTTATTAAGGCCACCCAAAATCATATATATATATATTTATATTACTTTAAACAGCCACTTCTGCACGATATTAGTTATCCCTTTACTTCACAATCTGTTTTACTACTTTACATTCACTCTCATAATAATTTGATATTCACGTTCACACATATGTGTATATATATATATATATCCGTGCCGGAGACGGCTAGATATTTGTATGACGATTAGGAGTTCATAGTCTCTGGCATTAATCGAACAGTATCACAGCACATTATATCATTGCTAAATGCGGAGACACCTGATATCTGGCGCTATGTCTTAAAAGCTATTGACTGACGTGTTATATAAGTAAACCCATGTAGTCATCATTGGACTGAGTCTTTGATTTGATAACCGTTCAGAGCAATTGATAAGGAGGCGTGTCGAGCGATACGTCGATAGTAAAGAGAGATTGAGCTGCCAAAAAATACTTCAAGAAATCCTTCTCTCAGTACTACGACTCAATACAGTCATCAACGGTTTAATTACAAATTTTTTACAATAACGTTCAATTTCAGAACACTGAAAAATATCTCACATATCGGATATATTTGAATTTTGAGCTGTGGCAATTTGAATACTATACAAATTTAATACCAAACATCTGTGGCAGATCTGACAGCAGAAATACTGGAGCCTGCACCAGCATTGTCCTCTGCCGTCAGATCTGCCACAGATCGCCGCCTATCCCGCTTTTCAGAGCGGGCAAGCCTCCGACCTCCACGTTCTGTGATGTGGCGTGGACGTCCACCACCTTGTCGCCCAGTCGTGGTCTCACCGTCCTTCATACACTCTGCATAGATGCTCACTACAGTAGCACGCGAACAGCCGACCAGCCTCGCCGTTTCCGAGATGCTCGTTCCCAGCGCCGCGCCCTCAAACCACCGGCCCGTAATTTAAGGGAATTGCTTGACCTGTGCGTAGACATCTGGTGCCAGACAACTCCGGAAACCTGACGAGGACTTTTTGAATCCATGCCACGCCAAATCGCTGCTGTATTGCGCTCCAAAGATGGACTAACACACTAGTAAGCAGGTGATCATAATGCTTTCGCTGATCACCGTAATTTTTTTGTTTTTACCTATAAAACCGTGGCATTTTCATCTAAATAACCGAGAGACTTATATAAGGGTCAATGTCCTTATGAATGCATCTATGCAACCGTGTGATCCATTCCCAAAGATCTTGGATTTGACCATCAACAGAACAATCTGCTTCTGTAAACGTCTGTTCAACCTCGCTCAGAATTTAAAATCAAGGATCAACACTAACTTGCAGGATCTTCTTGGGAAGCCGACATGACAATATTTCATATCTTCGAAACGAGACTGGTATATTCTTCAGCCAAATGTTGGTGTGTCTTTGACTGTACAGTCATCTTGTCAAGAAAGTAGACACCATTACGAGCCAAACTATGCGTATAATATTGGTCACTATGAGTTCCACCCCGACAAACTGGTTACTAGTTTCAAGCAGTATACCACCTCTGTATATTCGTCGCAAACGGGATCTGTAGCTATTACAATAAAAAATTCAGCTACACCAGTATCTGCCAATTCATCACGATATGGGATTGTTCAGCTCTCGCCTATTAAAATCCCGTCCTGCCGCTGTAACCTCTGTCCAATAATTCACTGTAAACGGATATTATGGTTGTGCTAATTTATAGGTCAGAACAAGCTCCATATTTGATGCCAATAATCCACCTGGGAGTTGTTAAACAGATGGATGTTAACAGATTAATACTATTTTTTCCCTCATAGCTTTGCACCTCGTCAACGTCGAGATCATTAGAGGCGAGAAAGGACTGTGGGCAAGGAACGGTAAGAAATTTTGGCATTGCTTTTCAAAGGAAGCATCCCGCTATTCCACTAGATTGATTTATAAAACCGTATACACTGATCATCCAGAACATTATGGCCACCTACCTAATAGCCAGTATGCCCGCCTTTGGCACGGATAACAGGGGAGACGCGTCTTGGCATGGAAGCAATGAGGCCTTGGTTGGTCGTTGGAGGGAGTTGGCACCACATCTGCACACACAAGTCACCTAATTCCCGAGGAGGGAGGTGACGAGCTCTGACGCAATGTTCAATCACACCCCAGATGTGTTCGATCAGGTTCATATCTGGTGAGTTGGGGGGCCAGCATATCAATTGCAACTCGCCACTGTGTTCCTCGAATCACTCAACCACACTCCTGGCCTTGTTACATGGTGCATTGTCATGTTAAAAAAATGTCACGGCCATTCGGAAACATGGTCGTGATGAAGGGGTGTACGTGGTCTGCAACCAGTGTACGATTCTTATTAGCTGTCACGATGCCTTGCACGAGCCTCACTGGACCCATGGATGCCCACATAAATGTTTCCCAGAGCGTAATTGAGCCGCCGCCAACTTGTCTCCGTCCCGCAGTACAGGTGTCAAGAAGCTGTTCCCCTGGAAAACTACGGATTCGCACCGTTTCATCGCCATGATGAACAAGGTATCGGGGTTCATCAGACCATGAAACTCTCTGACATTGCTCCGTCCAGTGACAATGGTCACGTGCCCATTTCAGTCGTAGTTGCCGATGTCGCGGTGTTACCATTGACACATGCGTGGGTCGTCGGCTGCGGAGGCCCATTGTTAGGAGTGTTCGGTGCACTGTGTGTTCAGACACGCTTATACTCTGCTCAGCATTAAAGTCTGATGTTAGTTCTGCCATAGTTCGCCGCCTGTCCTACTTTACGAGTCTGCCCAGCCTACGACGTCCGACATCTGTAATGAGGGGTGGCCGCCCAACCCCTGGACGTTTGGACGTGGTTTCACCTTGGTTTCACCACTTGTTGAAGACACTCACCACAGCACTCCTCGAACACCCGACAAGTCGTGCAGTTTCAGAAATGCTCGTGCAGAGCCTCCGGGCCATCACAATCTGCCCTCGGTCAAACTCAGATAGAACGCGCGCCTTCCCAATTCTAAACATGGATAGCACGCTCACTGATACTACATGCACCGTGCGTGTGTCTGACTAGCAGTCATTCCTCGTCAGGTGACGCTGCAGTTTCCTGTGCGGGTTTATATCGATAGTGGGTACGTTGACACAATGATCTGGCTGATCAGTGTATATAGATGAGGGCAATCAGTTGTTAGAGCATCTGCGTTGTTATTCGATCTCTGACGCTCGGTCAGTGTAGACTCCGTTTTGATTGTTCAGTTTTATCAAACAAAAATGATTTTCGAAATCAGTCCACAACAAAGTCAGGCGATTCCTTCAAGGAATGCACTTTTTTTGCATTGTGCACCCATCAACCCTCCATGCCATGGATTGTGTTTTAACTGTTTGACAGTGGTGTTGATGCAGGTGTGGGCTGTCTCGTGAGATGCTGGCTATCACAAGTGGCCAAAACGTTAACAAGTATGGCGTCATGTGACCTTGTTATCGCAGCATTCGGTATTGGTTGTTGGAGTGCTGCCGCTTACGTGGACTGCGTTGATAAGTACCAGCAAGTAATGGATCTGAGTCAGACTCCAACAGTTTAGTCATAAATCTGAGAACTCCACATCACGCTACTCTGCAGTATCTGAGTATCACTTAGTGCATCTGCAATCATGATACGTCAGCACTATTTCTGGAAGGTTTTATTTTACCTTACTGGGCATGAACTTACTATTACGTTATCGGTTTACTGGAGTGGACAGTGTGCAACGTTAACGCTAGGGATGTGTAGTCAACTAGGACCCACCGATCGATGGTTGAAAAGAAACCCCGTCCCTGCTTCTCCCAACAGCCATCTCAACTTCTGCGTAGGTTCGCACCATCTGTGAACTGCATAAAAAACTAACTATTTTGTAATTGGTCTTCCGTTTTGCAACTAAACAAATGATTTTTTTTAATAGCAAACTCGTTTCGTCTTAATTGAAGACATCTTCAGTGCCGTAGGTAATCATACACTGGCGGAAATTAAAAGTGCAACAGCCAGACGGATCTGTGATGAATGAAATTTGACCCCAAGTATCACCACATGAAGAGTATAAAATGATTAAAATATTGAAAGTTTTACATGTAGCAATATGAGAATTACGGCGCTATTTATTGCCCAAAATTGATATTTGTTTGGCGTATAAGTTGTGAAAGTTGTGGTGATAACATGACACTTGTTTCTCCACAAGTTCTTGTTGACCAAGTATGCCAAGCCGATGAGTGACGACCCTCTACACCCGAATGTCTAACTGTGAGAGAGGTCGGAGGATTAGCGTGTTTGAAATGGGTGCATCATATCGTGAAATCTGCAGAAGGATTGACCGTAGTGCAATGTAGTCCAGTAACGGGGTAGTTCTCACTTGCATCACATCACGTAGAAGATTTTTTTTTCTTATCTTGTATATATTGGTGGGAGTATGCAGAAACCAAGTTTTCGACCTCCAGCACCCTCGGCACAATTTTCTGTGGCCAAAAAACATCAAAATTTGGGTACTTTTTTCAGTTTTTCGTCTATAACTCCTTCCTGATAAGTCCTATCAAGAAATATTCAATTTTTCAATTTGAAAGAGGACAAAATTTCCTACAACTTTCGTATTACAAACTTTTTCTAAACTCAAAATTAAGCGAGCTACAGTTCTTTGAAAATCAGCCAAATTTCACACTTTTCCTAAAAGTTGGGTTTTTACCTACTTTGCAGCTCAAAATGACCTGAAACCCCTGTATATATAACCGATATATATGTATTTCTGTATGACATAGTATATATATGTACTATACTTTGATTACTGATGGTCCATTCAATAATCATATAGCATTGTTGGCCGGGAGATCCCGAAGGATTGTTCGGCCGCCAGGTTACAGTGTTATGGATAGGCCGCGCAGTGCGCTTCTTGTGGCTATCTAACCTGACCAAGTACTAGTACCGCATATAGGGAACCTACAGCTTAAGGTGGAATTAAAACCATAGAATCGTTCTGGCTTTCTCCATATTACACAGCAAGCTGTGGCAGAGGTAAAGCTCGGGTTAATGGCCTTTGAAAATTACTGCTGAGAACGGGATTTCGATCTTCAGTCAGATACCTTGTCCACTGAGCTACCATTTCGTTCTATTACTGAAGATAATAGAGCGAACAACAATGCATAATGTTACGACGCAAAGTTATAAAGTCATAATAATTTCGAAATAAGTTAAAAAAATGGTCATAAATAAATTTCTTTTCCGTTTGGATTGTCCCGGCTCATCAATGAATTGTGTCTATTTCATCCATTGCATCAGGAACAGCTTCCTCGAGGTCGAAGAAATCTTCCTCTCCTTCATCTACTACATTCCAGGAACGCTTTCACGAGGCAGGCGAGAGCAATTTTTGCAAACAGCTGAACAATGCAGTCCTGATTAGCGACAGCTGCATGGAGGAGAACAAGGTTTCTGGAAGGAATATGATACAACCTTCGAAGTAAACTCAAGTGCATCGTCTTTTATTATTGTTTTTTTTTATGACTTTACGCCTCGTCGACGTCGAGTTCATTAGTGGCACGATGGGACTGGGAACAAGGAACGTGAAGGATTTCGGCCATGGCCTTTTGAAGGAAGCATCCCGGCATTCAGCTGGAGTGATTTGAGGAAACCATGGAAAACCCAAATCTGGATGCTTGGACGGGAATTCGAACCGACGTCCTCCTGAATGCATTTATTATTGTAACTGTAATAAGACTGGACGAGCCTTAATTCCTTCATCCTCACGGCAATGGGTACGTTTCTCGACCCAACCAACCTTTACTTGGTGGTTCGTGCATATTGAGTGAAACGTTGCCGCATCTGATTTTGGTGGCAACCGTGCTAGTCTGAATGCATTTTTTGGGCAGATTTCTTAATCATTTCATATCTGAGCCTTCCAATGTTCCACAAGCAATTTTTCCGTACCGTTCCAAGATGATCTGTTCCCCTGCGTGTTCTCCAAATGTTCTCTGGAGGCTAGAGTTCTGAGAAGTTAGCATGCATGTTACTTTCAGATATGGTTGGTATTGAATCATGCAGTAGAAGTTTTCTTTCCCATAGCCGAAATATGCTGATATTGTATCACATCCAGCAAATGCATGGATGAAGAGGATGTGTGTGGGTTCAAACTCGTGGTACCAAAGCCCATTAACAAAATGAGAAAGGCAATATGCTCACTTAGAATCATCACACTATCGAATTTTGCTGCTTGGGAAATTGCTGCGTCAACGATCAATCCAGCAGCATCTTGTTTTGCCTGTTGATCTTGGATGCCTCCTTTTTTAGTTTTTGCATTAGTATCAACATTACACAGTTCTTGCTGCTCTCATTTGCTGCGTCACTGTAGCACTTGTTTCCTCACTGAAAATGATGCCTGCTGAAGTATCTGATGTTTTCAAACTACAAATCATTTCAGATGACTTTATTCCTCTCTGCGCAGCATAACTTCGGTATCCGTCAAATATAACTGTGATGTTGGATCTATAGTTCGTTGTCAAATAGGCTTCATATTTTCCACAGAAGCAGCCAAGGTATTTACTACTATGCCACATAACCTTATGCAGGGGGAATCATCCGTGCATAGCAAAAATTTTTGTGTTGGGTGTTGTATCTTGAAGAGATTTAAATGCTTCATATAGCGACAATTTTTTTCCATTGCTGTACGGAACAAATTCAAATGGAACACATTGTTTCAATCCATTAAAACGGAAAAGAAATGGATTTATGACTAATTTTTGACTTATTATGACTTAATTTTGACTGCATAAATAAACTTTGGGCCATAACATTATGTTTTCAGTTTTGCAAATCCGTTTTTCAAACTGGTACAAATACCATCAGGTAAAAGAACGAAATGGTAGCTCAGTGGACAAGGTATCTGACTGAAGATCGAAATCCCGTTCTCAGCAGCAATTTTCAAAGGCCATTAACCCGAGCTTTACCTCTGCCACAGCTTGCTGTGTAATATGGAGAAAGCCAGAACGATTCTATGGTTTTAATTCCACCTTAAGCTGTAGGTTCCCTATATGCGGTACTAGTACTTGGTCAGGTTAGATAGCCACAAGAAGCGCACTGCGCGGCCTATCCATAACACTGTAACCTGGCGGCCGAACAATCCTTCGGGATCTCCCGGCCAACAATGCTATATGATTATTGAATGGACCATCAGTAATCAAAGTATAGTACATATATATACTATGTCATACAGAAATACATATATATCGGTTATATATACAGGGGTTTCAGGTCATTTTGAGCTGCAAAGTAGGTAAAAACCCAACTTTTAGGAAAAGTGTGAAATTTGGCTGATTTTCAAAGAACTGTAGCTCGCTTAGTTTTGAGTTTAAAAAAAAGTTTGCAATACGAAAGTTGTAGGAAAGTTTTTCCTCTTTCAAATTGAAAATAGAATATTTCTTGATAGGACTTATAAGGAAGGAGTTATAGACGAAAAACTGAAAAAAGTAACCAAATTTTGATGTTTTTTGGCCACAGAAAATTGTGCCGAGGGTGCTGGAGGTCGAAAACTTGGTTTCTGCATACTCCCACCAATATATACAAGATAAGAAAAAAAAAATCTTCTACGTGTTGTGATGTTTGTGAGACCCCCTTTTTACGACCCCGTTACTGGACTAATGACAGTATACAGAATTGTTGCCCAGTGGATGAAAGAAGTCTCCAATATTCCTACTCAAGTCTATACGACAACAGCACGTGAAAACCGCCAAAATTGTGTTGGTGGCTGTTGCTGGCAGATGGGTGACTGCAAGCCAGATCCAAGCAGTGGTTACACAGAGAGTCACTTGCAGAAGATTGTAAACCAATTGCTTGATTCTGAGTTACACTCTCTGATCCCTATATAGTGTGTTCCGTTAACCTGTTTTCATTGCCAGCATCGTCTAACCTGGTGTAAAGCAAAACGCAAATGGACATGTCAATGTCATACATTCGTGTTCAGAGACGAGTCTCGATTCTGTCTGTGGCACAGTGATAATCGACTACATGTACGAAGGCGTAGAGGAAAAAGGGCACAGTTTGGTGTGATTTCAGAACGTCACACAGGTCAAGCCACTGGTGTCATGGTTTTGGGGCAATCAGTTTCGACAGCAGAACTGAGTTGGTTATTGTTGAAGGCACAATGACAGCCCACCACTATGTGGACTGGGAGCTGCACTCTATTGTGATACCCTGCGTATCCACCGTCCAAATCGCATCCTCCAACAGGATAATGCCCGTCCTCATACTGTACCCAGCACAACACAAGCCTTTCAAGTGGTTACGATCACAATTTGGATCGCGTGGTTCCCAGATTGGTCCCCAATAGAGTATGTTTATTTCGTTACTGCTCTTAGTTCAGATGTTATTAATTTGCAAATTTCAGCGATTTTGTCACTGTCTGACTGATGATCATCAAAACTCTAAGATTCTTCCCTCAGTCGTAGAAAGTTAAAATTTGGTACACACATAAAATTTTGCCTACATATTGTAAGAAAAATTTGAAATTCGTAAATTTCCATATATCTGTACCCCTTACCTACCTCTAACGTGAAATCGCTTTCTACTCTAACACTTTACGTACCTTAGATTTTAATTGTCGAGTTAGCGTAATTACTAGTTTAACTAATGTGTTAAATTTTACCTCTTTCCTTTTCTTAATTTGGAAGTTAGTGAAATTCAGAATGTTATTTCAACCACGACATCATAATTCCACTGTACTTCCAGTAATTATAGAAACAAGTAATTTGGTTTCGCCCCTAATTCATAAGAAAAGTATAATACTGGTGTTCTTCCACGTATTTATTTAATTATAGCCCGCAACATGAAAAATTCTGGCACCTATTTGAAGCTTAATTGCTTTGCTCCGGATGAAGTTTTATGCCTGAGATTTCTTTAATGCATAGAGGTCAGCAAGTTTAACTAAATATTAAATTTTACTTTATTCCTATGCATAGTTTGGATGTTAACAGTTATTTAAGGTGGTAGTTAAACCAGTGGCAGTCTGCATTGCTTGGCTACGGCGCACACCCATTGTTTTCAGAGAGTGGGGAATTGTTGGTAACGTATATTGATGCCTTCAATTCTGAAATGTTCTTACTCACCTATTTTGAGAAGGAATCATTATATTTGAGCGAAGATTCAGAATAAGCGATCAACTTACAAAAAGAAATGAGCTTTCAGAAAAACAACTCTTTCAAAAATAGGCCAAATCTCGTGCTCGTGTGGTAATAAAAAGTTATGAGGTCTTCTTCTGATCCAAGTCTACGCTTTACAATGTGTGTTGACATATTGGTTTCTGTCGGTGTTACAGATTTTATTTAGAATAAAAAAAAAATACGGTGACTTGGTTATTAGCCATGTCATACTTTTTACTGGAATAAGAGGCATATTATGTACTTGTCAATTTCGGAAAAGTGCGAGAGAAATCTAGGCTTTTATGTATTTGTCAGTTTGCTAAACCAATGCATACTATGTACCAACAGCGCCCGCGTGGACTGCCCGCGTTCTGTTTGACTGGGCCTTAAAACGTAAAAGTACTTGTCGTGTGTTTGTTATTGGTGAGCAAGCAAGGCTACTATGTAGTCTGTATAAACAACTGTCTAGAAGTGGGAGTTACAGTACTCATATACATATTTCAATAGAGTGAGATTGGGGGCCATCAATAGATTAGATCACGCTAATTTAATGATTTTTGGAACCCTTCCTCTCCTTTTACAGGTCGTCACATTTAAGTCACTCTCCTCCCCTGGTGCAACGTCACACATTTTGCATTTTTAATTTTAGAAATTATTAAATTAGAGCAGCATATCCAAAATTATTTATATATTTCTATTTAAAATATTTTTTCATAAAATCAATAGTAAATATTTTTTTAGAAAAATTAAAAAAAATAACAAAACATTGAACGACAAAAAATTTAATCAACGTGTATTCATGGCAAAAACAATTAATTTTATGGCGATGGAGCGCTCGCTGTGATGTCAATTTCCCTACAAAACCATTTTTCCCCTTTCCTTTTCCCATCTACTTCTTCCCTCTAGTAATTTCAACTTTACATTCTTTTAGCGTTTTACGTAAATTATTCATCACTTTTCCCTGTAATTTATTCCGATCTTCCCCCACCTTGTGCCTGTAATCGAGTGCCAATTTGTAGTCACTCTAATCGTTCCCTTCCATGCACCTCTGCCAATTCTTGCACCAATATCTTTCGACGCCTCATCACTAATATAAGCTTTGTACACTACCATAACCCTCTTCACCCTCCTCCTGTCTTCCAATGAATCCCACTCCAGCTCCTTTATCATATCGCTTACTCTTGTGTTCTGCTGTAATTTGCAGAGAGAAACCTGGCAGCCCTCCTCTGCACCCCCTCCAACTCCTGTATTTGATACCCAAAATGTGGATCCCAAACTACACCACCAAGTTCCAGCAGTGCTCTGACTAAGGTTTTGCAACCCAATTCCCTTACTTCTTCAGTACATCCTCTCATCACTCTCTCCAACAAGGATTTTGAAATCGTTTCCTGTTACCTGACTAACGCGCCCTGCCCAGTTCAATTTGTTATCAAACGTTGTGCTAAGGTATTTACATTTCAAGTCTTAAACAAGCAATTATTTCCCTACCTTACAACCATAAATTCGGGAGGACGGCGGTTCGAATCCCCGTGCGGGCATCCAGATTTGGGTTTTCCATGGTTTCTCAAATCACACCAGGCAAATGCCGGGATGCTTCCTTAAAAAGGCCATGGCCAAATTCCTTCCCATTCCTTGCCCCCATCCTTTGACGTCTCTAAAGACCTCGCTGTTGAGAGACTTAAAGTAGTTAAAAAAAAATACAACCATAAACAATATTTAGTTTTCTATGTTGGTACGTAATAGGCTGATTCTTCTTTGCTATTAGGTTACAAAACTTTGGTCAGACAATTGCTCGAATATGGTAGTGTAGCAGGGTCTATGGAACCTAATTTTGCGTATCAAATACAGGAATTGGAGAGGGTGCAAAGAAGGGCTGCTAGATTTGTTTCTGGAAATTATCGCAGAATGCAATCAGTGACGGATATGATAAAGGACCTGGAATGGGATTCATTGCAAGACAGGGGGAGGATGAGGAGGGTCATGGGAGTGTACAGGGCATATACTGGCGATGAGGTATGGAAAGATGTTGGTGTAGGTATGAAAAGTAGTGCATGGAAGGGAAAAGATGACCATGACCACAAGCTGGCACTCGATTTCACGCACCAGGGTGTGGGAAGTTTCTCTTTTTTAGGTAAGGGTGTCAGGGATTGGAATGAGTTACCAAGGGAAATGATGAATAACTTACCGAAAACGTTAAAAGAATTTAATGTTAAAATTTGTAGAGGGCAAATGTAGGTGGGTGCAGGAAAGGGAGAAGATGGGTGTGTAGGGAAATTGCCACCGGAGCGTGCGCTCCATTGCAATTAAAAATTAAATTAAATTAAATTAATCTTCATCCCATGTCAACCTACTCAGCTAGAAATCCTGCTCAGACCATTCTGCCGATGATCACATTCGTCTGCCGGTTTGATCCTGTTAAACAGTGTTATGTTATAGGCAAACACACAACGTAGCTTCTGATACTATACACTTTAAAACTTGAAGTCCGTTAAGTGACAACTTAAGTCGGAACACGTCACTATTAGTTGCGTAAGATCACGCATTAAGTACCCAGACTGGGTGATAGTGTATCAGGTAGCCGTGTATGGACGATCTGTATCACTGGAAGAGGCGCCTCATCCACTTCACCAGAAACAATAAAAAAAAGACGGCGATCAGAGAAGTTTACCACTAGTCGCGTCCGTTCGCTCTGTGAGAGAATCAGTCACCGCACACAGCCAACATGGTGAAGCAGTTCTCAGGCAAGACTTACGAGCTGGAGTCAACAGAGAACATGGAGGCCTTCCTCAAGGCTTACGGTAAGCACGGCTTCAAAGTTCTAAAGTTATTTTTACAAGGTGGTTTTTCAGTATAGTTTGAAACCTATAGAAGGCTGGTAAAGCGATTGCGAAATGTGCTGTAAACTCTTCATTTGGAAGATACGAAAGGCAGAATTTACTAAAAACTTTTGCGACACTGTTGCACGTGACGTGATTGCGTTGTGAAGCGTATGTTGACATGAAAATTAAAGAGGGGCAGGCAGTTGCGGAAGGATCAGTTCGGTTCAGATTAAGTCGATCGTAAGGGTAGTGGACTGTAAAATGCTGCAGGGTGATCTGGACAGGATATCTAGTTGGATTGGTAAACACGGGACGAAGATGAATGCAAAGAAGAGTCAGCTTATTTGGTACACAGAAAACTAAGAGTTGATTATGATGATAAACAAAGAATACTTATTGAAGACTCGAAATGTAAATACTTTGGCGTAATATTTTATAACAAGCTCACCCGGGCAGCATATATTGGACAGGTGGTAGAAAAAGGTTTTAAAATCATTCTCTCGTTGGAGAGAGTGATGACAGGATGTACGAGAGAAGTAAAGGAATTGGGTTACGAAACTTTCGTCAGGCCATTGCTTGAATATGGTGGTGTCGTATGGGACCCGTATTTTGAGTATCAAATACAGGTGTTGGAGAGGGTGCAAGAAAAGGGCTGCTAGATTTGTTTCTGGAAATTACCGCAGAACGAAATCAGTAACGGATATGATAAAGGAGCTGGAATGGGATTCATTAGAAAACAGGAGAAGAATGAAGACGGTCATTGGGATGAACAAGGCGTATATTGGTGATGAGGCATGGAAGGATATTGGTGTAAGAATTATAAGTAAAGCATGGAAAGGAAAAGATGACCATGACCACAAGCTGGCACTCAATTTCAGGCACAAGGGTGTAGGAAGATTCTCTTTTTTAGGTAAGGGTGTCAGGGACTGGAATAAATTAGCATGAGAAATGATGAATAATTTACCAAAAACGTTGAAAGAATTTAAAGTTGAAAATTGTAGAGGGAAAATGTAGGTGGGTGCAGGAAAGGAGGAAAATCTGTGTGTAGGGAAATTGCCGCCGGAGCGTGTGCTCCATTGGAATTAAAATTAAATTAAATTAAAGTCGGGAATGCGCTCTACAAAATGATACATATTCGTAACGTGTAATATGTATCTGATGCCTTTTCGATCAAATCACAATGACTTGTAGTCTTTGTGAACACATTTTTACTTCTAGTTCCATAATTGTGTATTTTACTGTTTGTTTCAGGCAGAGTATAATTGGTGACTAGGAAAGAGATTAATGTGTATACATACTGAGGCTGACTTCGTGAACGGCTCTCTACTGGATGATATACAGCCAATCGCTCATGCAATTCTTTTTACTACCTTTTCGTCTCTGTATACTATGTCTCTGCGAGTTGAGTTGCCTCAGAATGTTACTAAATATCACATTAAGGAGTTAAGACGAGCGAACTTAGCAAGTTTCTTCACATGGAGATTACTTGTTGCAAGAATTGGAAATGCGGCTGCATAAAGTCTCATTTTAACTTCCAATTCAAATTATGATGAAGGTGGCAGGACAGGGTACTTCCCTATACATACGTTCATTTACTGACGAACTGCTGGGAATAGAGGATACTGAAAATGGAATACGAAGAGCCCTTCACAAACCGCAAATATTTCAGAGCACTAATACCTGAAGATATCAACGAACAAATCAAATCCTAATGGAGCAATAACAGTTTTGAATGGCTACCTGGTTGACCAAGTTTCGCACTATAACTACCTTGGTTGAGGCATTATATACAGGGTGATTCACGAAGATATGCATATATTTTAATATGTTATTCTACACGTAAAACTAAAGAAAAACGTCCATGTAAACATAGGTCCGCAAATTTTTAGTCACGGAGTTACGGCTAATAAAAGATTTTACCTGAAATTTAGCAACCTCGCTAATATGAAGCCATCGCAAAACTGTACAAGGTTACAGTAAAGCACGATTTCCATTTATTTTGTTGTTATTGATCTGGTGAATGTAATAAAACAAGTCCCACACGTGTATCTGCAGTAGCAACAAAACCCATTCATACACGTGCAGCTAAATGCATTAAACTCGGTGGAGACATTTATGAACATTTATTGTGAAATTGTATGTACACTGTACAACTTCCTTAACACTGCGTGAGCTTTGCTGTTAATAAAAGCGAATTATCTGACACATTCATACTGTTTTAGTTAACTTTATTACTATCATTTTCCAAAATTAAATTCTCTACAACTTCTGTTGGAAACTTTGTGTAATTGTTAGGAATTACAAAAAAAAAAAAAAAAAAAAAAAAAAAAAAAAAAAAAAAAATTATTGGTCCAAGTAGTCAATAAATTATAAATTTGCTCAAATTATTTCTTTGCTTCTCTGGGATTTCTGGAAAACTACTGCAGATACATGTCTGGGACTTGTTTTATTTCATTCACCATATCAATAATAATATGTGGAAATCGTGGTTTACTGTAACCTTGTACAGTTTTGCGATGGCTTCATATTAGCGAGATTGCTAAATTTCAGGAAAAATCTTTTACTAGCCGTAACTCCATAACTAAACATTAGCGGACCTATGTTTATATCAACGATTTTTCTTTAGATTTACTTGTAGAATAAATATCTGCATATCTTCGTGAATCACCCTGTATAGAGTAAGAAAGATATTGATAATAAATTAAACGACTATGAAATGATATGTGGAATTATAGCTAAAACTTTAGGAAACACGACTCGCAGAGACAAAAGACGAAATTCTATACATAATGTTGGCAGTTCCTATGTTTCTCTATGGAGGTAAGTTATTGGTAATGAAGAGAACAGACAAAAGCCGCATACAAGCAGTGGAGATGAAATTCTTCTGTGATGGGATGCACAAGGCTACATATAATAACAAACGAGACAATAAGAGAGGAATTGAAAATTTATAGTAAGACCCACAGATATAGGGACATAGGAATAAATGGAGAGACCATCTTGGGCAATAAACCAATATAGACCGGAAGGTAGATTTTTTTTTTTAAAAAAAGGAGGTCTTTAGAGACGGGAAAGGAAGGGGGGAATGAATGGGTAGGAATTCGGCCATGGCCTTTTTAAGGAAGCATCCCGCCATTTGCCTGGAGTGATTTGGGAAACCATGGAAAACCCAAATCTGGATGCCCGGACGGGGATTCGAACCGCCGTCCTCCCGAATGCGAGGCCAGAACGCTATCCGTTACACCACCCCGCTCGGTGGAAGGTAGAAGAAGTAAAGACAGGCCAAGGAAGAGGTGGAAATAGTCCCTGAAACCTGAACAAATCAGCAGGGAATGGGAATGGGAAGAAGGAGAAGATGCGAACCTAGAAATTTTGCCCTCTCTACCTCTTGAATAGACTAGTCTGCAATTGGTTTAGATAGATAGATATGTTCACTTTGATCCCATGTGAGAATAGTCTCGGGGATGTGTAACAGTACATACACTTATTAATAACATCAATTATTACTATCAGCAATTGATAACAAGTTAGCTACTTAACAACCAATTAGCATAATCAGTATCCCCTGTAATCTGCAAATACAATCACATGTTAATTACTACATATGTGGAACAGTGTATACACTTGTTACCAGCATCTAATAACCAGTTATTTTCTTACAGACCGATTACCATAATACGTTTCCACTGTAATCTACAACTACATATTACATCATGTTAATAACTATTTATGTGTAACACTACACACACTTATTAACAATATCAATAATATTACCAACAACTGATAAGCAGTCAATTACTTAAAAATCTGTTAGTATGATAATTTTTCACAGCAATTTTTGAGTGCATGCTATCCCGTTAGTTACTATATATGAGTGAATTTTGTGAACAGTGTAATTACTTCATTTGTCAACAGTCTCAATAGAAAGATAAACCGTATATAATTTTAGTGATCGTGGACAGCTTTGTCATCTTCCTTTTCCGTACACCACATATAGTATTTTCTCAGCCATTCTGAGCTACCAAATTCCAAGAAGAAAATTCTTTCATTGACTAAAATGGGTTCTGAAGCAGAAACGGAAATTTTCATTTTTTTGGGAATAATTTTATTTATTCGTCTACATCTTAAAAACAGTTTGGACTTAAAATATTTGGGTTTTCGTAGATAACATTTAATTTATTTTGGTAAGACATTGACTAAGGAAGCTCCAGTAAATGTTATCCGTTTCTGTACAAATGACAGTAATTTGTAATAGATCGATAGATAGGTAGATAGATATGTTCACTTTGATCCCATGTGAGAATAATCTCGGGGATGTGGAACAGTACATACACTTATTAATAAAGTCAATATTACTGTATAATTGATAATATTATTATATATTGACAACAAGTTAGTTACAACCCATTAGTATGATCAATATCCCTTGCGAATACAATCCCAAGTTAATTACTACTTATTATGTGGAACAGTGTATATACTTGTTACCAGCATCTATTAACCAGTTATTTTCATACAGACGTATAACCATAATAAGTTTCCACTGTAATCTACAACTACATATTATATCATGTTAATTAGTATATATGTGGAACACTTATCAACAATATCAATAATATTACTAATAACTTATTACCAGTAAATCACTTAAAAACCTTCTGGTTTGACAATTTTCTACTTCAATTTGTAAATACATATTATCCGACGTTAGTTACCATATATGAGTGAATTTTGAAAACGGTGTAATTACTTCATTTCAATAGAAAGAAAAACCATATATCAATTTAGTAATTATAGACAACTTTGTCACTTTACCCTTCCAAACACCATATATAGTATTTTCTAAGCCATAGTTATCTAATTCCAAGGAGAAAAGTCTTTCACAGAGTAAAATGGGTTCTGAAGCAGAAACTCTTTCAGTTTGGGCTTAAAGTAGTTGGGTTTTCGTAGATAACATTTTTTCTCATTTGGTAAGCTCCAGTAAACATTATCCCTTTCTGTACAAGTGACAGTGAATATCATATTTATTCCTTTATACGTACACCTGGTGTTAATATGTGTGACGCAGATGACAGACCAGTTTTGTCTCAGTGGGCTAGTAACTGCAGAACGACGATGCACCTTGCGACTACCTGTTACAGGTGTCACGGACCCCAACGCGTTGAAGGGAGCCTCCGCCGCCAAGTCCAAGATCTCGGTGACGGTCAACGGCGACCAGTACACGCAGGAGGTGGCCGTGGGCAACCGCGTCTCCAAGGTGACCTTCAAGGTGGGCGCCGAGGTGGAGGAGACGACCCTGGACGGCGAGAAGTGCAGCACCACCTTCACCCTCAAGTCCGACGACACCCTGCTCCAGGTGCAGAAGTTCCCCGACGGCAGGACGGTGGTCACCGAGAAGAAGTTCACGCCCACGCACGTGCACGCGGTGAGTTCCCTTCCAATGAGTGACGTGTGTCATGAAATAACAGGAATTTTCATTTGTTTTGGTGCGCAGACTTGCGCGGTCGTTGTCCATGCTGTCTTGGTTGTCCTCGTTGAACGGCGTCAATTTATGAAAACCTAACGTTTCGGCCATCATTTTGTGGCCTCCTTCAGAAGACTGTCAGGGCTGGAGTCGCTGTCACCTATATATAGCTCCCGCGGACGACCGACTACAACTTGACCCAATATGGTCATGCCTGATTAGGAAAGCGCGGAACGCAAGCCCCAACCGGACCGGCCACGCTGGCGGCAGTAACTCGAGTGACGTCACTCCAAACGGTTAGCGCGCTCTTCGGGAGCGTTCCAATACTTTCGTTCGTTCCAATACTTTCTACTGACTGTAACACAAAATGTATCTTCCTTTCACTATATAGTGAGTTAATATTTTTAAATCCTTTCAGACTCATCAGAAATTCTTCAAATTTTGCAGAGCAAAATATCAAGATCAGGTTTATGTCAAATTAATATTTGAGCCTGATCGTGTAACACTGTAATGATCTTTGCCCCTAAAAACGTTTTTTGTTGTCACTTTTAGGCTATTTGCCATGTATTTTTGGTTCAAGGTGACAGCGACTCCAGCCTTGACAATCTTCTGAAGAAGGCCACAAGATGATGGCCGAAACGTTAGGTTTTCATAAATTGACGCGGTACTACCCGGACAACTAAGGCAACAAGAATTTTATTTATTGGTCTACATCGATTATATCCCTTTAACAATAGTTTCACTAGATAGTATAAATTCGCTACTTTAAATCTCCAAATCACTTCTGGATCTCGATCTTTGGGATAGCTTTGAGCTCTGCACTTTTAATTCCATCTATGCTTGTAAAACGATGGCCCTTCAAGGTTCTCCTTTATTTAGGGAACAGAATAAAGTCACACGGGGCCATGTCTGGCGAATATGGAGACTGGGGCATCATTAAACTGTTGTTTTTTTTGCCAAAAATTCATAAACAATCAACGATGTGTGAGCAGGTGCATCATCGTGATACAAAAACCATGAATTGTTTTGCCACAAATCCGGTCACTTCCTTCGGACGGCTTCATGCAAACGGCGTTGAACTTGAAGGTAGTATTCCTTCTTGACCGTTTGACGTTGTGGCGACAACTCATGGTCCACTATGCCATTAAAATCAAAGAACACAGTCAGCGAAACCTTCACATTTTACCAAACTTGTCGAGCATTTTTCGGTCTTTGCGATGCAGAATGCCTCCACCGGGACGATTGAGCCTTAGTTTCGACACCATACCCATAAACCACTTTTTCGTCACCTGTTATGACGCGTCACAATAGTTCTGCATCGTTGATGACCTCATTATCGATTCCTGAGCAACGTCCATTCGCCGCTGATTTTGTTCGAAACAACACTTTTGGAACAAATTTTGCTGCAATACTTTTTATACCAAAAACAGATGAAAAAGTTTCATGGCATGAACTAGTCGATATGGCAACATCATCAACGACTTCTCTAATTGTGACTCGGCGATCGTTCATAATAATTTCTTTCACTTTTTGACGTTTTAAACGGTTACTGATGTGCTGGGACGACTCGTAAGTTCGCCATCTTCAGCGTCTTCACGGCCATCTTGGAAACGCTTATACCATTCGTAAACCCTTCTATTACTCAGATTAGATTTACCAAAAGCAATATATAACATTTCTAAAACTTTGTTTGCACTTAATTCAATTTTTAGAGTAAAATTCAATACAAATTTTCTGATCCATGATTTATACAAATCAGAAATCTCCGACTGTATCGAAACACTTGTTATCTTTTTAACAGCTGAAAAGAGGCTAAACATCCAATACAGCTGAAAATGTATAGATACTTTTAAGACATGTTTGCCAACACAACACCGGAAATCGGACTAATATAATCATCAGTGTTTTGCCCTAGGGCAGGTTTCACTTGGTTGCTCTGCATGCTCTTCTGTCTTTCTCTTAAGGTGCATGTGGCTGAAGGACATCCGGAGATGGTTCAATTGCACGTCCGAAGAGGCTTTCCATGCTGCAGTTTTACGCTTATACCGCCAACCTCCAATAGGAGAAGGCGACTTAAGAAGAAGAAGATGAAGATGCCATTTTCCTTGATGTTGTCTGTAATTTTGCACCTCCTTCTTCCTCTTATTCTCCTCCCACAGACTAGACCTTCCAAGGCGTCTTTTATGAGGCACTCCCTTCTCGGCAAGTGTCCCATCCAGTTCTTTTTTCTCTCTTTTATGACTTGGAGTATTTTTCTCCTTTCACTAACCCAATCCAGCACTTATTTTATGCACCCAGCTTATCCTATCCATCCTCCTCCACATCCACATCTCAAGCGCTTCTAATATAACGCTCGAAATTTTAAAATTCCCGCTTACTTTTTGAACACACCCCGTATACTAAAGTACCTTTCATCTCTTTCCATCGCGTCCAAATCTAACCTAAGAATTCACAGAATAATGGTTTTCATTAAACGTTCGTTCCAATACTTTCTACTGACTGCAACATAAAAGGTATCTTCCTTTCACTATATAGTGAGTTCAACTGTCCCCCTATAATATTTTTAAATCCTTTCAGACTCATCAGAAATTCTTCAAATTTTGTAGTGCAAAACATCAAGGTCAGGTTTATGTCAGATTAGTATTTGAGCCTGATCGGGTAATACTGTAATGATCTTTGCCCCTAAAAACGATTTTTTTTGTTACTTTTAGGCTATTTGCAATGTATTTTTGGTTCAAATCGAATATAAGAGGTCCAGCAACCATAGTATAAATCAGATCATTATCTGAAAAAAAAATTCGCCTAAGAAAGAATCAACTTGATTATTGCCGAAGTGTAGAGTCGATCTGCCAAGGATGAGGGATTTTTTAATCCCCTCATGTTCCTCCAAACACCCGAAAGATGTGGCTACCTTCCTTTTCAAACGGAAATAAAGCCGTCATATTATAGCCCAGTGCTTCTCAAAGAGTTCGCGACAAGATTTACGTAATGGCCGACTGGCTATCTCATGCGTATAACACGCACAATGGTGAACATTGCTCATTGCCGCTAGTAGTAGCACTAAAAAAAAAAAAAAAAAAGAAATTATGTAGGGGTGCGTGGAGCCAAAAAGTTTGAGAAACACTGTTCTAGACCCTTGACCAAACACAAAATACGATCACAGACTTGCATCTAGTTATTTAAATGACGAATGCAACAGTGATTTTTCTGATCAATAGTTAGGTAAGTGAATGCACACATCACTCCCTCATTTAGTAACATTTTCCTTTACCTAAAATAAATTAGAATATGCGAATGATGTTTCTATGTTTTAAAAATCCGACAAACATTTATAACCATATATTTCTCTACATGATTTTCAGTTGCTATTTTGGAATGTATAAACACACAAGTAGATATTAATACACGCTGACTACTTTTTCCATCGGACTCTAGACTGATTTGATGCTAAGTCCATCTCTTCATATCCTGTGTTGATCTCTTATTTCCATCCACATCATTCTTTGTTTACGTGAAGATTTCAGCTGTCTGAAATATTTCTCGTCAATCACTAAGCACATTTTGTTGCCTCTAAGGCTCTAATACTGATATTATAAATCATATGCCTGTTCCTGTAGCCTGGTTAATTCTTTTCCTCAACAAAATCGCTGCCACTTGAGATCCGAGTCACCCAATCTATTGATAAGATAAAGAATCCTGTATTTATCGAAATGGCACCTTCCAACGTATCTCCTCATTCTGAAGGAAACTTCCACGAGCTCATTTCAAGCTATTGAGAAAATGTTCTCCTTTTTTCTTTACGGCTTTGTCACTCGTCGACGTCGAGATCATTAGAGGCGGGAAAGGGGTGGGTAAGGAACATGAAGGAATTTTGCCATGGCCTTTTGAAGGAACCATCTCGGAATTCAACTAGAGTGATTTCAGAAAATCATACGAAACCAAAATCTGGATGGCCAAGCGGGGAACCGAACCTGCGTCCTCTCGACTGGGAGGCCAGAGCGTTACCTTTCACCCAACACGCCGGGTGAGAACATATTCGTTTCATTTTTTTTTATCGTTTCACTTCACTGTAATTTGAAGTAGAATGTGTAAAATGTTTTCGTTTCTATTATTTTGGGCGTACTCAGCCCACATGATTCGCTTCTAGAAAGTTAGCAGCTCTGCATTGAAGCTAGTCTCCATGTGGGGCCCTTATGGACGTATGTTGCATGGGTAGAACACAGTGTTACGTCTCATGACTGGAGTTGGAGTGATCAACACCAGGTGTCTCACTGCGTTTCTCGTATAATTGCCTTTAGATGTCTGTTAACACTAATTAGATTCTTCTAATTTTTATCTATAAACGAAATCCATAAAATTCCTGCAGATCAAGTCAATGAGGTTTAAATTTACAAATTCGGAGAGAAATAATTTATAAGAAAATTGTATGAGAGTTTTAGGAACACAAAAGTCCGAACAGAAGTTTTAAGTGTTTCTAAGAGATGTTGAAGATGAAATGTAATGACATATGGACCGAAGAAAGGAAGAAACACAAAGTGATGAACTATTGGATGTCAGGAAAAGAAGCATCTAGATGAATGCACAAGATTACTTGTGTACTCCTTAGATGGTTGAAATCGAAGTCAACAAGAAAGTGTGTTACTGTGTTAAGCATGAAGGAGAACATTCATGTAACAAAAGACAGTGGGTATGTTACTGCACTCCCATTGAGAATGAATTAGGATCGAATTTAGTTTTGTGCGTCATAAATTATTTTGAATGGATTATTGTTTTGCTGTGTAAATAATGCATGGACAATTGTCTGTATCTGCTTCCGGTAATGCATGCGCCAAAGTCTTATCACAACAGTCCTTGCCTCCCCGGATTGCGAATTCTGATTGCGGATTCTGATTTCGTCAATCGGACAGGCTGAACATCAATCAGTAATCTGCTTGATTTGCATCACTAACGCTCAGGACTGACATACGGCAGGATGTCGGCACAAAAGGCTGTTCGACCGTGCAAATATCGATTTTCCACGATTTCCCAAAATCACTAGAGGTGGATGACGTGATGGTTCCTTAGAAAGTCCTCGTCCGAACTCTTTCCTGTTCGTTATCCTCATTTCCCCCTGGCTTTGACAACCTCCATATCGAAGAGCTGCAAAGCACAAAAAATTGTACTGTTGACATTTATACAAACTCACAATTTGTACTTAAATGGTGCATATCAGTAGAAACATTCTTCAACTAAATTATTTCGACTTCAGAAACACACTATGACTATTCAACATAGTTATTACCTACAAACCAAAGATTGGTTTTGCCCATAAGGGTGCAATATCAATGATAATATTAATATCTTGATCGTTTGTGTATACGGTAATCCGTATCAGATGTAGAAATGTCTTTATGTTCAGTGTGAATGAATGTAATTAGTCTTCCATGTCTGAACTAAAATATGATTCACTTTTCCTTTTACAGACTCTGAATATTGGAAACGTCACTGCCAAGAGGACTTACAAAGCCGTCTAAGGACTGCCGGGACTAACAAAGCCGTCTAAAGACCACCAGTATTAAATTGTGGAAATATTCTTTTTCTGATATATCCAATTTGCTCCATTTAAAATAAAATGCCTGTAAATGTGGTCGTTTGAGTACACTGTATTCTTCGGCAACTGAAACTTTTTTCAATAAATAAAATACCATTAATATTCGTTGTCTGATGCATGTAACATAATATTTCAAAACAACTGAAATACTATGTAACATTGTCTAGTGAACTGTATAGGATCTTACAATAAACGATATGCTTTGTAACCTTCTTTTTGTCAATATCTAACTAGTTTTTTATATTTTCCATCAGGAGAAACTGAACGACACTGAAGATTGCTGTTTGATCTGTCTGACACGATAAATCTACTAAATGGCGTTATACGCATAGAAAAAGTTGATAACCAACCTTCATCAAATATATTACTGTTAATTACAATGCGGAACTAGTTCCAGATTTATCTGTAACGAAAGAATTATTTTTTAATGTTAATTATTAATTTCGATGAACATGACCCAGTGATAGGTTTCTTACAAACCCACTTTTGCAATACTTCAATTTTCACGTAGAATACTTTTAGCGTTTGAGGCACATTTTTTTTTTACCATATCCCTCGATAATTTATTGAATTCTTAGCTAATTTAACTACAAATAAGAAATTTCTTACCCCATTATACCTGGAATGAATTTCTTCTCCAAATAACCCTTCAAGCTTTATTCTATTCAAGCAATGGTCTGACCAGGATTTTGTAACCTAATTCTCTCATTTCTCAGGTAGATCCCCTCATCGCTATCTCAAACAAGTGAGGGGTTTTGATACGTTTTCTTACCACCTTACAAATGCGTTATGCCGAGTTGAGTCTATTATCAAGCATTACGCTATGATATTTACACACCAAGCATTCAACGTACAACCAGTAGTTTTTTTTCATCTTTATACCTAATAAGAAGACTTTTCTTGACATTTATCTTCTTTCGATGCTGATGTATCCAATAATATAGCGCGTCCAACTCACCCTGCAGTTGTTCGTTTTCTCCAATTTTGATGATATTAATTAAAATTCCGTCATTGGCAAACACCGCTCTTATTCGGCAATCAGGAGGTCGCGGGTTCGAATCGCCTTCCCGGCTACCCCAAATTCCGGTTTTCAGAATTTAGTCGAGGCAAATTTCAGGATGACTCCTTCGAAAAGCAATGGCTGAATTCCTTCCTGTTCAATGTCACCAACCCTCTGCCGATGTAATGATCTCAACGTAAATAAAATGTAAAGACATGCGCAAAAAAGGCACGTAAGATGCAATTATGTACAACGTTGCTTACATGAACAACACGAAAGGAAGTGAATGGAACTGTTATTACTGAAATTTAATCGTATGGCTGCAGAATTCATGGGGTACTAGACGACCCGTGCGAAAATTTCGCGAATAAAATGCGATGAATAGTGAGGTTGAATATAATGTCACCAAGTTCAGTCATTACTCTTCATACTCCTACTTCATTTATCGATTTTGGTTAGAAATCCAGGTAGATAAATGGCTCGAAACACAAAAAACGTATTTTAGAAATATTGACTTTTTTGCGCTTTATGGGTCGAATTACGAAAAATTCCTTTCTTAGAATATAATGTTACCACGGCGGAAACCTTAGTCTTTAATACGATATGTCATTTATCTATATCGATTAGATATCAAGGGAAACATAAGGCTCGTGACACAAAGATACGTTGTAGAACAATTTATATTTTTTCCCTTTAATAGTTGAATTCCAAACACTTCTTTCTTAAAATATGATTTCAGCAAAGCTGAGACATTATTCCTCACAATCGTACTTGATTTATCGATTTTGGATAGATTTCCAGGGAGATAAGTGGCTCGAGACACAAAAAACGCATTTTAGAGAAATTGACTTTTTGCTCTTTAAGGGTCGAATTACGAAAAATTCCTTTCTTAAAATATAATGTTACCACGGCAGAGACCTTGTTCTTTAATATGATACCTCATTTATCTATATCAGTTAGATATCAAGGGAGATAAATGGCTCGTGACACAAAAATCGGTTATAGAAAAATTTATACTTTTTTCCTTTAAAGGTTGAATTCCAAAAACATTCTTTCTTAAAATATGATTTCACAAAGCTGATACATTACTCCTTATATTCCTACTTCATTTATCGATTTTGGTTAGATATCCTGGGAGACAAATGGCTCGAGATACAAAAAACGCATTTTAGAAAAATTGACATTTTTGCCCTTTAAGGGTCGAATTACGAAAAATTCCTTTCTTAAAATATAATGTTACCACGGCGCAGACCTTATTCTTTAATATGATACCTCATTTATCTGTATCGGTTAGATATTAAGGGAGATATATCGCTCGTGACACCAAAATGCGTTATAGAAAAATTTATACTTTTTCCCATTAAGGGTAGAATTCCAAAAACATTCTTTCTTAAAATATGATGTCACAGAGCTGAGACAATACTCCTCATAATCCTACCTCATTTATTCTTTTTGGTTAGATATCCTGGGAGATAATTGGCTCAAGATATAAAAAAACCATTTTAGAAAAATTGACATTTTTGCCGTTTAAGGGTCGAATTACGAAAAATACCTTTCTTAAAATATAATGTTACACGGCGGAGACCTTAATATTTAATATGATACCTCATTTATCTATATCAGTTAGATATTAAGGGAGACAAATGGCTCGTGACACAAAAACGAATTGCAAAAATATTGATACTTTTGCCCTTTAAGGGTTGAATTCCGAAAAAATTCTGTCTTAATATATGACGTCACTAAAGCGGAGAACTTAATCTTTAAAAATGATACTTCATTAAACGATTTCAGATAGGTATCCAGGGAGATAAATGACTTGTAACACAGAAAACAGCATTTTAGAAATATTGACATTTTCGCCCTTTAAGGGCCGAATTCCGAAAACTTCATTTCTTAAAATATGATGTGACCAAAGGGAAGACCATAAGCTTTAAAATGACACCTCATTCATTGATTTCGGTTAAGTATGAAGGAAGATACAGGCTTGTGACAAAAAAATACCTTATAGAAATAATATATATGATGATTGTAGATTGGAAATGTTGCTGTCTCATTCTCTAAATCTATAAAACGAAAACCGGATATATTGGTATTATAAAAACTCGGAAACTACGGAGCAGATTTCGATGGGGTTTTCACCGTTTTAAAGCTTAGAATCTTAATTCAATTGTTTGCCATGTCTTATGTAACAACGATTAATAACGCAGGAGCATTAATTGAAATTCTGAACGTATGATGAAAAATACCCACGATGGAAGGATTAGATGTTCCATACATCGCACTAAACACACAACTAAATGTATCTAACCATAGCCTTTAATGAAAGCAAAAAGATAACTTTACAATAATAACTAGTTTGCACACTAAAAATAACTTGAAGAATTCTTTCTTTTAATTTGGGATATTCAGTTTCTAAATTCCATAGATGGCCGTAACTTGAAGTATTCTTTCCTTTTGTTCGGGATATTCAATTTTTAAACGCCATAGATAGCAGTAAAACAATAGAGATTTTCTTTGAGCACGATCTCTACACAATGTCTTTGGCCATCAGCATTAGTCTTCTGTTTACGATAACATTATTCCGGAGTCACTTTTGATATTTGTATAAAAGGCTGAATCTGCGGACTTAAAGTATCTGGCGTTTCGAGCAAAAAGTATATCCACTCACCTCGCAATTAAATCAAATGTTAGTTTCTAACATAATCTAGCGTTGTTCAGTAACGTGATTTCTTAACAAATTTAACGAAGCTTGATACACATGAATCTTTTCGGACTAATGAAAATAGTGTTCGTGCAAATAAAATTCAACCCACCCGTTTATTGGTAGGGGGCGGGTGAATCAAGGTTTGCTTTAACTTTTTTTGCTTGGGCTTTACGCCTCGTCGACAGCGAGGTCATTAGAGGCGAGATGGAATTAGACTATGGCCTTTTTGAATGAAGCATCCCGCCATTCGCCTGGGGTGATTTTGGGAAACCATGGAAAACCCAAATCTGCATGCCCGGACGTGGATTCGAACCCAACTCCTCCCGAATGCGAGGCCAGAACGCTAACCGTTCACCCACCACGCTCGGTGTCAGCTTTAATTCCGAAAAAAAAGGAAAAAAAAATTGGTGCGAATTTTGTGGAACTTAGTACAAATGTTTTTCATTGCGGGAATAAAAATAGGGTACGGGTAAATTTACGCCAACTATACTTGGCAAAGCATGGAACTCCGCTAGTTTTCAATAAAACTACCGAACGTGGTGGGTGAATGGTAAACGTTCTAGCCTCGCATTCGGGAGGACGCGGGTTTGAATCCCCATCCGGGCATCCAGATTTGGGTATCCCATGGTTTACCCTAATCACTGCAGGCGAATGGCGGGATGCTTCCTTCAAAAAGGCCATGGCCGAAATCCTTCCCGTTCTTTGTCGTCAGTCCCATCCCCGCCACTAATGACCTTAGCCGTCGACGAGGATTAAAAACATTAGTTAAAAAAATAATTAAGTAAAATTTAAATACATTGCTTGACAGGATGTCTCCACTTGTGTATTAGTCACGTGCAGTCAACTAGAGTGTTGACACGTAGCGTTTCGTTACGTAAGGGACCCACATGAAGCAGGCACCTGGTGAGATAGTGCGTGTGATGTCTGAGCAAGATGTTTATCGCAGTTGTCGACTTGATAAGTCCACTCGAGCAGAGAGAATAAAGAAAGACCGGCAAGTCGCTGCGCGGCAAGTCCACCTCTGGTTGTCTCTGGTCGCTGTGGGAAGGAAACCACATCCAGTCACGATGGTCAAGCAATTCTCTGGCAAGACGTACGAGTCGGAGTCCGCCGAAAACATGGAGGCCTTCCTCAAGGCGTACGGTAAGAACTCCGTCGGTAAACCATCGTACAAGTCCACCAAGAGAACTGATGAGTAATTTACCAAAAAGATTTAAATAATTTAAAGCTAAAATTTTCAGAGGGCAAATGTAGGTGGGTGCAGGAAAGAGGTAAGATGGGTGTCTAGGTAAATCGCTCCATCGCAATTTAATTAAATATTTGTTGTTGTTGTTGCTTTAGGGAGCGTCGACATCGGGGTCATTAGCGAATTAAATATTAAATGTCGAGCAATATTCCTACACATACCATGAAAAGTTTCACAGATAACCGGAGCAGAAAGACGTCACCTTTTCGACAGAAACTAATTTTTCAGTGTTAGGTGAAAGGGTGAGGAGAGATTTCATAATATACCATCGCTACACCTACATGTTTTTCTTGGATGAACGACTTGCTCGGGTCAGAGAGAAGGCTGTTGCCATGAGGGAAGTTTTTTCCTACATAGCAAGATTCCGGGGAAGATTTTATTTAATTTAATTTAAATGCAATGGCACGCACGCACCGGTGATAATTTCCATACACACCCATTTCCCTCCTTTCCTGCACCCACCTACATTTGCCCTCTATAAATTTCTACTTTAAATTCTTTCAACGTTCACGCACGCACCGGTGATAATTTCCATACACACCCATTTCCCTCCTTTCGTGCACCCACCTACATTTGCCCTCTATAAATTTCTACTTTAAATTCTTTCAACGTTTTTGGAAAATTATTCATCATTTCTCTTGGTAAATTATTCAAATCCGTCACCACCTTACCTATTTTTTTTTTTTTTTAAAAAAGAGAGAATCTTCCTACACCCTTGTGCCTGAAATCGAGTGCCAGCTTATGGTCATGGTGATCTTTTCCCTTCCATGCATTACTTTAAATATCTTTCCACGCCTCATCACAAATATACGCCTTGTACACTCCCATGACACTCTTCACCCTCCTCCTGTCTTGCAATGAAGCCCATTCCAGCTCCTTTATCATATCCGTCACTGATTGAATTCTGCGATAATTTCCAGAAACAAATCTAGCAGCCCTTTTTTGCACCCTCTCCAACTCCTGTATTTGATACGTAAAATGAGGGTCCGATACTACTCTACCATATTAGAGCAATGGTCTGACCAAAGTTTTGTAACCCAATTCCTTTACTTCTCTCGTGCATCCCCTCATCACTCTCTCCAACAAGTGTAGGATTTTGAAACCCTTTCCTACCACCTGTCCAATGTGTCCTGCCCAGTTAAGCTTGTTATCAAATGTAATGCCAATATATTTACATTTCAAGTCTTCAGCAATCAATTATTTCCCCACCTTATAATAGTAATCAATCTTTAGATTTTTATACGCGGTCTGGTCGTGTTCTTGTTGTTTCTGGCTCACTAAAAGACCGAACTTCGGGTGAAAATTGTGGGCACAGGCAATATTTTGTTTGTTTTACGTAATGCTGTTGGTGATTTTTGCAGTGCTCCTGTTAATACTACCTAGATTTGGGTTATAACAAGCTCAACTGGCTAGGACACATTCGGCAGACAGTAGGAAAAGGATTCAAAATCCTACACTTGGTGCAGAGATTGACGACGCGATATACCAGAGAAGTAAGGGAATTCGGTCAGACCATTGCTTGAATATGGCGGTATTGCATGGGGCACACATTTTGGGTATCAAATACAGGAGTTGGATGGTGTGCAATGAACGGTTTCTGGATTTGTCTCTGGAAATGACTGCAGAACACAAATCAGTAACTGATACGATAAGGGAGTGTCCATTAATGACGTGGTGTGTTTTTCGGGAATTCCGGAGCCACCCCCCCCCCCCCCCAAGATGACGTGAGATTTTTGAAGGGACCCCTTCCCTCCTGCGAATCGACCACGAAGCTTTTTAAGTTTTTCCTTACTTTTAGCTCTCATGCTTCTGATGGCGGTTATTACCCCCCCCCCACCCCCCCAAATCCGTTTTATCGTCGATTTTAGGCCTTATACCCCCCCCCTCTATATAATCGATTTTGTAGACTTTTTTTGGCTCTATTGTTCTGTAAGAATTTCAAAACCTCACGTGAGATTTCAGTCAACCCCCCCTCCCCCACCCTACATCCTCCTTGGTGAGATTTCATCGGATCCCCCCCCCCAATTTCACCTCACGTAATTAATGGACTCCCCCCAATGTAATTCATTGGAAGACAGGAGAGGGCGAAGAGAGTAATGGGAGTGTACAAGGCACATTGGTGATGAGGCGTGGAAAGATACTGGTGAAAGAATTAGTGTGTGACCTTGACAGGGACGCTCAATGGTTCACATACCATAAATAAATATCTAAATTCAGATACATTTTCCCTGTCTTATACCTTTTACTTTCCTCTTTAAAAGATAAATCAACTTCATTTTCAACTAATTTGGCAACCCTATCTGAAAGACCGAACTATAGGTCTAAATTGTAGTCATAGGCAACGTATTGTTTCTTTTACTTTTTACGTAATGCTGTTAGTGATTTTTGTAGTGCATTTGTTAATACTGGTAACTGCTGAATTATAAATTCGCTTTTAGACAGAACCTTACTGTCATGTATACAGAGCAAGTATTGTTAACCTTTCGGTTGATTCCATGAAATGCTGCGATGTGATTGGTCGATGCAGTCCCTTTCCTTCGAGACTGTTCCGTGATGAACGACTTCTAACCTGCCTGCCAAGGTCGTTCGTATCGCTTAATGGGAATCTGTTACTGCGATAAGGAAAGCCAACTGATTCGCCGACACATCTGTGCCATGTCAGCCGTGCTATCTCAAGACACAAGAAAAGAAGAACATTTCTAATTTGTGATCAACGACAATTATTTCCAATCTAATTGCAGCAATGATTGTCAGAGGGCATTGTGCTCTAATTTGGTGGACAACATGAACACTTCCTCCATTTATAACTTTTACCCTGGGCAATATATCTTACGGCACGTCAAGATACTATTTGCATTAATTAGTTAACTTCTTGCCCCTTGTTGGTGAATTTACGCTTGATTCAGTTTGCTGGTTAATTCATGATATACAACACAATCATGACATTACACTAAAACCAGTCGTCATACATGGAACAACAATATACACTGAAAAACCAAAAGAAACTGGTACACCTACCTAACATATAGCAGAAGTGTCGCAACACGACGTGGCATGGACTCGACTAATGTCTGAAGTAGTGCTGGAGGGATTTGACACCATGCATCCTGCAGGGCTGTCCATAAATCCGTAAGAGTACGAGGGCGTGGATATCTCTTCTGAACGGCATCCCAGATATGATCAATAATATTAATGTCTGGGGAGTTTGGTAGCCAGCCGAGGGGTTTAAACTCAAAAGAGTGTTCCTGGCGCCACTCTGTAGCAATTATGGACGTGTGGGGTGTCGAATTGTGGTTCTAGAATTGTCCAATAGGTCGGAATGCACAACGGACATTAATGGATGCAGGTGATCAGCCAGGATGCGTACATACGTGTCACCTGTCACATTCGTATCTAGCTGTATCAGGAGTCCCATGTCACTCCAACTACACACGCCCCAAACCATTACAGAGCCTCCACCAGCTTGAGCAGTCCCCTGCTGACATGCAGGGTCCATGAATTCGTGAGGTTGTCTCCATACCAGTAAACGTCCATCCGGTCGATACAACTGGAATCGAGACTCGGCAGACCAGGCAACATGTTTCCAATCATCAATAGTCCAATGTCGGTGTTGACGGGCCCAGGCGAGGCGTAAAGCTTTGTGTCGTGCACTCAGCAGGGGTACATGAGTGGGCCGTCTGCACTGAAAGCCCATAATGATGTTTAGTTGAATAGTTCGCATGCTGACACTTGTTGATGGCCCAACTTTGAAATACACAGCAATTTGCGGAAGGGTTGCACTTCTGTCACGTTGATCGATTCTCTTCAGTCGTCGTTGGTCCCGTTGTTGCAGGACTTTTTTCCGGCGGCAGCGATGTCGGAGATTTGATGTTTTACCGGATTCCCGATACTCACGGTGCACTCATGAAATGGTAGTACGGGAAAATCCGCTCCTAATCGCTACCTCGGAGATGCTGTGTCCCATCTCCCTTGCGCCCACTATAACACAACGTTCAAACACATTTAAATCATGATAACCTGCCATTGTAGCAGCAGTAACCGATGTAACGCCTGCGCCAGACACATGTTGCCTTATATAGGCGTTGCCGACCGCAGCGCCGTACTCTGAGTGTTTACATATCTCTGTGTTTGAATACGGATGCCTATACCAGTTTCTTTGGCTGAACAGTGTATAATATGCTACCGTGCGTCAGTTTTCAGTAAGTTAAGCGGGACTTGACAATGGGAGCAGTGCCAGCTCTCAAAACGTCACTAGTCGACTTTGATATGATGCAGCTAGAATCTCGAGAAGTTTTTCTACAATTTTGGTGTATTATTCATATTTTGGATAACAAATACATCATCTTCATCATTCTCCAACTCCAGTCTCCCTGGTGCTGGTAAGGAGCACTCCCCACTTCTTCCTGTCCATGAATAGTTGATGTTCATGAACAGTCCTCCAATCAAGCCCTAAGTCTTCCAGATCCTTCTTGATTTGGTCTATTCATTTCTTTTTGGGCCTTCCCACAAGTCTTTTACCTTGGATGTTCATATTAAAGTAGGCCTTTGCTCTTCTTTCTTCCTCCAGCCTCTGGACATGTCCACACCACCTCAGGCAAGAGCGCTGTAAGGATTTTGTCACACTGATGTTTATACCGGCCTCTGCAAGATTGATTTCATTCCTTATTTTGTTCTTTCGTGTTCTCACAAGCGTGGTACGCAAAAACTTCATTTCATAGGCTTGAAGTCTACTATTGTCTATTCTGGACTGGGCACATATTTCTAGTGCATATGTCAGTATATAGATGTAACAGATTTTCAATAGTCTATGTTTGCACCTTCTGAGCACTTTGTTTTCCCCCGACTCAGTCACCTGGTTATAAAAGACTGTTGAATTGGTATTTCTGTTTGTAATCTCACATTTACTGGTGTTGTCTTTCCTCAGAGTACTGCCAAGATATTTGAATTGGTCAACATTTTAACAACTAAATTCCACGCAAAATAATAATAATTTTAATTAGAGGGCGGATTTTTCGATATTTGGTGCGTAATTTGTCATCACAATTCTTATATCGTCGCATCCAACAATTAAAAATATGTTTATTTTCGCTGCTACTAAAATGCTGACTATGCTAAATCCTTTGTCCGCTGTATATGATGATGGAAATGAAATGAAAAACTTCCCTTTGACGCAGATCTTAAAGCCGGATGTAATACTGAAAAACAGGGAGTGGAGATTGGCTCTCATCATCATCATCATCATCCTCAACAGTTTCCAGCCTCTGGCCGGGTCTGCTTCATGCACAAGCCTCTCCATTTCCTCCTTTCTTCCCACCACCTCTCTGTCCCCACTTTGTTCCAGTCCTCTCCTCTCTTCCGTACACACTCCTCCACTCCTTTCAGCCATTGATCTCTTGGTCTTCCTCTGGGTCGTTTACCATGCATCTTAATTTCGTGGATTTTTCTTGGAACCTCCATTCTCTTTACATGTCCATACCATCTCAGTCTGGTACTCTCTACAGTTTCCTGTAAGTGTTCCCCTTTTATCGTGCATCTAATCACTTAATTCCTTGTTCTGTCCATTTAGTAACTCCTATTCTACCTCTTAAAAACTTCATTTCGCTTGCTTGGACTCTGCTGATGTCCCGCTTCTTCATTGTCCATGTTTCAGCAGCATAAGTCAAGATAGGCACATAGTATGTGTGATAGATTGCTCTCTTACTTCTCTGTGGCACATCTTTATTTCATACCAGGCTTCTAATGCTATGCCTACCAGTGGTTGGTTCCGCCCCCCATTAGGAACCACTGATGTAGAACGTCGTGTGAGTTATCTGTTTTGTTGGAGAGTGCTAGTAATCTAGCCGTGAGGGATAGATATTAATCTGCAGGTGCTTGTTGCAGGTGTGACGGACCCCGAGGCGTTGAAGCACGCGCCGAGTATGAAGTCGACCATCAAGCTGACGGTCAATGGAGACCAATACACGCAGGAGGTCTCCGCAGCCGACCGCAACACCAAGGTCACCTTCAAGATCGGCGCCGAGGTCGACGAAACCACCCTGGACGGCAAGAAGTGCAAGGCCACCTTCACCCTCAAGTCGGACGACACGCTCGTCCAGGTGCAGAAGTTCGCCGACGGCAAGACGGTGACCACGGAGAAGAAGTTCACCCCCACACAACTCATCTCCGTGAGTCTCTCCAGAGTTTTAATATACCACTTCATAACACATTAATACGTTTTATTAACCGAAACAACTTTTGTTTTCCTGTCGTCAGTCGGTTGGTTTGATGCACTCCTCCATCTCATCCTATCTTGCGCTAACCTCTTCATCTCAACATACCCCTTGAGACCTACGTGCTCAGTTATCTGCTTCATATATTCTAATCTCTGTCTTCCTCTACAGTTTTCCCCTTCAACTGTTCCCTCTACTAACGAATTAACCAATCCCGCATGTCACAAAATATGACCCACCAATCCTCTTCTTTCTGTTAGACTCTTCCACATACTTTTTTTTGTCTTTCCGTCCACTCATCTCTTATTTTATCACTCCACATAATTTTCAGCCTACTGTAACACCAACATTGCACGTGCTTCAATTTCTCTTCTTTCTGGTATTCCTAAAGTCCAAACATCGCTACGATCAAGTGCTGTGTTCCACACATACAGTTTTGAAAAAAAAAAAATTCTTTTTGAGTCCTAGATCTATATTTGAGAGGAGCTCCTACAAAACAGCATTTCCGGTCTGTGCCTGTGGTTCCGTCTACAAGCCTGTGTTTCTAAGTACCAGCTACAGAACACGGCAGCAAACGAGTGTCATACTGCATAACCTCACTTAATTAAGCTTATTGTGCACACTGCAACCTGGAAGGTTGAAACCTACTTGCAAACAACAATCTCGCTATTCGTATCATTTGTGTCTACGCACAACCTTTCTTCGAAATTTCGAATTTTCGCACAAGCCGACTAATAGTTCATTAATTCACCCGCCAGGGTGCCTGCAGGCGTTAAAGAGCACCCACGCTGCATCCGGGTGGTACAGCGTTCTGCAGTTTTTAGGCAATTTCCCAATATCTTTGAATGCTCGGATGCTACTAAACTTCCGCCCCATAAGCTAAACATTAGAAAAAAACAATAAACACACTTATACTACTGGAAACAAGTTATACTGTACACTGATCAGCCAAAACATTATGACCACCTGCTTATTAGTGTGTTGGCCCTCTAGGGAGCGCGATACAGCAGCGATTCGGCGTGGCATGGATTCTAAAAGTCCTTGTTAGGTTTCGGAGTTGTCTGGCAGCACAGGTCACGCATTTCCTTAAATTGCGGACCGGTAGTTTGTGGGAGCAGCTTCTGGGAACGAACATCTCGGAAAAGGTGAAGATGGTCAGAGTGTGCTCCGTAACACTTGTGCCTGCACCAGCATTGTACACTGCTGTCAATCTGTCACAGATCACCGCCTATTCCGCTTCATAGAGCGGGCAAGCCTCCTACATCCACGTTCTGTGATGAGGCTGGACGTCCTTCAACTACTCTGCATAGCTGCTCACTACAGTAGCATGCTAACAGCCGACCAGCCTCACTGTTTCCGAGATGCTCGTTCCCAGGTGCCGCGACCCACAAACCACCGGCCCGTAATTTAAGGGAATTGCGTGACCTGTGTAGACATCTGATGCCAGACAACTCCAGAAACCTAACAAAGACTTTTCGAATCCATGCCATGCCGAATCGCTGCTGTATTGCGCTCCAGAGATAGAGCAAAACACTAATAAGTAGGTGGTCATAATGTTTTGGCTGATCAGTGTAAGATATATATGGTTCTCTTGATAAATTTTCTCAAAATACGAAAATCTCACTGAAGTTATTTCAGTTTTCTTTTACTGTAGATATTTTGATACCTTGTGTCATTAACCTTTATTACAGGGATTCTACAATATCAGAACCACTGAAATTCGAAAAGTTTTATGGTTGATCCGTATATATTTAGAGAAATATCAAAAGAAAAGATTTTTTTAGATATTTCGCTTAGTTCTCCAAATGTCAAAATTGTTGTGATTAGGTTTACATGCCACCTGGACCAGTAAAAAATTTCGCTGACGCCACATTTAAGGATGAATTCTTCTGTAACTCGACGAGACAAATAGAAAGTAAAGAATAAAATTTTTTATATCTCTCTTAGTTCTCGAAATATCGTATCTCAAAAGTTGAGATGGTTAGTTTGGCATGCTGCCAGTACCAGAAAATATTTAGCCGAAGTCACTAGGAACTAAACTGTGAATATGCGCAATAGGTATTTGTTTTCTTCCTAGCTTGGTTTTTAAGATGAAATACGGCCTGGACCAGGAGAAAAACGTTATCAAATGCACAGGGAACTGTAACTGATTTTTACCATTCGATATCTCGAGAACTAAGCGAGATATCAAAAAAAAATTATTCTTTACTTTTTATTCATCTTGTAATAATATATAAGAATCAACGATGAAATTAATCAAATTTCAGTGGCTCGGATATTGTAGTATTCCCACATTCTCTCCGATAACAATGAAGATTCCTTATTTATTAAATAAGATCCACAGATATACTTTTTTTTTTTACACCCTGCCATAATCCAACACTCTCCGTTCCAAAGATGCTCCTCCTCTCTTCTTTTTTCACGTGTCTTGCCAACCCAAGCACTTAAAAACTACAGTAACATATTTAACGGGAGGGAAGCCCATTGCACCATACGTTCAGCAGACAATCGGAAACAGTTAGCTCTTCCCATTAGAGCAGGATTATTAATCTTCACTGAAGCAGGTGTGTGATTAAACCTTCACATCCTTAAGAGTTCAGGAGATTTCCAGAGGTCACACACTTCATTTATATATTCAATTTGAATTTAATCAATAAGTAAGATGTTGCCTTAAACCAGGGGTCCCCAAAGTGGGGTCGATTAGAGATCTCCTGGGGTCGATTAATACAGGGGGGTCGAAAGGGGGTCGATTAATGCTAAAAAGGATCAATTAAACTGTGCAGGAAAAAATAGGAATGTTCTACTAAAAGTCAGGTCAATAAATAAAATTAAACTCATCCTCTCAATTCTCGTCTGTTTGCGAAGTAATGATGAAATATGTGACAAGTTAAAACAGTACAACAACCATCTGTTCTTTTTGGCACGTCTTTGTTTCAAATTTATTCCATCTATACATACTTTTGATCCTATTTTTTCAGATTATAATAATAGTGGAAAGTATCTCTTTTTTCTGTTAATTTTATTGGTTGGGTTTTATAAATTATTTCGTTGAGTTGTTATGCAGGCCTTTTTATTGCATTGCATCAGAAATGCCAAAAATGATTTAATGTTTTTATTAAACATTTGGGGTCGATAAGAAGGCAAATATCGTATCAAGGTCGATGGGGTAAAAAGTTTGGGGACCCCTGCCTTAAACAATGATATTGTTAAGCCCTTCATAGTTTTATTAAAATAATTCTTGTTTCCTATACGTTTTAAAATTAATGACTCAGTTTAATTTGTTATTGTTTTCTGATTTCAACTGAAATATGGCTTTCCTTTGTGTTTCAGACGATTACAATCGGAAATGTTACTGCGAAGAGGACGTACAAAGCCGTGTAACATGCCTCAGTTTCACAACTTCGATATAACTTCACGGCAGAAAGGAAAAAAATCACCTTTTTATACATATCATTTCAGATGTGGAAATAAAGTGTCTTCAGATATTTTACTTTCACTATATGTAACATTGTTCTCCACGAAAATAATTTTTTCACGTATGGTATACATTACTTAAAAAAAAAAAAAAAAAAAAAAAAAAAAAAAAACAGCTTAAACACTGCTTGAAATCACGTTGTCTGATCTATATAATATCTTATTTCAGATAAATGTTATGCAACGTTTGAAATTGATTTGTATCGAAGCATTCTACAAAACAAATTAGATGCAACATTTTCGTTCATTTGTGTACGCCTTAGTTTGGAAGAAATTAAATGCTGTGG